>CM038218.1:185581886-186781886 GCA_021442155.1 Cymbidium sinense | reverse complement strand
AATAAATATAAATGCTCTCTTTTTTAGGTTGCTTAACCCTTTAGCATAATATAAATTAGGACAGGTGGACTTGGTTACCCATGTGTTGGGTGCTGAGTCTAAATCATTCATATAACTGCTTAAGTTATATGGTGTGTTTATCTAACATTTGTTTTGCAGGTGTAGTTAGATTTACTTTTCAATCCTTTTAAATGTAATTATGCATTAAGAATTTGGCTAAGTGATATGGGGGTTAAGGGTGAACATTGGCGAGAAGGTTTAATCCTGGGGTGCCATGTGATGCCTAGAAGCCTACCAAATCAACTAGAGCAAATCAAATGAAGAAATGGATGGAGCATGAAGACTTGAGGATCCCCCATAACACTTATCATTTTGTAACTTATAATTATTCTTTCATATATCGAGTTGTATAAGGGTAGCTCTAACCATTTCTTTTGTCATATATGACCGATTTGCCTATTATTTTTTCATGTTGAGGTTATAAATTGTTTGATGATTTTTTACACTACACAATAGAAATGGCATACATTTTACTAGTTTTTTTCATATATATAATGATTTAATGTATGGCCTAGATCTATTTAGGCTCTTAGGAAAAAATAAATTTTCTTTCCCAACTACAACATAACTAAAATTTTCTAAATAATTCATAACCTCGCATAAAGCCTAAGCATTAAATCAAGATAATAAAATATTTAGCAACACCTTAGCTGGATGTTGTATGCTTAATATCATGCATTCAATTTTGTTTCACTCTTACTAAGAGAGGGTTTCCATCTTTGCCAGATAGGAAAAAGGCTTGACCTTTGAGAGCCTATGATAGAAAACACCTCTTTCTCTTTTGATTTAGCACATAACCCATTTCATCGTGTATTTAAGCATATAAAATCCTATAGCCTATGTAAAAATAAAGAGTGAAAAAATCAAATAAAATTTGATAAGATTTGCAATAGACTAAGTCATTATTCATACTAATCATGCTATAGTCTCTTAGGGAGTGGGTTTAAGGACTTTAATTTCTTTCTAAATAAAAATAACTTAGCCATCTTGCAAAATGTATGACTTGACCAGATGGTTTTAAAATGTAGGAGGAGATAGCTTCTCCATTTTATATGTCACAAATTTTTTATCCTCTCTTGTGGAGGTAGATAATATACCCACTTTCGCCTTAGATTTAGGTCATACCTTGGCCCTCACTGAAGCTCCCTAGATTTAGGATCTGAAGTTACTGTTTCTCTTTGGGACTATAAGTATAAATTCTCACATCTTAGGTGTTTCCAAAATATTGTATTGTAGGATTATAAGTCCTAGATTTCTAATAAAATTTTATCCCAATTATATAATTCTCCTCAATTTCAAACATATAAAGCCCAACTATTGGATAGTTTGGGATGCTCACTAAGTTTCCTAGTATCATAAGAATCCGGTACTCATCTCCTTTTAGCTTCGATGATAAATCTTTCCTCTCGATCTATCCTATTTGATCTTCCAAACATAACTAATTTATTGATAGTTCTATCTTTGCATTCTTTGGGGACAACAATTGCTTACTTTAATCAAGAGTATTCCTAAGGAACTCACCTTCCTTATGATGTAATTAACTATGGGGGCTTGCCTCCATAGGAAACCTTAAAACTCAGTTTAAATAAACCCTACTTTATTCATCCATGTAAAGTAAGGGAAAAATTTATGGTACATTTGAAGACCCATCATGCTTTAGAAGTCCTTATTAGGTGATTAGGTGCATCATAGAGTAATGATTTCTCTATCTTTTGAGATAGTGTGCTATTCCTTGATGTCATGCTCAATCACCTTAATAAGTACATCTTGGGGTGTCCCCATAAAATACACACTTTTCAATATGACAAACCAAAAATAAACACCATAGATTTTCCTAGTGACTCTGTTGGGGATGGTTCCTCTCTATCACTAGTAGAAAATTATTATCTCTAAGCATCGATAGTGGACTTGTATTTCATATAAGTCCAAGACTATCTTTCCTTTCGTTGGTAATTAGCTTATTTCCTTCTTAAGCAAAGCTAGCCAACATCCTCTAGGTTTTAGGACGTCACTCCTTGTAGGTCCTAGAACCCTTATTGAGTTTCCCAATAGGTGAAAACTAAAATTAACTCATGAAAGGAAATAACAAAATTTTAGAACCTCCTTACCACTTTCTTGGTGAGGCAAGGTTCATCTTAATGATTAAGAAAATAAACTCTTTTGCAAAATCTTACTTTCCAAAAGCACCTTTTTCAAATCTCACATAACAAATAATTTTGCACAAAATTTTTAAAAAGCACAATAACTCATATAACCAAACCTCACCTAACAATCCTCATGATTTTTACATTGAGGTCCATATTCATTCAACATACTCAAAATTATTGAATGAGGATTCTATTTTCAAATAAAATTATAGCATAAAATTGAAACTCCACTTAACATATTTCACATATGCTAAAGTTAGGGTTTCTCTCTTTTTTAAAAGTACATTTATGAAAATGATTGCCTCCATTCAACATGCTCAAATTTGTTAAATGAAGATTTTATTTTCAAATAAAATTATAACATAAAATTGAAACTTCACCTAATATATATCTCATATATGCTATAATTGAAGTTTCTCTCTCTTCAAGAGCAAGAAATCACACATGAAAGCAAGACATATCATTGAACTCTATTTAACATACCTAAAATCATTAAATAGATTATCCTTCTTTCAAAAATAACATGCATTTGGCTTTCACTTAATATACCAAATTTGTTAAGTGAGAGTCTCATTTTCAAAACATAAATTTGGCTTCCACTTAATATATCAAATTTGTTAAGTGAGAGTCTCATTTTCAAAGCATAAATTTAACCTCCACTTAACATACCAAATTTGTTAAGCGAGGGTCTCATTTTCAAAACATAAATTTGACCTCCACTTAACATACCAAATTTGTTAAGTGAGGGTCTCATTTTCAAAATATAAATTTAACCTCCACTTAACATACCAAATTTGTTAAGTGAGGGTCTCATTTTCAAGACATAAATTTGACCTCCACTTAACATACCAAATTTGTTAAGTGAGGGTCTCATTTTCAAAATATAAATTTGGCTTTCACTTAACATACCCAATTTGTTAAGTGAGAGTCTCATTTTTAAAACATAAATTTGACCTCCACTTAACATACCAAATTTGTTAAGTGAGGGACTCATTTTCAAAACATGCATTTGACTTTCACTTAGCATACCAAATTTCTTAAGTGAAGGTATCATTTTCAAAACATACATTTAGCTTTCACTTAACATACCCAATTTGTTAAGTGAGAGCCTCATTTTCAAAATATATATTTGACCTCCACTTAACATATCAAATTTGTTGAGTGAGGGTCTCATTTTCAAAATACAAATTTGGCTTTAACTTAGCATACCCAATTTTTTAAGTGAGAGTCTCATCTTCAAAACATAAATTTTACCTCCACTTAACATACCAAATTTGTTAAGTAAGAGTCTCATCCTCAAAACACAAATCAAATCACATTTGGTTCTTACTTAACATACCATATTTATTAAGTGGAGAGCCTCATTTTCAAATCAAACAAATATATATCAATCACATTTGATTCTTACTTAACATACCAAATTTGTTAATTAAGAAGCCCCACTTTCAAATTAAATCAACATATATCACACACACAATTAGGCACCACAAGCAAAGATTTTTAACAAAATTTTCAAAAGATACAATCACAACCTTTCCTTAGTATACCTAAATTTGCTAAGTAAAGTTCTTCAAAATCAAAATTTTCAAACAAGATAACAGCACAAACATCTTCAAATATCTGAAGCCCATCCAACCTACTTAAATAGGTTGAGTATGGATTCTAAATCAAAATCGAATGGCAAAGACTCTCCTCACATTATCAAAATCTCTCCAATGAGCCCCACTTAACGTAATTAAATTTGTTAAGTGTGGATTTAAATTTCTAAATCAAGTCTAAGATTTATTTCTAAAGGTGAATACCAAGGCAAGAGGGATTGATTCAATTATGTTTTCAACAAATGTAGAGTTTCATATTAGTCAGTTCCTGTCCAGTCCAGTTTAGTACATATGGCTCCTAGCAAGTTTATGTTCTCCTTCCTAGTTGGTCTTCACTTGACCTTGGATAAGGCCGAGCTCACTTCACCCACTGTGGGTTTGATTCATTTTGGTCACAGGTTTGAGGCTATGCAAGTCACATATGAGGGGACAGTCCTCATGATAGTCAATAGGGAGGAGGTGGCGAGACAGACATCGCCTATTCATTTTGACATGCCTTCTAACCTCAAGTTTCCCTCCCTAAGGTAGAAAGTAGTAGAGGTCCCCAAAGTGAGAGCAATAGCTTTAGTATGATTAGCTTCAGTGGTAGCACTAGCAGTGTCAGTGGTTCCCCTGTCTATTCCATCAGTTGTCCATTCTGTTGCCCCGATGAGAGCTGACACCTCCTCGTTGGTCCCTTCAATGGGGAAGGCTATCTTGGCCTCTGAGATAGTATCCCCTACCTTTGAGGTAAGTTCTAGTTCCCGCCCTGCTCGACTTACCCAGACTTAGCATCATAACAAGAGCTGGAAGGTCAAGTGGCATCATGAGCAAAGAGAGGCAAGGTAGTATCCCAGAGGGAGGGTTCACATGGGAGCCTCCTTACTTGGGGCTAGTAGATTCCATCCCTTCTCAAGCTTAGATGGAGAGGAGGACTATAGGAGGATAGCAGCATCACCTCCACCACCCGCTTATTATGAGACACTAGCTAAGGAGAGGAGGAGACCTTACGCCAGATTACGATCAGTTATTTGCTAGATAAGTAGAGCCCGTGGACACTTAGAGTCTGGTGCATGTTCAACTTGAGGTTGTCCATCCCTAGGAGCATCAGGGATCAGATACACAGAGTCAAATGTACAGAGGCCCAAGTGGTAGTGCAGGCTGATAAGAGAGAGAAGATGAGGTATGCCCTGTGGCCTCGTGGATTTCCCAGTCGACAGCTACCCATGACCATACCTATAGTACTCATGTGTAGTTAGTTGTAGGAGGAGAGTTCCTATTGAGTGGCAACTAGTGTCTCCACCACACCGCACCGCTCATCATTTGCCTTCACTAGTACATGTTCCAGCATCCCCTGTGCCGGCTAAGGCGTAGAAGACAACATCGAGGGAGAAGAATGCCCCGTTGGGGATTCGATTAGAGTCCTGTTCATCTACTCCACCCGTTGAGGTGAGGTCAAGCTCTCCTTCTCAACTTCTACTTCAACTATGGGGAAGAAGGAATGGCGACCCAAGAGCATTGTAGTCATTCCACCACCTCACCACATAACAACAAGAAGAGAGGGGAGAGAGACGGTCTACGTGACAGTGATCCCCAGAAAGCACTCCATGAAAGTGAGCCATGGGCATGTATCTTCTAGAGCATAGTCCTCCTAGATAGCACTCTGGCAGGATAGATGTATTTATCTGAACACCCCTACAATCATCCATGAACATTTATATCAAGCAAGATCGCTTCCTTATGACATTCTAGCACAATATTTTACAGATAAGAGATAGATTTTTGGGAGTGATTGCTCCGATCAGGATGAGGGTAAGGTCAGTTTTGACCCTGATGAGGATGATTTTTTGGAAGAGTGGGCTAAGGTCCATATGATTGATACTAGAAGCTCCCTCCATAGAGACCAGCAGAGTTAAGAAGTTATTGTAGTTAAAGAGGCATCGTCCATTCAACTCAGTACCTCCTCCACCAACTTAGACAAAGAGATGATCATATTGATAAGATAGGGAAGAAGATTGAGGAGTTGATGGCAATGGTTTCAGCATTGTACTCCCCCGCCACAAGCCTCATAGTAGTGAGAGTTGGTAGATACCTCAGATCATCCTAGGTGCATTCCCATAGAAGAAGATAGTGGTAGCTTGCATAGGAAGGTGGTGAATAGTACCTCCATGCATGAGAATGATATCAAATACATGGTGGAGCAACAGGTGAGAGAAGCATTGGCACAAGCTCGAGGTGGCTCATCTGTTCCAAAAGGTAGACCCTACCTAGAGGAATTTGATGTAGTCCAATATCCTAAGAGTTTTGCACCTCCTTCTTTCAAAATCTTTGATGGCAGTGGAAACCCTTGCCAATACATTGCATTTTTTAGGTCTAACTACTACAATGTCGGAGGTAGTGACACCTTTCTTTTTAGATAGTTTGTTACCTATTTTAGCGGGTGTTGCGTTTGATTGGCATGTTAAATTGCCCAACTATTCGGTAAAGATATTTGCTGAATTGGAGCACATCATCATCAAGAGGTCAGCTGGAGCTCATCAAAGGGTTATTATAGGTGATCTTATTGTAGTACACAAGTCTCCAATGAGTCTCTTATTGATTATATTCTTAGGTGACAAAACCTGAGTATGAAATATGAACCACAACTATCTGAATAGCACACCATAGAAATTCTCTTGAAGAATATCCATGGTAAGGTTGCTTTCATGCTCAAAGATTTTGCAATCAAAAGCTTCTAGAAATTAATCAACAAGGTGGCTAGTCTATAAGATAAAGCCAAATAGTTATCTTTCCAGGAATAGTCAGCTAAGCCCAAACCTCAGAGGGTATTTGAGAAGATACTAGTGGTAGTCACAGTAGTTGATAAGGGGAAGTAGCCAGCTAGGGTTTAGTCAGATAACCCTCAAGCTCAGAAGCCTCCTCTGCCACCTCCTTTACCATCACCTTGGCTGTCATACCAGCCACCTCAGTTGTCACAGTGGCTACCACCGGCTCCTCCTCATCAACATCATCATTAGCAATATTCATACCTGCCACCAGGTGCTTGAGTCATCTTAAACCTCCAACTCCAAGGAAGATTTTCAAGTTGCTAAGGACAACTTGAGAGAAGTAGGAGCCCAACAGCAGCACCGACAACCTTCACTTGCCCGAGATAGTACAATAGCACAACCACCATTGGTTCTAGCTCTCCTTCCATAGTTATAGCTATAATTCCTCCAGCCAGCTCTTCTTCTAGCAACTGTATTGTATCAACGGGAGGTGCCAAATCCCTTACTCCACTTACTTTACTTGATTTCTATTTTAAACCTCCATCCAAATCTAAGAAATCAATGATGAAAATTAATTTCACTTATATTTGTGTCACTTCTGATGATCTTCTTGAGTTTATTCCTATAGATAGCTCTCCAAGTCTAATTAATAATAACTCTAATCTTGATTACTCTTCTTCTTCTAATTTCGAAATAGATTTTTCATTCCTAAATCACTCGGGTTCACCCATTGAGATTAATTTGGAGTCATCTGACTCTGATGATCTTATAGAAAAAGTTGTAGGTGAACCTGATGAGCATATAGAACTTTCCACTAAACCATCTCATGAAGTCACTGAAGTCAACCTACGCAGTGGCAAAGTTCTACCTCCTAGGGTAGCACTTCTGGATAAAGGTAAGCAAGTCATTGGTTCCATCGAACACGTAGCCCCTCCATAGGATGCTCCGCCTATGGATATGCTTATGGAGTACCAGCCCAGAGTTGACTACAATATCCCCGCTCACCTGAGAAAGTTGTCATCTAAGTTAAGCATATATGATGCTCTTGTCTTATCCAAAGAGTTGATAGAGTCATTGATCAAAGTTCTTATCGATCCAAAAATATGCTTAGCTCAGCTGACCACTATTAGTGATTAGGCATGTTATTCAAGAGAAGTCCGTGAATTATATTCACTGATGAAGACCTTCTTTTGGAGATAATTGAGCACAATCATCCCCTCTACATCACAGTAGATATGGGCAGATTCAGACTCTCCATGGTGTTAGTTGATCTAGGTGTATCAGTGAATATTATGAGTCTAAAGACCCTTGCGTACCTAAGGATTGACATCTCTGAACTCCTAGGAGATCAGATGATGTTAAGAGGATTCAATGAGCAAGGCGAGAAGCCTTTAGGCTCCATAGTGTTGCCATTAGAGATTGATGACTGGAAGACACAAGCCAAGTTCTACATAATTGATTCAGATATATTTTTCATTTCTTTGCTTAGTAGGCCTTGGATACATAGAAATAATATATTTTCATCCTCTTTACATCAGTGCATCAAATTTTGAAGAGGTGGAATCGAGTATTGTGTCAAATGAGACTTGAAGCCATTTTCAGTTAGAGAGGTCGAGATATATGAGGATGTAGCCTACTACCTTTCTCGAAATCAGAAAGTCCATTCCCATGAACTTGGTTAATGTTCAAAAACAAAAGAAGAAGAAGAAGAAGAAGAAGAAGAAGAAGAAGAAGAAGAAGAAGAAGAAGAAGAAGAAGAAGAAGAAGAAGAAGAAGAAAAAGAAAAAGAAAAGAAAAATAAAAAATAAAATGAAAATGCAAGTGAGCGAGAATTAGACACTGAGGAAGAAGTAGAGCTTAAAGTTAGATTTTGCCTACAGTTTATTCCTCCATATGAACACATGGGTAGGATGACTCGGTCCCCACCAGGTAGAGGAAGAGGCAGGTCCAGAGGCAGTTTCAGAGGTGGAAGACCTCCTTGCTGATGGTCAACCAGTAGGAGCTATGTTCTAGCTCACAGGAGTACCCCCACTATCCACATAGACTTAGAGTCCAGTTCGGAGGATGAGTCTCATGTGGTTAGCATGCCAAATCAACCCCTCTCAGTGGGTCCCTTTGGAGGTGACATTCGTACTAGATAGTAATGAAAACTAGGCCTCAAAGTAAAGCATGAATGTATCTGGATCAGTATTACGTAAAATAGTCAGGCAGTAGTTGGGAACCTCATCTCTAGCCCCACTTTCATCCCAGAAAGTTGAGGGTTTGATAGTTAAGGAGGCCCCTGAGTCATCCACATATGTCAAGCCAAAAAAGTTTTTGTTGGGAGCATCATCTTCAAGTCAGGAAGCTGATATAAAATCTGAGGATGATTCATATAAAGATTTAATACAATTACCTTTTGATTGGTATTCAGCTTGTGTTCTTAACTTAGAAAAGAAGGGATTAATCCCACATACTTGGTCTAAACACAAGTTGGATTACTTTGAAAGGTTATGGGATAACCAAAGCAGATATTCTCAATTAAGACCAGGATTAGGATTCGTCATAGTGGGTTTAGTCGACGATGACAACCATTGCCTAGTCATCACTAATCAATTGGAGTCTGATAAGTTCTTCTCAAATCATGCTAACTCTTATGAGAAGGTATGTTTAGAAACTTCAAATAATCTAAATGATCTTGAAGTCAGAGATGCACCACCAGAGTTTGAAGAAGAGATCAGATCAACAATCGATGAACTCAAAGAAATCAACTTAGGAATAAAAGAAGATCCACACCCGACATAGATCAGTTCCTTATTGAATGAAAAAGAAACTAATTACTTAGTTAGGCTATTAGCTAAGTTTAAGGACTACTTTGCATGGAGTTATGAAGAAATGTCTGGTTTATCTCTTGACGTAGCAGTCCACAAACTAGCAATAGATCCTAATACTAACCCTATCAAGCAAGCTCCTAAATGCATGTAATTAGATATTGAGAAATAGGTCATTTCTGAAATCAAGAAATTGATCAATGTTGGTTTTATCAGAGAAGAAAAATATCCCACCTGGTTGGTCAGTGTCATTCCAGTTAAGAAAAAAAATGGCCAAATTTGCATATGCGTTGATTTTAGGGATCTAAATAAGGCATGTCCTAAGGATGAATTTACACTTCATATACTAGAGTTGATGGCTACAACCAAACTAAGATGGCCCCTGAGGATGAGAAAAATACCACTTTTTGAACCCTGATCAAAATCTATTATTATAAGGTCATGCCTTTCAACCTTAAAAATATCAGTGATACATACCAGCAGGCTATGACTCAGATCTTTAATGAACTTATTCATCATCAGGTTGAATGTTACGTTGATGATCTTATAGTCAAAAGTAAATAAAAGGAAGACTATCTCTTCGACTTGAGAGTAATTTTTGAATGATTAAGATAATTTAACCTTAAAATGAATCTCCTAAAGTGTGCATTCAGAGTAGCTTCAGGAAAATTCTTTGGGTTTATTTTTCGGCACCGTGGAGTAGAAATCGATCTGGAGAATATCAAGACTATGTTAGAAATGTCATCCCCTAAAAGTCTAACCCAACTCAGATTATTTCAAGGGTGGTTGGCGTATCTAAGATGCTTCATTTTCAACCTATCAGAATGATGCCAGCCATTCTCAGCACTTGTCAAAAAAGATGCTAAGTTTAAGTGGGATGACAACTGTCAGCATGCTTTCGAAGAGATCAAACACTACCTGATGACGCTGCCAGTTCTAGCATCCCCTATCCTGTGTAAGCTATTGATGTTATTTACCACTGCATTAGATGACTCTCTTAGCACTTTATTGGCTCAAACCAATGACAAAGGGAAAGAGAATGCACTCTACTATCTCAGTCATCGTCTAATCCCTCCCAAGGCAAACTACCCACCTATTGAAAAGCACTACCTAGCTTTAATCTTTGCATCCCAAAATCTATGGCATTACATGCTTCTTATAAGGTGAATCTAATCTCTAAGATCAATCTACTACAATATCTCATGACACAGCTGACGGTATCTAGATGGTTTGCACGTTGGTTCATGATTTTATCACAATTTGATATCACATTCGTACCCCTCTCTGTGGTGAAAGGATAGGCACTAACAGATTTCTTAGTAGCACACTCACTTCCTTCTGATTCCTCACTTAGTGATGTCCTCCTTAATGAATAAATCATGAACTTAGGGGACACTAGAATTCACCATTGGGAGATGTATTTTGATGTAGCTTCCTTTAATAAAGGAGAAGAATCACAATCTACTCTTCTGGGAATTAGGTCCTTCTAACTCCAGATCGTGATGTGATGAGATTCTCATATCATCTATCCAATCCATGCACCAACAACGAAGCCAAATATGAGGCTCTAATTGCCAATTTAGAGTTAGCCATTATACTATGCGTCTAGAGCATTAACATCTTCGAGGATTCTCAATTAGTTATCAACCAAATTATTGGGTCCTACAAAATTCTATTATTACCATAAGTATACTACTGAGTTATTGGGCCAAATCCCAGAGGTTACCATCTATAAGATCCCTCAAGGAGAAAATACTATAGCGGATGCATTGGTCAAGCTTTTCAAGGAGTTGGCATATCCAGAAGATGAGTCCATACCAATAAGGGTCCAAAATAGACAAGTCATATCCCTTATTGACATTGAACTCATCGATAGACTCTCTCTTGGATAGACTCTCTCTTGGAGGGGAGGTTATCATTGCCAAAAAAGATATGAAGTCATACTAGAGGCAATCATTCATGGATTATCTAAATACAAGCAAACTACCTTAAGAGAAGTCATTAGCCCATCAGGTGAAGTAGAGAGCTCTCTCATATGCTCTTGTGGATGGCACTTTATACCAGAGATCTTTCAATCATATGTGGTTATGTTGTTAGGATAATCACGAAGCCCATAAGATAGTGACTGAGGTACACTCAGGTTTATGCAGAGCTCACCAATATGATCCTAAAATGAAATCCAAAATTAAGAGACTAAGATACTATTGGCCTTCGATGATCACAAACTGTATGGACGTAGTTAGGAGATGCCACCAATGTTTAGTGCACGGTGTGGTCTTACACCAACCACCCAACATTCTACATCATACATTGGCCTCATGGCCATTCAAGTGTTGGGTACCGACATAGTGGGCCCTATTGATCCTCCTTCTTTTTAGGGTCACTGGTTCATTCTAGCTACCACCAACTACTTTTTCAAGTGAGCATAAGCAATCTCACTCAGAGAGGTCATAACTCAGCATATGCTCCAGTTTTTTAAGAACCTTATCGTTTATAGGTTTGGGGTGCCTTGATGAATTAAATTTGATAATGGTACTACATTTAAGAGCACTAAAATCAACAGCTTTACCCGGAGACACAGAATAGATTGGAGATATTCCACCATCTAATACCCGAGGGCAAATGCCTTAGCAGAAGCCTTCAACAAAACTCTCATCCAAATATTAAAGAAGACACTCAATGATAATAAGCGGCAGTGGCATGAGAAGTTAGTTGAAGCCTTGTGGGCATACAGCACATATCTACTCTTCTCCTCTAGTATGGGTCTGTGGTCTATTAGAGGTCCAACTCCCATCATTGAGGATAGTTGGGTTATAAAATCACAACGGAGTAGAACGCCAAGTTGCAGTTAGAAGAGCTTGAAGGTTTGGATGAGAGATGCCTCCGAGCATGCTAGAACCTCAAGTTTTATAAATCTAAAATGATTCAAGCTCATAACAAGTTGGTCCATCCTAGATTTTCAAGTAAGAGAGCTTTTTTTAGTTCTAAGGAGACCAATTATTTCCCGTCGAAAGTTGGCAGACAAGTTTGAACCTACTTGGGAAGGCCCTTTCACCATAGTAAAGGCCTACCAATGAGGATCATATCAACTAATAAATTATAAAGGAGAGAGCCCTATGCTTCCAATCAATGGGCACTACCTGAAGAAATATTATTCATAAATCTTGTTTGAAAATAATTATCATTAAAACTTCTTTCATTTCAAATTCCATCTCTCCATATTGGTCAGAAAAATATTTTCTTGTGAATCCTCCATGTTGTGTTTAGGGTAGGTGTAAGGAACCCAAGCGGCATCCTATCTTTTAGCAACACAACATCAACACAAACTATACACAACCACATATAAAATAAACACATATATTTTATCTTAGGCTATTTTGATGTGGGATAACACCCCCTACAGCACTCATTCATTAGCTGCTCTAAGTTGGGCTGATATGCTACCTTGCTACAGTGTCACCCTACTGGTTACATATCTAGTGAATGTAAGTCTAGATGCTTTCTTCCTAACTTGACCATTGCCACCCACGAGCACCTTACTAGTTTGGTAGGCCTAACTACGTAGTTGGTAAGCTATCTCATGATGACTTTGTTTAAGAGGATGTAAGCCTACAAGCTTTCTTCTTGAACTAGCCATCGTACACTGATTGGGTCAAGTATATTTGAGGCTTAGGATAAGTCCCCCAGTGCCTCCTTTCCTCTTGACTACTTCAAGTCTGGGTCCAGTCCTTACACGAGACTCACCACTTAGTAGTCACCCTAGGTCATATAGCACCTATCGAGCTGAAATCAGACTATCCCGGTAATCAGTTTTGCTTTAGGGAGATGTAAGTCTACACGCCTTCTTTCTAGACTAATTATTGCACACCGACGGGTACCTTTGGTTGACTGGTTATTGTCATATTGACGGTGACCCACCCGGTATATACACCACTTGTGGCAAATATAAGTCTACAAGCATTCTCCTGGAGTTATCCACCGTATACTTATAGGCTTTCTTTTATAGGGTTCTTGATAAAGCCCCGATTGGCATCTCCCCTATGGGCACTCTATTAGATCACGTCCTTAGCGACCCCATTTAGACACTACCTTGATTACTTTTGAATTGGACAGTCCCCCTTTCCTAGTAGCCACCCCTGTGATTAGAGAATTTATCTTGCTGATATGAAGATTCTCTCTCTCTCTCTCTCTCTCTCTCTCTCTCTCTCTATATATATATATATATATATATATATATATATATATATATATATATATATATATATATATATATATCTTCTATATATATATATATATATATATATATATATATATATATATATATATATATCTTCTTGGATTGAAATCCCCGGTACCTTTTCCCAAGAAGGCATCCTATCTTTATGGCAGTATCAGCAAAACTCCATATAGGAATCGCTTGACTACTTTTGAGTTGAGATAAGTCCCCGGGTTGACACTCTCTTAGTAGTCACCCTTAGTTCGGGTTCAATTTGTTATGCCAACGAGTCACCCTACTGGTCATTCTTGCTTTGGAAGATATAAGTCTATCATGCATTATTTCCAGCATGATTGTTGCACACAGAAGGGCAACCTTATGCGGGTTCGATTTGTTGTGCTATCAACCAATCACCCCAGTGGTTCTTTGTTTAGGAAGTTGTAAGTCTACAAGCTTTCTTCTTAACTTAACCATTGAACACATAAAGGAATCCCTTAGGTTGGTTAGCTCTACCTCGCAACTGGTAGACTATCCCTTTGGATTTATAAATCTAAGACAGGACTAGGCTGATATTAACCCCTTTTTAGTAGATATATCATACAACAATGAGATCCATCCAAAATTAATTTAATTTTGACTATTCTTGAGTCGATGTGAGTCCACAGCGACATTCACTCAAATAGTCATCTTAGGTCAGGTTCGATTTATTTTGCTATCAACCGATCACCCCAGTGGTTCCTTGTTCAGCAAGTTGTAAGTCTACAAGCTTTCTTCCTGGCTTAACCATTGCACACCAAAAGGCAACCCTTAAGTTGAATAGCTCTACCTGATGGCCGACAGACTATCCCCTTGGATTTATAAATCTGAGATAGGACTAGGCTGATATTAGCCCTTTCTTAGTGGATCCATCGCACATTGATAGGGTCCATCTTAAAATTTAAATGAAATTGATTCTGACTATTCTTGAGTCGATATGAGTCCACAGTGATATTCGTTCAATAGTTGCTTTAGGTCGAGTTTGATTTGTTGTGCTATTAACCGATCTCCCTAGTACTCCCTTATTTAGGAGGATGTAAGTCTACAAGCTTTCTTTCTGACTTGACCATTGCACATCGAAAAAAAAATCCTTAGCTTGGATAGCTCTACCTAATGGCCGGTAGACTATCCATTTGGATTTGTAAATCTAAGATAGGATGAGGTTAATATTAGCCCCTTCTTAATGGATCCATCACACACTTACATGGTCCATTTTATCAAATCTATCATCTTCCCTATAGTGGAGTCTAGTTCAATCCATACATTAAACATGCCTTATCCTCAGCAGATCTGAGCTTATATCACTAGCAGATCTGCCCTCAAAATGCGAATCATATCCTGTCCCTAGTGGAGCCCTCATAAAATAAAATCAAATTAAATCTCTATCTGTAGTGGATGATATGAACCTGCTTCCTTAGTGGAAGGTTAATGCATTCATCTCCATCGGACCTTTTCTTCCCAAATCATATGAAAATTAAACTTTTATCTTCTATGGACAATCTGAACCTGCTTTTCTTGTGGAAGGTTCGTGCACTCATCCCTCAGTACATTCTTCCTTCCTCTATTATGCCCATGGCATAAGTTGAGTTGCATTGCACTAAGATCTTGATTCCTTATACATCTCAAGTTTAGAAGTAGATCATCTCTATTAGTGGTTGCAATCCTTTGGACATTCTTGATTATCTCGGTCAACACCAATATGTGCAGTGTGTCTAGTCAGTTACACCACACTTATTGGGCGCCCTTTGTTGACCTCAATTTTGGAGTGAGCTCTTAACTTCCCCATCATAGATTTAGGACTCTTGTAGACACTAAGAGCTCCTTTTTCTTAAGACACTTGTAGTGATTAGGTGAACACTTAACCTAAGTCTAGAAACTTAGAAGGAATAGCCATGAGAATAGGTCATGCCATAGAGATTTAGGAAGACTTGCCTACCCTATAGCCTTAAACTCAATCATTGCTTTCTTCCTTAAACCAAACCTCAAATTTAAATTCAAAATTCCAAATCAAATCCAACTCCAAATGATTGAAACCCATGATTAAATTAAAATTCCAAATCCCTTCTGAAGCCCTTTTATTTTATCCTATGGACTTAGCCTTAACCAAATTCAAATCAACCCCAATTCAATTGATTTTCTCAAATATCGAATTCAATCTCAAATCAAATCCCAACTCAAATTTCAAATCAAATCCAAATCCAAATGATTGAATCCCATGATTAAATTCAAACTCTAAAATCCATTCCTAAGTCATATGAACCACCTTCATATGCTTAGCTAAAACTCCCATCAATCTAAATCAAACTTGATTGATTTCTTTATAAATCAATCATTCCATCATTCATATTCAAAAATATAAATTAAATCCAAATTCAAACCATTCAAATCAAATCAAACTAAATCAAACCAAATCAATTCCCTACTTAAGCCATTTTGACCTACATCCCTCAACTTAGTCAAATTTGCTTCTAAATCACTCCAAACCCAAATGATTTTCTCATGAATAATTTATATCTTTATTTATATTCACAAATGTAAATGAAATATAAATCTAAATAGCCAAAACCAAACCCAAATCAAATCAAATTTCTAATTTTAGCCCTTTTAGCCAATTTTTGAACTTGGCTAAATGATAGCCAAATCAATTCAAAACCCATGAATTTCTTCATAATTCAATCATTCCTTCAATTATTATTCCAAGTTTAAACATAAACTATAATTATCAAAAAAAATACAAGTTAGCCCTTTTTGACGTAAAATTATCATGTGAAGAAAAATTCATATAGCTTCAAACTATTTGCAATTGGATTTATATTTCCATCTCAAACCCATTTACCAATACAACTAAACTTGAACCAAGCCGTGAACAAGCCAATTGACCTATTTAGGTCCACTTGACCTAAAGTGACCTAAAAAACTTGTTCGAGCCAAGTTCTAATCCAACCCAAATTGGAGTGAACTAAGTCCATCTAAACCTAATATCATGATCAACAATCATCCTAAGGTGATCAACTACCTTGAATTAGGTCAAACCAAGTTAACTTGGTCTTTTTACCGAGTCAACCTTTAGCCCAAATGAAATATAAATAAGTCAAAACCCATCATATGCCAAATTGATTGAAACCATTAACTCAAACCCACTCATGATCAGGGATTGAACATGACCAAACCATCAATTGAGCCAAATCAAGTCCAATTGGTCATTTGACATAAGTTGACCCAAATTGGCCTAAAAAGCCAAAATGGGTCAAATCATGATTTGATCCAAATTGATTGCAACTATGGCTTAAGTTCATTCCAAATCACTTAGTTAACTTGACCAAAGCCATGATTGAGCCCAATTTGACTAATTGGTCAACTTGACCCAACCTAACCCAAATTGGCCTAAAGGGTCAAATTGGCCAAAATTTAAATTAAACCAAACCAAAGCCTACAATTAATTTCAATCAACTAATTGAACTTGACTCAACACCTAACCCAACACAATTTGGTCAAATTGGTCAACTTGACCCATTTGACCCTTTTGAATTCCAATGAGTCAAATTCAAATCTAAGTCAAATTAATCAAAACCAATTGAACCAAAATATCTTAAATCATCATATGAACTTAACCCAACCCAACCTAACACAAAATGAACCCATTTAGACCAAATGAAGCCAAACCAACTTATGGAACCTTGGTGGCTGACCTAACCCAACCTAAATTGACCCTAGGTCAGCCCCAAGCCAGCCCAAATCCAAGTGGGACCCAACCCAAGGGAATTGGCCAATATACAAAGCTCTTTGTATTGGATTCTTGTCATAAGTGGCAAAGTCCACTTTGCCTTTCCTATAGCAATTCTCCACTTTCCAAATGAGGCAATCGTAAGACACCTTAGCCCAACCTGAGCCACCTAGCACTTGCCATGGACCAAAGGTAATCCCTCCTTTCCCTCTCTCATGGCCGAATACACCATAGACACAAGGAAGGAGCAATCCCATACTATCTACCCAAATCCTCCCTTGGGCGGCCTGACATAGCTTCGACCACTCATGGTGAGCCACATGGCACCAATGGTGACTCCTCCGGCTGGCTGGCGGTGGTGAACTGGCCGAAATCAAAAGGCTGATCACGTATGTCCATCAAATGCAATTGAGGGATATATCCCCTCAATTCAAGTGTCAAATGCCACATTTCACACGAGAAGAGTTCCCCAAGTGATTTCAAAACTCCTCATAATGCTCCCAAGTCCTCTTAAAGCCTCCCGAGCTCAGATTTTCTTCTTCTGTGTGCAGCCAAAATAGGACACTCCCTTCCCATGCAATACTTCTTCTCCACTTAATCAAATACTAATTCCTCACACCCACACCATCCTCATACTTCATCGAAGCCAATCAAATTATTCCCGAGCCTTTCTGACCATAGGAGACCGGAGTTCGATCGAAGTTGAGGCTCTTATGCATGTGGATTTGTCAACCGAGCATTCTACATCAAATCAAACATGAATCTTCTCAATAGGGTTCATCTCTATTAGAAAAAGCTACCTCTGTGGATCCCACTACCAGACATTAGCTCCGGTGAGGTAATTTTGCAAAATTGAGCTCCCTAACAAAAATAGGTTGGTCCTTTCTGAAGCAAATGTGATTTTCAGTCGATCCTAGTCATTGGATGTGCGTGTCTCCCTTTTTCGAAGGTGTGGGATGATTTTGGAGGCAATCCGAGCTTGGGTGAGCTCAGATCGAACGAGGAAAGACTGACGGCATCTATCTTTCGTCGCTCGTGAAGGAGAAAGATCACAGGTCATCTATTTCGTACAATCGAAATGGACAGTCATGATCAAATCGCATGTTAGAGCCCGTGATTTTCTTCCTTTATCTCGGATTGAATCATGGTCATCTAATCTTAGATCTAATGGTCCATGAGGATAGCGCGTCCGTTGCAATCCGAGTCAGCAGCGGATGTGACAACTTAAGTGGTCAACCCCATCACGCCATGTGGAAAGCGCATCATGTCAGCTGCCACGTGGCCCGAAGGGATTAAGACTTAATCAATCTATTTTTAAGGCTTAAACTTTCAAAAATTATAACTAATCTTAAAAAAATTCAAAAAATATAAATTAGATCTCATTTTAAAGATATTTTATAACAGAATCCATTAAAATTATGATTAATTAGTTTGGAATATAATTTTTACTTAATTAAGGTTTAATTAAAAACTTAATTAGCCTAATTACTCTATGATTAGTTGTCCAATTAACTTCAAATTTTCCAGAGATATTTAGGGGGATGACTTCTGCCTCCTCTATTATTTTTTAGAATTTATTGGATAGTTAATAAAGGAAATCAAAGGATTAAGCCTTAATTACTCTCCAACATTAATTATTGATAATTAAGCAAATTAATAGTGATTTAATTAATTAATTAAGCTTATTATCCTCTGTTAATAGTGGGAAGTCTTATGGAAGTCGCTTGGGTTAATTTCTTATAACCATTTCATTAAGCATTTTCATTTGTTTCAAATTTAAAAAAAAAAGCTTAAATAATTAATTAGTCATTCAATTAACCAATTAAAATAAGAGAGAGCCTAATTATTTCATAGCCTAATTGAGTGTTTGAAATGACTTAGGGATTAGGATTGAGGCCTCTTCCTTGATCCCTTTCCCTAAGTTAGTCTCACCAATCTAATTAAAATATAATTAAAGAATTTAATCAATTAATCAAAGGCTTAATAAAATTAATTTAAAATTCATTCATTTACAGCCCAACTTTGTTTAATCAATCTTTGGTAGCCCTTTGGGTGTTTAATAATCAAAAGAGAGAGCTAATGAAATTATAGTTAGCTCACATGTGTGAGAAAACTATCAAAGTAGTTAAGTGAGCTCATTAGGCTTAATTAACTATTAATTATGAGCAAATTGCATTAGACCCCTTTTATTTCTTAAGAGCATTATCAATTTACTTTTTATATGGTTGCATCTCATATTAACGCATCATTTTTTAGTTAATTAGCTTAAGGTGATGTAGGTAAGTGTTAATTAATGGACTTAATTTATACCTCAATCTAATTAAGACATAAAATCAATGTAATTGCTCTTCGTTAAACCAAATTAACTCATACATGGAGATGAGATTAGGATTAACAAATCTCTTTCATATTTCCTAAATCAAATTAAATATAAAGATAAAAAATGTCTTTAAGAAACTTTGGTTCATCTTAAATAAGTTTATTTAGTATGATTGTCCTTAGGACTTAGTTGGATTGAATGAAATCACATACTTGTATTATTTTATTTTTTTCCAATCATCCTAAAATATTGTATGCCACTTGTACTCATGCAATCATATCTTTCAAATTAATCAAATAAAAAATGATTCTCTTTATGTTAATTTGCATGTGTTATTAAAATATGTGTGTATAGTATCACTATTAAATCTCAAATATATTTTCAAAAGTTTATTAATGAATGAATATACATATATATTGTAACTTTAGTTATATATACATAGGAAATGCAAGTGAATATAAATTTAGTGTATGAAATAAAGTCTCTTCTTTACATTCATGTGTTGATTTGTATAAGTTAGCAGATATGTTAGTCACACATTGGAGGATGCGACTTTAAGTAGAAGGAGGTTCCTACCTCTGGTGCTAATGGTGATGTACCTTGATTTCATTCTTATATATTTGGACATTAGAATTTAGATATAGCTTTAATTCATATACACAAAATAAAGCAATCAAATAAAAATAAAATTTTTTGTATGGCTTTTTATTCTTGTAGTTGTTTATACACCCATATGTATCTAAGGATAGTGAGTATATTAGTCTAGATATTCCAGGGACTCACGGATTTAAATAGCCCTAAAGAGGTTCCTACCTCGTTCCCTTGGTGTAGAACAATGGTGACATACTTGCTTAAAACTTTTATACATGTGAATGTGTACTTAATTAATGAATGAAAACTCTCATTTTTCTATTAAAAAAAATACATGCATTTATACTTTGTTTAATTGGTTGAGTTGATTAGTCATGTGATTTAAGATTCTTTCCTTATATTTCTACATAAAAATTTAGATGGAGCTTTAAATTAATACAGTAAAAATCATTCAATCATATGAAATATTAATTCCAAATACATTTACTCACATTCATCATTTAACTGTGCTAAGATACAAATTGCATGTATAGTTATGCTTAGGATTTAATCATATGCATGATATGCATGATGGAAAGAAATGAACAAACATGTGTTATATGATAGTAATTCATTCCAATTAATCTTAAGATGCCTTTCTTATTGAATGAGTTTATTTAAAGTGAACACAAATATTATAACTAATTAAAACATATAATAAGTCATTCACTAAAGGGAATTGATTAATTAACTTGCTTTAGATGTGACTTAAGGTATGGATAAAAGAGACTGATCATTTTTTTTCTTTCTCTTCATAACACTTAAATGTTAAGTGTAGGTCAAGTGAAACAAAAGAAAATATTAAGTAAAATTAAAAAATCAATTAAACCATTTAAAGTGAAACCACCCTTTATAATTAAAAGTTCTTCATACTTAGAAACTCTTAATTCTAAAGCCTAGCTAGGACATACCACACAAGCCCTAACACACACATTAGATTAAATCACTACTTCTAGCTTTATGTTAGGATGGTGTATGGTTTGATGTATGCTAATTTTGTGATGTACTGTTGTAGACTGGATGTTAGGGTGTATATTTTATAGACTGCATGTTAGGACGTTATTAGCCTAATCATATTTTCTACATGAGATTATGCTTAAGGGGTGCTTAAAAATAAATATAAATGCTTCTTTTTTGCTGGTTGGTTAACCCCTAAGCATAATCTATATTAGGACGGGTGGACTTGGTTACCCATGTGCAGGGTTGCTAAGTCCAAATCAATCATATAACTGCTTGGGTTGTATGATGTGTTTAACTAACATTTATTTTACAGGTGTAGTTAGATTTACTTTTCCATCCTTTTAAATGAAATTGTGCAAAAGGAATTTGGTTAAGTGTTATGGGGTTAAGAATGGACATTGGCTAGAATGGTTAATTTTGGGGTGTCATGTGATGCCTAAAAGCCTACCAAATCAAAGGGAGCAAATCAAATGAAGAAATGGAGGAAGCATGAAAACTTGAGGATCCCCCATAACACTTATCATTTTATAACTTGTAATTATTCTTTCATATATTAGCTTGTATAAGGGTAGAGCTCGGCTACCCATTTCTTTTTCGGGTTATACGGCGGTACCCAACCGCACCGACCTGTTATTCTTTCACATTGAGGCTATAAATTGTTGATGATGTGTTTATATTGTGCAATAGAAATGGCATGTATTTTCTTAGTTTCTTCATATATGATGATTTAATGTGTGGTCTGGATCTGTTTAGGCTCTTAGAGAAAAAGAAATTTTATATCCCAACTACAACTCATAATTAAAATTTTCTAAATAATTCATAACCTCACATAAAGCCTAGACATTAAATCAAGATAATAAAATATTTAATAACCCCTTAGTTATATGATATATGCTTAATATCATGCATGTCATTTTATTTCACTCTTACTAAGAGAGAGTTTCCATCTTTTCTAGATAAAAAAATGGCTTGACCTTTGAGAGCCTATGATGGAAAAATCATCTTTCTCTTTTAATTTAGCACATAATCCATTTCATTATGCATTTAGGCATATAAAATTCTATAGCTTGTGTCAAAATAAAGAGTCAAAAAATCAAATACAATTTGATAAGATTTGCATTAGACTAAGTCATTATTCATAACACTCATGCTCTAGTCTCTTGGGGAGTGGGTTTAAGGACTCTAGTTTCTTTCTAAATAAAAACAACCTAACCATCTTGCAAAACATATGACTTGATCACATTATTTTAAAACGTAGGAGGAGTTAGCTGGCTACCACTCCAAGCAGTTATAAGTACAGCAGTCGGGTAGTTTACCCTCTCCTGTAGAGGTAGACAATATATTAACTTTCACCTTAGATTTGGGTCGTGCCTTGGCCATCGCTGAAGCTCTCTAGATTTAGGATCTAAGGTTATTATTTCTCTTTTGGGTTACAAGCATAAATCATCACCTCTTAGGCATTTCTATAATCTTGTATTATGAGATTATAAGTCTTAAATTTCTAATTAAATTTTAACTCAAATATATAATTCTCCTTAATTTCAAATATATAAAGCCCAACCATATAATAGTTTGGGATGCTCACTAGGTTTTCTAGTATCATGAGCATCTCCTACTCATATCCTTTTAACTTCAATAATAACTCTTTTCTTTCGATCTATCCCATTTGATCTTCCAAACATAACCAATTTATTGATAGTTGTATCTTTGAATTCTTTAAAGACAAAAATTATCTACTTTAATCGATAGTATTTCTAATGAACTCACCTTTCTTAGGATGTAATTAACTATGGGGGCTTTCCCTTATAGGAAACTTTAGAACTCAGTTTAAATAAACCCTACTTTATTCATCCATGTAAAGTAGAGAAAAATCTCTGGTACATTCGAAGACCATCATACCTTAGGAGTCCTTATTATGTGATTAGGTCCATCATAAGGCAGTGATTCTATCTTTCGAGATAGTGCACTATTCCTTGATATCGTACCTGATCACCTAAATAAGTACATCTTCAAATCTGTGTGGTGATCCCCCCCCCAAATATACACACACATCACAACAATATGACAAACCAAAATAAACACCACAATTACACCCTCAATCTTAAAAGCCACATCTTTAGAAGAAATAAACTTTTAGCTTTATATGAACTTATTGAATCACTTAAGTATAATATGCAGTAATAAAAATTCTTATAAAAGAGAAATATTATTAATAATCATATTAATATTTTTTTAATTATTAATGATATAATTATACTCACTTAAATGTGATTTGCTAGCCATAGCTACATGTACGCAAAGTATGATCTTTTTCTATTAACAGAGCCTTATAACTCAATGACCAACTCAAATAAATCTCCTCAAGTTAATGTAATACCATATGTGGATCATCTAGAAATAGATCCCATTATTCAGTTGATTAATATAAAAAAAGTTTAATTTACTAATGGGAATTTGGATGACAAAGAACTATGCATTGCATTATCCAAACAATCCACCAAAAGTATATGAATGATCATTAGTTAATAAAAGAGGATGATGTGATAGTCAATGCATGGATAAGCTAGAGTGACATGATCTCCAAGAAACATTGAAGGTGACAAGTGGCAATTCTTAATGTTGACCCAATCAACTTATTACAAATGTTATCATCTTATTGTGTCATTTATAGAAGTGATTCACAACCATCATATTGAATCTACTCCATGTCAATTTGTGTTAGTCCTAACACAAATCATGACTATGGCCTTCCCAACTAAAGTCTAAAATGGATAGTGACTTATATGATCTAATATTTTGTATTTTTCTCTTGAAACTTGTCATAAATGGCATACTAGTCAAATGATAAAGAAGAAGAGGATTCATAATTATTATTTTTACTATAATGTGATAATAATGTCCTAACAAAGAGAAGCATTAAGGCTAAAAGTTCTTTCTTATCATCATTTAATCACTACATTAATAGAGAGCCATATAAGCTAAACAAAATAATTAATAAATCTAAAATAAATTAATATTATTACATATATATAAATTGGAGAGCAAGATGTATATGAAATCAAGAACTAATCAAACTAAATATTGTATGAAATCAGTGAACAAAATTAAGTGAACTTGAGTTGCACCATATAAAATAATAAAAAATTATAATACAGTGTATTTTTTTATGTTGCATTCCTATAATCATTACATATTATGAATTATTACCACCAAACACACTCTTAGTGGTTGTGACTAAGGAATAAATATGTAAAGTTGTGCTTGAGTTGCAGTTAACTCAAGCTCAGCTCATCTTATCAAGTCACAAGTCAAACCCAGCTCATGACCACAATTACCTCCCTTAAATTAGCTAAAATTAATTAAAAGCTAATGAAATTGTGATAGGATGTTACTAGAAAAGAGATCAATAAGCAACTAGAGACTTTGTCTCATTGGGGAAGGGATTGATGGTGAGGAAGTCTTTGTAGGAGCTTGTTTGGAGAAGGTATCCATGCCTCTATGGCAAGACAATGAGTAAATCATTATGGGAGCTCGCTAGAGAAGGCATTGAGTCTATATGGATGTCATGATAAAAACTTATTGAAGAAATCACAAAAAAAAAAAATCTTTCAAGTTTCAAGAAAAGTTCAGGAAACTTGCAACCTTGTGAACTAGTTTCAAGATTTTATTAGAAGAAATGAGATTTAGAATTTCGTTAACTCATGATTAGACTTGGGCAGTAGGAGGGTTGGGCTTGGTGTGGGTCGAGCCTATTTGGACTTTGACTGATCAAAGCGGATTCAAATAGAGCTTAAGCCAGGTTACTAGTTATAATTTTTGAGCCCGTCCACCCAATGAGTCGGACGGGGCCACGAGATTAAAAAAGCTCTTCTTTTAACAATTTTATATTTTTAAATTAAGATTTTGTCATTTTAATCAAATATTCACTAAGTTTTTTTCTTTTGCAAAAAAGTATGAATTAGATCATATTTAACAAACTACAATTTTGAATTGATAGAATTTAAGAATTATTTAATAAAAATTATTATATTATTTTGAGAGTTATTTTAGACTATGTAACTATGAGTTGATAAATAAATATGGTTGCTAAATCAATTTTTTTTGGGCTGGGTATCAAGTTGGCTGGCCAGTTTTGAGTATCTCAAATTTTAACCAAATCAATGTAAGCTCGATCCAAGTCAAGCTTGAAAAGATTCTATTCTATGTTTTCATGCCAAGCTCGCCTATTCTAGAGGGGCTTATGGGAGACTCGCTGGGCCACCCACCCAATGCTCAAGTTTACTTATGACCCAATAAGTTTAGCCTCACCCAACTTATACTCAACCTTATTTAATAAATGAGCTATAATTTATGGGTATCACTTCCAACACTACTCTCAGTTAGGTGAAATTAGAAGATCGTCTCGGAATGAACTGCTCTCGATCGACTCAAACGAGCGATTTTAGCCAAAATGTGGCAATTTATTTCGAGCCGACTTCAGGCTAACCCCGTGGCTCGTGGCGGATCAAAGCGAGGCGAGGCTCATGCCCGGACGTGGGCCGTCGAGGTAAGTTTCGGTTCTTTAAGCATTCATATTTTTTTCGCTTAAGATGTCAATTTGGGTTTCAATTGTATTTGTCTGTTATTCCACTATTTTAGGTTAGAATGTTGATATTGGGACTTGAGTTGATTCTTCCCTCGGCTCCATATCTGTAACAAAAGCAGTTAGAATGAATGTTGATTGATGATGTTATTTTTTTACCTCA
The DNA here is from genome assembly GCA_021442155.1 of Cymbidium sinense. Lineage (NCBI taxonomy): Eukaryota > Viridiplantae > Streptophyta > Magnoliopsida > Asparagales > Orchidaceae > Cymbidium > Cymbidium sinense. Next base: position 186,755,893 of record CM038218.1, on the reverse strand, counting down.
TTAGTCATTTTCTAGACTTGTATTTATAATTTGTAAAATTATAGTTTGCTATTAATTGCAAATTATATTATTACATATGCCAAAAATTTACTATTAAAAATTTCTTCTCTCAGCTTGAATTTCATTTTAAGGGTGCTTCGTTTGCATTTCGAGCGTTCGTTTATTTTGAGCAGGCTGGTTGGATTCGGTGACTCGTTTACGGTCGGAGATCGATCGAGCTCGATTCGATCCGACTCGGCTCAGACTTCGAACTTTTCCAATACGACTCAAGCTCGTGAATTACCATTTTGCTGATTTGAGCCATTTGAGCTGATTTGAAGTCGACTATGACTGGTAAATAAATGAGGTACACCCTTGCTCTCAGTACTCTCCCCATGGCACATGAAGAGTAAATGAGCGCATTCTTTACACGAATCTCAAAGTCGGCATGCAGGATCCCCTAGACCTTTTCCTCGTTCCAAGAAATATCGGTGCTTGGGCGTCGCCTCTCGATTGCTGGCTGTGTACAAAATCCTCCTGCAACGAATCATTTCTCCAATTGCTGGTTCATTGACAGGAATTCCAACGCCTTATCAATTAAGTAGAGGGCCGCTAAAGACGATTCACTGCTCGTTTCCTGCTACTTAGCGGGCACTGAGGAGGTAACATTTTGGTCTATTGATTCATCTGAAACCCTAATTAGATTCTCGCTGTCCTTCCGTTGCATTTGCCAGATTTTTCCGTGTTTTTGGGGAATTTTTCTCTTCGCTCTAGTCAATGTTGCAAATAATTGATTTGCAATTTGTAGCTGAAATGGATTTGATATTTTGTCGTACGAGTTTTTTTTTTTTTAAAAGATTCTTGCTTCAGATTTGATCTTTGTTGTTCTTTGGGTTTGCACTGATATCACTATTTTCTTCTTTCTTCCAGAGAGACGGCGAGGTGTCCATTTTTTTTAAGATGGTTTTCATATTAAACGCATTGCCCACGCTTTTTTTTTCTCGGCCTTTCTTTGATAGAGTTTTAAGCCAAAGATGGCTTTCCATTGTACAATTTTGTACAACACTCATTTTGCTTCCCCTGTTGAGATTGTGTGTCCCTTAACTGGCATTGCTCCTAAGCTTTGGTGATTAAATGCCATTAAGGCCGTTTTCGTGAACGTGAAATAGAACCTTATGATGGAATTCCAAACTAGGTTATAAGCGTAGAAAATTACAAAGCTATGGTGATTAGCCTTGTCAGAACTTTCATTTGGCATTGATTTCGAAACTTAGTTTGATCTATTGTTTGAAGAAAAAAATGTAAGTGCAAAGCAAACTTATGGGGTATTTAGTAAACTGAATTCTAAGCTTTACAAATTTATGTCAATAAACAATTCTAATTTCAAGATGTACACAAATTAAACTTGAATCATTTAGAGTTTTAGGCTGATGAATTAGCCACAAATTTATGTAATGCATGGATCTAGCTATGTGAGATATAAGATGGTGTATGTAGAACATTCATCGAGCCCTTAATATCAAAATCTATGCTTATCAAGCAGCAGATAAAAAGGATAAATTTTTCTAAAGTTTTATGTAAAGTATATTAAACAAATTATTTGATACTTGTTTATGAACCACCTTAAAGAATGAAACTTTGAAAAGGAAAAAAAAAAGCTAGCATAAAAAATGATTTAGTTTTGACAGTATCTTAATATAATAAAAGATATATTTTGCAAAAAATCATGTGCACTCAAGAGGGCATACCTAGTGCATAAGGCTCCATCAAAGTGGGTTTGAGGGATGATATACATTGTCTGCCCCTCCAGCGGAGAGAAGCCATGATCATGAATCAATACATGTTATCTTATATTTTGCCAGTAAACACTTTTAAAGATGCAAAAACTTAAAATTTACTTAAATTGGTGTTCTAAGCCTTCCAAAGTAATGGGTTCACCAACTCAAGTACAATTCAATGTAGACTAATGAGTTGTGGCAACATAGAGGTGAAGTAAGAAGAGCTAGAAATAATTTTAATTAAAATTATTGACAAAATAAATTATTTGAAATCACACCAATCTTATGTCAAACATCTTTAATTGATGACTTAACAATCACAAGTCATTCTTCATCCAACTTCTTAGCTTATGCATTCAAGAGTTAAACTTTAATCAAAAGTAATCATAAATAGAGCATAGAGTGGAGAGAAAGTGGTTGGATAAATACTAGGACCTATAGCAATCCTAATTAAGTAAAACTTGAACATAATATGTGCTAATCATTAAAAAAATGGCATAGTTTGATTATTTTTGTATGTTTTAAGGTGTTTTCTTAATGAGTTAAGTAAGACCATGTAAGAAGAGGCAAGCCAATTCAATCACGGAAAATCTATGCGTGATTAAAATGTTTAAGTGACCTAGAAAAAATATATATAAAAGATGACTACTATCTAAAAAAATATTATGTGAAAAAGAACATTTATTATTTTCTTGATTAATTAGAGGAAAAGGAATAAAACAAATAGCTTCTCAACTTAAGGGAAAGAGTATTCTTAACTAATGTGTCAACAATAAGATATAACCTTGTTTTTCATCCAAAAATAATGAAGATAGCTATATAGCCAATATGTAAGTTTGTGTGGTAAATTATCATATAACAGTTGAGCACTATACAATAAAATCCTAAATGTAAGTTAGAAAAAAGTTTATTTTCTACAAATTTATTGTGTTACTTTAATTAGAATGTAAACACATTTACATGTGAGCTGAACATAGTAACAAAAATACTCTCATTATGTTATATCTAACTCCCAACAATGTTTTCTTATTCATTGAAGAAATTTAAATGAATCAATAAACTAAGACAATAAAAAAATGTGGCTTGCGCCATGCGCACTATATATTGTAGTGCACATATAGCACAAATAACATATGCTATTTTACTTTTTAGTGCCTTTTCATGCAAATAGTGTAGGAGACATGCGAAATAATTCTATGGTTTATTGTTCGTATTATTTTGCAATATTGATATGTATTTTTTTATTGCTCATTGGGAGAAAAGTTACCCCTAACCAAACTTAGAGATTGCTCTTAATTCTCTGACATAAATTTTTTGCGAGTTTTGGGAGGATAAAACTATAACAATAATAATTGGATGAATTACAATAATATTAACTAGCCAAAAATACCAAAAGAATCACATTTGTTAATTAACAAGTATCAAGAAAGCCACTAATATTAAATCTAGCAAGTATTGTGATTTCCAATATAAAATAGAGTCCAATGATCCAAGAGCTTGCATTATTATTCAAAAGAAATTCTTCTAAAGTGTGAACAAATTTGTCTAACCAAACGATTTATTTATGCAAGTCATTTGAGGGCCTCGACTTGACATTTGACGTAGAAAATAATGCAATAAATATAGATAAATTTTTGGTGCATAAGTTATAAATTCAAAACAATTAGTGATGAACACATAAAATGGCAAAAGCTAATCCATATGAAGATACATAACCTGTTACTATAAATTAATTAGTGCACTAAAGATATAGAAAGTCAGTCAACCATGTGATTTAAATTTCCCTTAATCAAAAGAAACTCATATTATAATAAATTAGGCAAAATGCAATCTCACTACCAACTAATAATGAAAGATAATGTAGAATAATGAGTATGAAGAGAAGAAACAAAAATAGGGAATGAAATTGTCGAAAAGCTTATCTCATACTTATACAACGAGATGGCTTACCTTTAAATTTATGTTTCACACTTGATTAATGATTACATTTTAGAAGAAAAATAATAATTTGTACATCTATAAAAAATTTTATTAATATTTTAGGCTTTGATTCCTCTGCAAACCACCATCAATGTGGCTGCCATATTAAATTTCCCTCTCTTCTTTCTATTGTAATATTCTTATATTTATTAATAAGAAAATGCAAAGATATATAAACTATCCAAACCAACTTGCAAGAAATTAAAAGATCTCAAATGTCTCACAAAATTAAATTTAAGATTCTCACAAGTTATTCCCTCTCAAAAAATACTAATCAGATATGAATCTAGAGTTTACAAATTAAAAAGGAGATTGCATGACATATTAGAAATCTATTAAAGGAATTTATCTCCATATATTAAATCATCTCCCATTTTGAAATGGATTTTTTGATGTATTTGCTAGTGATTTGCATTTGAACATCTTTCTATGTGACACCTATAACCTTTATAATGTTAACTTACTACTCTTTGATTCTGAAATGCTATGTGCGATGTAGCACCTCTGCATTTTGTAATGTCTCACGTAATAGAAATTTTATTCTATACTAATCCTCTAGAATCTCCAATGCTAAATTTTACCATGGTTATCACTTTTTCAAAGTTTGACATTATGTACATGATTTCCTTTTTGCCTTTATTACCATGACACCCTTGGGCACCTTTAAGAATTAGTATGTAAGATCAAAAAATATATTTCTTAACATAACTAACCAATATGAATGAAGTTTCTTTTCAAATCATGAACATGGCTCACATTGTAAAGCTTATACACCTTTATTACTAGTTTTTGACTTATACATCACCAACCATCATAACATTTAAGAGCTCACAATCTATAACATTAACCTTTCTATAACCTCCTACAAAATAATTTGATATGAACTTTCTATGTGGATTTTAGTGAAAAATCACACCAAACTATAATACCCAAGACTCCTTAAGACTATTCACACTAAGAAAGAGTGCATCATTGATCTCATCACATTCAATAGTCATAGATTCATCCTTCTAATGTGAACTCTGTCCACTCTTGTCATGTGGACATTCTATTTTTATGTGCCTGATCATGTCAAATCACCAACACACACCATTACGGTGGATTGACTCATTTGTTGAGATTTGGAATTGTCTTTGCTTTGATGATTATTATTATTATTATTATTTTTATTTTTTTTTATATTTGCTTCTGTTATTTACATTTAAGTATAAGATGGTATACTTTTAACTTTTCACGCCATCTAATGTTATTGAGGATCTATTTTGAGATCATCAAGACTCATAGTAGTTGATCTGAAAAATGGTTATCGACTCCCATTGACGCTATTTGAGCTTTTTTGGTTGTGATGAAGGCAAACGTGAGGCATGATTCTTGTTGTCAAGCTTAATGTTCATAAAAATTATTATTTTATGATTTAATTGAACTCATTGATGTGTTCAGTTATTGAATTTCCTTTAGTCTTCATAAAATTGAAAAATTTTGTGCATTAGTATACCTCATTGACTACGGAGGATTTTTTTACACATGTGAAAGAACATCTTCATGACACCTATTGTGGTTGTTTTGTTGTGGATGTTAAAGATGATTTTTATGCTGAGAGATAGGCCAGTAAACCCCAATGCTTATTCATCCATTAGCTCGCACTCCCCTTGATCTAGCAGTTGATGATTTTTTCTCTTGTTTGGATAGTCTTCTATCTACAACTTTCAAACCCAAATTGTGGCATCAAACATTTCTATTTTGATGTTTTTGTTTTCTATCAGTAAGATCTTAAAAGTTGCTTTAACCGAAAGCATGAATTCCAATTGTTAGGACTGGTAGTACTAAAATGTTGACAACTTCCATGAAGACAAGGAAAACAACTGCAGCAAAATACAACCACCTGCACACACAAATTTATTGAGATTCATCCACATTGATGATAGCGCAAAGATTAAAAGTTTCATTAAGCCTTAAGCGGGGAATCTGAAGATATCAATCTTCTTACAAGATAGGTGGGTGAATCAAAGTTATTATGGTAAATCTTTTGTAGATTGAACAATCCAAAGGGGAGAAAAAATTGCAGCCACTTGATGTAAGAGCGAAGTGAAGCTCCTCCTTGTGATGATGTCAAAACTTTTTTCTATAGCAGATCTAGTTCTCTTTATAACTCCACCACTGTAGGAGGAGACTAACTCCTCTATAATGTTGAAACATGCACAATTTGATCCTCCTCCCCTTGCATATCTCTTGGTTATTAACTAACTTTACGTTTCTTCTATCATGAGGTGCCTTTTGCGTGGAAATTGGGATGCTCTTGGGAGGTCACCGGATGGTGGACCAGGTGATATTTTCAGATGAGAGATTATAGAAATATGGAAATTTTTTTAACCCACATTCATGAAATTAGAAGGCCTTAATACCCCCAATAAAGAAATTAAGATTCAGTCATATTTTTTCACCCCAAAACAATCTTAATCAACTCTCAATCTTGAAATTACAATAATTAGAAGATTACATGTCAGGATGATCTCAAATAGAAAGTTGCCAACAGGACTTGCATGAAGCTACATAATCCGCTAATGGGAACACCACCATAGGTGCCATGGTTCTGTTTGGTTCTTTAGGAATTGTAACGTCAGTACATCTAAACCCGCTCCTTTGCGAATCGCCAGCTAGTCTTCTTTCATTTGGAATCACAAGGAAAGTCCTTCAACATGTTTTTTAAGGGCCAATCATTATTCCAATAGCCAATTCTGGGCCACACTTCCGTGACAATGTCGCTAGGAAAATGTCTCACCAGAACACTGATGGAAGGCTAGATACCAATTCGGCTTCCCACTATAAAATGAAGTGAAGGTTCTGCACATGCATGTTGGCTTCCAATTCCTTTGAAAATATCATTGAATTTGAAAAATAGCAGCTCTTCACTTGTTGGAATAGAAATTTGAAGTATAAGGGATGAAGGAAAGTGACAGGACAATGTCTTGCTGTGATGATGGTACAAGGTACTCGAGAATTGTGAGGTATTTTCCCTTTTGTCTTTTGTCTTATTAGGGTCAGTATACCTGAAATATTCACAATCGCCTTCTTGAAAAGTGAGTAACTTAGAGAGTAAGAAAGCCTTTAAGGTGGAAATTCAAATTTTAGACTTTAGACTTTTAATAAGGATGTGTTTTCGGATTTTTGTGTTCAAGGAAATAAAGCCACCTCTACTCTCATAGAGTTCAATACATGCTTGTTAAATGTATCTTCCATTATTTGAGGATTGGGAGCATGCACATGCGTTAGTCCTAGTCATCCTAACTGAAGTACTGATCGGATTTAAGAATGACTTCCCTCCTGTATGAACATGGAGGAAAAACTTTATATCAAGTTGACATATATTTGATCCATTGAATGATATTCTGTTTGAATAAAAAAAGGTTATTGCAATCATAATATTTTGCCTATTACAAAAATTAAAATCTAGAAAATCAAAGTCATTATATTTATATTGGATTTTTGGTTTTTTATTGTTATACCGTCTCTAGAGTCTAAAGGTTTTCGTTTAAGTAGATCTAAAACTGAATATATGGAGTGTAATTTTAGTTGTAGAAGTTTTAGTGGTAGTGTTGTGACTTTAGGTGATCAAGTCATTAATAAGAGTGGCGATTGATATTTAGGCTCTATTGTTCAAATGATGGTGAAATAGATGGAGATGTTATTAGTAGAATTCAAGTTGGATGGTTGGAAGTGGAGGAATATCGGCCTATTATATGATAGAAAAGTTCCAAAACTTGGGAAAATTTTATAAGATGGTGGTAAGACCTGACTTATGTGCGAATGTTGGCCAATAAAGAAACATAAGAAGTTAAGTGTTACAAAGATGAGGATGCTCGGTGGATGAGTGGCTTTACCCTAGAGATAGAATGCAAAATGAGTATGTTGGGAAAAAGTTGGAGTAGCTCAGTGGTAGATAAGATTAGGGAGAGTCGCCGATGGTTTGGCCACATAAAGCGTCGGCCGTCCAGATGACCGATTAGGAGAGTAGATGCATTAGATTTCTATGTTAAGAAAGGTAGAGTAGACCTAAAAGACTTGGTTAAGATGTATAAAAAATGATCTTAGTATACTTGAATTAAATGAGAATTTGACACATAATAGGACACAATGGAGACGAAGGATTCATGTAGCCGACCCCACCTAGTGGGATTAAGGCTTGTTGTTATTGTATTGTTATACCGCCAAAATGTTATGCATTTGTTGGCATAAACCCAAAATTTAAAATTTATGCTATATTATTCTAGTCTTCACGCATTTATGTTAGTTTGAAAGAAATATTGCATTTGATCTTTCATTACAGCAGGAAAATATTAAAAATAATAAAAATCATTTTCAGAGGCATGGGATGATAAGTCTCCAGCGGCAAACTAGGGATGATGGCAGGAAGAAAAGTCTAGGAGATATAGGTAGGCAAAAGAGCACATGACACAAAAAAAATGAGTGGGTGGTTTCGTTCATAAAACGAACGGGAAAGAACTTAGGGTATGATGTCTTTTCCTAAGGTTTAAAAAGGTATAGTAAATTATTTCTTCCATTGCTAAAGTTTGTTAATTGGTAGTGTATTAGTAAGCGTAGAAGATTAGGTTAGTATATCAGTAGTTATAAAGGATAAATAATTGGTTGGTACAAAAGCATAATTTTTTTGGTGGTATACTGGTAATAATCTTTGTTCCTTTTATACTTAATTGACTGAACTTTTGGCTTTAGGAAACAGTAGCTATTGATTCGTCAAACCAAAGCATGAGCTCTAACCTTCATAGTCACCAGTCTTTGAGTTCATAGGTTCAAAGCAATTTGACAGACCTTCGTTTAAATGAACTTTGAATTGAACATTTGAAATAGCTACTAATAAGCATAATTTCTCAAATTACTTGATGACAAATGAATGGAAAATACTATGCATTTGGAAATTCCATAGCATGGAAAGACTTATGCGTTCATCTGATTTGAAAAATGCATAGATCGATTCATTCAAATTGGACTGGAGTCATGTTTAGACCTTTGAAAAGAGAGTAAATTATCAAAGATGAGTCAAAACTGAGTTTTTGATTTTTTTTACCAACAAAATTGACCTGAATTATGTGAAATCCTCAGCTATGATGTTATGACTGGTATTGAGAAAGGAATGAAATTAACAAAATAATAGTTGGTACGAAATGGCTATCTATTCATCATTTCATCATATGCATTCGACCTAATGACAAGATGTACATCATGCTAAAATTATTGAACAATCAATGACCTGGAGTGTTGCTAATTGTCATTTAAGTGAGACCAAAAAGTACAAGAAGATGTTCTACGGGTTGACATTTAGAATGTTGTCGCATTTTTTTTTTTTTTTTTTTTTGTTGCAAATAGATGCACAATTAAGACATGGAGATAGAATTTATGATTGAAGATTAACAAGATAAATAAGTGTGGAAAATATAACATGAATGGAAGTTGTACAAAATGGGATTAACACCTCAAGTAACGCTCATAATGGAGAATGATAATTCATGGAACTGACACTAAATTGCTTGGATAAGATCAATGATGATGATTACATTTAAAGGTAAAATTTTATAGCTGCAGTAAGACTAATTATGATATATTTATCTAAATGTGGGTTGACAGAATTGTCACCAAAAGCTAATGCGATAAAATTTAGGATTTTTTTTTATTAATATGTTCTGGACAATGATGAACAAAAATTTGTAATAATAAATTAGGAAGATAGAATTAATGTGAAGGGAATCTGCTGGAAAGGTTTAGACTAAAGGCAAGATGTTAAAAGTTACGTAAAATGATCTCATAAATTGGAGTTGCATCAGATGCCACATTTGCATTATTCAACAAAACTTTCAGGGTAGAAAGAGCATAAAGCGTGCAAAGATATTTAGGTCAATGGCATAACTGTTGCAGCTTCCATTCTAAGCGATGATGAGTTAACATTTAAACTTAGATTGTTGCAATTTGGTTGGAAAACAAACAATGAGAATTTGTCTCAACAATATCGAATGAAATTAAAGAGATGGAAGAAAAGCGTCATTCTTTCACCACTCACTAATTTCTTTTCTTTATTAGTCTTGTTGGAGGCTTTACGCTAGACAACTCTCTCTTGAAGGTCATTAAGCTGTCAATATGTTAGTTCATCTTCTACATCTCAATTTTGATGTGACTTTTATGTGATTTGTTATGTTCTACATGAGATTTAAAAAGGTGAGATTGAGAACTAGGCATTTTGCTTGATGAGACGAGATGAGACGTAAGCCTCAAGGCAAATAGAGGTATATGCCTTAATATAGAAAGATAAAAATTCATAAAATTAAAAATAATTCATAAATATGACAAACCATCAATTCATTTATTTCTTTTATCATTATAAAGGCATGAGTCATAAATCTATATCTTAAAAGTTAATATAAAATTAAAGTTTAATATGAGATTCATTCTAAGCTTTCATTAAAATTTTAATATGTTATGGGTAACAGCTCAACAGTGGCCTCATTTTCTCTTTTATTATTTTAAGATAAGTCATATGTCATAATTCTACCATCCACTCATTATGTTTAGTTGTTATTTTTAAAAAAAATTTAATCACTATAGTTAACATTGGATTTAAAATAAATAAAATAAAATTATTAATTAATAAAAACAACTAAGTAATTCATGATACTTACTATATCTTCTAAATTTTTTAAGGCATTATATTAGGTATATAAAATATAACATAATAGCATACATCATTTTAATTAATTTTTTTTTATATAACCTTATTGAGGCAAGGGCTTCAAAAGAATCGAGCGTTCAACAAACTACTTGTGACTCGGCTCGATTAGAGCTCGTTTATATTCGTCGATTAACTAATCAAACGAGCTTAAACACTTATATAACTACTCCATTGTTAAATGAACAAGCTTAAACAACTAGTTGTTCAGTTCATTTATGTTCATTAATAATATCATTTAAAGCTCGTGAACAAGCTCGTTAAGGAGCTCAATTACTGCTCGATTAAGGCTTGTTTGCAAATGGTATCATTTAAAATTTTATTTTTAGGCTTAATAGGTGTTAATTGATACAGCTTGTATATATTTATCAACATGCTCCTCACAAACAAGCTCGATTAAGACTCGATTAAAGCTCGTCTATTTCATTAAATGAGCTGCTTGTTAGCAGACTCAATAAGCTCAATCTAAATTGAGCTCGCAAACAAACTTGAGTCGAGCTCAAACAAGATTTTTTAAAATAATCTCAAGCTTGAACACCATTCTACAAACTCGAATCGAGCTCGAGCTTGATAATGATAAACAAGCTTGAACTCTAACAAGCACATACTCAACTCGGCTCAGTTCGTTGGCAGCCCTAATAGAGGCGTCTCCTCAAATGCATCGAAGTGTATGCCTCAGACAAAAGTAAGCTTTACTGGGCTCCGAAAATTCGCTATCGACCTCTCGATGAAGAGAGTATGATTTAATGTCGGTCAAGTTTTCATAAGGTTGATGAGACAGTAGATAAGATACTACCCAGAGATTAACAAGGTATTCACATGCAACAACCTTTAAACATTTCCCTTATTGTAAACTCTTTTCTTAAGAGTAAACACCTATTGATTATAGTAGCAAATTTCAGATTAACAATCCTATATCCCAAGTTTTCAATTTTATAAGAATTTCACTATTTGTTCTGACGGTTTGCAATCAATTTCAAACAAGTATTTATATTTTGATTTTGTGATGAGAAGATCAATAGCGTGCTTCATCTTGACAAATCTCCACATTCAAGGACAAACCACCCCTTTTGAATTAGGAGACTTCATTTGGAACTCTGTTCTCATTCTGGAGAAATATGTTAATTCATTTATTCCAAAGTTTGGCATTTGAGAGAAGATATCTTTATTTTTAAATCTTGCCATTTAATGCAATCCCTTAATTTGTGGCTTTCTATTAATGAATTATTCCTTTATTTCATGGCTTGCAATTGAATATGGTAAGGTTTATGAAGAGGTTGTTTTCAAGCTATAAATAGATGTAGAATCTCCTTCCTCTATAATTCACTTCATCCTTCCCTTGAATCCATTTGCACTAGTTTTTTTTACAAGTTCAAGTTCAAATTCATCAGGAAAGTTCGTTTTGCAATTTTACATTTTAATACTTTTGATTCACAATATTTCATTCTTTTTTATGTCCCCTGTAAATGTGAAATTTTGGCAAAATTTTAGCAGAGTTTCAGTAGCATCCCGATGTCGTCTCCGTATAGGAGGCTACCTCGGGGTGCTGGGACTGCTCACCGCGCTACAAAGAGCGCATATGAGTGGTATAAATTATAACTTAAGTCTTCATTTTCCCTATAGGTCACCTGCATAAAAGAAATCAAATTAAAAAAAAAATTGTCACGTCGCGAGTGTCGCCTACGAGTTTTCCTTATCATGCTACAAAGAGCGCATATGGGTTCTGCTCATTGCGCCAAATGCATCACATATAGGATTTTAGGAGCAAGTAATGAGTATAACTAAATTAAACAAAACAATAAAGACACTTTAAATTTTACAATCTTTCATCCTGCTCTACTCCCATTCTTATCTGAATGCTAGATTCTGGGAAGAGGCCAAATAAGCTTGATAAAAATCAAGAAATTGAGAGAGGAAAGAGGTTGATAGGGTAGGAAATGGGAAGGTGCTAAGCTCTCTGGCTGGAGAGGAGAGTGCTGGGATGGCGAGGCTGCCCGCGGATGGGCTGTCGAGAAGGAAAATGAGGAGGAAGATGAGCTAGCCAGCTGCTGCTCACAAGTACTGCAGGAATTGAGCCCTTTGACTGCTCAACTACGGTTCGATGTTCGAACCAAGAAAAGAAGGGGAAGTTGAGCGGTTGCTCCCACGACCTAGAGGGACGGACAGGGTATTCATTCGGCTGCTCCCATGACCTAGAGGGGGATAGAAAGGGTATTCGTTTGGTTGTTGTGTGGACGGACGAATGGGAGGAGTACTCACGCACTACAGATAGAGGCAAATGGATCAAGAGCTTTGGCCCTCTATTCATTCGGCTAATGTATGGGTTTGGACGAATGGGAGAGAGTTTCGAATGTTCGGTTGAGAGAAGGATTTAGTGGCTTATGTGCGTTTGGCTACTCTTTGGGACATACAGACGGGAGAGATTGAGCAGCTACTCGCGTGTGGAATCGCGGGAGAGCGCGAGATAGACCGGAGAGGCTAGTGCGGCTTAGTCGCGATCGAGAACAAGGATTGAATGCAAGAATATGGAGATGGGCCGTGCAACTCGCCGAGAATGCCTGATCGAGACCTTGTCTGAGAGAAGAGAATGAAGGAGGGGGAGAGCGGTTGGGTTGAGACTTGCTCGGCTGAGATGAGGGAGGAGGCCTGCAACGTTGAATGGGAATCGAGGGCTGTGTATAGGAGTGTTGTGTGGATTAGGGTTGGATAATAGGGGTATTTATAAAGGGCTCTTTACATTTAAGCGATTAAATCAATACTAATTCGGATCTTTGTGATGACATAATCATATAATTAATATATATATGTCAATTTTAGGTTATTTCGATATTCGAACGGCAATCAATTTGTGAAGTCGTTTGGTTGGTCGGCGTCAAATCAGTGGATTCAAAAGCGTGTATTATCGCTTCACGGCCGACATTCGTTTGAATCGGATGCGCGGTCGTTTAATAGGTTTGACGTTTGACGCTGTGCGATCAATTTGCGAACGGAGATCGATCACGTCGGCAGCTACTCCTCGATGCGCAGGCGCGCGATGACTCTCGACGATCGATCATCTGCATTGTGCGATATTTCGATCAATTTCAACGTTCTAAACACAATGGTGAAGTCCGTTCATTGATCGGAGATCGTTTCGAGCAATTTTAGCGACGTCCAGTGTATTTCAACTTTGATTTGCGCGTTGTTGCATTTGAGGTCCGTCGAATTTGTCTTGTGAGCCCAACTCGATTAATGTAGCATGCATGGAGGTCAACATATTAGTAACAATGAGGCTTAAGCCTCAAGGTGCATTTTGGGCACCTCAATATATCCATACTTGAAACATCCACTTCAAACACCTTTTTAAACTAGAAAAATGAAACTTTTGGTAGGCATTTCCACATGGATAAAAGTAAATAAACAGGAATTAATTTTGATTCCCACGTGATGAAAAAAAAAGTAAAAGGTCTTGGGAAGACAATGATTCTATTTGGCTACTATACATAGCTAACATCAAGAATTAAAAAAAATTTAGATCTTGAGTAGCTGGATATTGCCAAAGTAGCTGAAGTAGTGATAAATCTTATCAATAAAATTGGTCCTATGAAAAGTCCATGGTTCCTAGCCACTAGTGAAAATAAAAAAAGATCGGTGCATTTATACTCCTTCAATTGGGTTAATAAATTGTCTAATTTGAAATGATAAAAAAATACATAGCTCATTAGAATGAGATTAATGATACATATACATATAGTATACCATCTACATAAACTTATTTCCCTTATGAGGGAAAAAAGACAATTGAAGAACCAATGAATCTGGCCAAAATGAAAAGTATTATTAATCATGAAAAATAACTTGTGAAGACAAGATTAAATTAGATAGAAAACCTCGTGTTTGGGAGAAGAATAATATATTTTCTTTTATTTTTCTTGAGTGCAATCTTTTATTACTAAAGAGGAATCAAATAATTAAAGTTGTGTTTTTCGTCTGCAAGAATTTTTTTTTGATGTGTAATTTCTATAACTTAGTCTCTAGGATCATCATCATGGGCTTCTCCTTAGGTGACTTTGCAGCAATGATAATAACCTCAAAATATGCAACTTTCTTGGTAGGAGTTTTCGACTCAGAAGTTTTCTTATTGTAGCATCAACACCTGATTATTTCTCATCTATATCCAAGAAGGGCTGCATATCCCTTGAGATTAAGACTTCTTCATCGCCATTAGTTTTCTCAGACTTTGGCTTCTTAGGAAAATCATCACTGAGTCATCACTGAGTCATCCTCCTTGTTAGCAACTATATGCTTTAATCAGTGATTGCCCCAAAAGCTGGTTTCTCAATTTTCTCTTCTTGTTTCTTCATTGGTTGTGTGGATTTAAGCAACTCACTCCCACCTTCAATTATTACGCTAGAATTTCTTCATATATGCAAGAAGAATTATGAACCAATTGCATATCAAGGGCACAAATTGTATTTGTTCTAAAAATAAGACACAATCCTCCAATTTATAGGAATCAGCATTGATGCATCAAATACGTGTCAAACATCAATGCATTATATTGAGTCAAAGCTTTATTTCATTTGTTGCTTATAACTAAAGTCATCGAGACCAAATTTTGTTCGTTAATACTTTTATTGTCTTGTCTGGCACAACTTCTCGGAAGGGATAAGAAAATTGAGTAATTGATATACCATCATATTTATTTGAGTTATCTACTTAAGTCGTTATGAGAACTTAAGTTGAGTTCAAGAAGTCTCTAATTGAAACCCCACTTCAACCCCTGCAATTGGGAACTTGCTAAGTTTGAAGTTGCGCAAGTTGCCCAGAAGTACATCTAAAATAAGTCATCTTAGAATTACCTGCAACTCGAATCTCAATACTAAACTCGTTCAAAAGGACTTACAAAGTTACTTTTTAGTCTACAATATTCACCCCGAGGAATTCATTAATGCACCTAGAGTACTCATCAACTTACTTGGAATTATCATTTGAAGACTCAAAGGATAACTGCCCTTAATTTGAAACTCGCTCTCTAAGTTTTCCCAATTAGAGGCTAACTTCAAGCCTTAACTCACTTGCTATATAGCAAGCTACACTAAGTTCAACTTATATGCTTTCTATGTACTTGTTCTATGCAAGCAATTCTATGACATCAATCTTGTTCTCCGCCAATATACAAATAGACTCTAATTGAGTGCAGTCATAATAAGATCGTAGTAAATCTCGCATGAAATCTCTCTATAAACACTTAACAAAACATCTTTTTTACGTGTGAATTATGTCTCTATAACTCAGTTCAACTCTTTATTCTACGTTCAAAAGGGTTTAACTGGTGATTAGTTTTTATAAATCAATTCTTCAAAATATTCATTGAGACTACTTCATCTCTCTCCTCACTTTTTTTTTGTGTTTGATTCATCTATCTACTAAAATCTTGATATCTTTCCACGTTCAATTTTTGAACCAACAAGTTATACAAATGTCATCCCATACATTGTGCATATTAATACTAGTGCTGATCAGAATCAACTGAGATTAACTTCTTTTTAAGGGTGAAGTAAATCAAATTCATTTCTCTTGCAGTTTTCTCATGTTAATATCCTATTCAACAGCTCTTTTCGAGAATTAATAATTAAATTAATCTCTATTTTGCAGATTTAGTTGTATTCATGTCGCGCTTCAGGAATTTGGCTATTGCGACGGGGTTATTAGCCTTCACGGCCGGTGGTCTAGCATTTCCATTCCTCTTTGCGTAAGTAGAACTTGAATAATGATCCTCAAACTGTTTTATAACATCTTGAAAGTGATTTTCTTTTTCAAAGGACATCAAGGGCTAAACCAGTTATCGATTCATCAAAGCCTCTGCCACCTCAGGCGACTTTCAGAGGGCCTTATATTAACTCTGGTTCTCGTGATATTGGTCCAGATCCTTCAACTTACCCAAAAACTTGATTTTTATTTTTTAATTTTTAATTTTTTTTTTTAAACTTGAAGAAAGCTCTAGCTCATCTGTATAATTTGATCTCTTGTAATCCTTAGGGTACTTGTTATTGTATGTAGTTTGATTATTATCATGGCAGAATCAAAGAGGTTTGGGGGTGGTTCTCATCCCTTAAATTATATTGGGCACAATTCTTATATTCTTACATATGAAACCCCTAATCATAAATAACAATCAAATTTTTTTCTGTTGCGTCAAAAATAATGTTATTATTAATTTTTTATATCATGCTCTGGGTGTTGGATATGTAAATACATGAGATTTGTGTATCATGCATGTAAATTTTCCAACTGATGCTCTGTAATATGTTATAGAGTTTTTTTTTTTTTTCAAGAAAATCAACAGAATTCTGACAATGCACCTTACTAGTTAATTGGGGATGATCCAAAGCACCCCTCATAGTTTCTTATTTCTGGTTTTGAATTTGCTAGAAGGCCCTATGGTCATTTACTCTCAAGTGACCTAATAATAATGAGAGAATAATATGTTTTTTTTATTTGTGAAATATTTGATTGGCTGTTCAAGCAAAGAGGATTTTTAATTATTTTTTAAGGCAGTGAGACGATTTACTCTTAAAAAGGATTTTTAGAAATAACATGAAAATAAAAATTTGATGAAGATGAAGATGAAGTGAGAACTATTTGGTCCTTTTATTTGGTTGAAGGAACATTGAATGAAAATTTTTGTTTTTTTTTTTTTTCATTTTCACATTTATGAGGTAAAAATATAAGTTAAAATTGATTATATTAAAAAATAATATCAGATAAAGCACATTGTTACCTATTTAAATTAAACTGTATTATATAAAAGGAAATTCTTCACATGTGTTGGGTGTACTTTTAGGCCCTAATTGTAATAAATATAAGAGGGATTTATGTATGTATCACGATAAATTATTTAATTTTTAAATCTAGCATCTTAAACTTAAATATTATTAAAATGTCACCCTAAAATTTCAAATCTCTCAAAATTGTCATTCGGGGTGACGCCGTCTCCCTTTTCGTTAACATTATGCTCACAGTCCAACCTCTACGACGAAGATACTCTCCCTTCTTTTATCACGTGCGGCGGCGACAAACCCTTATCTCACGCTTGAAGGTGCCGGTATGCCGACCATTCACTCTTTCTCTATTACCCGTAACTTCATTTGAGATTTGTCTCTATACGTGTTAGTTTCTTTGGTAATGTCCTAGGGCAAGAGGAGAGGCAAGTATATTCAACAAAGTAGATCTATATATCTGATCAATAGTTTTGTTTGTTTAATAATCTATCTAGTTTCTTTGTACTTCATAAATTGATTTTTGGTAAAGAATTATCTGATTTTTACATAATATGTTGGATTCTTCTTCTTGATTGTTGAAAACAACGACTTCAATTCTTTTCAGTTGCTCAATAGTTACAGAATAAAGTGATGGGGGAATTTCAGTGATCAGTGACCAATAATTTTAATTTTGATACAATATGAGGAGCTGTTTTTCGATATTTTTCTGAATTTTTACAGAGTATGTTGGATTCTTCTTCTTGATTGTTGAAAATAATGACTTGGATTCTTTTCCGTTGCTCAATATTATATAATAAAGTGGTGAGGGAATTTCAGTTATCAGTGGCCAATAATTATAATTTTGATACAATATGCGGAGCTATCTTTCGATATTTTGCTACATGACTTGACATTAAAGACCATCATCTTGGAGAAATAGGGAGAAAAAGAGTGATAATTATTTTGGATAATTTTTGATTGAATTTATAACTTTGTCCTTTCAGTAGATAATTACAATATGAAGTATTTCTAATTGGCTTCTCTTATTAAATTCAACAGGATAATATTCATAAATGAGCTCAAGTAACTCGTCAGTGTCCAAAGGCATTACAAATCAAAAAAATTTATTGTCGATGCAATCTATTGTGTTTGCTTTTCACAACCCATCATGGTGAGAATCGTAGACGAAGATTTTATCGATGTCCCCGAAATCGAACTGAGTTTGGTTGTAATTTCTTTAAATGTGCCGATGAAATTGAGAACAATGCATTTGATTTGAATAGCAAGCTTGGAGTACTCATTGAGGAGTTGATTAGAAGGAACCGTGAAGATGCAAGAAGGAACAATGAGAATTATGAATCTTTAAAATTTCATTATAAAATTGCAATTGCTCTCTTAGTAGTGATTATAATTAAGATTTTCTTCTAACTGACACAATCTCGTTTCGATGTTTATATTCAATATTATTATGTGTATTTTGAAGGATGAATTCTTAAAGCCTCATTCTATTATGTGTTCTATATGCGACTTATTGAGTTTAACGCTCAAAATTATTTGTGTACGTGCATATTCAATTTCTTTGCAACTTTTCGAAATGAAGCACGTGAGAGTGCACAAATGATCTGCCATTGAAAAACGTGACCACCATCACAACGTATAAATGAAATGAAATACAAAACTTCTGAATAACAAGCACAGGAATTGTCATAATAGAAGGTACTCAAGAAGATTCCCAATAGTAAGCAAGATTTTAAATAAAATCAAAAAGACTAAATTGGTTCCCTGGAAAATTCAAAAAGCCATTAAAACTTGAAAAGCTAATCTATAAGCCTGGGGAAGACAGCCAATAACACTTAGTTGTCCAGTGGCAGTGTATGGCAATGTCAATAGTTTGTGCAATGTATTTAAAAACTTATCAAATTAACAGAGTTTTGAATTCACAGAAAATGAACTAAACGTTTAGTTTCAAATAAATCAAAATTTTGCTCTACATTTTTTTAACATCCAACCAAACAACCACAAAAAAAAAGAAAAAAAGAAATGGACGTCAGGATAATCAAAGGAAGGAATATTAGTAAGCCCATGATCATCAAAGGAAGGAATACTAGTCACAAAACCAAATTATGACAAAGATAACTAATATTTAATACAACCTAAGCAACTAAGGGTGTATATGATCCAAGCTTGAACAAGTTGTAGCCAAGTTTGGCTAAATTCATTTCCTATCAAACCAATCAAATGAGTTAGTAAATTAGTAGAACATTAATTGCTTGCCATCATCGAGCTTAACTGACAACTGTAGGAGCAACCGGTTAGTGTTGAATTCATTGTTTTTAAGTTTAAACCCAGAATTCAGCATAAATGATAGAAATAGAAATTTTGACAAACTTATATCCAATCCGCAGTAGAAAAATTTCGACAAACCTATATCCAAAACATAATTCAGCTAAGATATATCCCAACAGCATAAGGCAAGAAGACATGAAAAAAAAAAAGGGTAATTTGATTATGTGTAAGCTGAAATCAAGTTTGTTCAGTGAAATAGAGTTTGTTCAGTGAAATCTTATATCCAATCTGATGCTGAAATCGAGTATGTTCAGTGAACATTTTTTATCTTCTGTAAATATAAGTAAAATTGATAATTTGAAAAAAAAAAATTTGTTGTGAGAACATAAATTGCTGTGAGGTTACAGCTTTGTATCATGTTTACGAAATACATATAATAATTAGTACCATTGCAAAATTTTCTGAAGTTACAAATTAACATTTTCATTGTTTACAAAAACATTCAAAATACATATAATCATTGGTACCAATGCAAAATTAATTTATTATTAAAATTGGTTCCACCACCAACTAGTCCTAATCTAAACTTGTGTATTGGACTTCATATAGATCGGCATCACTTGTCTCCCGTCTAATTGGCATTTTGGGTCAAGCTAATTGGTCGAAGCTTCAAATTTTAAATTTGGATTGATTCCCGAAGCATTCTTGCATGTACTGCGGTGGTGGCCCCATAGCCCACAATGATCATATTTGTAGCTCTTCTTGTCTTGTTCCATGAAACTCTTAAGTCTCCTTTTTTGGGTCTACCTCTTGGTCTAGATACATTTGGAGCTCCAATCTAAAGACCTAGATCTACTTGTTGCCATAGCTCCTTGCGAGGAAGTGTTGATATTCCACCTTCGTATGCCAATTTATATTTATTACATTAATGAGAATAAATAAGAATAAACAAATTAAGCACAAACTAAATTGAGAAAAATATTTAAAACTTTAACAAACTAGTGACCTATCCACATAGTAGTGCTTATCAACATATATATGTCATAACTGGTGCTCCTTCATTCCAATAAAAGCAATTGCATGAATACATGGTAGCCCTGTCAGCTGCCATATTCTATATGTACACTCCCCAACTTCGATTTCAACTTCGTGTTGGGTACAACATCCCTCCACCTCTACCTTAAAGATTGAGGATTGCCTAATTATTAGTTGTTCTTTTTTTGTGGTGATTTCTCGTATGTATTCTTCAATGTGAGGCACTAATTCTCCTCTCCAAAATGACGATTTTATTTTTCTTGTGGTCCTTTGCTCCATCTGTTTCCCTCTAATCTGATCAACTAGATCCAGCTTACCTCTACAACAATCTCTGAGTTGAAAGATTCAAAAAGATATTTGTGTTACAATCATGCTTGATCTCCACCATGAATTAGCCGACTACTTGTAAGGTAAAGACATTAAATATGAATGAACCTCGACTTATTTTAAATAATTCCATAAGCTTGTTTTCAAACTCATAGTTTGTATAGGCATTAGCTAATCATACCAAATTTTGGAGTTTATGCCCATCTTTGCTGAAAAAATTTCTTTATGTTTTTCCATAAATGGATGCAAACTTCGATGTTTACCGATATGTTTAATAGCCTCTCCAAGTCCTTTCTCCATGTCAGATATGAAGGCTACCAGATGTAGGTCCCAACCTATTGTGTAATACAAATTTTCAAGAAACCATGTCCATGTTTGCTTTGATTCAGTCTCCACAACAGCAAACACTAAAGTAAACAACTCATTATTATCATCTAATGAATTTGCAGATATCAGAACTCCTAAGTGCTTAGACTTTAGGTTACAAGCATCCAGTGTGATAAGAGGTCTACATCCAGCTAAGAAACTATCTGCACATGCCTTGAAACTAACATAGAATCTCTGAAATGAATTGTCACGATTGTCATATGTGTAGGTGATATGCAGCTGGGTTTCTATTAAAGTTAAGTTGTTAAAGTCGGAACCCATTTGTAGTTTCCATCAATTGAACCAAATACAATATCACGGGCTTGCTCTCTTGATCTCCATAACTTCATATATGGCAAGGATAAGCCATAGTTAACCTCTAGATTATTGTTAATCTATTTTGGAGGAATGTTCGGCTGCCTCTTCACAATATCTTGAATTTCATTAGCAACCCAAGCAATTGTGGCTTGCCTATTTCCCGCCCTATTAACACTTGGGCATGTGTGAGGACCATCTATTCTTCGTACTTGAAAAGTTTGCCCATCATCACATAATGATGCCCGTACTCTCCATTGGCATCCTTGATAAGAACATGTCGCAATAACTCATTTTTGTCACTTGTTTTAATTCGTACCTCAAAATTATATTTGATTGCTTTAGATCGAAGGGCATGCTTGAAATTTAATGCATCAGTGAAATATGATCCAACAACTAAATGTTATTCATTAGCACTATATTGTCCACTCAAAGGACCTTCATTTTAAACTAAAGTAGTCAGCTTATTTTCCCATCAACTCCAATGTGTGAACATGTATCATTTCTATTCATTTTTTTCTAATCTGATAACAATCCAATTGCTTTATTATTTCAAGAACCTCAACATTATTAGTAATAAGTTTGTAGTCCTTAGGTGAGTCCATATATAAGATAACTTTCATAGATAAGATAATATATATCATTATATCCTCTAAGCCATGACATATCCTTTCAATCATCTTGAATCAGTTATCAAATATCTTTATCTTTACAGTTTAATAGTTCTTTGTCTTCCACCATCATATTTCTTTCAACTTGATTCTTGACTCCAACCCAAGCACAACCAAACTTAGATGTTATGTATATAAATTCATTCAAAACCTCCATTCACAATAAAAAAAGTAATAATTGCTCAAAATCATCCTCATTAACAGATTATAGTAAAATGTTTACATAATGCTCTTTGAAATCAAGCAGGGAACTTCAAATAGATTTTCAAATATTTTGCACTCCCAACGCTCTTCATATCAAAGCGTGCTTTGAACATAAATGAGAATATAATAAAAGGTTGTCTGTTTGATATAGAGGAGACTTTAAAGATCCGAGAGAAGGAATGTGCGGGAATAATGGGGGATGATGGAAGCAGAATCCCAAGGCTGTTCGTGGCAGGGAGAATAACGGCGGGGGATGAGTGAAGCCATTCGAGGTGGGAATGATGACTCAAACACACGAGACAGGCAAGGTGAGCAAAAGGAATACAATAGATGTGAGCAGGAATAAAGCTGTGGCAAGATGTGATGCAAACACCTCAGGGCAGAAGATGTCGAAGCTAAATACCAGGTGAGGAAGATGAGTGTGAGTGACGGATGCAGTCAAACCCTCTCAGTCCATTAGGAGAGTTGTTGAAGAAGGAGCGGGTGGAGCAAAAGTTTTTACACGGGATCCTTTAACGGAGAATAAGTTGCTTCGTTATGGCATCACTCCGTATGACAATTTTGAGAGATTTGAAGTTTTAGGGTGGTATTTTAGAAATATTTAAGTTTAAGGTGTTAGATATGAAAATTAAATAGTTTACCGTGGTACATATTTAAATCCCCCTAAATATAATTGTTGACTCTCAAAATTGGATTGTTCAAATAAATTTTCAAATTTTAAAAAAATGTAAAAAAGTTAATTTTTAAAGTTTTAGACATTATTTTTAGAAGATATATGGATATTAATTTTTAACCAATTAATGATGATATATTTAGATGCAATGAATTTAATTTTTGATCTTATTTGATCTCTAAATCTTTTGATTTGACACAAGACTAATTTGCCCTTCTCATTTTTTTTTCATCATCCTTTGAAATGTCAAGTTATTTGTAATGTTGAATTGCTCTTAGAATGACTAATAGTTCCCCTTTAAAATGGCAAAGTTCTATTATCTTCTTAAGATCTTAAATATAACCCCAAAATCTTCTCATATTCATTACAATTAGCAAGAGATTTTGATTCACTAATCATTTTTGAAGTTGAATTGCTCTAAAAAAGGACAACAAATTAACAATAAGTTTACATAGAATTATTTATTTTATGTAATGATAAAATCAAACTTATGCTCTAAAATTTTATTTCAAAAGATATAATCCTTCATTTTGTTGATCCATTAACACCAATGTGTTTTTCGTGATGTCAAAAAGTTCGAGATTGAGTTTTTGTTCATTAATCAAAGACTTCTTTGTTGAACATCAATAGCATCACAATCTAATCATCGTCATCTTTAACAATAATGAAGTTTCATTGTGCCCTTGATGGGAAGTAGGTTTGAGAGAAACAATGATTCAACTATTTTTTGTTTGGGTGAACATGATTTTGCTATTAATAAAAATAATAAATATCATAGGATAATTTTAGGTAAGAATCGAATTATATCCCTCTCCACCCCTAAAATGATAAAGAGCTGATGAAAAAGATAATAAGGTTGTAGAAAATTGCAAAAAGGTTAAGGATGATATAAGGGTATTTATTAATTGAGGAGTAGTTAATTGATTTGAGTTGATTCTTTCTTATTGTAGATGAAGGAGTTTTCTTTGCTTGGAAAGAGATATGATCTCCATATTTAGGACATTGAGAAACCAATTGAGTTAGTTTTAAGACCTAGACAAAGATATGAATCTTGATCTATTTATGCCACAACAAAATATAAACCCTATATCATTTTTATTGATTATATATGAATGGCATTATGATGTTTGAAAATGGATTAGTCATAATAGAGATAGAGTTGATTTTTGGTTTTTAAGAAAGAGTTTGATTAATTTTATGATAGGAAGAAGAGATTCAAAGTTCTAGGAAGTAGCGAAAGCATTAGGGCATCATGTATAAAAAGTAGAAAGATATGATAGAATTCTCAAGCTTTAACTATAATTAGTTCTCAAACCAATCTTAAAAATAACTTCATAGAACTATATCAAGCATATAATTTTTGCAATCAATCAAAGATCATATTTTTATTGAATATACGGCATATAAATAACACATGAATGCAACAATAATGGAGGGAAAAAATGAAAATATATTTAACTTTTCCTTCACAAAATTTTCTTCAAAAGTGATGTGGCTAAATATTGCACATAACTGCAGTGTTATAATCAATATCTTCCTTCATTATTTGGCTAAATTTACATATAAGGAAGTCGGAGTGGATACAAGAATAAATATTATGAATTTTCTATTGCTTGGATATGTGATCATTGATTTGAAAAGTAAAGTTATCACAAAAATATTCTAATTCTTCTCCCTTCTATTTAATTTGCATGTGAAGAATGTAGAATCTATTTTATTTGGATGCTCCATATTTAATTTTAAAATAATATTATCATAATACATTATAATTCTTATTTGTGATCTAATTGAGAGTCTCCTTGTCTATTCTACATCACAAAATCTATAAATAATTAGATGTTATTATAAAAAAGATTGAGGAAAAGATAAATATAAAAAATTAAAACTAAATGTTTTATCTTAAAATAACTAATAACTTTTAATAGATAAAAAGAAATTAATGATTTTAAATACATTTTGTCAAAAATTATTTTATCATAAAAAAACTATTATTATCATCATATTTAAAGATTAATGATAATATGAAAGTCATATTTATTTTTTAACTTTTTATTGCCCACCTAAAATATTAATTTGAGAAAAGAAACACTAAAAACAATGTGGCCACATATCGCTGTATGCGGTTAACCTTTCCTATGCCATCTCTACGGCGAGCGGTCAGCGTCATCACTTGAAATGCACCAGGTTGCAGGTCACTATCTGAAGAATCCAAGGCTAATTTACGCCTATCTCTTCTCTCTTCGTCGTTCCCCAAGCCATTACAATGGCTCTCCATTCCCCATCCATTCGCCTCGTCGGCGGCGTCGCTCCCTTCTTCTGCCGCAAACCCCGTCTCCAACTCCATCGCCGTACAGCCGCTTCCGCCTCCACCGTCTACTCCTCTAAAGTTCGCTTCGTTGCTCGCCGCTCCGAATCATCTAAAGTGCAGCAACTCCAGCGGCCCCTTGGTAAGAAAAAAAACCCTTTTATCGAGAAAGAAAAAGGTATGTATTCATGGATGAGAACATCTTAAGGTTTTAGATTTGGGGACAGCGGATTACATGGCACTTCCGGCGAGCCAGTACTCTGTGCTTGACGCGCAGCGAATCGAGCGAGTTGATGAAAACACCTTCAGGTGCTACGTCTACCGTATTAAATTCTTCACTTTTGAGGCCTGCCCCGTCCTCGTCGTCCGAGTTGAGGAGGAGCCCTATGGATGCTGCATTCGGCTGTTGTCCTGTAAGGTAATGGTGTTTAACGCGTAGTTCTTTCTCCCCGTCCCTGCGGTGCTTGTGTGAGATTTCATTCCTAGTCTTTTTGTGGCAGCTTGAAGGGTCGCCGCTTGTGGAAGCTCAGAATGATAGATTTTCTGGTAAGGAACCTCTTTGAGCCTTTGTTACTTTGTTTGATTTATAAAGGGCTTTGTTTGGTTTTATGTCCTTATTGTTCTGAAATCTTCATTAGATGGTGCTAATTCTAGTGGAATTGAATTGTTGTTCAAGCTTTTTGTTGGTTTTGTTCTAAATCTCAATAATAGAAAGGCCGTCGATAGCCAAGAATGTGATCTAGGGAATGTGTTTCTTGCTGCAGATTTAGGAGATTGATAGTTTAGGTTTTAAACTTTGGTATTCAGGTAGAAGTCGAATTAGAAATTGTATAGGTGTGATTATAGATAAAAGTTTGAAGGATAATGTTATAAATATTAATAGATGCGGAGATAAAATTATAACTTTAAAGATTATTGTTGATACTACTAGTTATAAGTGTTTATGCTTGGGTTTGGATGTTTTCAAAAGAAAAATTTTGGAATGAATTAGATGGATTAATACAAAGATTCCTCAAAGAAAAGTATTTATTGGAGGAGATTTAAATGACGTGTTGGTAAAGATTTTAAGATTCATAATGGTTATAAATTTGGAGTTAATGAAGTAGGATTATATTAGATTTTACTTCTCTAATTTTATAATATTAATTATTTTATTTAAGAAAAGAGATGAATATATTATTAGTTATAAAAATGGATCTAGTAAACACGATTGATTATTTTACGATAAGAAAAATAGATCATTTAGATCAGAAAGATTGTAAGATTCAGTGAAAATTTAAATACCCAACATCGAATTATTACCTTAGATTTTAAGATGAAAGATTGAAAAATGAAAAATAAATTAAATTATTATCTTAAGATTAGATGAAAAGAACACCAATAAAAATATTTTAAGAAGTTACAAAGAGCTGAATTTGGGATCTTTATAAGGAATCTAATATTATGTGGGAGAGTAGTAAGTGAAATTGTGTTATTCTAAAATGTCTTTGGATAATCAAAAGAAAATTCTTTTAATAAAAATAGTTGGTAGGAATGAATATCTGATAAAAGATAAAATAAAGTTATAAAATTTGGTTTAGATGTAGAATTGAGAAAATATAAAATGGTATGTAGAGATTAAAGATATATGATGAAAAAAATTTACTTTTAGTGATTTATAGAATAGATACAAAGAAGGTGAAAGATGTATGTATAAGTTAGCTAATCAAAAGATAGGAGAAAGAGATCTAGGAGGGTGTATTAAGGATGAAAATCATAAAATGCTTTTCTTAAAAAAGGATATTGAAAATAGGTGGATGAGATATTTTGATAAACTTTTCAAGATCTAAAAATACGATTGATTTTAAGAACCTTAATACTCTAAACAAAATAGAATTTTGTTTTATCGTCAGATTAGTAAATATAAAGTTAGAGAAGCTTTAAAGAAAACAAAATGTGAAAACAAAGAGGACGATGATATTCTAATAGAAGTGAAAATGTTTAGGAGATCGAATTTCTTGGCTTAAATCTTTTTAATGTTATTTTAAAGACTAAAAGATGTTAGATGAGTGGAGAAAGAGTTTGTTGGTTCTTATATTTGAATAAAGGTGATGCACAAGAGTGTGCAAATTATAGATGAATTAAGTTAATGTGTCATACATTAAAATTATGGGAGAGAAAGCATAGGTTACGATGTGATATAAAAGTTTCACAATCAGTTTGGTTTAATGCCAGGTAGATCTACTATGGATGCTATACATTTGTTAAGAGGTTTGATGGAGAAGTATAGAGAAAGAAAGGAGGATCTACATATGATATTTATTGATTTAGAGAAAGCTTATGATAAAGTGTCAAGAGATGTTCTTTGGAGAGTTCTAGAAAAGAAAGGAGTTAATATTGGTTATATTCAAGCCATTAAGGATATGTATACTAGAGTTGTTTCTTATGTCCAAACACAAGGAGGATTGTCAAAATATTTTTCTATTTCAGTTGGATTACATCAAGGATCAGTTTTAAGCCCTTATCTTTTTGCTTTAGTTATGGATGTTCTTACTAGGTATTTACAGGAAGATGTACCTTGGTGTATGCTTTTTGTTGATGACATTCTTCTTGTTAATAAGATTAGAGAGGGAGTCCAAGAGAAACTTGAATTATGGAGGTCAACCTTAGAGTCTAAAGGTTTTAAGTAGATCTAAAAAAGCGAATATATAGAGTGTAATTTTAGTTGTAGAAGTTATAGTGGTAGTATTGTGATATTAGGTGAACAAGTCATTGAAAAGAGCGATTGAGATATTTAGGCTCTATTGTTCAAAATGATGGTGAAATAGATGGAGATGTTATTAGTTGAATTCATTTGGATGGTTGAAGTGGAGGAATACATCGACTTTGTTGTGATAGAAAAGTACCGCTTAAAGGAAAATTTTATAAGATGGTGGTAAGACTTGCAATGATTTATGCGAGAATGTTGGCAATAAAAGAGAAGAAGTTAAGTATTGCAAGTGATGATGAGGATGCTCAGGTGGATGAGTGGCTTTACTCTTAGAGATAAAATGCGAAATGAGTTTGTTCGGAAAAAAGTTGGGAGTAGCTCCAACGGCAAATCAGATTAGAGAGAGTTGCCTTAGATGGTTTGGCCACATAAAGCGTCAGCCGTCCAATGACCCGGTTAGGAGAGTAGATGTATTAGATTTGCCTTATGTTAAGAAAGGTAGAGATAGACCTAAAAAGACATGGTCAAGATGTATAAAAAATGACCTTAGTATATTTGAATTAAATGACAATTTCACACATAATAGGACACAATGGAGACGAAGGATTCATGTAGCCGACCCCACTTAGTTGGATAAAGGCTTGTTGTTGTTGAGGAAAGTTGGGATTGTTGGGTTTGAGTTGCATACATATTTTTATGTTGATCTAACGGGCAAGTTCTTTTGTAACCTTATTCCTGATGTAATTTGCAGTATATTGTATTGTTTTTGCATTTCTGTGAAATTTACTCATACAGAATGTCGGCAACATTTAATTCAATCTTTGATTATTTATGAATAAGTTGTTCAAAATTCTCTTATTCAAGTATTGGCCAGACTGGCAATGCGTATTAGCGAGAAAACTTTCAATACCTTAAGGCTATGCTAGCCTTCTTTTAGGATAAAAATCAAATTTTGTTTTAGTCATCCTTACTGTTTTTAGAATACTGGATTTTTTAATCATGCTTTTATTTTACAACTTAAATTGTAAACTATGGATCGTTGTGAATGTAACAGTTTTACATACTAGAAGTTGTATTTAGGTTTTCTTGTTCTTTGGAAAATACATGTAACATGATTTGGTTTTTAGGGATTCAATGAATTGATTTTGTTACAATTAGGCTATGCCTCATTGATTATAACTTAGTTTAGCAATTTCTTTTGTTAACTTACTTATGTTTCTACATTAATTTTGTATGGTGAATCAAGTTTCTAAAATGAATTTAATGACTGGAACTGTTTTATAGATACACTATACAATGGTGAAGAAGGTAGTTTTTTGTTTTTTCCTGCACTTGCATGAGTAAATAGAACATTAAAGATCAATTATGCCTTTACAGGAGTCCCTTGACATTGATTTCATATGGGAAATGCAGCTTCTATGGTGAATAAAGTTTCTTATGATACAACTTTACGTGACTCACAGATGCAGCAGCTTACCACTGACACTATCATTGAGGTTTCATTAGATCTTTAGAGTTTGCATATTTTTTAATACGTTAATGAGTTTGAATTTTAATTGATATAGTTGTGATTTTCAGGTAGCCATAGAAGTACCTTTCCTCTTCCGTGGCATTCCAGCAAATGCAATTGAATCTGCAGGTACGCAGGTTCTTGAACAGCTATTAAGAATAATGCTTCCGCGATTTCTAAATCAGGTGAGATCCTATGCATTAATCCTAAATTCATAACATTATTAATAGCTCTAAATGTTAAAGTTTAGTTTTTTTTACTCTTTGATTGTAAGTTTATGAAATTTAATGTGGTATGCTCTGGATGAGGCCTGCTATTACCCATTTAAAATGATCTTTATTCTACTTTTATTTCAAAGAAGGTACCTTTTATGGTAATATAGGAGGTTTGATTATAACATCGATACTAATGAATATTCTTCACGCGCTCAAGAGTAATTTGTTGTGCCAGTTAAGAGTGTTTTACTTAGCCTTCGTTGTGCTGTTATCTAATGTAACCTAATCTTAGAACCTTTTCTTCTCTCATTCATGCATGCGCATATGATTTTTTTTTTTTTTTTTTGGAAGAAATCACCTAAGTGAATTCCCCAATAATGCTCTTAATGTTTTTTCTTTTCTAAAATAGAAAATTAGTATGAGAGAATTTTTTATGTTCAATTAATTTTTCGATTAATCTTTGATATTTTTTGATGTCAATCTTTGATAAATTAATTTTTCGATTAATCTTTGATGTCAATTTTTGTTTCTTTCTTCATCTATGTTCAATTTCTAGCCTAATTTAGTTTGAGTTTTTTATAGCTTGCAATCAATTTCTTTGATATTATTTTTCTCAAATGATTTTATTGTTCAAAGTCTATGGTATGTTTTTTTAAGTTATTTTTTTATTGTTATCGCTCGTAAAATAATTATATCATCAATATACATGATAAGAATTAAAAATTTTCTATAAGTGGAGTATTTTATTAAGAGTGTATGATCTCCTTTGGTTTATTTATCTCATTTTAAATATAGCTTTTGTTAATATGTCCATTCATGTTTTTGGGAATTGTTTTAATATATTATTTTCTATAAAAGCGCTATTAAGTCCTATTAATATTTTTCTTATGAAATATTATTTTTAAAGTCTATATCTCATGTCAGCCCATGTTGATTTTATTTTGATTACAACGTTGTTAAATTTAAACTTTTTTTAGAATAAAATAAATAGTACTATTCAAATAAGCATTCTAAATTATAAATTCATTCTTGACTATGTTATTCATCTCATCGAATGTAGATATGTAATTTTGATAATCCATGTGTTTTTGTTTAGAATTATAATTTACTCAATTTTGTTTAAGTTGCATCTTCATTATATATATATATATATATATATATATATATATATATATATAATGCATAATAAAATTACAAAATTTTAAATTTGCATGTTACCAACTATTAACTTTGCAAACATTAGTCTTTTTTTTTTTTTTTTTGTAAAATACAGGCAACCAATTTTTTTTCATTCCTAATAATATATTTTTTTGTCACCAAAATCTAAAATTCTATAAAGAAATAATGTGAACTAATATAAAATTCAATAATGATTAAATTTCATGCTATGAAAGGAAATCAACATGCATCACATTCGAAAATAAGTTAAGATAGAAATCACCCTATAAGAAAGATCCAGAGCTCATCTTTGTGCAAAGAGACTCTAAACTCTGCTCTGAAGGCAGTCATCAGCACCTGGAAAGTGCTCAAAGGTAGTCATCAAGCCAGTGCACGCATAGAAAATGAGAAATTTTAGAATTTTTTTTTTCAATATTTATTATTCAATAATTTCAGGGTTATCGGGTCATCCAATTCCGACCCAAAAAATAATCGATCAACACGACCTGCTCTCTCGACTGTCATACACTGGCTATTTATCATTATAAAATTATAAGAAACACTCAGAATTATCCTAAATAAAGATTAAATTGTAGTATCGGCTATCTGGATGTTTTTTTTTTCTTTTTTGGAATATTTGAATTATTTTTATTGTAAATTTACACACCTGTGTGTTCTGTAAGTTCAAATTCGAGACACTCGAGAATGAAATAGAGCCTCAACCAATCTTTGAGACAAGGAACGCAATCTAAATTCCTTTTAAATTAAATTTTTCTGATGTCTGATCAAAATCTACTGCCAATTTCTTTTTGTTTTTTTTTTTTGTTCAGCTTGCGAAGGACTACCAAGCATGGGCATCAGGTGACGATTCACGAAAAGCACTCGGAACTGGTGAAATCTGAAGAAACCTCCGAGAAGGGGCAATGAAAGTTCAATGGAAATATATATATATATATATATATATATATATATATATATATATATATATATATATATATATATTATCGCTTTTCATGACTAATTGGAAGTGTGATATGTTGTTGTTAGTACTCATTAGCTCAGGATTTCATCCCTGATGATCCTGTGCATGGGTAATCTGAATATGTACGAAGAAAATTTTTCATTCTAGTATTTTTTTTTTCTTAAATATTCTGAGAAAAGAGTTACTTTTTGTCATTTTTAATTTTTATTATTTTCTATTTTTTTTTATGATGAGTGATTAAAATGTGATATCTGTGAGAAAATTGTTTGATTTTTCATATTAGTTTTGAAAATTTTTATTTTTATTTTTCAGACGGAGCCTACACTATTATGCAGCTTTTCTGATGTGTCAGCTAAAGTTTGAGTGCGTTTGATTTTGTTTTGCAATTGTTGTTAGGATGTAGGGTCTATTAGTGCCTGTTGTAGTTATCTAAAAAATAGTAGTTGAGGTGTTACAAAAAATTTATTGTTTAGAAAATTTTAGTGAGATTTATAAATTTTTATTA
Organism: Cymbidium sinense; assembly: GCA_021442155.1. Taxonomy (NCBI): domain Eukaryota; kingdom Viridiplantae; phylum Streptophyta; class Magnoliopsida; order Asparagales; family Orchidaceae; genus Cymbidium; species Cymbidium sinense. The sequence continues at coordinate 186,723,439 of CM038218.1, read as the reverse complement.
TTTTCAAAAAATTAAATCATAAACTTTTAACGGTAAAGAGTCAAGTTTAAAATATATAGTTTTTTAGTCACAAAATTTCTAAAAATATGTGGAACATGCTCTCCTCAAATAGAATATGGACACTTATTTTATTTTTAAAAATATAGGATATGAACACTTATTAGATACGATATTATAATAATAATTAAAAATAATGTATATAAATAAAATAGATAAAATATTAAAAATAATAAAAAATAAGTTATTTAATTAAAGAAATAAATTAATTATTTAAGTTATATATATATATAATTTAAGTAAGTTATTTTATTATATTTTAATAATTTTAATGAATAAAATTTATTATCAATTTTAAATTTATAAATTTAATTATAATTTTTAATAATTTTAATTATTTATAATAAATATATTTTATTATTTTCTCTTGTTAGTTCAAATATTAATAAATAAAATTTTTAAAATGCTCTATAATAATTTAAAATATAATAAATTGTATTTAAAATACTTTTTATATAATTTTAATTTAATTATTTAGGATATATGAATTTTTTAATTTTTTAATATTATTTTAATCGAATATTTTTTTGTCATGTCCAACATATGTCAGAAGCCTTTAATCTTATATGGGATATCTTTAATCTTATATGGGATATGGGTGATGATAGTGACACTTGTTATGTTTATAAGGAAAGGCTTCACCTCAATGGGCTTGATACATCCTCAGAAAATTAATACAAGACGAATCTCAAGGCATTTTGAAATGCTTGATCTAATCACCGCAAACTTATAATAAACCAATGTCTTAATGAGACTAACATAGACATTTGCATAGTTTGATCCTCCGAATCGACTCGGATCGCTATCGAGACGAAAATAGATCGATCCGTCAAATGGTCACCAAAACCGACACATATTTATAGCCGATCGGCGGGCTGGCGAATCCAACGAATCTAAGATCACCCAATTCGATCATTAAGGCACCTGGATCATCAAACACACCGTCGATCAGGGATCGCGCCGTCAGATGGAGTGGTTGGAGTTTTCCACGGCAATTTACCGCCACTCCCAAAATCTATAAATGAGCTTCATTCTCACCTTGGGAGGGGACCTAATCGATTTGAAGACCAGAGCTCGAGAGAACCACCACACCTCGACGATCTATCACCATCGTGCCACCACCGAAGTGTCTCGAAGATCGAGAGCTTCGCCTCTGGAGATCGCCTAGGACTAGAAAAGACGGTTCTTTGCTCCTTTCTTCGAAGATCAAGGTTCCCCTAAGATCGTCGCCGCTTTTGGGAAACTTCTTGGGTTGGAGTTGGCGATATTGTATTTTTCTACACTCGGAATATTGTTTAAAAACACCTTCTTCTCAACTAACGAAAGCAAGGACTGTATCTTTGAACACATAGTGAAAGTTCTACAGACGGCAAGGCCGTGGTTTTCCTTAACGGGTTTTCCACGTATAACCCCTGTGTTCATATCCCCTGCTTGTGTGTTGGATAATTTTTGGGCTACGACGAAGATCTCGCATCTACCGGAATAAAATTCTCTAGCACGCAATAGTTTGGCGCCGTCTGTGGGAAGCTGATTCCCATTATTTCATCTTGTATGACAACCAAGTTTTCCAACAAGATCAAAACCACCATCGAGGTGGATCATTTCAAGCTTTTAAAAAAGCGCAAGCGAAGAATGAAGATTCATCAAATCTTGTTCCTTCAGATTTTGTCAGAAACTGGGGGGCAACTCTTAATCTCAAAAGATCGCCCATGTTAAGCATCTAATTGATTTCCATCCCAAGAAACAAGTCAAAGTTAGAGGATATTTCAACATTGAGAAGAGAGCTTTGCAATGTTTTTTCCACTGTACTTATGGAAAAGGAGACCAAGGTTAAGAGCAACTTTTTACAACCACAAACGGATGTTTCAATTGACTTCTTTCATACGGTTAACGCCATCGAGTAAACACTCGACAAACAACCCGTGATAGGTCAAAACATCCTTGGTGGACTTCGCGACCTCTTCCATACGGGTTAACGCCATCGGTAAACACTCGACAAACAACCGGGATAGGTCAAAGCTTGGTGGACTTCCGCGACCTCTTCCATACGGGTTAACGCCATCGGTAAACACTCGACAAACAACCCGGGATAGGTCAAAACGCGTCCTTGGTGGACTTCCGCGACCTCTTCCATACGGTTAACGCCATCGAGTAAACACTCGACAAACAACCCGGATAGGTCAAAACGCCCTTGGTGGACTTCCGAACCTCTTCCATACGAGTTAACGCATCGAGCAAAAGCTTCGACAAACAACGGAAAGGTCAAAAGTCCTTGGTGGATCTCCCACGGGTGCGTCGTCGAATAATATTTGACCAATAACCTAGGAAAGTCAAAACTTTGTACCCACTCCACACGTTAATGTCATCGATAACACTCGACAAACAACCTTGGATGGGTCTCCTCGATGGATTCAATTATATCTCTAACATGCAAGTTAACGACATCATTAATTGTTGAACCATCCATTGAAGTTTCAAGAAATCTTATTTCAAGGAGGGACTAGACCATCTCATTGGTCAGCCGCCACCATGACCGACCATCTTCCGGTCACCACCACGCCACCGGTCACCATACGTTTGGTCATTCCCCATCGACATGCCGCCACATAATCTCGGTCATCTTGCAACCTTCGCGCTACCACCATCTTCGCGGCCATCTCGAATCTGACGTCCGCCACCGCCGACTACGCCGCTTGTATGCCGCCGAACATCCCGTCGGCCGCCAACCACCGATCCGCCGCCGATGACCGTGCCGGCCATCGCCGCCATCCTTCGCGGTCATCATCGCCGCCGGTCATTCCGCTACCGATTCTAGTCGCCACCGCTAATACGGTGACTTTGGTGGACTTCCCATGACCTCTTCCATGGGTTAACGCTATCGGGTAACACATACAAACAGATAGGTCAAAATCCTCGGATTCAATTCAACCTCTTCCACACAGGTTAATGTCATCGGGTAACACTCCGACAAACAACCTCGGATAGGTCAAAAATCCTCAACGGATTCAATTTGACCTCTTCTATACAAGTTAACGTCATCGAGCAAACACTCTGATAAACAACCTTGGATGGGCCAAAATCTCGGCCGGATTCAATCCCTTCCACAGGTTGCGTTATCGAGTCACACTCGACAAACAACCTTGGATAGGTCAAAACTTTGTACCTACCACAGTTAACGCCATCGAGCAAACACTCTGATAAACAACCTTGGATGGGCCAAAATCCTCAGCGGATTCAATTCAACCTCTTCCACACAGGTTAACGTCATCGAGTCACACTCTGACAAACAACCTTGGATAGGTCAAAACTTTGTACCTACTCCACACAGGTTAACGTCATCGAGCAAACACTCTGATAAACAACCTTGGATGGGCCAAAATCCTCAGCGGATTCAATTCAACCTCTTCCACACAGGTTAGCATCATCAAGCAAACACTCTGATAAACAACCTCGGATAGGTCAAAGATCTCCGTCGGCCGCCAACCATTGTAGCGATCCGCGCGACGCATCGCGATGCCAATCGCCGACATTCGCTGACATTACCATCGCCGCCGGTCATCTCGCTACACTGATTGGCCGACCGCTCATACTGACCGGCCGACCACCCCCGTCGGCCGCCAACCATCGCCGTCGGTCATGCCATGACTCGCCGCCGGTCACTACCACCGACCTTCGCCGCCTTACCGCCGACGACTCAACCATTGCGGCAATCTTCGCACCACCACATCGTCGCCGGTCATCCGCGTCGATCGCCGCCGTCGATCGCCGCCATGGTTTCGCTGCACCACCCGTACTACCATCGCCGGTCTCTACCGACCATCACCGAACTTCGTCATCGAGATAAAATTATTCCAAGAAGAGTGCCCAAACTCCAGGGGGAGGGTTATGCTTTGGTGGAGATGAGGTAGAGGTTGATCCAAGAAGAGTGCCCAAACTCCCACTGGGGGAGGGTTATGCACTAGCAGGGAGATGAGGTGGAAGAGGTTGATCCAAGAAGAGTGCCCAAACTCCCACCAGAGGGGCTATGCACGCTTGGTGGAGATGAGGAGGTGAGGTTGATCAGAAGAGTGCCCAAACTCCCAGGGGAGGCATGCACTCAGCTCTAGAGGTGGATCCAAAAGAGTGCCCAAACTCCCACCGGGGAGGCTATGCACTCTAAGAGGAGAAGAGGAGATGAGAAAAGTGTGCCTTTCCCTCTTACCTTGGGGTTTTATAGACCCTTTAGGGTAAAAGCCCAAAACCGAAACCACCAAACCGTCAATCAATCAGTCCATTGGGTCAGCTTCGGCGCTGTGGCGCTGGCCAGTAAGATCACAGATCGCTCATGACCATGGCCGCTAACCGGTCCATGTCGCGACCGCTGGATGCCGGGCCAGCTCGAACGCCCATGCCGAATCCGACCGCCGAAACCATAGCCAAGACTTCGCGGCGCGAACCGGCCGCCGCGGTCGAATCGCCCGCAGCTATTCGCCCGCATGCCAGCCAGATTGGCCGCCATACATCAGCTCGACCGCGACCATTGCTCCAGATCGCCGACCCGCCCGCGACCAGAATCATACACCGCAGATCCGCGTTCACACGCCCGTTCGCTGACCCGCTGGCCCATCATCATTCGCCGCTTAATCATCAAGGTTCGCCATTATCATACAGGTTCATAGCTATGGCGCTGCGGCATAGCCATGGGCTACCACGCTACGCTCACGCTCATGAAGCCCTCGTCGCACCCTGATGGATCCAGAATCTCAAATTCGCACTCAAGATACCTACATGCATTTGGCCCCGCATCCCTTCCAAGTCATAATCTTGTTCTATGAAGATCTGTTTCTCTCAAAATGCTAGCTTGATGGACTCTCAAATTTCATTGAAGAATTTGCTATTTTAAGTATTTGACATATATTTTTGATGACCGAGATAATGTCACCCAAAAAATAGGGGCAACCGATACATCCTCTAAAATTAACTGATCAAGCACGAATCTCAAGGCATTTTCGTAAATGCTCGATCTAATCACCGATTTCAAGAAACTTACAAATAAACCGACCGCCTCGGAGACTAACATAAGAATATTTGCATAGTTTGATCCGAAGCTCAATCGACTCGATCAAGCTATCGAGTATGAAAATGGATCGATCCGCCAAATGGTCACCAAAATCGACATATTTATAGTCGATCGAAGGCTCGCCAAGACTAATCCAACGAATCCAAGATCACCCAATTCGACATCATTAAGGCACCTGATCATCAAAATACACCGATCGAGGGGGATGCACCGCCGTCCGATGGGAGTGGTTGGAGTTTTCCACGAATTTACAAGGCTTGCCACTCCCAAAAATCTATAAATAGAGCTTCATTCTCACCTTAGAGGGGACCGAAATCTGATTTGAAGACTAGAGAGCTCTGAGAACCACCGACCTCGACGCCGAATCTATCACCACCGCTACCACCAAGAAGTGCTCAAGATGAGAGTTCGCCTCTGGAGATCGCCTGAGGACTAGAAAAGACCGCTTGCGCCCTTTCTCCGAAGATCAAGAGGTTGCTCCCGTAAGATCGCCTCGCCGCTTTTGGGAAACTTCTCCCTTGGGTTGGAGTTGACCGATATTGTATTTTTCTACACTCAGAATATTGTTTCCTCAGAAACACCTTCTTCTCAACTAACGAAGAAGAAGGACCAGATCTTTGAACACATAGTGAAAGTTCTGAGCAAGGGCCTTTTTTTTTCCTTAACGGGTTTTCCACGTATAACCCCTGTGTTCATATCCCCTGCTTGTGTGTTGGATAATTTTTGGGCTACGACGAAGATCTCGCATCTACCGGAATAAAATTCTCTAGCACTCACCAGGGCTAATTTTTGATATTGAGAAGCCCAAGCCTTAATAATTGTTATCAGAGCATGAGCTACGAAAGCCCTCATTAGATGGGTGTGAGATTTGATTTGGTGCACAAGCCTAAATGTGGGAACTCATGACTCAAGATTGGCATGAATGCCGATAGGTTCATAGCCGTATGTTTAGTTTTTCACACTAATTTAGTTGGCGCCTGGATAAAAACGGCTTAAGTTGTATCTCCTTAGTTTAGAGTTTAAATGAATGTGTTCCATGATCTGATGCATGAACATAGAGATTGTTGGGATTTAGTCTCACATTGATAATAGAAGGGGAAATTATTATATTTATAAGTTATGAAAAAGTCTCATCTCAATGAGCTAATTTTTCAGATTGTGAGAGACCCAAAAATCTCAACAGTTGAAGCCAAAACTTCTATTGTAGAGCTGCGCTTAGGGAATTATCTTGCTGGATAGTTCTTTATTAAGCCATTTTTTTTAAATAAGATTAGACATATAAGCCTTGGTACAATTTTTTTTTTATTTTGAAATTATCAAAAAAATAATTATAAGTAATGCATGTTTTTATTTTATTTTTTTTAAGTTTAAACGTTCGACCTTTTTATGATTTTATGAGTGTATAAATTGATCATAATTTTATGAGTATTACGTGCTAGAAAATCAGTTGTAGTAGAATAAGAGTTTACGTCTTAGCTTTGTTGTTGAATCCAGTACACACAAAGATGTTTAAAGAATTAATAAGGAAACTAATTTTACGTAAAAAAAACCTCAAAAGAGGAAAAATCACGGCCCCAGCCATAAAATCTTCCACTATATAACTCTTTCAGAGTATATAGTTTTCCCGATACGGGATTACAGAATTGTATGTGAGAAAACCTAACAATGGGAATCCCATAGTAACAACAGGCGCGGCAAATAATAACAATTTGAGGGTGGTGATGGTGACCGGCCGGCGATGACACAATGATAATTGATGATGGTGGTCGACGACGGTGGCTAGAGGTGGTCGGCAGCGGCCAATCGGCGACGGTGGTCGACAACGGCGATTGACGACGGTAGTCGGCGGGGATAACCGGTGATGATGGTTGACGGTGATGACCGGCGGTAATGACCGACGACGGTGGTTGACGACAATGCCCGACGGTGGCCGATGATAGTGGTCGGCGGTGACGACCGGCGGCGGAGATTGACGACGACGAGGGTCGGCGCTGGCGGTGGCCGGCGAATGGTGGGCGGCCAACGGAGGTGGTCGGCGACCGTTTAGTGGTGGCACGATTATGCTTAGAGGATTATCAAGTCTTATAGCTCTCTCTTCTCTTTAGCTTAGGCCCCCCTCATGTGAAGAATGAGGGGCTAGAGAAGACATTTAAATACACGAAAAATCAAACCACTCCATCAGATGGCTCATGATGATTCCCTTGATCATCTGATGTATTTTGTGTATTTAAATGCTCAAATGAAATCAGAATTAAGAGATCTTAAGCTTGTTAAATTCGGCTCGTCAAGACGCTCGATTTGATCATAAACACTCCATATTTAAGAACTATTTAGGGATTTAACTGATATCCCAAAGTTTTCAATGATATTTTAAGTGCTTGATCTCAACTAATTTCAACTTAGGATCAACTTGCTTTTAACATCAAGATTCATGTTTCAACTAGTAGTATTTTTAGTGTCATATCAGTTGTCCTCCTATTTTTGGATGACATTATCTCAGTCATCCAAAAATATATATGCTAAATAATTGAAAATAGCAAATTCTTCAATTAAATTTGCGGCTTCATTAACCATACATTTTAAGAGAACAGATGTTCATGGGAGTACAAAATTATGATCACTAAAGCGGGTGCAAGTGGATGTGTATGCACGAGCGCGAGGTTTGAGGTTATGGACCATCTTGACATGCGCAGCGTCATAGTGCGCGGGAGCGGCGGCGATGCTTACGCGTAGCGTAGGCGGAAGGCGAGCGTATGGAGCAGGAGAGCGGCAACGAAAAGCGCTGGAGAGCGGAGCGAGTTCGGAGCGCTGGCGAAGGCACCATGCTGCCAGAGCGAGGTGCTGGCATGAGTACGGTGTCGCCAGGGGCGAAGGAAGCCAGCGGCCAAGAACGCGTCGATGAGAGTTTTTTTTTTCCGTTTTCACCCTTTGTTTGTTTTTTTTTCCATTTATTTATTTATTATCTTTTTGCCCCTATAATGGGTCTATAAAAAATCCCATAGGGTCAAGTGAGAAGACACAAATCTTGTATGCTCTAGTGTTCCTCTGCATTGGATGAGAAATCATCTAGCGGAAGTTTAAAGGCTAGGGTATAAAAAATAAAAAATTTTCTTTCCATTTGTCAGCGAAGTTCTGACCTTCTTCTTAAGAGAAGGTCATTCGCTTTGCTGATTAAGGCACATAACTCATACGGTGAGGCTTCGGTTTTCCCTCGAAAGAGGCGTCAACTGTCCTCGTCGGACCGACCGGGTTGGGAGGTGATCAAGGCCCGTAGTTCATACGACAAGGCTCTGATTTTCCCTCGAAATAGCGCCAGCCCCTAGTTGGACCCGGATTGGGGAGGCGATCGGCCGTAGTTCATACACGAGGCTGCTTTTCTCGAAGAAGCGTCAATCCCCCTCGCCGGACCAGACCGGGTTGGAGACGATCGGCTCGTAGTAGTTTGCTCCCTGAAAGAGACGTCAATCCTCATCGACCGAGCTCAAGGCGCGCGTAGTCAGACTCGTTTTCCCTCGAAAGAGGCGTCATTCGCCGACGGGTTCGAGGCGATCAAGGCCCATAGTTTCTACTTCTTCTTGTGGAAAATTGGATTTCTTGAAACTCCAAATGGATGGTATAACAGTTGACAACTACCAAGATGGCGGGGAAACACCAATTAGGAACCATCATTCTAGCAACTCAGAAATTCTGATAAATAATTTCAGAGTATCATTCTCCATGATGTTACTTGATGCCGTTAACTTGCATGAAAGGGATAGAATCAAATTTGCTGAGGATTTTTGACCCATTCGAGGTTGTTTGTCAAAGTGTTACTTGATAACTTTAACTTGCATAGAAGAGAGTGAATCGAATCCGCTGAGGATTTTTTACCCATCCGAGATTGTTTGTCAAAGTGTTACTTGATGATGTTAACCTGTATGGAAGAGGTCGAATTGAATCTGCTGAGGATTTTTGACCTGTCCGAGATTGTTTGTCAGAGTGTTACTCGATGACGTTAACTTGTATGGAAGAGGTCGAATTGAATCCACTGAGAATTTTTGACCCATCCGAGGTTGTTTGTCAGAGTGTTACTCGATGACATTAACCTGTATGGAAGAGGTCAAATTGAATCCGCTGAGAATTTTTTACCCATCCGAGGTTGTTTGTCAAAGTGTTACTCGATAACGTTAACCTGTATGGAAGAGATCAAATTGAATCCGAGAATTTTGACTGTGAGGTTGTTTCGGTGTTACTCGACATTAACTTGTATGGAAGAAGTAATTGAATCAATCGAGAATTTTGATCCATTCGAGTTTGTTTGTCGAGTATGATGCTCATATATGAAATCGAATTGAAGGCGAATTTTGACCTATCTGAGATTGTTTGTCATAGTGTTACTCGATAACGTTAACCTGTATGGAAGATGTCGAATTGAATCCGTTGAGGATTTTTGACCTATCCGAGTTTGTTTGTCAATGGAAGAGGTCGAATTGAATCCGCTGAGGATTTTTGACCTATCCGAGATTGTTTTTCAAAGTGTTACTTGATGATGTTAACCTGTATGGAAGAGGTCGAATTGAATCCGCTGAGAATTTTTGACCTATTCGAGGTTGTTTGTCAGAGTGTTACTCGATGACATTAACCTGTATGGAAGAGGTCGAATTGAATCCACTGAGGATTTTTGACCTATCCGAGGTTACTTGTCAGAATGTTACTCGATGACATTAACCTGTATGGAAGAGGTTGAATTGAATCCACTGAGTATTTTTGACCTATCTGAGATTGTTTGTCAGAGTGTTACTCGATGATGTTAACTTATATGGAAGTGGTCGAATCAAAATATTTATTTGAGCTTGTAGCCAAAGTTGCTCCTTGACCTTTGCCTTTTTCATTAGTATTACTGACTTGCTTCTCGAACTGATAATCAATTAGATATCTAGAATATTGATTTGGATAATCTTTTAAGAGTTGCCCCCCAGTCTCCAAGAAAAGCTGAAGGATTGAAGTTTGATGAATCTTCATTCTTCTTATGTGTTCCCCGAGAGTAAGATTTTCTTCACTATATAGGTGGTGTTATTCTTAACATAAAGTCAAATTGTCAGCCATTGTGAAGATGTAAAGGGAATGTTCCCATAGACGGCATCAAACTATTGCGTGCTAGAAAATCAATTGTGGTAGAATAAGAGTTTACGTCTTAGCTTTGTTGTAGAATCCAACATTCACACAGATGTTTGAAGAATTAATAAGGAAACTCCAGAATTTTTACGTGAGAAAATCTCGAAAAGAGAAAAAAAAATCACGGGGCCTAGCTCAGTAAAAATCTTCCACTATATATCTGTTTCAGAGTACATAGTTTTTTCGATACGGGATTACAAAATTGTATATGAGAAAGCTTGGCAATGGGAATCTAATCGAAACAGCCTATCGACGGGTTAGATGTAGGATGACGGTGGTGGCGATGTGACCGCACGTGGTGATGACAATGATGATTGATGGTGGTGACGGCCGGGCGTGGTCAAGCCAACCTACCGGCGACATTGACCGAGACCGACGACTGCAGTGGTGGGATGACCGATAACGATGGTTAACGGCGATGACCGGCAGAATGACCAATAACGGTATTCGATAGCTGATGCGGTGGTCGGACGCGGTCGGTGCGACGCACGGCAATGAGATTGACAACGAGGCGGGCAGTACGACGGCTGAGCTACCGCGGTTGGCGGCCAACGGAGGTGGTCGGCGACCATCGAGTGGTGACACGATTATGCTTAGAGGATTTTCAAGCCTCAGAGCTCTCTCTTCTCTTTAGCTTAGCCCCTCATGTGAAGAATGAGGGGCTATTTATAGATTAGAGAGAAGACATTTTCATAAATACATGCAAAATCCAAACCACTCCATCGGATGACTCATGATGATTCCCTTGATCGATGTATTTTGTGTATTTAAATGTCAAATGAAGTCAGAATCAAGAGATCTTGGGCTTGTTAAATCCGGCTCGTCAAGATGCTCGATTTGATCATAAGCATTCCATATTTAAGAACTATTTAGGGATTTAACTGATATCCCAAAGTTTCCAATGATATTTTAAGTGCTTAATCTTAACTAGTTTCAACTTAGGATCAACTTGCTTTTAACACCAAGATTTGTGCTTCGACTAATAGTATTTTTAGTGTCATATCAATGAGTATGTAACATAAAAAATATAACATTAGCAGTGAAGCTTATGTTTTTAGAGAAAGGTTTCGACTTTCTCTGCAAACTTGAGTATCATGTTTTTTTTTGGAAGATTTATATATACAAATAATATAATATTTATATATTTAATATTATATTTTAAACATTCTATTCATGAATGAATATGTGTATTTACTATTAAAAAGATAATAATAATAATATTTTTCTGTAATAATAAAAATTTTAATGTTATGTTTATAAATTTAAAATTTAGATATTAGATTTATAAATGTATAAAAAGTGTGGTATTTATGTAAATATTCATTTTTAACATATGATATAAGGTAGCTCATCTTAGATGATCAAATTTTAACTAAGGGCTTGTGAGTTTAAGGCTCAATATGATTAAGATTTATTTAGGACAACTGTAGTTATATGAAAATATTATGGTAGAGGTCCTACAGAATCTTCAAAATCTAATTAAAATGCAATCAAAATATAATGTCCCAAACAATATTGCAATGTGGTAAAGACAATACCGCATTGCCACCGCCACCGCTCCTCCCAAGTAGGGTCCAATTTCATTCAAAAGTCCTCTAAAAAAATATGAATATATTTTAATGGAAATAACTAATATTATATCTCTCTAAATTTCATTTTATCCATTGAATTTTGGAAGAAAAATTAGATCTTTTTATCAACTTTCTTCGCAATAAACTTTCTTTAAAAAATATTATTGGACAATTGACTAAAAATTGAGTAAAAAAAGTATGTCTTACTAAAATTTAATAAAATAAAACATATTCCAAGCATATCCAATGCAACCAATCCAAAGATATGCCAAGACAAAATAAAAGCTAAAAAAAAGCAACTGGTCAGAGAGAGAAATATGAAATGTAGGCTTCGCATATTCTTAGAAGATCCGGTCATCCTCATACCGACTCCTCTTCACTTTTTCCCTCCTTTAAACACCCAAAGAAGCAACCTTCTCTTCTCCCTCAGCCATGGCTTCGGATCAATATTAGCGGTATGGTGATTCTGTTGCAGGGCAACTCATATACTTTGGCAATTGAGAGCTTCCACAGGTGGCTATTGCCTCGATGAGCAGTAGCCATTAGAGGAAACTTAAAGGTTCCTGTTATCTTTCTTTGTGTTTCAGATCATGTGGTAGTCATTGAGTAATATCAGTGTGTTCTTATCGTTATATTTCAATTTTATGTCTGACTTAAAGATACTTTTATGAAACAAAAGAGAAGTGGTTTGGTTTGATTTTTGTTTTGATTAGACATGAAGAGCTTGGGGTAATAAATTCGTTATTTTGTTAAAGAGAACTAAAGGAAAAAAATCTTTAAAAATATGATTTTTTTTTAATTTTTTTATTTATAAAATCCAAGATATCTCTAAAGTTTGGGAAGATCAGTACATTTCTGCCACCTCATACCTTTTTTTTTTTTTTTTTTGGCAAAGTTAGGTGATCGATCTTTTTTAAAGTAAAGATATGCGTTTGAAACCAAGTGGCGAAATAGAAATCCTCTGCTTTAATGGCCAGAATTTTATTAATTTTAAAAATTGATGAACACAAAATATAAATACAAATATTACTATGTTACTGCTCTTGAATCCGTTAATTGAATTTTTTGAAAAATGAGTTTATATGTGTGATCGTGCGCCGCGCGTGTAAATATAAACTTTTAATTTTGATTTTTTTTTAATTTTAAATTTAGAGATTTTGCTCGACTCAGCTTGTAAATTGACTGAAATTGTTCATAATCATCTTGCTCATATTTGATTTGTGTCAAAATCAAAAAAATAAATTTATGTTACTCGTTTAAATTATACTCGATACCATCTGTAGTAGTGCTTACTTATATATCCAAGATCTAATTATTTATATTTACTTAAAAATATTATAATTATTAAATTACATCAAAAATATCATTAATATTAACTTCTCTAGAGTAAAATATACATGCTACAAAAAAATTTATACCGAGGCCTACAATTCTTTTTTACTTTCAAAAAGTCAAATCGAAGATTTCTAGTGCTATCCTAGCCTCATAGGGAGCCAGGCAAGATTAAAAAAAGCAGATTTCTCACCAGAATGTGGCTGCCCCAAACAAAATCACGATGTGGTGTGGCACCACACCACACTATACCTCTGCGCTAAGTGTGCCCAAAGTCTTTGTGGGCTCCAAAAATTTGTCACCGACCTCTCGATGGAGAGAGTTTGAAATATGTCGGACAAATTTTCAGAAGGCAGATGAAATAGTAGATAAGACACTATCGAGAGATTTCGTACTTATTTTATAAGGATTTAGATCCGGTTTCAAGTTTTCTATAGGTGCAAGCACCTATAGTTAATTACCCCTCCAAATTCTGAGAGAAAACTTTCGATTAAGGCTAGTCATTAGATCGCTAAATGCATTGTGTATAGTAACATCATATAGAGTTTTAGAATTCAGAATTTATGAAATTCATTATTTTAACTTAAAGTGGATGATTGGGGAACAATGACGCGATCGTCTCATTCGCTCATATCCCTGCCGTCGCGATCCCTGACTATTTAATCAATGGAGAATGAATCCCAACTCGATGTAATGATCCGCTAGCCACGGTCAGATCGCTCAAGGAACATTGGACTTGAGCGATGTTTGTCAAGGAGAGATGTTTAAAGTCTACCTTACCGACAAAGAGCTTTTGCCCTATCGATATATTTATGATTCACATCTCAAGAAGTCATCGGAGATACGCCACAGATTAATATGCCATTTAAACGGCAACTACTCGATCATGCGACTCGATCGAGAACTACATCATGCGCAGTAGCCCACGGCTAAACCACACGTGATAAAGCGACACAAACCACCCTATTGACATGAGACTATGTCCCTATTGACATGACACGCCCTATCGGCTACTTAGATCATCGGTCAATATAAATATATATTCGATGTATATCGACTTTTGTATAGCTTTCTTAATTCACCACCTTTAAGACAATCGCTAAGCACTTTGGATCAGAAAGTTTGCTTTTAAAGTATTTAAGATTAAATTTCATTTAACTATTAATAGCTTTAACGATATATTAGATTTCACATTCGATTGATATTCAATTTAAGTTAATTTAATCTAAAATTAAAATCACATTTTAATTTTCAAGATCCTCCAAATAAATGCTCATTCAACACGTACCATCATCTATGCATGAAGCCATAATCATTTAATTTATCGTTTCAAATCATTTGACTCTATTAAGAATAATATACGATCCTGATCTACCCATATACGATAAAATTAAATTCAGATATTTTAATAAGTTAAAATTCTTATAATAATTAAATTTTTAGATTTTGTTAATCATAATTTGATCCAAAAATTATTTCATAAGTTAAAACTAAGACATCTGAGAATGAAATAGAATCTCAATTAATAGGGTTGAGACAAGGAATGCAATCTGAGTTTCTTTTAAGTTAAATTTTTTTTTTATATGTTCTGATCAAAATCTACTGCCAATTTCTGTATATATATATTATTTATTTATTTTCAGCTTGCGAAGGACTACCATGCATGCGCATCAGGTGACGATTCCCGAAAAGCACTTGGAACGGGTGAAATCTGAAGAAACCCCCGAGAAGGGGGCAGTGAAAGCTCAATGGATATATATATATATATATATATATATATATATATATATATATATATATATTATCGCTTTTCATGACTAATTGGAAGTGTGATCTGTTGTTGTTAGTACTCATCAGGATTTCGTTCCTGATGATCCGTGCATTGGTAATCTGAATATGTGCGAAGAAAATTTCATTAATTTTTTCTTAAATATTCTGAGAAGAGTTGCTTTTTGTCATTTTTATTTAGCTCTAATTTTTATTATTTTCTAATTTTTTTTTTTATGATGAGTGTTTAAAATGTGATATCTGTGAGAAAATTGTTTGATTTTTCATATTAGTTTTCAAAATTGGTACTTTTTCAGACGGAGCCTACACTAGTATGCAGCAGCTTTTCTGATGTGGCAGCTAAAGTTTGAGTGCGTTTGATTTTGATTTGCAGTTCTTGTTGAGATTTATGAACTATTTGGATATTGTAGTTGTCTGAAAAAATAATAGTAGAAATATTGTAGAAGAATTTATTGTTTAAAAAATTATGATAAGATTTATAAATTTATTTTATTTTTAAAAATTTAAATCGTGATTTTTTGGCCTCTATTGTAAGGAGTTAAATAAGGTTAGAAAATATAATTTTTTTATCACAAATTTTTCAAAAAATGTGGGACTCATGACTCAAGATCGGCATGAATGTCGATAGGTTCACAGTCATGTTTAAGGGGGAGTGTGTTTAATTTTTCACACTAATTTAGTTGGCACCCGAGTAAAATTAGCTTAAGTTGTATCTTCTGAGTTTGGAGTTTAAATGAATGAGTTCTATGATTTGATGCATGAATACAAAGATTGTTGAGACTTAGTCTCACATTGATAGTCCATTGATAGTAGGAGAAATTATTACAATTATAGGTTATGAAAAAGGCTCATCTCAATGAGCTAAAATTTGAGATTGTGAGAGGCCCAAAAATCTCAAAAGTTGAAGCCAAAACTTATATTGTAGAGCTGCACTTAGGGAATAATCTTGTTGGATAGTTCTTTATTAAGCCTATTTTTTAATTAAGATTAGACATAAAAGCCTTGGTACATTTTTTTATTTTGAATTTATCAAAAAAATAATTATAAATAATGCATGTTTTTATTTAATTTTTTTAAATTTAATCGTTCAACCTTTTTTTCATGATTTTATGAGTGTATAAATTGATCATAATTTTATATGAGTATGTAACATAAAAAATAAAACATTAGAGGTGACACTTATATTTTAAGAAAAAAACTTGGATTTTCTCTACGAACTTGAGTATCATTTTTTTTGAAAGATTTATATATATAAATTCATAACAAACCCGTAACCATCTCCTGCTGTGCTCAGACAAGGCATCTCCTCTCTGTCACACACTGCCAAACGGTTACCCCATACGCGCAGATCATCTCAGCCACTTGCCTCTAACCAACCTCGCAAGCACCGTTTGATCATCTCCTCCATTCTACCTACGGGTTATCATCCAGTCTATAAATTGTACACCCATCAGAATAACGATATTATTCTCCCTCTTTTCACTACAATATGCATTCTCTTTACGGAACAAGGGCTCTCTGTGGTAAAGGCTAATTCTTACTTTCATAAAGCTTTCTGGAGTCTTCATGGTATCGCCACCATGCCATTCTCCACGCCATCCCTTCCATTTCTCATGGGAAACATAAAATCAGTAGCCAACACTACCCTCACCGCCGACAACTATCCCATCTGGAGCTCACAAATTCACAAACTCTTCAGAGCCAACGGTTTTGATAGCTTCTTAGAAGGCACTACCCCATGTCCCACAAAATACTCAATTGACACCAATGGGCAACCCCAACCCAACCCCAACTACAACACATGGTAGCTGATCGATCAAAACCTCTCCGCAGCCCTCTACTCTACCATTTCACAAACAATCCTTCCCTACGCATTTAATCCCCAGACATTTGGAATATATTAAAAACGATCAAGCGTCAGAATCGCTCCAGTAATCCAACTCAAAAATGAATTGCATCACATCTCTCTTCGTGACAAAATCATGACGCAATACCTCACAGAGGTAAAACTCTTGTCCATCAAATCTCAGTAGCCGGCTCTCTACTAGACCCCGAGGACATCATTTTGCACACTCTAAATGGTTTACCTTCAACCTACCATGCATTCAAAACCGCCATCTACACAAGAGCAGATCCCATCAATATCGACGATCTTTATTCTCTCTTGTGCAGGGAGGAAATTAACATATCCACTGATCACGAGAAAGAACTCACTCCCTCTATCGCTGCTCTCCAAGCTACTCGTAGCAAACCTGGGAGGTTCCATAATAGAGGACGAGGCAGATCCTATCACAACAGCCCTACACAACATGACATCACACGGATTAACGGACGAACCAGCCACCCACATCAAGACCCCATCCGCTATCAAATATGCAACAAACCAGGCCACTCAGCTCGTTCCTGCTGGTACCGAAAGGATACCACTCTTACCCCACGAAAAACACTTCAGCACTCAAAGCTGAAATTACCAACCAACCCAAGGAGTGGATCCTAGACTCTGGCGCCTCGTCTCATCTCACTAACAACCTGGAGACCCTACAAGATCTCACCAAATATCAAGGCCAGCAACTTGTCACAGTCGGCAACGGTCATGGTATCCCCATCCATCATCAGGGCCAAGGAATTCTCCCAATCCCCAACCGTAAGCTTCTTCTAAAACACTTCTTTCATGCACCTCTCTTATCTCATAATCTCCTCTCAGTTTCTAACCTTGCCTTCGACAATAATTACTCGATCACCTTTAATGCTGACAGATTCATCATAAAGGACCGGACATCCCATCAACCTCTTCTAACAGGCCACTGCAATAAGGGGCTGTACTCAGTTCCACACACTACCGCAGTCCATGCACTTCTCTCCGAACCTACCTCCTCCAATATTTGGCATCAAAGACTCGGTCACCTGCACAGGGACATCCTCAGAACCATCGTGCTCTAGAACAAGTACCTTCGCATCAAGAACGCCCACTCCCTTTGCACTGCATGTGCTCAATCAAAAAGCCACAGGCTACCTTTCTCAAAATCTATAACAAGAGCTAAACACCTCTTTGACTTAATTCATTCAGATGTATGGGGTCCATCCCCAATACCCTCACTATATGGACACAGATACTATGTGATCTTCATAGACGATTATTCAAGATTTACTTGGCTGTTTCCCTTAACATACAAATCCGAAGTTGCTTCAAAATTTCAACATCTACACAATATGATAAGGACACAATTCTCTAAGTCTATTAAAACTCTTCGCTCAGATGGCGGAGGTGAATACACATCCAACGTCTTCCAAACATATCTTACTTCCCACGGCATAACTCACCAACGCAGCTACCCCTATACTCCGGAACAAAATGGAGTCGCCGAAAGGAAACACAGACATATCATCGAGCTAACCAGAACACTTCTTCAAACCGCGAACCTACCACAACATTTCTGGGCTGACGCTGTCCTAACAGCCACCTACCTCTTAAACAAACTCCCCACCAAAACCACCTCTCTAAAATCACCCCACCAAATCCTCTACAAAAAATTACTGGACTATTCTCAACTCAAAGGTTTCGGCTTAACCTGCTTTCCCTGGCTACAACTACCAACCACTAACAAACTCTCTCTCAAAGTCCTCTCTCAGATCTTCTCCTACTCACAACACCACAAGTATATTTCAACCCTATTAACGATAAAATCCTGATCTCAAGGCACGTCCTCTTCCAAGAAACAAACTTCCCTCACTCTCCACAACACACAACCCGCACACCTCCTCCCACGGTACCACCACTACTCCTAACACCCACTTACTACTCCCCCCTAAATAGCCCACACAAACCACATCACCTATACCCACTGAGGTATCTCTCACAAGCAACACCTCACTCAGCCAGCAATCACTCCCTGCACATCCAAATCAACCTCCACCTACACGCAAACACTCAATGAAAACTAGATTACAAACCGGCCACTGGAAACCAAAACCCATTCTAGATCTCCTACACATTCACATACAAACAGAACCCACATGCTATACCCAAGCCCTCAAATGTGCTGAATGGCGCAAAGCCATGTCGGACGAGTTCCTAGCGCTACAACAACAAGTGACATGGACCCTCGTGCCTCCACCTACTAATCAAACCATCATTGGCTGCAAGGGGACCTTCAAGACTAAAATGCACTCCGACGGAACCATAGCTCCTCACAAGGCTTTAAACAAGAATACAAAATTCACTACCTAGAAATATTCAGCCCAGTAGCCAAAATGCTAACCATCCGCCTCCTACTCACAATCGCCCTCCACAACCAATGGGCTATTCAGCAACTCGACGTCTCCAACGCGTTTCTTCACGGCTCTCTACAAGACACCATATACATGTCCCAACCCCCGGGCTTCCTAGATGCTCAATACCCACATCACGTCTGCCTCCTTCGCAAAGCCATCTACGGACTCAAACAGTCCCCCAGGCAGTGGTACTCCACCTTCACCGAGAAGCTCAAACAACAAGGATTTACTACCAGTATTGCAGATCCCGTTCTCTTCCTCTACACACTCCAGGGAGCCCGAATTTACCTTCTTATCTACGTTGATGACATCCTCCTCATGGGAGACAAACCACACATGATCTCATCCATTCTTAACAACCTCCGAGCCACATTTAATATGAAGGACCTCGGATACATCTCAACCTTTCTCGGAATACAAATCCAAAAAGCAGATAACAAGTTCCTTCTGACACAATCAGCATACATTCATCAACTCCTGAACCGATCCGGTATGACATCCTGCAAGCCTGCACCAACTCCTATCTCCAACTGACACACTACCTCACCACCTCAATCAGAAGCCTTTACCGACCCCTCAGAATACCGACACTTAGTTGGCTCGCTTCAGTTTCTCACTCTCACAAGACCAGACATCGCCTTGGCCGTAAACCAACTATGCCAACACATGCATCACCCGCTTGACCTCCACTTTCAACTCTTAAAACGTGTGCTGCGTTATCTTCAAGGAACACAGAACCAAGGCCTACCAATAGTACTAGGCGATCTCCAACTCCACTCCTATTCCGACTTTGACTGGGCGGGAAATCATGTCGATCGTCGCTCAACTACCGGCTTTTGCACCTTCCTTGGCTCCACACTCATCTCCTGGAAAGTCCAGAAATAAAAAAATGTAGCTCTCTCCTTAATCAAGTCAATATATTTCGCTCGAATCGACATCATCGCTCGTTAGCACAAGAATTCGGGGTCTCTACAACAAAACCTACACCCCTTCACTGCGACAACACATCAGCCATGGCCATCGCCAACAACCTCATCTTTCACGCAAGAACAAAGCACATCGAAATCGACTACCACTTCGTGCGAGACCACATCGCCGCCAACGCAATCCAAGTACGCCACATTTCCACCGAGGATCAAATCGCCGATATCTTCACCAAAGCCCTGCTTACCCGTCGCTTTCTCCTACTACATTCCAACCTCACTGTCCAAGAACAGGACCATTCGGTTGCGGGGCGCTCATAACAAACCCGTAACCATCTCCTGCTGTGCTCAGACAAGGCATCTCCTCTCTGTCACACACTGCCAAACGGTTACCCCATACGCACAGATCATCTTAGCCGCTTGCCTCTAACCAACCTCGCAAGCACTGTTCGATCATCTCCTCCATTCTACCTACGGGTTATCGGTCTATAAATTCAGACACCTACTGTAACAATGATATTATTATTCTCCCTCTCTTCACTGCAATATGCATTCTCTTTACGATTAGAGCAAGGGCTCTTCGTGTAATGGTGCTAGCTTCATATTCTACTTTTCACTCACATAAGTAATGCTTCTCCCATTCGTCTCTTCATAAATAATATAATATTTATATATTTAAAATTTAATATTTATATTTTAAACATTCTATTCATGGATGAATAATTCATTATTAAAAAGACAATAATAATGATATTTTTGTGCAATAATAAAAATTTTAGTGTTATTTCTATAAATTTTAAATTTAGATATTAGATTTATAAATGTATAAAAAGTGTGTGTGATATTTATGTAAATATTTCATTTTAACATATGATATAAGGTAGCTCAGCTTAGATGATCAAATTTCAACTAAGAGTTTGTGAGTTTAAGGTTCTACATGATTAAGGTCTATTTAGGACAACTGTGGTTATATGAAAAATATTATGGCGGAGGTCCTACAGAATCTTCAAAATCTAATTAAAATGCAGTCAGAAAACAGTGTCCCAAATAGCACTGCAGTGCAGTAAAGACAACATCGCCACCGCCACTGCTCCACCCAAATGGGGCCTGATTTTATTCAAAAGTCCTCTAAAAAAATATGAATATATTTTAATCGAAATAACTAATATTATATCTCTCTAAATTTCATTTTATCCATTGAATTTTGGAAGAAAAATTCGATCATTTTTATCAACTTTCTTCGCGATAAACTTTCTTTAAAAAATATTATTGGATAATTGACTAAAAATTGAGTAAAAAAAGTATGTCTTACTAAAATTTAATAAAATAAAACATATTCCAAGCATATCCAATGCAACCAATCCAAAAATATGCCAAGACAAAATAAAAGCTCAAAAAAAAAAGTAAACTGGTCAGAGAGAGAAATATCAAATGTAGGCTTCGCATATTCTTTAGAAGATACCCTCATCCTCATACTGACTCCCCTTCACTTTTTCCCTTCTTTAAACACCCAAAGAAGCAACCTTCTCTTCTCCCTCAGCCATGGCTTCGGATCAATATTAGCGGTACGGTGATTCTATTGCAGGGCAACTCATATACTTTGGCATTTTAGAGCTTCCACAGGTGGCTATGGCCTCGATGAGCAGTAGCCATTAGAGGAAGCTTAAAGGTTTCTGTTATCTTTCTTTGTGTTTCAGATCATGTGGTAGTCATTGAGTAATATCAGTGTGTTCTTATCGTTATATTTCAATTTTATGTTTGAGTTAAAGATACTTTTATGAAACATAAGATAAGTGGTTTGGTTTGTTTTTTGTTTCGATTAGACATGAAGAGCTTGGGGTAATAAACTCGTTATTTTGTTAAAGAGAACTAGAGGAAAAAATCATGAAAAATATGATTTTTTTAATTTCTTATTTATAAAATCCATTATATCTCTAAAGTTTCGGAAGATCAGTACATTTCTGCCACCTCATACCTTTTTTTTTTATTTTTGGCAAAGTTAAGTGATCGATCTTTTTTAAAGTAAAGATATGAGTTTGAAAGCATGTGGCGAGATAGAAATCCTCTGCCGGCCAGAATTTTATTAATTTTAAAAATTGATGAACACAAAATATAAATACAAATATTACTATAAGTTACTGCTCTTGAATCCGTTAATTGAATTTTTTTGAAAAATGAGTTTATATGTGTGAACGTGCGCCGCGCGTGTAAATATAAACTTTTAGTTTTTATTTTTTCTTGGTTTTAAATTTAGAGATTTTGCTCGACTCAGCTTGTAAATTGACTGAAATTGTTCATTATCATGTTGCTCATATTTGATTTGTGTCAAAAAAAAAAAAAAAAAAACAAGTTTATGTTACTCGTTTAAACTCTACTTGATACCATCTTGTAGTAGTGCTTTTAATATATATATATATATATATATATATATATATATATATATATATATATATATATATATATATATATATATATATATATATATATATATATGTAATTTTATGTACTTATATATCAAAGATCTAATTATTTATATTTACTTAAAAATATTATAATTATTAAATTACATAAAAATATCATTAATATTAACTTCTCTAGAGTAAAATATACATTTTCATACATGCATTGTGAATTAGTTTGGAAATTAGAATGTTATAAAAGTTAATTTAAGAAATTTGTTATTAGATATATAAATATATAAAAAGTTTATAATATGTCTATAAATACCCCTATTATTCATAATATTTTTACATCAATGATGTGTGTGTGTGTGTGTATATATATATATATATATATATATATATATATATATATATATATATATATATATATATATATATATATATATATATATATATATATATATATATATATATATATTTATATAATATAACTAAAATTTGTGATATAGTGTCTGAAAGATGGTGGAGATGATACAAAAGAATTTATTTTTTTAAAAATCTATATCTAAATTTTACAATCTTTTACTTTCTCAAATCAGTTTTCCTGGCCATCGTGAGCCGTGCAAGTTAAAAAAAGCGATTTCACCATAGAATGTGCCCCAAACAAACCACGATGTGGTGTGGCACCACACCACACTACACCTCTGCTTAAGTGCCAGTATAGCTCTCGAAAATTGGCCACCAACCTTTCAATGAAGAGGTTGAATTATGGACAAATTTTCGTAAGATAAATAGTAGATAAGACACTATCCAGATTTCCTCATTTTGTGAGGACTTTAACCTGTTCTGTTTCATATGCAAGCACCTATAGTTAATTACCCCTCCCAATGCTGAGAGAGAACTTTTGATTAATGCTAGTCATTAGATCATTAAATGAGTAGCGTATATTAACAACATGTGGAGTTTTAGAATTCAGAATTTATGAAATTCATCATTTTAACTTAAAGCGGATGGTTGGGGGAACGATGACACGCCGATCTATCTCATTTCATCATCTCTGTGGTCTACCACTTAGTGGAGGTAGTTGACCATAAAAGGGGATCGTATTGGCCGCTCAAGAAAACCTCAGAGCAGAATGTTGTTAAGGAGAGTTTTAAGTCACCTTAGAGATAGATTTTGCCTGTTAGATATACCTTATGATTCACATCTCAAGAGCCATTGGAGCATACCAAATGTGATCGAATATAATCATCGCCATTTGACCAAGAACAACTGACCAGTGACTCTATTACATCATAGTGCTACTGGCCAAACCACACAGACAGAGAACATGAGCCACACCCCTAGTAGCATGAGATTGATTGACAGTGAATATAGAGATATATTTGATTTAACATTGGCTCCTTTCCAAGCTAAAATTTTCTTAATTTATCATCTTTAACAAACAGTTATAGAAGATGGATTGAATGGAGTTTTCTTTAAGTATTTAAGGATTGATTTCATTTAATCATTAATAGTTTAATGATATATTAGATTCCACATTTGGATTGATACTCAATTTTAAGTTAATTTAATCTGAAATTAAAATCATATTTTTGATGGAAGTATCCCCTCCGGTTGAAATCTCCATTCAACACAGCCATCATCGGAGTTTATGAGTTTGCTTGATCATTTAATTTATTGTTTCATATCCTATCAACTCTATTAGTTTAATAATGAGAATCGATCTATATAATGAATTCATATTTTAATAAGTTGAAATTCTTATAATAATTAGATTTTTAGGTTTTGTCAAACCGGACCCGGTCCTAAAACTAAATCGGGAAGCAACCCGCGCAGCATCCTCAGACACTTGAATCTAAACATTCAATATTGTGTTGGGCCCATGCGAGTTATTAATTGATTTTAAATAATTGTATATACTTGCTCATCTATCTCATATAATAGTTGTACATGTTTCAAGGCATTGAAATTGAGTTAAAGAAATTCCTTAAAACACGTGAATATCTCATTATAGATCACTTGCATGAGTTTCAAAACATTAATTTTAGATGTTGTGTTGCCTTATGGTGAATGCAGTATTTTATCATTTAAGTTGTTTACACACATCTTGAAATGATATGATTAAACATAGAGCCACCTCGTAACATATAAAAATATCCAATTCATTCATTTAAAAGCTCACATAGGCTTTGAAGCACTTTGTTGACCTTTCTTTTAGAGTGAGTTCTCAACTTTCTCATCATAGATATAGGACTCTTATAGACACTAAGAGATCCTTAGTCTTAAGACACTTCTAGTGATTAAGTGAACACTTAACCTAAGCCTAGAGACTTAGAAGGGCGGTTAATCATAGGATTAGGCTATGCATTAGGGACTTAGGAAAATCACCTACCCTATAGCCTATACCCAATCTATACTTTCCTTCTCAAACCAAATCTCAAATTCATACCAAACCAAAACCAAATTTCCAAGACTCATAATCAATCTCATGATCAAATTCAAGCTCAAAATTTCTCCATAAAATCTCATGATTGAATTCAAAATCCTTTATAAGCCCTTTGATTTCATCTTATGGACTTAGCCTTAATCAAACTAAAATCAACCCCAATTCATTTGATTTTCTCAAATATCAATTCAATCTTTCAATCAAACTATCAAATCCAATTCAAATCCAACTTCAAATAATTCAATCCCATAACTAAATCCAAACTCAACCAAATTTCCTTCTAAGCCATTTTGACCTTCCTCCATGAGCTTGGTCAAATTTGCTTCCAAATCACTCCAAACTTAAGTGATTTTCTCATGAATCATTTATATTCCCAAATATACATGAAATATAAATCCAAATAGCCAAAACCAAACCCAAATTAAATCAAATTTCCAATTTTAGCCTTTTTTTAGCCATTTCCTTGAACTTAACCAAATGACATCCAAATCAACTCAAAACCCATGGATTTCTTCATGATTCAATCATTTAGCCAAATATAAATACAAACTACAAGTATCAAACTAAGGGTTGACCCAAGTTGACTCATTTTGACCTAAAGGGTCAAAATGTGTCAAAACTTGATCTAAGCCAAATTGATTGAAACCAATGGGTCAAGTTCATTCCAAACCACTTGTTGAACCTGACCAAAGCCTCAATTAACCAACTAGACCTAACCTAGCCCAATTGACCTTAGACCCAACATGACCTAAAAGGGTCATGTTGAGCCAAAATTGAACATAACCCAAATTAAATGGAAGCAAAGATACCAATCCACTCCATATGACTAACCTAACCTAAACCTACCCTTGACCTACCCGAAATAGGTCAACTTGATCCATTTGACCTAAATGAAGT
Organism: Cymbidium sinense; assembly: GCA_021442155.1. Classification (NCBI taxonomy): domain Eukaryota; kingdom Viridiplantae; phylum Streptophyta; class Magnoliopsida; order Asparagales; family Orchidaceae; genus Cymbidium; species Cymbidium sinense. Next base: position 186,697,535 of record CM038218.1, on the reverse strand, counting down.
CATATGAGCCAAATCCAAAACTAAACTGAATTGAATCAAACCAAAGCCACCAAAACATTTCAAATGGTCATATGAACTTGACCCAACCCTTGGTTTGACCCAATTTGACCTATTGGTCAACTTGACCCAAGTTGACCCATTTTGACCTAAATGGGTCAACATGAGCCAAACCATATCAAATGAATTCCAAATCTCTTGAAACATGGCCAAACCTAGTTTCTCCACATACCCAACATATCTGAAGTGAAAAATCAACAAAATGACCATTCTACCCCTAGGACATAGAACAAAATTTGGCTTAATCTATGGGTAATTTGGTCATACCCTCTTCACATTCACTTGAGGCTTTCTTAAAAGTTCAAGGGGACTTAGGGGAGAGTGGTGCACCCAACCCAATGGGTTTGGGTCAGCCCATTTGGTCCCTAGACCAAACCCGACCCTATGGGTCAAAATCAAAAATTCAACCTCCCTCTCAAGCTCAAATTCAAGCACATGGGAGGTTGACAATCCACTTCTTGGCTCAAATCGACCATGTGCATACTCCTAATTGATCAAACATGCCTTCCAATATGATCAATTGGATCAAAATGGCACACAAGTCATACCGATCCTTCAAGGGGAGATATGCCTAATCAAATAAAAAATCATCACTCACCAATTCAATTGAGCCTAGGAAAGCCAGAGAAGCACTCCCCCAGCCTCCTCAAGCTCCCTAGAGTGAAATCAAACTTGAGATTCTCGATTTTGCATAGTGCAAAAATAGGGGAGCTCAATCCATTAACCAACTTCTTCCACACTATAATCCACTGCAATTCCTTTTGCAAGCACACTTAGGTGACCAAGTCGAGCTCACCTAAGTTCATTCCCAAGTTTTGAAGGCAAGGGAGGATTGAATTAGATGAAAGCCGAGCTCAAGCTAAGGAGGAGGTGATCCATAGGAGGATCCACTCAACCTCAAGTGCTCAAAACTTCAGCAAGGCTTCGTCTCAACTAGACGAAGCTTCTCCAAGGGAATCGAGCACTGGTGATCATCTCCGGCGAGGTATGAGATTTTTTTACCATTAAACTCAATGTGGTGTGGAGCTTTGTGAAAGAAATTTTCACCCCATCAATTTTTGAACATTGGATTTGCTGCTCTCTATCTTTAGATGGTGTGGGTTGAGTTTGATTGTAATCCATGCTAGATCGAGGTTGGATCTTCCCCTTGATCATGGACGGTCTCTGTTGATCAAGGGGAAGAACTTGGGAGATCTCAACCATCCATCCGTACATTTTAGATGGACGTCTGAGATAATTCCGCACGTCAGAAGTTCCTTTTACCCGTTTTAAAATGCGAAGAGATCCTTGACCATCTGATCTTTGATCGGACGATAAAGGATTAAAATGCGTGAGCTGCCAGCTGCCATTTGGGATGTGACATTTAAGTAATCCCTCATGGTGTGATGCAAGTAAAGCACGTTGACCGCCACTGCCACGCGTCGCGCCATGAGCCAGGGATTAGTTAGGATTACTTAAAATGCTTAATTAATTTCTAATTAATTCAGGAACCTTCCAAAATTCATAACTCCTTCTAGAAAATTCAGAAAAATGTGAAATAAAATTCTATAGGAAGATAATTAAACCTAGAACATTTTAAAATTAATTTTGATGAGTTTTGAATTATGATTTTATCTGAATTTGGGTTTATTGGAAAGTTTATTTTGCTAATTACTTTTTAATTAGGCCTCTGATTAATCCCAAATTTCTTGGTAATGTTTTAGGAGATGACTTCTGCCTCTCCTAATTTTTTTGGGATTTGTTGAAGGCTTAATTAGAAGAATTGCACATAGTTTCCTTAATTACCCTCCTTATGTAATTAAGCATAATTAGGGTATGATTAGTGATTTTAACCTATGATTAGGGTTGATTAAGGTTAGGTCCAATAAGTAGGAGGTTTATAGAATATTTTTGGGGCATTTTCCCATAAGCTATTCCCTAAACCCCCTCTTCTCTCCTTTATCTCCTCTTAATTAAGGATTAATTCATTAATTATCCCATTAATCAATTTATAAAAATTCTAAAAAGTTTTAGAACTTAATTAATCTATTTTGGGTAGATGCTTAAGTGTTTAATAGCCTAAGTTCAATTAATAAAATTAAAACCCAATTCACATGTGTGAAAGGACGTTTTGAAATTACTTAAGCTAAACCTCTTAGCTTAATTAACTTATAATTATGAGCCAAATTATATTAGGCATTTTCCTTATTAGGTGCATCACAAATTTAAATTCTTTGTGGGTTTTATGTCATCTCATTGGCTCATAATTATTTAGTTAATTCTTCTAAGGTGGTGTAGGTAAGGGTTAATTAAGCTATTTAATTCATATCTTAACCCAATCAATGCATAAAAATGGATCTAATTATCTAAAAATTAAACAAAAATATCAAACATATGTGGGAATGAGTTAGGAATAGCAAAATCATCTCATCCTTTCAAAATTAAATCAAACTTCAAACTAAACAAAAATCACTTTGAATTCATTTGATTTATTCTAAATATTCTTATTCTATAAGAATGTCTTTAAGATTTAAGTGAAGTGAAATTGTTTACATGCTTTCATTACTTTGGATCTTTTCACAACATGTTAAATTTGTATGCATGTGATTTCATGATTCATAATTTTCAAATTCCAAGTTTAAAATAAAATTATTTACTTTATGTCAAATTTGCATGTGTTGGCTAAAGTAGAAATATGAATGGCTATTATCACTACTAAATCTAAATTATTTTCAAAACATATAAATCAAATACCAAATCTAAAAGTATGCTACTTATATTTTAATTATGAGTTTGCATGTGATAGATTATAAAGACATACTTAACATATGTTTCCTTTCTCTTTTATGTTAGTATAGTTTTGAATAGGAATTGGTAAGATGTAGGGTTCATTTGAAAATAACCTAACACTTACTTAATTCCACCTCCTATTCATCTCTATGCTACTACTTAAGAAGGGTTACTTATATTTGCATGTGTAAATTGCATAAACAAAAATGAATCCATTAAAAAATTTTTTGCATTCTCCTTTTCTATTTCATTTCTTTTATACAAATGTTTGTATTTAAGGAAAGTGATATATTAGTCTGGACAAACCCAAGGTTGTGGAGATTTAAGTAGCCCTAAGTAGGTCTTGTACCTTACACCTCTGGTTAACAATAGCGCTGTACTGACTTATGCCTTTCTTACTTTCATGTGGGCATGTGAAAATTTGGATAAGGAACTTAAGAAAAATTATGCATATTAAACTTCTAAATTTTCTTAAATGGATTACTTAGCATGCATCATAAAGTGTGTTAAATACTCTCATTTGTATATATAGATATGCTTAGGTTTCATCCATATGCATATTATATATGTTGGGAAAGAAATGAAGTAATGTGTGTTATGTGAATTTTGATTCATTTTATTTAATCTTAAAATGTCTTTTCTTTTTGAATAGGTTTGTTTAGAGTCTATCTAAACTTAGGATTAATTAAAAGATTTAATCAAAATATTTACTTAAATGAAACAAAAATATGAATCTACTTTAGAAATTACCTAGGTTAGGGAAAGAAAGAGAAGTTCTCTTCTCTTTCCCTCTCTTCATAACTTAGTAATTAATTATAGGATCCACTTAAACCAAACCAAAACATGAAATAAAATCAATCCAAAATAACTAAACAGCTTAAATGAAACTCTCCTCTAAGTTGAACATGTTCTTCACACTTAGAAAATTTGAACCTAAAGCCATAGCTAAGCATACCACACAAGCCTTCAAAACATACACATTAGCCTAAGTCACCACTTCTAGCTTTAGGTTATGTCAGTGAATGATTTGATATTTATTTTATTTTATGATATATGTTTTAGACTAGATGTTAGGGTGTATGCTCGTAGAATGAATGATAATATATTCTTAGTCTAACTATTCTTTTCTAGGAGTGCTTTTGTGGGCTATCATAAATAAAAATATAAATGCTTTTGCTTGTGCTTTACACCCTAAGAAATCCACTAAGTGGACTTAGTCACCCATGTGTGGGGTGATAAGTTCAATATACATGCTTGGGATTTGTGTGATTTGTTTTTAGCTAACCTTTATTTTGCAGGTGTTAGTTAGATTTTCACATTTCCTTTTCATGTAAATTTATGCAATTAAGATTTTGGAATGATTGTTATGGGGATTAGGATGAGCATTGGTCATAAGATCCTATCTTATGCACCATGTGAAGCCTTGGAGCATCCACATTCCAACCATCCAAAGGAGGAACCAAAAGATGAAAGAAGAAGAAGAAAGAAGAAAATAAGAAAGAAGAATAAAGTTTGATGACCCCCACAACAATGAATTCCTTGGTTAATTATAATTTAATTTATTTGTAATCCGGGTTGTATAAGGGTAGAGCTCGGCTACCCACATTTGTTATTTTCGAATTTATGCGGTGGTGCCCGACCACAACAGCTTTTTATTCTTTTTGCGATCAACTTTATAAATTGATTGATGATTTATTTAGATTTTGTATTAAGTGACATGATTTTCCTATTTTTTTCTTGCTTTATGTGTGTCCTGGATGTGGATTAGGCCCTTTAGGAAAAAAATAAATCTTTTACCTAACTTAACAACTCAAAATAAAAATTAAATAACTCATAACCTCACCTAAAGCTTAGGTTTAAAATCAAGATAAAAGAATTAGCAACCCCTTAGCTGGATGTGCATTTCTTTTGTAATATCATGCACAAATGCATCTTATTTCACTCTTGATTGGAGGGCTTTCATATTTGCCAGAGAAACTTGGCTCGACTTTTAAGAGCCATGGTGGAAACTCACCTCCTCCCATCTTACTGATTTTGGCCAATAATAATCTTTCTCATGCATTAGTCATATGAATCCTATTAGCTTGAGTCAAAATAATTATCTAAAAATGAAAATAAAATGAAAATTGAATTACATTAGGTCATTTGAAGCATGTCCCTTTACATGATCCAGTCTCTTTAGGGAGTGAGTTTAAGGACTTAGTCTCTTTCTAAATAAATAATAGTTTAGCTATCTTGCATAAGCATAATGACTTGCCTACATGTATTTAAAATCATAGGAGGAGTTAGTTAGCGGCGACTCCTAGGCGGTTATAAGTCCAAGTTGTCTGGTGGTTTGTCTTCTCTTGTGGAGGCAAACCAATTACCCATTTTTGCCTTAGATTTAGGTTGTGTTTTCGGCCCTCGCCAAAGCTCCCAATATTTAGGTTTTATGGTTGCTTCTCCCCTTTATGGGCTATAAGCTTAATTCCTCACCTCTTAGGCATTTCCTTAATCTTGTGTTAAGGAATCTTAAGTCCTAAATTTCTAATGAAAAATGTAACTCAAATAAACTAAATCAATTCCAAAAATGTAAAGCCCAATTATAGGATAGTTTGAGATTGCTCGCTATGTTTCCTAGCATCATGGGCATCTCCTACTTATCTTCCATTTTGGCTTCGATAATAACTCCCTCTTTTGATCAATCCCATTTGGGCTTTCAAAAATAAACCAATCAATTGATAGTCCTTCCTATTGAAATCTTCAAAGACAACGATCATTTACCTTAATTGAGAATTTTTCTAAGGGATCCCATCCCTTAAGATGTAATTAACTATGAGAGCTTGCCCCTGTAGGTTTAAAATAAATCCTGCTTTACTTTTCCATGTAAAGTATGGGAAGAATCTCTAGTACATATGCAGTCCCATCATCCTTAGGAGTCTTTATTGAGGTGATTAGGTCCATTAAAGGATAGTGACTTCTATCTCTCGAGATAGTACACTATTTCCTTAATGACGTACCTGATCACCTGAATAAATACATCTGGGAATCTATACGATGCCCAAAAAAGATGAATTTCTATAAGGGTTTTGTCCTCTTTCATTTCTCACCAACAAATTTGAAAGGCGACTCTGATCCCTCAATAGGAATTTATTCACCACAATAGTCTTAATTCTATTTTAGTTGACAGTGGGCTTTTGCCCTATTAGGTGTACCCTATGATTCACAACTCAAAGAGTACAGCCATTGGGGAGTATACAGGCTACAGTTATTATCATAATATAATGATTTCATTTGGCGACAACCACCCGATCAAATGACTCTGGTAGTAACTGTATCATATGTGAAGCCTACTGGCCAAGCCACATAGTCAGAGGACACGGGCCACATCCTTGCTGGTATGAAATTGATTGAGAGTGAACATAGTATAACTCTTGATTTGACATTGGCTCCTTTGTGAGCTAGAGTTTTCTTAATTTGTCACATCTGACAAACACTTGCGAAAGGTGGATTGAGTTTTTAGCTTTAATTTTTTTAAAGATATAATTTTATTTAGGAATTTTGAGTTTGATAATTCATCAAAATTTTCACTTAGATTAATGTTTAATTTATATTAATTTGATTTAAAATTTTAAACATATTTTGATGGTAGTATTCTCTCCGGTTGAAATCTTCATTCAGCACAACCATCATCGGAATAGATGTATTATTTTGATCATTTAATTTATTATTTCAGATACTATCGACTATTAGTTTAATAATAGAGGATCAGATCTACTATCATATGATAAAATTAGCTTCTCAGATATTTTAATAACCTGAATTCTTATAATAATTAGCTTTTTTGGGTTTTATTAACCCAGACTCGGTCCTAAGACCAAACCAGGAAGTAACTCGCATAGCATCCTTAGACACTAGATTTAAGCATTCAACATTTAAGTTGACAATTGATTTTGATTAATTAAACTTGAGCTTGCAAGCACATTTTGATGGTAACTATCTCCTCCGGTTGAAATCTTCATTCAACAAAACCATCATTGGGGTGGATGTATTATTTTAATCATTTAATTATTATTTTAGATCCCATCGATTCTATTAGTTTAATAATAGAGGATCAGATATATTATCATATGACAGAATTAGCTTATCATATATTTTAATAAGTTGAAATTCTTATAATAATTGGATTTTTAAGTTTTGTTAACCCGGACTCGATCTTAAGACCAAATTGGGAAACAAGTGTCCATCTCAAACACTAAGTTTAATCAAATGAAGTGTGGGGCTACGGTATTTAGTAATTTAAATAATTTTATTTCTAAATCATGAGATTGATTTCATAATTTTCATTTAATTTCAACTTAGCCGTAGCCTTTTTAGATATTAAAATTTGTATTTTAAATCTCTATGTCCGAGCACATATAGACATTTATAACTTAGATAATTTCATCTAATTATTGAAATCATTGATTTTTTAAAAATCATAATTAGAATGAAATTCCTTAATTTTTGATTGAAGGAAGCCCTATGATTTTTGTAGAATTTGATTTAGTATCGCCTTCTTTCTGCTTGTACAAAGAGTTGTAGATCTGGTAACATTGGTGGAGCAGAACTAAGTTTTCATTTGCAATTCAAAACATTTAACTAATTAGCCCTTAACCCTTATAGTTTGCTATAGAATGTAAATGAGTTATCAAGCTTCATCTTCATTCTCCAAGCTTGATTGTATTCAATTTAAATCACTTTTAATTCACCTAGAATAAGTTATGATAATCACAATGTTAATTGGAAAGATCATTCCTTGGTGAATACAAAAGTCATGTTCTTCATCTCCCTTATGTAGGAGCGATTAAACCCTATGTGACTTTATTTTAAATTCTACATCAAGACCAACACATATAACCAAAATTTAAATTTATCGCAAGTCTCTTATGCGTTTGGAGTTAGCTTCAAGTCTCACTTGTATTCTATTTGAACACTCTCCTTTATTTCAATATATAAAGCAATAGACTCAAAGCATTTATTTGGCTATAAACTAAGTGAATGAATTAATTTCTTTACTTAGCATATTCTCTTATGATAACAATACTTGTTATGCCCATTCAATTTGGATTTTTATAAATTTTCTTAGGACTTTATATCTTATATTTAACTTAATATTAAATTAAAATCTTTTGGTTCAAGTCCTTTTGAAGTTCAATGTAATTTCCCCCTCTTTTATTTCAATTCGATATTCATCTTTATGTTTATCGTGTTAAAAATTTTAATTTAATATATTTAAATTTCATTTTAGATTATTATATTTTGGTTTTTTTAAATGAATTTTTATTCATTTCTCTTCTTCTTTTTTTTTTTATCCAAAATTTAATCCCAAAATCCCAAGATAATTTGGCAAAGATTCGACATCATCAAGGGCTATATCAAAATTATTTTATACACGCTTCAATAAAAGTGACAAATTATTTTGAAGATACCGACTTTCAATCTCTTTACACTAATGAAATAGGCATATTTCATACCAAAGATAAAAATAAATATATATGCAAATATTCTTCTCCCATTATTTTTTTTAAGTCCCATATTTAGTCAATATTTTGGCGATTTGGCATAAAGGGTGCGACACGATTTTGCTTACTCAACGCCTAATAAAGCGTAGGAAGGCTTTCTAAACATCATGATTTTCATCTCGTACATCCAATGAGCATGAAATTCTTTGAAACCTAAAAAAAGAAGCATATACATATATACAATTTTCACACATTTCTTTACACATCTACAAATTATATTGATGTTCATCTCTTTGGGTCTATTGTTGACCATCATTATTATTCCATTTCTTGAAAAAAAGAGAGAAGGAGATAAAAAAGAGAATATATATATATATATATATATATATATATATATATATATATATATATATATATATATATATATATATATATATATATATATATAATAATAATAATAATAATAATAATAATAATAATAGTAATAATAATAAAATAGTAATAATAACTATAATGATAAGAGTAAGAATAAGGAAAAGGAGTGAAAATGAGATGGAAATGAGCTAATTTATGAAAATTTAATTTTTAAATGAAATATGTCTTTTGTTGTTTCATAAAGTAAAATATATGTATATATATACATAATATAAAAATAAAAATAACGAAAATAATTACTTAAATAATTCCTTCTATAAAAAATAAGAGAAAATATGAGAAGCTCTCGGTTTGTTCTCAGCCGAAGGCCCTGATCCTTTTTATCATGCGAGCCTGAAGGAACGGTTATTTCCTTTCTTTTGGTTTCCTTTAACTACTCTCGCTCGATCCCTGTTCACGCGATCTTTCTGGCAACCGCAAGTAGCACGTCCGATCCTTGTATCAAAGATTATTCGCGTCGGTGTTGAGGCCTTTTTTTTTTTTTACTTTTGAAGACGTTATGGGGATAGTGAAAAAAAAGAGGACGACAACATGCCCGATACCCTCCAACTTCAAATTTGTGAAGAGTTTAGGAAGACAATGGAGCTCTCATACAGCCTCTTCATCTCCCTTCTCCACTTCCTCCCAATTACAACTTGCACGGCCTATAATGTCTTCATCAATCAAGCATGCACCAAAAACTTAACTAACAACAATCTTCTTCATGACAGCATCAACAAAACTCTTTCCAGTCTCTTAGCAAAAACCTTTTCTCAAAGGCTTCGACATCTCCTCTGATATGATCCCAAATTCTCAAATTGCCAAATCATAACATACAACAATAAGAATTACAATGATAACAGACTAAGTACAGGAAGGAAGACCAAATACAGCCACAAGGATTCAGAAAATCAATATATAGAGGGCATAACAAGAATAACAGTAAGATAACTCTTTGCTCATATCTCAACTGCCAAAGAAGACTGAAGCAAGTTTGACAAATGACATAACAACTAGAAAGTAGTTAGGCTTGCATAGATAGCTTAGATCCAAGCCTAAGAAAGGAAAACAGAAAGTATAAATAGAGAGCAAAAGCCAAACAGAGGAAGAAATGAAGATTTTTAAGAAAGAAACTTATCTTCTTCAGTCTCCCTCTCGTCTCTTCTCCTGCTCCCCCTTCTTCCGGGTTTTCCTCATCGGAAACCACCATTCTTCCATCGGAGAACGCTAGGTTTCTCCTCCGATCCCAGCCGCATCCCTCGTTCCTCTCTGGAGTGCTTCGACGACTCGAACAGTCGAAACAAAATAAAGCAAAGAAGGAATTAAGGTCAGTAGCATCTAGAAACATCATCCCACGCGAAAGAATCTCCAATCAACTTTCATTCCGGGAACTAACAAGGCAAGGAGATCGCCGCGCATAAAGCAATAGGTGTAATCCACTAACGGACTTCAGGGGATCAAGCACCGCTCGCTAGAAACACAAATCTAAGGGCGATAAGAGATAAAGCAATCCAGCTCATCGTCACACAAAGGAAACTCTGAGAGATCGGTGGGAAGAAAGGTGCAGAATCTGCTCAACACACCGCAATTCTCCCTAAATTATCAGCTAACCCAGCCGAGTTCATCCCACTCAGAAACGAGTCAACTCACTGAACCAAACCCCAAATTACACTGAACCGGACCCCATTCTCACCAACCAGACTCAATTCAGAAAATAGCTCATATCATTGGTGCTCTTGTTGACTACAACACTCAGAAAATGGCAGAAGGAACAAGAAACACATCAAAAACCCTAGAAGAGGGTGTGACAAGGCTAAACAAAACAGAGGAGCAAATGTCCTCAATGTCTATGATATTAAATGAAGTTTCAAGAAGATTGACGACTATAGAGGAGAAATTAGATAAATCTTCTCAAAATCAGCAACAATCACAGGTATGTAACTCATACCCAACAGAATTTAATCATTCTACTAACCTCAAATACAAAATGCTAGACCGTTAGTTGACATGCCAAGATTTAATGGTGAAAATCAAGGGTTGGTTGTTTAAATGATCAATTTTTCAATAATATAATATGTTCAAGATCAAGTTCATACTTGGTTATATGGATAGCCACACTCGGTTGGTACCAATGGATGCATGGGAATAAACAGTTGCATTCATGGCACCAATTCAAGGACCAGGTCATTCAGAGGTTTGGACCTTCCCTTTATAGAGATCTAAAGGGTGAATTAGCCAAACTTCAACAGAAATCCACAGTACAAGAATTTTACAATGAATTTGTAGAGTTAGCAAAAGTGATTTCGTGAATTTTCCCGATTTACAAAACTATTTTGAATCTGGCTTAAGGCATGATATTAAAAGAGAAGTTAGGGCACTGCAGCCAAATTCACTGCAACAAGCATTTCAATTAGCCAAATTAATGGAAGATAGAGTAGCAGATGAGATTTATGTAGCAAGAACCTCAAAATTTAATTCCCCTATAGCAATGAAACAACAACCACCACTATTTCCTTCACCAGTCATGTCAAATAACACCAGCAACATTCAGAACAAACCACAGATTCCAATTCAAACCTTAACAACATCACAATTAGAAGACAAAAAAAGAAAAGACTTATGCTTCAACTGTAATGAAAAATATCATAGAGGACATATATGTCAAGCCAAATTATTTGCATTCATGATGGTCAATGAAGACCAAGAGTATTAGCTGCAGTAAGATACTCAACCAGAAAGATAGTGGATTCAAGAAGAAGTATTAGAAACAAGCTTCAACTATCAGCCATTCAATCCAGGCTAAGATAGAGGACATAGAGGGTGTATAAGTATAAACATTCCAAATAGTTATAACCACACACATAGCTTAGATTTTATGTCAGATATAGCCCAATTACATAGAATAAGATAGTCCATAGTAATAAGTCAGTGGGCACAACAATCCTTTCCAGCCTCAAGTAGATGGACAAACAGAGCAGTACCATATAATACAACCACATACAAATGAGGAATCATCTTCAGCTAGATTGGACAGACCTATATCAATTACAAGAAGCTCAAAAATAACATGAAAATATGGCAGATAAACATAAAAGAGAGCTTCAATCCAAGACTTAAACAATACAGACAGGATTCCACACTAAACCCAGAATTACCAAGCCGAGATGGGCGAGATAGTCAAGCTTAGTTTTCAATCACGCAACAATGCGGAGATCAACAAATTAAAGAAACCTTAAAACAAGGGGAAGGATTTCTAGCCACAGATGCTTCTTGGGTATCAAGTAAAGAAATACAGAAAGCATCTCCAGAATTTGACCTTGAGGACAAGGTCAGTGTGAGGAGGGGAGTAATGATATGATCCCAAATTCTCAAATTGCCAAATCATAACATACAACAATAAGAATTACAATGATAAGAAAGCAGGAAGGAAGACCAAATCTGACCACAAGAATTCAGAAATTCAATATACAGAGGGCATAACAAGAATAACAGTAAGATAACTCTTTGCTCATACCTCAACTGCCAAAGAAGACTGAAGCAAGTTTGACAACAGATTGTAACAGAAAATAACAACTTGTAACAGAAAGTAGTTAGGCTTGCATAGATAGAGATCCAAGCCTAAGAAAGGAAAAGAGTATAAATAGAGCAAAAGCCGAGGAGGAAGGAATGAAGATTTTTAAGAAAGAAACTTATCTTCTTCAGTCTCCCTCTCATCTCTTCTCCTGCTCCCCCTTCTTCCGGGTTTTCCTCATCGTAAACCACCATTCTTCCATCAGAACCCTGGTTTCTCCTATCCACCGATCCCTCGTCCTCTCAGTGCTTGACACTGTAAATAAACAAAAAATAAAGCAAAGAAGGAATTAAGGTGAAGATCTAGAAACATCATCCCACGAGAGATAATCCAATCAATGGCTCAATTTCATTCCAGGGAACATAGAACAAGGCAAGGAGATCAAGCCGCGCATAAAGCAACAGGTGTAATCCACTAACGGACTTCAGGGGATCAAGCACCGCTCGCTAGAAACACAAATCTAAGGGAAGATAAGAGATAAAGCAATCCAATGGTTCATCATTCAGCACAAAGGAAACTCAATCCGAGTGCTAGATCCAATGGCTAGGGAAGAAAAGTGCAGATCTAACGGTTGAGCAATTTCTCACGACTAACCCAAATAGGTTCATCCCACTCAGAAATGAGTCAACTCACTAAACCAAACCCCAAATTATACTGAACCGGACCCCATTCTCACCAACCAGACTCAATTTAGAAAATAGCTCATATCATCCTCTCCTTCTTGATGGCTTTACACTCTTATGGTCTGCCGGTGAGGTAAAATTAGAGATGCTCATCCTACTAAACACTACCATTTCAAGGAAATAGATTCGAGAATTTAAGTGTGATGGATTTTCGAGCAAGTTAGGTTAGCGAAGATGTGAGGAAGAAGAATCTTCATTTCGGTTGTGGGAGGCCAATGACGAATTCGTCTTTGCATGAATTCATCAAAGAAGATTTGTCTAAGCTGTACCATGATATCAAAGATTTGGTGAAGACATCATTAATTGAGGCTGGAGACCGGATCTTGACCATGTTTGACAAGAGGATCACTCAATTTGCTGAGGAGAAGTTCAAGAAGTAAAGGGTCAGGATTCATTCTTGATGGTTTTCCGTGAACAATCAGACAAGCAGAAATACTGGAGGGAATCACCAACATTGACTTGGTGATCAACATAAAGCTAAGAGAAGATGTGTTACAAAAGTGCCTTGGAAGAAGGATCAAGGAGAGAGAACTTTAATGTTGCTTCTATTGATATCAAAGAGAAAATGGAAAACTGTATATATATGGAACCATTCGCTCCATCAAATTGTGCATCGAAGCTTATTTCTCGAGCTGATGATACTGAAGAAGTCGTGAAAGAATGTCTAAGGGTATATCATGCCATGAGCCTGCCAGTGGAGGACTTCTACCACAATTAAGGAAAGCTACTGGAGTTCCATTTGCCTAGAGGAATCCCAGAGTCTTGACCTAAACTGCTTCAGGCACTCAACCTTAACGATTGCCATGAAAATCAATCTGTAGCAAGTTAATATTCATTTGAAAAGATACTCTATGTGTCATACAGGTTTGAAGGCCTCGTCATGCTCATCAAGGCGTGACGAGATGAAATTTGGCTGTGGTGTTGCAAGACACGCTTGTTATGCTCATCAGGGCGTACCGAGTAAGCCAAAACTGTTAGATGTCGCTCCCCTTATGCCGAAATGTTACCAAAATTTTGACTAAATCTGAGACTTAGAAAAGGGGGGGGAGAGAGAGAGAAGAATATTTGCATATATATATATATATATATATATATATATATATATATATATATATATATATATATATATATATATTATGTAAGTGATTGAAGGCCTCGTTATGCTCATTAGGGCGTAACGAGATTGAAATTCGACCGAGGTACTTCAAAATATCAACCGTCATGCTCATCAAGGTGTGATGGGTAGGCCAAAATAGTTCTGATGTGGCCCCCTACGCGGGGATGACGCTAAAATACTGCTGAATTTTACATTGACAAAAACTCAAATAAATTAATTTAAATGGAAAATTCTAAGCTAATTTTAAAATTTAATTTGAGTTTGCTAAATTTTGAAGTAAACATAATTATCAAAATTTGAATCTAAATGAAATCCACAAAATGACTTATAAAGTGGCTAGCCAATTCATTAGTGAGCATATATAAAGTCTTTCAATAGTCACTTAAGTTACACTACATGATACATTGAGTGAATCAATAAAAATTCATACAATTTGAATTAGAGTTGTGATAAACTCAATGCTCATTTATAGACAAAATCGTTCTTTTTGGTTTAATAAAATGAAAGTGATTAATTGATAAAAACTTGAAAGTTCTTTAACAACTACAAACCAAATAATATTTGAGAATTAAAAATTTCAATAAGCAATCTAAGTGTGAGTAATATTTTAAATTAAATGCCTTCTACACCACCGAATTTGCAACACATCGTATAAGTGAATAGAAGGCATTAACCAAGGCATTCTTAAATATACCTGCATGGGTGTTGGTAGAAAAAAATTCTTATAAGGGAGTCTCCTTTCAAATCTTTGGGGAGAAAAGAAAGAGGATACCCTTACAAAAATTCATCTTGGTAAGACGCTATGTAGATCCACAGATGTACTTATTCAGGTGATCAGATACATCATCAAGGTATAGTGTACTATCACAAAAGATAGAAATCACTACCCTTTAATAGAACCAATCACCTCAATAAGGACTCCTAAGGATGATGGGTCTGCATATGTACCAGAGATTCTTCCCATACTTTACATGTAAAAGTAAAGCATGATTTATTTTAAATTGGGTTCTCTAAGTTCTCTGTAGGGGCAAACCCCCATAGTTAACTACATCCTAAAGGACAGGATCCTTTAGGAAAACTCTTGATTAAGGTAAGTGATTGTTGTCTCTGAAGATTTTAATAGGAAGGCCTATCAATCGATTGGTTTGTAGTTTTGAAGATTAAATGGGATTGATCAAAAGAGAGAGTTATTATTGAAGCCAAAATGGGAATAAGTAGGAGGTGCTTATGATGTTAGGAAACCTAGCGAGCATCTCAAACTATCCTATAATTTGGGCTTTACATTTTAGAAATTGATTTAATTTGTTTGAGTTATATTTTTCATTAGAATTTTAGGACTTAAGATTTCTTAACACAAGATTGAAATGCCTAAGAGGGAATTATGCTTATGGCCCACAAAGTGGAGAAGCAATCTCAGAACCTAAATCTAGGGAGCTGATAAGCACAACCTAAATCTAAGATGAAAATGGGTAATTAGTTTTCCTCCACAAGAAAGGACAAACCACCCGATTGACTTATGACACTGGGGTGGGCCAACTAACTCCTCCTATGATTTTAAATACATGTAGATAAGTCTTTATGCTTATGCAAGATTGCTAGGCTATTTTTATTTAGAAAGAAGTTAAGTCCTTAAACTCACTCCCTAAAGACACTAGATCATGTAAAGGGACATGCTTTAATGACCTAAATCTAATGCATTTTAATTTTTATTTTATTTTATTTTATTTTTAGACAATCAATTTGATTGAGGCTAATAGGACTTTTATGACTAATGCATGAGAAAATAGATTATTGGCCAAAATCAGCTAGAGATTTAGGAGGTGAGTTTTCACCATGGCCTTCAAAGGTCAAGCCGGGTTCTCTGGAAAAGATGAAAGCCCTCCAATCAAGAGTGAAATAAGATGCTGTTGTGCATGATATTATAAGGAAAAGAACTCATCTAGCTAAGGGATTTCTAATTCTTTTATCTTGATTTTAATCTTAAGCTTTAGGTGAGGTTATGAGTTGTTTAGTTTTAGTTTGAATTTTTAAGTTGGGTAAAAAATTTATTTTTCCCTAAAGAGCTTTGTTATTATTATGGGGGTCTTCAAGCTTTGTTCTTCTTTCTTCTTTCTTCTTTCTTTTTTTCCTTCTTTCTTCTTTTCTTCTCTAGATCTTCCTTTGGATAGTTGAATGGTAGATGCTCCAAGGCTTCACATCGTGCATAAGATGGGATCTTATGACCAATGTTCATCCTAATCCTCCATAACAAATCATTCCAACAGTCCTAAATATACAAATTTTTACATGAAAAGGAAAAGCACAAATCTAACTAACACCTGCGAAAGAAAGGTTAGTCAAATCACACCACACAAATTTCAAGCATGTATATTGGACTTACCACCCAACACATGGGTGACTAAGTCCACCTGGCCTATGGATTATGCTAACGGGTATAAGCACCTACAAGCAAGAAGCATTTATATTTTTATTTATGATAGCGCCCCTTTAGCACAATCCCCTATAGAAAAGAATGGTTAGACTAAGCATGTCCTACCATTCATTCTACGAGCATACACCCTAACATCCAGTCTAAAATATGCATCACAAAATTAAATATAACATCAAGCCATGCACTGACTTAACCTAAAGCTAGAAGTGGTGACTTAGGATAATGTGTGTGCTTTGAAGGTTTATGTGACATGCTTAGTTTAGGACTTTAGGTTTGAAATTTCTAAGTGTGAAAGACAAGTTCAACTTAGGGGGTGGTTCATTTAACTTGTTTAGTGACTTTGGGTTATTTTTATTTCATGTTTTAATTTGGTTTGAGTGAAGCATACAGTTAATTAATAAATGTTGACCTTCATATATGTCATAAATCAAGACAAGCCCATAAATCAAATTCGACGGACTTTGGAGGTGACAGTGTGCAAATCAAGGTCAAAATACACTGAATGTTATTGAAAATGATCAAAATGATATCCGATCGATGAACGGACTTTGCCATCACATTCAGAACGTCGAAATCGATCATAATATAGATATTGAAAAATCTAATGAGCAATTATTTAAGCGCTCGAGCTATCAATGTATCGATGCATATATCAGAGTCGGGAAGCTATGATGATGTCTGAATGAACTCTGTTCATTAAATTGATCACGCTGTTAGCTTCAAAATATTAAAAAATATCAAATAAGACTGTCCGTGCTTAATTCGGACAAGTCTGTGCAAATATCTAGTGATTTGAAGTGACATAAATCGAGGCTGAAATGCGTAGAACATCACCGAAATCAACTCAAATGACCTCTGACTGATGAACAAACTTCACCATCATGTTTAGAATGTCAAAATTAGTCAGGATATAAATATTGCATGACTTAATGATCAACCAATCAAGCGCTCGAGTCATCAACATGCCTGCACACATATCAAGGTTAGAAGACACCGACGCAAATCAAACGACCTCCGTTCATGAAATTGATCATGTCATTGGATTCAAAACACCAAAATATATCAAATTAGACTATTCACACTCAATTCGGATGAGTCTGCGTGAAAATCGAGCGATCAAAAGCGGTGGCATGCATTTTGAGCTGAAATTGACTCAAACTAAATGATCTCCGATCACGAAAAAGACTGCGCCATTGCGTTCGGAACATCAAAATTATCTTAAATTGATATATACACTGACTATGTGTATTTATCGATGTAAAATTTATATTTAAATCATTTAATAAATTTAAAATTAATTAAAAAATTACTGAATTACCCCCATGCTCAACCATTCCCCCTATTTTTAGTTTTCTGAAAAACTGAAAAAAAAGAAAGAAAATTGAAAACCACTCCATTATTTTTGCCTCCCATATTCTCTCCCACTCTCCTCTCTCCCCAACCAATTCTCTCTCTCTCTCTTTCGTCGGAAAAGAAAAAAAAAGAAAAGGAAAATCTCCTCCCGCTCCCAGTTTCCATCGATTACTGACGCCAGTGATCGCCCAAGATAATCAGGTATCCAGATCGCCTGCAATTGGTGCATCTCTATAAGTTGTTTCGTTTATCGCTTGACTGCGTTGCTCATGCATCCGCAACCACACATTTCTCCGGCTGGCCGGTCCGGCTGCTTTACTTCCTCTCAGCGGACCAGATAACCTTCGACTACCTCTGGATCCATCATCAGATTCAGGTTGCTTATCGATCCCTCCGAGGTCTCTGATCAGACAGCCTCACAGAATCCTCCGGCCATTGTTCAGAAGCTCCCACTGGCCGTTTTCCTCCAACCCAAGCATTGACCGCGACTGAACGCCATGTATCCCTGAATCCATTCTGGCCATGACTCCGACTAAACTCCAGCCCGACTCCGTGGACAGCGACTGCCGGTGAACCATATGACTGCCCGCTCACTCCTAACTGCATCCGCCAAGGTGATTTATGGGACTGCTGGGCTGTTTCCACTGCGTTCCAGCTGTAGCCGGAACTCTGGCTGCTGCCTCTATCGCTGCATCTCTCAAGGAATGCAGGCTGCTACAGATTTCAGCGATTGCGGCATCTGCATTCCGGCTGACGTCTGGCTTGAACCTCCTGTCAGATACAGTTGCAAAACTGGTTTCTACTACTCAGGAATCCTCTGCCTGGCTGCTGATCCCGCTTTTTCCTGTTTCAGGAATCCTAAGAAATCCGCTTGCTGTTCCACAAACCTTCCGTTTCCACAAGTAAGCGAATTGTCACTGACTCGCAGGCTCAAATGCCATCCTATTCCTATAAATCAACTGCTCTGTTTCAAATCCAAACTGTCGCCCATCAGAACCAAACCATTTTGGTCCATTGACCCACCTCCCTCCTCTTCCTACCGGAAAGCCCCATTCCCAGCCTGCAAGACCGCCACTATGCTTTCCTTCAAACCCCGCCCGTCTGCCCAAACTTCAAATGACCCAAACTTCTGCTGCAATCTTTTCCGCAAGACACCCCTCGCTATGCTCATCAAGGCGTATCGAGTAAGTCTACCGTTTGATAAAGATGTATGCTAAAAATTGTGCTGTAGAATAGGCAAAGAAGGTGTTTGATGAAATACCTAAAAGAAAAAAAATTATATATGCATATGCTTGTCTTTATGCAGGTCTGAAGGCCTCATCATGCTCATCAGGGTGTGATCAGATGAAATTCGGCCGTGGTGTTCCAGGACATAGCTCGCTATGCTCATCAAGGCGTACCGAGTGATTGAAGGCCTCGTTATGCTCATCAAGGCATAACGGGATTGAAGGTTGGCCGAGGTGCTTCAAAACACCAACCGTCACGCTCATCAGGGCGTGACGGGTAGGCCAAAATAGTTCCAATGTAGCCCCCTATGCGGGGATGATGCCAGAATACTGCCAAAATTTGGAATATTTGCATATACATTTGCTTTTATGTAGGTGATTGAAGGCCTCGTTATGCTCATCAGGGCATAACGGGATTGAAGGTTGGTCGATGTGCTTCAAAACACTAATCGTCATGCTCATTAGGGCGTGACGGGTAGGCCAAAATACTCGATCTTTGATCGGGATGGGGAGGTTGCCAAGCAGCCAAATTTTGGGACTTAACAATATATATATATATATATATATATATATATATATATATATATATATATATATATATATATATATATATATATATATATATATATATATATATATATATATATATAATATATATATATATATATATATATATATATATATATATATATATATATATATATATATAAGTCTAAGAAATAGTGAAAATTAAATATAAATGAATTGTAAATGAATTTGAAAGAGACTTAAGTATAAATAAAATTAAAAATTATATTTCAAATAAGAAAATAGGGATCATACTCAAGTGAACCCAAAACAAATTTGAAATAAATTTGAATTCCTTTGATATACATCATGAATGACTTAAAATAAATTTGAAGTTCAATTTTCAAATAAATAGGGAATTTGATATGAAATGTGAAAAGTCTTTAAATGATAAAATTAGAGAGACTTGAAACTTTCTTTCGGGTGAACTTCATACATATAAACTTGTATGAATACAACTGTATGAAGTATGTCCTCGCACATATCTTCTAGCAGTCACTCCTTTGGGTCAAATATTCCAAAATACATGCAAATGCTTGAATAAAAATAAATTCATTATCCATATCTAAAATGAATATATTTTTATTCAAAGCTTGTGCAAACTTTCAAATATTCGCCACCGAATCTGCAACCTTTTGTACAAGCAGATAGAAGGCGATGTTAAATCAAAATCTACAAAAATTATAAGCCTTCCTTTAATAAAAAATTAAAGAATTTCATTCTAATTATGAATTTCAAAATCAATAATTTCATTAATTAGATGAAATTAGCTAAGCTATAAGCACCTGCATGTGCTCGGACATAGAAATCTTAAGTGTAAATTTTAATGTCTGAAAAGGTTGCGCAGGCTAAATTGGAATATATTAAAGATTAATCTAAAAAAATATAATAAGATATTAGATCAATTTACAATGCCTTCTTCGCCATCGGATCTATAATTCTTTGTACAAGTAGACAGAAGGAGAACCTAAATTAAATGCTACATGAATGAAGGAACTTTCCTTCAATTCAAAAATAAAAGAAATTTTATTCTAATTATAATTTTTAATGTTAGTGATTTCATTAATTAAATGAAATTATCTAAGCTATAAATACACGCATGTGACCCGACACTATGTTGAATGCTTAAATTCAAATGTCTGAGGATGCTGCGCGGGTTGCTTCCCGATTTAGTCTTAGGACTGGGTCCGGGTTAACAAAACCAAAAAAACTTATAATAAGAGTTTCAAATCAGTGAAATATATGAGAAATTGATTCTATCATGTGACAGTAGATCTAATCCTCTATTAGCAGCTAAACAGAGTTGACATGATCAAAAGCTTTTAAACATATTCAAATTATTCAAACATAAAATTACTTAAAATTACTATACACCCACATATGCCCTAACACCATGCTAAATGCTTAAATTCAAGTGTCTAAGGATGCTACGCGGGTTGCTTCCCAGTTTAGTCTTAGGACTGGGTCCGAGTTAACAAAACCTAAAAACCTATAATAAGAGTTTCAAATCAGTGAAATATATGAGAAACTGATTCTGTCAGGTGACAGTAGATTTAATCCTTTGTTAGCAGCAAAATAGAGTTGATAGGATCTAAAGCTCTTAAACATATTCCAATCAATCAATTTTCCAAATCAAAATAAGTAGTAATCTGAAACTACTTACATGGAATTCTATCATAAAAAAAACTTAAATCAAACTCAATCTATCCACTTTCCACAACTTCTTATCGGGGGTGACAAATTAAGAAAACTCTAGCTCACAAAAGAGCCAATGTCAAATCAAGTGTTCTACTATGTTCACTCTTAATCAATCTCTTGCTAGTAAGGACGTGGCCCATGTCCTCTGACTACGTGACTTGGCCAATAGGCTCCACAGATGAAGCAGTTATGACTAGAGTCCTCTGATCGGGTGATTTGGCTAGTCAGGCTCTATTATATTACGATCACGACCGTAGCTCGGATGCTTCGTAATGGCTCTACCCTTTGAGTTGTGAATCATAGAGTATATTTGATAGGGAAAACAACTCTCTGTCAGCTAAGGTAGATTAAAGCCTATCTCCTTAGACAAACATAACCCCAAGTTTATAAGGATTTCTTGAACGACGTAACCCATGTGTTGCTGATGAGAATCCTTTTATCAGGTTGGGTGAATAACCTCCTTTGACTAAGTAAACTAGGGATCATGACTGCCCAGGATTATGGAACCATGGGATCTAGATCGAGCACGTCATCATTGCCCCAACCATCCAGTATAAGCTAAAATGAAGAATTTCATATCTTAAATTCTAAAACTCCACATGCTGCTGCTATATATTATGCATTAAGCGATCTAATGACTATCCTTAATCGAAAGTTCTCTCTCACTTATTGAGAGGAGTAATTAAGTATAGGGGCTTGCGCCTATAGGAAACCTGGAACCAGATCTAAAGTCCTCGCAAAATACGGGCAAAATCTTTGGGTAATGTCTTATTTACTATTCCATCTGCCTTCTAAAAATTACACCAACACATTCAAATCATACTCTCTCCAATTCAAATTCAATATAAATAAATTGTCGAGAGGTCGGTGGTGAATTTTTAGAGCTCACACTAAGTTATAAAGAGAGGGAGAGAGAAGAGAACTTCTCTTTTTTTCTCTAATCCTTAAGTAATTCGTAAGGTAAGTTCACATTTTAATTTTATTTAGGTGAATATTTTGATTAAATATTTTAATTAATCCTAAGTTTAGATCAACTCTAAACAAATCCATCGAAAAAAGAAAGGCATTTTAAGATTAAGAAAAATGAATCAAAATCCAAAGAACATACATTACTTCAATTCTTTCCCAACATATATAACATGCATATGGATGGACCCTAAGCATATCTATAAATGCAAATGAGAGTAGTTAATATACTTTATGAAGCATGCTAAGTAATCCGTTTATGAAAATTTAGATGATTTAGATGCATGAATTTTCTAAAGTGGAAAAGATTTTCTTTCTCCAAAACTTCACGCACATGCATGAAAGTAAGAAAGGCATAAGTGAGTACAGCACCATTGTTAACCAAAGGTATAAGGTACAAGACTTACTTAGTGCTACTTAAAGGCTCGCAACCTCGTGGTTGTCCAGACTAATATACCAATTTCCTTAAGTACTCAACATGCATATAAAAGAAATGAAATGGAAAAAAAATATGCAAAAGTTTACTTAATGGTTTCATTTTGTTTATGCAATTTATTCATACAAGTGTAAGAAATCCTTCTTAAGTGAGAGCATAGAGATGAATAGGATTTGGAATTAAGTGTTTAGTTTTTTTCAAATGAACCATACATCTTACCAACCCATATTCAAAACTATGCTAACATAAGAAAGAAAGGAAAGGATACACTAAACATGCTTTATAATTCATCACATGCAAGCTTATAATTAAATTATAAGAATAGTACACTTTTAGATTTGGTGTTTTATTTATAGGTTTTGAAAATACTTTGGATTTAGTAGTGATAATAGCCATTCATATTTTACTTTAGCCAACACAGGCACATTTGACATAAAGTAAACAATTTCCTTTTAAAACTTTGAAAACATGAAATCATGGATGCATAAGTCACATGGCATACAATTTAACATGTTGGGAGAGATCTAAAGCAATGTAATCACATGAACCAATCACTTTACTTAATTCCTAAAGACATTCTTAAAGAATAAGAAAACTTAGAATAAATCAAAGTGAATTTTAAAATAATTATTGTTTGTTTGAAGTTTGATTTAATTTTAAAAGGGTGAGATGAGTTTGCTGTTCCTAACCCATTCCAACATATGTTTTGCATTTCAGTTTAATTTTTAGATAATTAAATCCATTTTAAAGTATTGATTAGGTTAAAGTATGCATTAATTGACTTAATTAAGCCTTACCTACACCACCTTAGAATAATTAACTAATTAATTATGAGCCAATGAGATGACATAAAACCCACAATGTATATAAATTTGCAATGCACCTAGTAATGAAAAGGCCTAATGCAATGTAGATTAAGGGGTTTTAGCTTAAGTACTTTTAAAACACCCTTTCACACTTATGAAAGGGGGTTTAATTTCCTTAGTTAGACATAGGCTATTGAACACCTAAGAATCTACCCAAGGTAGATTAATTAAGTTCTGGAGATTTTTAGAATTTTTGAAAATTATTTAGGGTAATGAATTAACCTTTAATTAAGAAGGGGATTAAGGAAAGAAAAGGGGATTTAGAGAATAGCTTAGTCGAAATACCCCAAAATTATTCTCTAAAACCCCTACTCACTAGATCTAACTTTAATCCAACTTAATCATAGGGAAATCCACTAATTAGATCTTAATTATCCTTAATAATATGAAGGAGTAATTAGGGAATGAGCTAGTAATTTCCCAAATCAAGGCTTCAATAAATCTCAAGAATATTAGGGGAGGTAGAGGTCATCCCCTAAAATGAACCCTAGAGGTTTGAGATTAATTGGTAGCTTAATTAGGGAATAATTAACTAATTAATATTCCTAAATAAACCCAAATTCAGAGAAAAAGGGAAATCAAAATGCGTTGAAAATAATTTTAAAAAATTTTAGATGAAGTTATATATCCAAGGCATTTTTCTTTTTCTTTTTTTTGATTTTTCTATGAGGAGTTATGATTTTTAGAAGCTATAGGGATTAATTAGGAATTAATTAGTTAAATAACTAATCCTCCCTTAATACTCAATCCACGGCATGATGCGTGGCGGTGGCAGTCAGCGCGCTTTACATGCATCACATCATGAACCCCCTCTAGAAATTGTCATACCAGGGGAACATCGACGGTGCACACACTTTTACCCTTAGCCATCTGATCAAAGATCAGGCGGCTAATGATACACCCGTGGTTTATAAATTGAATAAGGGATTAAAAATGTGCCTAATAATCTCAGCTGACCATCTAAAAATGCACGGATGGACAGCTGAGATGGGCTGAGTTCTTCCCTGAGGAGGAATGTGAGCCGTTCATAATCCAAGGAAATATCTAAGCCTGATCCTTCATGGATTCAATCAAGACTCAACCCACACTATCTAAAGGACTAGAGCGGCCAGTCCAAAGGCAAAGATCCTATGAGATGAAAATTCACTTCACAAAAGACTAACACCTCTTGGCCTAAGTGGTCAGAAATTCACTAACCTCGCTAGAGGTGATCACTGATGCTCGATTCCCTTAGAGAAGCTTCGTTTGGTTAAGACGAAGCTTGCTGAAGTTTAGAGCAATTTATATGGGTGGATCTTCCTATGGGTCACCTCCTCCTAAGCTTGAGTTCAGCTTTGATCCAATTCAATCCTCCCTTTCCTTTAAAACTTGAGAATCAACTTAGGTGAGCTCAACTTGGTCACCTAAGTGTGCTTTCAAAAGGAATTGGGGTGGGATCAAGTGTGGAAGAAGTTTGAAATCAAGGTGATCTCCCCTTTTTTGTACTGTGCAAAGCCAAGGAAGATGAATTCTAAATCCTCCTTAGGCACCTTGGGAAAGCTCTATGAAGGTTGCTAAAGCTTCCTAGACCACAATCGAGTATGAGTGAGTGAAAATTTTAGTGAATTAGGGGGAGTATATCTCCCCCTTGAAGGATGGGATGACCAATAATGGACATGCTATTTTGATCCAATTGATCATAGGCTGAGGGCTGTTTGATTAGTTAGGAGTGTGCACATGGTCGGTTTGAGCCAAAGAGTGAATTTCCAACCTCCCATGTACATCCAATTCAGGTTTGGGGGGAGTTTGAATTTTCAATTTCATGCTTATGGGTCGGGTTTAGTCCATGGGCCAAATGGGTTGACTCAGACCCATTGGGTTGGGTGTAGCACTCATCACTAGGTCCCCTTGAGGTTTTAGGAGAGCCTCAAGTGTTTGTGATGAGTGCATGACCATAATACCCATGGGCTAGGCCAAAATTTGATCTATGGCCTAGGGTATAATAGCCATTTTGCTATTTTTTCAATTTGGGTATGTATGGTATGTTGAGAAAATAGATTCGGCCAAGTTTCAATGGATTTGGAATTCATTTGATAGGGTTTGGCTCATGTTGACCCATTTAGGTCAAAATGGGTCACATTGGGTCAAGTTGACCAATAGGTCAAATTGGGTCAAACCAAGGGTTGGGTCAAGTTCATATAACCATTTGAAATCTTTTGGTGCCTTTGGTTTGGTTCAATTTGGTTTAGATTAGGTTTTGTCTCAATTATAAAGCACTTTGAAAGAATTATAAAATAAGTTAAGAAAATACATCAATATTTGAGTTGGTATACTTGACCTTAAGAGAGTTCAACATATGATATTGATTTCAAAAATCTAAAAATTCCCCCTGTATAACAGGGAGATTTTCACGGTGCTTCTTTTTCCTTCTTTTTTATTTTTTTTAAAAATTTATCATCTATTATCAAAGATTGTGTTAATCATGACATGAATCCTTTAAATCATTGTGTTAATGCTAGGACGTCCCCTGGAAGTGACGCGATGTATGGCTTAAATACTGAAAATGTGTAGGGCCGACGGCGTTTAAAAGCAAGGGTTCCCACATTATGGATGAATGGGGCAAAGAAGTTAGTCCATGAAACTAGAATTAGGTTAGGATCTTGGAATATAGGTACTCTTATAAAAAAATTAATGGAATTAATAGATATTGTGGTTCATAGAAAAATAAATATTTTATGTGTTCAAGAAACTAAATGGGTTGGGGAGAAGGCCAAGGAGATTGATTTAGGTTTTAATCTTTGGTATTGGTAGAAGTCAAACTAGAAATGGTGTGTGTGATTATGGATAAAAGTTTGAAGGATAATGTTATAAATATTAATAGATGTGGAGAGAATTATAGCTTTAAAGATTATTGTTGATACTAAGATTATCAATGTTATAAGTGTTTATGCTCAAGTAGGTTTGGATGTAAGCTCAAAAGAAAATTTTGGAATGAATTAGAGGGATTATACAAAAGATACCTCTTGAAGAAAAATATTTATTGGAGGAGATTTAAATGAACATGTTGGTAGAGTAGTAAGATTTTAAAAGTGTTCATGGTGGTTATGGATTTGGAGTGACTAAAAAGGTAGACTATATTAGATTTTGACTTAGCTTATGATTTTGTAGTTGCTAATACTTTATTTAAGAAAAGAGATTAACATATTATTACTTATAAAAATGAATCTAGTAAAACACATATTGATTATTTTCTAATAAGAAAAATAGATCGTTTAGATTGTAAAGATTGTAAGGTCATTCCAAGTGAAAGTTTAAATACCCAATATCGATTATTTTAGATTTTAAGATGAAAGATTGTAAGAGGAAAAATGAATCAAATTATTGTCCTAGGATTAGATGAGGACACTTAAAGAACACAAATAAACAAATATTTATAAGAACAAGCTACAAGAGCTTAGAATTTGAGATGTTCATAAGGAAGCTAATGTTATGTGGGAAAAAAGTAAAAGTGAAATTACACAAGAAAAAATGTGCTTGGAGAATCAAAAGAAAAGCTTCTTTAATAAAAATATGGTGGAGAGTAAAAGAAAAGATAAAAAAATAAGAAGCATTGTTATAAAATTTGATTTAGAAAAAAATTAGAGAATTGTGAAAGATATAAAGTGACCAGGAAATTCTAAGAAAGTAATATATGATGCAAAAAAAATTTAGCTTTTAGTGATTTATATAATAGATTAGATACCAAAGAAGGTGAAAGATGTACGTATAAGTTAGCCAACCAAAGAGACAGGAGAAGTAAAGATCTAGTTCAAGGTGAAAGATAGTAAAGATTATAAGGTCATTCCAAGTGAAAGTTTAAGTACCCAACATCGATTATTAGTTTTAGATTTTAAGATGAAAGATTGTAAGAGGAAAAATAAATCAAATTATTATCCTAGGATTAGATGGGGGCACTTAAAGAACACTAATAAAAATATTTTTAGGAGTAAGTTACAAGAGAGAATTTGGGATGTTCATATGAAGAATACTATGTGGAAAAAGTAGAAGTGAAATTACTTAAGAAAAATGTTTTGGAATCAAAAGAAAAGCTTCTTTTAATAAAAATAGTTGGTGGTGGAGTCAGAGTATGCAATAAAAGATAAAAAATAAGAAGCATTGTTATAAAATTTGATTTAGATGTAAAAATTAGGAGAATTGTGAAAGATATAAAGTGACCTGTAGAGATTCTAAGAAAGTAATATATGATGCAAAAAAAATTTAGCTTTTAGTGATTTATACAATAGATTAGATACCAAAGAAGGTGAAAGATGTATATATAAGTTAGCCAACCAAAGAGATAGGAGAAGTAAAGATCTAGTTCAAGTGAGGTGTATTAAGGATGAAGATAATAAAGTGCTTTTCTTAGAAAAGGATATTGAAAATAGACGGATGAGATATTTTGATAAACTTTTAATGAAGGATCAATGTGCGATTGATTTTAGCAACCTTAATACTCTAAACAAAATAGAAATTTTATTTTTATCATCGACAAGTAACTGGTTAGAAGCTTTAAAGAAAATGAAATATGGAAAAGAAGTAGGACCTGATGATATTCCAATAGAAGTGTGGAAATGTTTAGGAGATCAAGGAATTTCTTGGCTTACAAATCTTTTTAATGTTATTTTAAAGAATAAAAAGATGCCAGATGAGTGGAGAAAGAGTTTGTAAGACGAGGATCATCCTCAGCTCTTAGGTTGATTTCTTTGAGTTCATCCATAGTAACTGTTTGTCCACCATCTTCGAGTTCTTTAGGTGCGGGCTTGGCTTCTACTTCATCGTTTGTAAGAAGAATTTCATAGAGATCATATTCTTTGTCACTACTAATTTCAATCTCAGCTTCTATTATATTATAATAAACTTTATTTTGATGAGATTTGTGGATGAACCCAAGACCTTTAGTGATAAACTTATCACTTCTTCATGATGCTTGAGGAATTCTTTGGCTCCACATACTATTAAAGATTTGACTTCTATGTTTAGTAGTTTTAATATAAATTGCAAGCTTATGCATCATTCTTTGCAATTTTGGTGAATAGTATATTGGTATTTTTGTTGGCTCCATCTCATCAGAATCTTGTTGTTGAGTAAGCCAATCAAAGTTGTGAGGCTGAGACTCTTCAAACTTATAAAATAAGATTCCTGTTCTGCCACTCTCACTCAACGATGGCACATAGAATGTTATCAATTCTTCAATATTATGGATGTGCAATGGAGTGATTTCATTGACGTATTATTGAGGGATGGGTATAATTTTGAAGGAGTCATCTGACACTGCCAAGTGAGCTATCCTTCTTGATGCGACCCTCTGAACCCTATTTCCATAAGTAGATTTAAAGTCATAGTCTGAATTAGAATCACTTATTTTATACTTTACCTTTCTTAAAAGTTTATAAGTTTTTTTAGATTTGACAGGAATATTTTCTTCTTCTTGTGTGTCACTTCCCAAATGAAGAACTGATCTTCTTAATTTAGGTGTAGAGTCAAGTGCTTTAATGAGAGTCAATATTGCTTTTTTTCTTCCTTTTTTTGCTTCTGCTCTTTCACCTTCTGAAGTTATTTTTTAGTTCCTAAAGTGGATACTACTGCCTCAAAAGGTTCTGTTGGCTTAGGCTCTTTAAGAATGAAATATTCTACATCTTCATAAATCTTTGCTTCATGGATAGAGAATGGTTGTAGTTTGCCAGGAATTCTGAACTCTTCCATCTTTTAAGTACTTCATACACTGATGCATAGTTGATGGGACCATGCCATACTCATGCAGCCATGGCCGACCAAAGAGAGCTCTAAATGATGTATCAGCATCAATTACATTAAACTTGATTTCTATATACAAATCTTGAAACTTGAGTGGGAGAATAAAAGAACACGGGGTTTGTTGATCTCACTTTTGGAGTGAGCTCTCAACTTTCTCATCACAGATCTAGGACTCTTATAGACACTAAGAGTTTTTTAGTCTTAAGACACTTCTAGTAATTAGGTGAACACATAACCTAAGCCTAAAGACTTGGAAATGTTAGCCATAGGAAGAGGTTATGCCTTAGGGATTAGGAAGACTTGTCTACCATATAACCTTAAACCCAATCCTTGCTTCCTTCTTCAAAGCCATGATTAAATTCAAATTCCAAATCCCTTCCTAAGCCTTTTGATTTTATCTTATGGACTTAAGCCTTAACCAAATTCAAATCAACCCTAATTCAATTGATTTTCTCAAATATTAAATTCAATCTCAAATCAAACCCTAACCCAAATTCCAAATCAAATCCAACTCCAAATGATTGAAACCCATGATTAAATTCAAACTCCAAAATCCCATCCTAATCCATATGAACCACCTTCATATGCTTAGCCAAAACCCCCTTCAAAATAAATCAAATTTGGTTGATTTCTTTATAAATAAATCATTTCTTCATTTATATTCACAAATATAAATGAAATCTAAATTTAAACCATTCAAATCAAATCAAACCAAATCAAGACCTTTCTTAAGCCATATGGACCCATCTTCATAAGCTTAACCAAATATCAATCTAAATCAACCCAAACTCAATTGATTTCCTTATAAATTAATCAATCCTTCATTTATATTTACAAATATAAATGAAGCCCACCCTACAATGATCAAAAATAAATCAAACCAAATCAATTCTCTACTTAAGCCCTTTTGACCTACATCCTTAAATTTGGTCAAATTTGCTTCCAAATCACTCCAAACTCAAGTGATTTTCTCATAAATCATTTATATCTTCATTTATATTTACAAATATAAATGAAATATAAATCCAAATGGGCAAAACCAAACCCAAATCAAATCAAATTTCTAATTTTAACCCTTTTAGCCAATTTTTTGAACTTGGCTAAATGATATCCAAATCAACTCAAAACCTATGGATTTCTTATGATTCAATCATTCCTTCAATCATTGTTTCAAATATAAACACAAACTATAATTATCAATCCAAATCCAAGTCAACTCAACTCAAGCTCTTGTTGACCCCTTTTGATTTGAAATTGTCATATGAACCAAAATCCATATGGCTTCAAACCACCTACAATTGGATTTTTATTTCCATCCTAAATCCATATGCGAGTTCAAATAAACTTGAACCAAGCCTAAACCTAACCAATTGACCCATTTAGCTCCACTTGACCTAAAATGACCTAAAGACCCTTTTTGAGACAAGTTCTAATCCAACCCTAGTTGGATTGAACTAGCCCTTTCAAACCTCATATCATGATCAACAATCATCTTAGGGTGATCAACTACCTTGGATTGGGTCAAACCAAGTCAACTTGGTCCTTTGACCAAGTCAGCCTTTAGCTCAAATGAAACTTAAACTAGTCAAAACCCACCATATGCCAAATTAATTAAAATCATTGACTCAAACCCACTCATGATCAATGATTGAACATGATCAAACCATCAATTGAGCTAAACCAAGTCTAATTGGCCATTTGACCTAAGTTGACCCAAATTTGCCCAAAAAGCCAAAATGGCTCAAATCATGATTTGATCCAAATTGATTGCAAGAAATGGCTCAAGTTCATTCCAAATCACTAGTTGAACTTGACCGAAGCCATGATTGAGGCCAATTTGACCAATTGGTCAACTTGACCCAACCTAGCCCAAATTGACCTAAAGGGTCAAATTGGCCAAAATCCAAATTAATTCTAAATTAAACCAAACCAAAGTCTATAATCATTTTCAATTAACTAATTGAACATGAACCAATACTTAACCCAACCCAATTTGGTCAAATTAGTCAAATTGGTCAACTTAGCCCATTTGACCTATTTGAATCCAAATGAGCCAAAATCAAAACTAAGCTAAATTAATCAAAATCACTTGAACCAAAACTCTTCAAAACATCATTTGAACCCAACTCAAGTCTTGGTTTGACCCAATTTGACCTATTGGTCAACCCAACCCAACCTAACCCAAATGAGTCTATTTTGACCATATGAAGCCAAATAACCCAAAGCCACCTTATGGGACCCCAAAAGCTGATCAAACCCAATCCACATTAGCCATAAATAAATCCCAAAGCAGCCATTATTCACTTTGAACCTAACCCAAGGGGATTGATCAATGGACAAGCTCTTTTGCATAAGATTATTACCATAAGGGGCAAAGTCCACTTTGTCCTTCCCATGGCAGCCCTCCAGTTGCTAAATAAAGCAAGCTTAAGCCTTCCTAGTCCAACCTAAACACCCTTGGATTAGTCATGGACCAAAGATAATCTCTCCCTTTCCCCCTCTCATGGCCGAACACACCATGGACATAAGGAGGAGGCAATCACCCACCATCTGCCCAAATCCTCCCTTGGGTGGCCTCATGGTTTCTTGCAAACTGGCAATGGTGATGACTCACAATGTGACGATGGTGAATTGGCCAAATTTTTGGAAGCGATCTCTTCCATCCATCACATACAATCTCGGGGTATACTCCCCAATTTGAGCGACAAACATGACATTCAACATTCTCTGAGTTTCCAAAGCAATTTTGAAATCCCTCAGAGTGATTCCAAGCCTTCCCGAGCTCTCCCAAGTCAGAATTTCCCTCTCCCATGTGAAACTAAGACAGGGGAGGTCCTTTCCGATCAATACTCGCCCATTTCACAACCAAATCAAAATTCTTCTTGCACACACCATCCTTGTGTGTCATTGAATATAATAGAATCATCCCTGAGCCTTCCTGACCACCGAAGACTAGAGTTCAATCAAGGCCGAGCATCCAAGGCACGTGGATTGGTCGACCGAGCATTCTACACCAAATCAAACCTAAATATTCTCAACAGGGCTTCGTCTCTACTAGATGAAGCTACCTCCATCGATCCCATTGCTGGACATTAGCTCCGGTGAGGTAATTTTGCAAAACCAAGCTCCCTAGCAAAAATAGGTTGGTCTTTTGTAAAGTTGTTAACCTCATTTTTAGGATGAGCTCTCAACCCTTCATCTTAGACATAAGACTTCTCTTAGACAAAAAGAGTTTTCTTAGTCTTAAGACACTTCTAGTGATTAGGTGAACACTTAACCTAACCCTAGAGACTTAGAAGAGTTAGCCATAGGAATAGGTTATGCCTTAGGGGTGTTAGGAAAATTTGCCTACCCAATAGCGTGAACCAAATCTTCACTTCCTCTTTTCAAGTCAAATTTCAAATTCAAATCAAATTCAAATTCAAATCAATTCCAACTTGATTGATTTTCTCAAATATTAAATCAATTACAATAGATTTTCTCAAATCATGAATTAATTCCAAATGATTGAAACCCATGATTGAATTCTAAATCCTAAAAATCTTTCCTTAGCCATTTGATTTCACATTATGGACTTAGCTCAAATCAAATCCAAATCAATTCAAATTCAATAGATTTTCTCATAACCCATTTGTATTCTCATTTATATTCATAAATATAAATGAAAAATAAATCCAAATATCCAAAACTAGATTCAAAAACTCAAATCCAAATTCAACCAAAATTCAACCTAAGCCTTTCAATTCAAATTCTTGAACTTAGCCAAATCAAACTCAAATAAAGCCAAACCCTTGATTTTTCTTCATGATTCAATCAATCCTTAAATCATGAATCCAAACATAAACACAAACATCAATCATCAAACCAAAACTAAATCCAAAAATTAAATCCAAATTCAACTAAAATTCAACCTAAGCCTTTCAAGTCAAATTCTTGAACTTATCCAAATCAAACTTAAATCAAGCCAAACCCTTGATTTTTCTTCTTGATTCAATCAATCCTTCAATCATGAATCCAAATATAAACATAAACTTCAATCATCAAACCATAACTTAATTCAAAACTCAAACTTAAATCAAACTCATGTTCACCCTTTGAACTTAAAATTGTCAAATGAATCAAAACCCATTTGACTCCAAACCACTTGCAAATGAATTAATATTTCAATCATAAGTCCATATGTGAGTTCAATCAAATTTAATTCAAGTCTTGATCAAGTCAATTGACCCACTTAGGCTCACTTGACCCAAAGTGACCTAAAGTACCCTTTTGAGCCAAATTCTAATCCTACCTAAATTGGATTGAACTAAGCCCACCTAAGCCTCACATTGTGAGCAACAATCATCATGAGATGATCAATCACTCAAATTGGGTCAAACCAAGTGAACACTTAGCCAAAATGAAACCTAAACTAGCCAAAATCCACCATAGTCCAAATTGATTGAAACCATTGATCAAAACCAATTCATGATCAATGTTTGAACTTGACCAAGTCATCATTTGAGCCTAACCTAGCCCAATTGGCCACTTGACCCAAGTTGACCCAACTTGACCTAAAAAGGTACAATGTGTCAAAACTTGATCTAAGCTAAATTGATTGAAACCGATGGGTCAAATTCATTCCAAATCACTTGTTGAACTTGACCAAAGCCTCAATTGGCCAACTAGACCCAACCTAGCCCAATTGACCATAAACCCAACTTGACCTAAAAGGTCAAATTGAGCCAAAATTAAATTAAACCAAAATTGATTGAAATAAAAGCTACCAAAATATTTCAATTGGCTGACTAAACCTAAACCAACCCATGACCTAACCCAAATAGGTCAAATGGGTCAAATTGGTCAACTTGACCCCATTTGACCTAACTGAAATCAAATGAACCAAATCCAAATATAAATCAAAATGAACCAAACCAATGATTCCAACACATTTCAAATGGTTATATGAACTTGACCCAACCCTTGGTTTGACCCAATTTGACCAATTGGTCAACTTACCCAAGTTGACCCATTTTGACCTAAATGGGTCAACATGAGCCAAATGACATCAAATCAACTCTAAATTTCTTGAAATTTGGACCAACCTAATTTCAAACTAATCTAAATCTATCCAAAGTGAAATTAAAGCTAAATGAACATTTTACCCCTAGGTCAAGGGGTAACCTAAGGCCAATTCCACTTAAAATTTGGTCAGTTCCTTTTCATGGACACTTGGAACCTCTTAGTGGACCAAGTGGACACTAGTGGGTGTGGTGCACATGACCCAATGGGTTTGGGTTAGTTGAACCCAACCCAAGGCCAAAACTGACTACCCCACTCAAAATGAGCACATGGGAATCCCTCCTCCACTCTCTTGAGCACATGGGAACTTCTTCACCTCCCTCTGGCCAAACCGAACCACATAGTGTCCAAAATGGCCTAACAAACTCAACCTATAGGATCAATTTGATCAAAATGGCATCAACATGCTCGGTCGTCAGATCCTCCTAGGGGGAAATATACTCCCCCTAATTTCATTTCATTTTCACTCTCTTGCATTTGATTGAGTGGTAGGAAGCCAGAGAAAGCATTCCCAAGTCTCTTGAAGCTCCCTCAACCCAATTTGATTTCTCCATTCTTGGTTTCTTCAAAACCAAAAACATGGGAGGTAGCAAGATTTTCCAACTCATCCAATACTCAAGTTCAACTCAATTACTCCTTCAAGAATCTTGAGGGAACCCAATCGAGCTCACTCAAACCTTCATCTAAGTGTTCAGGCCACGAGAAGAGGTGTCTAGACTAAAGCCGCAAGCCTAGGAGGAGGAGTTTGGTTAATTGAGCAATCCACTTCATCCCAAAGCTTGAAACTTTCAACAGGGCTTCGTCTCCACTAGACGAAGCTACCTCGACAATTGGGAGCACCGGTGATAGCCTCCGGCGAGGTATGGATATAAATTGAGCTTAGATGTAGGATTATTTGGTCCTTTATGAAGGAAAGTTTCACCCCAAGTGAAATTGACTATTAGATATTTATCCCCTTGCATGATGATGGTGTGGGTTAAGTTTGAGCTCAATCTATGCTCAATCAAGCTCAGATCATGCCCTAAGGAGTGGACGTTTGCCCTCTCCCGTAGGCGAGCTCAATGACGGATCATGGACCATCCATGTCACGTGTTTTGGATGGACGGTCCTGATTAATCCGCATAGGATCCTTTGATTTATCCCTTAAGAACTGCAGGCTTAATCCCGACTGTCCAATCTTTCATCGGACGATCGAGGAGAAAGCACGTAGCACCGCCGACTAACGCGACATGGGATGTGACTACTTAAATAGTGAATCCCATCATGCTACGTGGAAAGCGTGCACCGCATCAGTGGTCCACGTGGCGCCGATGGGATTAACCATATAATTATGCTATTTAATTAAGTTTTAATCACAGAATCTTCAAAAATACATAACTAAATATAGAAAAATAAAAAAAATACAAAATAAAATGCATTGTGAGGATATTTCAAAGGGGAATAATCTAAAATTAAGTTTGTTGGATTTTGAAAAGTGATTTTCATGCAATTTGGGTTTTCTTAGGAATGTAATTATGCTAATTACTCCTTAATTATTTCACTGATTAGTTCGAAACTTCATAAGTTTGATTAATGGGATGAGCTCTACCTCCCATGATTTTCTTAGAATTTATTAATGATTTAATTAGAGGAATTGATTGATTCACTCTTAATCACTCCCTTAATCAATTAAATGATCAATTAACATATTAAATAGTGATGAATTAATTAATTAAGTTTGCTAATTACCTTAGAATAGTGTATGGACTTAGGGAATGAGATTAGAAACCCTCTCCCAATTCTTTTCCCATATGTTTATTTCATTTGGACAAAAATCTAATTAAGGTGCAAATTAATTAAATAGTTTAATCACTTAATTAAATGGCTTAATCAATCAAAATTTTAAAATCAAATCAATCTGAACTCAATCATTTCCTTCTTGGGTAGATGCTTAGGTGTTCAATAACCTAAGTAGCTTACGGAAATCAAATCTAACCCATATGTGTGGGAAAGGTTATGAAAGTACTTAAAATAATCTCTTTAGCTTAATTAATCATTAATTGTGAGCCAAATGCATTAGGCCCTTTCTTCCTTAGGTGCATTTGCTGATTTAAATTCCTTGTAGTTTTATGTCATACTTTGACGCATAATTTCTTGGTTAAATATGTTAAAGTGGTGTAGGTAAGGGGTAATTAATGGACTTAATATACACCTTAATCTAAACAAAATATAAAAAAACTAATCTAATGGTTCTAAAAATTAAACTAAAACAACATACACATGTGGGAAATGGGTTAGGACCAGTAAATCTTTTCACATTTCCTAAAATCAAATCAAACTCAAACCAAAATAAAATTTTCTTTAAAATAAATTTGATTTACTTTAAATAATCTTATTTCATAAGATTATCTTTAGGAATTAATTAGGGTGAATGAATTTACATGCTTTCATCACTTTATTTCTTTCCTAGAATGCTAAATGTGTATGTCATATGAAAATCATGCATTCATGCCTTTTGAAAATCAAATTAAAAATGAAATATTTCCTTTATGTCAAATTGCATATTTTGGTTAAAGTAAGAATATGAATGGCTATTATGACTACTAAATCCAAAATTATTTCAAAACTTATAAATCAAACATCACAACTAAAAAGTATGCTACTTATAATTATTTATAGGCTTGCATGTGAATATAATATAAGGTGTGCATTGTGTGACTTTCCTTCTCTTCTCTTTTAGCATAGTTTTGAATAGGATTTTACAAAGTGTATATTTCATTTGAAAAGAACACAACACTTGCTTAAATCCATTCTTATTCAGTCTTATGTTATCACTTAAGAAGGACATTCACACTTGCATATGTAAATTGCATAAACAAATCAAACAAACAAACATAAACTTTTTGCATGACTCTTTTTTCCATTCATTTCCCTTTGTACATACACTTGTATTTAAGGAAAGTGGTATATTAGTCTGGAAACCCTGGGATTACGAGACTTTAAGTAGCCCCAAGTAGGTCTTGTACCTTACACCCCTAGTGTAAACAATGACACCGTACTCACTTATGCCTTTCATACATGTAAATGTGCATATGAAAAATGGATAAAAGAATCCCTCTTTTCTACTTAACAAAATCATGCTTCATAAAAACATCCAAATTTCTTAAGCAAACTCTCTTAGCATTCATCATTAAGGTGTGCTAAACACTTCCATTTGTATGTATAGATATGCTTAGGATTCATCCATATGCATGTTACACATGTTGGGAAAGAAATGAAGTGTTGTGTGTTTTGTGATAGTATTTCACATTACTTAATCTTAAAATGCCTTTTACTTTTAATAAGTTTATTTAGGGAAAATATAAACTTAAGATTAATAAAAGCACATAATAAAACATTCACTAAACAAAAATATTTAATGGATCTACCTTGGAAAATACTTAAGGTAGGCAGGAAAGAGAAGTTCTCATCTCTAATCCTCTCTTTACAACACTTAGAAATTAATTGTAGGTTCATTCAAACTTAATCAAATCATAAAATAAAATAAACCAAATCAACTAAATCACTTAAATGAAATCACCCTCTAAGTTGAACATTTTCATACTTAGAAAACTTCAACCTTAAAGCCTAGCTACATACCAAGACAAACCTTAAATAGCACACACATTAGGCTAAGTCACCTTTTAGGTTGGGCGGTATAGTTTGATGTTCTCTTTTATTTTGTGATGTAATGTTTTAGTCTAGATGTTAGGGTGTATGTGAGTAGACTGAATGGTAGGGCGATCTCAGTTTAACCATTATCTTCTGTAGGGGATTGTGTGTAAGGGGTGCTGTAATAAAAATATAAAAATACTTTTGCTGTGCAGGTGCTTATACCCCTAAGAATAATCCAAAATAGGCTAGGAGGACTTGGTTACCCATGTGTGGGGTGCAAAGTCCAATTTATATATATACATGCTTGGGATTGTATGGCTTATTTAGCTAATTTTTATTTTGCAAATTTTAGTTAGATTTCCTTTTTTTTCTCATTTTTTATGTAATTTTATAATTAGGATTTGGAATGATTGTTATGGGGGATTAGGATGAATATTGGTCATAAGACTATGTCTTATGTATCATGTGAATCCTTTGGAATAAGCCACATTCCAACCAAGTCAAAAGGAAGAAAGAACCAAATGAAGAAAAGAAGAATGAAGAATGAAGACCCCCATAACATGAATTCATTTTTATAATTAATTCATTTATAATCCGGGTTGTATAAGGGTATAGCCCGACTACCCAATTTGTTTTAAGGTTTGTGCAGTAGAGCCCGACTACACTTGGTCTCTTATTCTTTTGCACTAGCTTTATAAATAGTTTGATGTTTGTTTAGCTTGTGCATTAAGATGACATATTTTCCTAGTTTCTTCATTGCTTTGATGTATGGTCTGGATGACAATTAGGCTCTTAAGAAAAAATAAATTTTCTATCCAATTAATCAACTCAAAACTAAAAATTAACAACTCATAATCTCACCTAAAGCTTAGGCTATAAATCAAAATAAAAGCATTAGCAACCCCTTAGCTGGATGTTGTATTTTCTTTCTCACATCATGCATGAAAAAAGCATATTATCTCACTCTTAGATGCAGGGCTTCCACCTTTGCTAGAAAACTTGGCTTGACCTTTGAGAGCCATGGTGGAAACACACCTCCTTATCTTATTTATTTTGGCCCATAATCTAATTTCTCATGTATTAGGCATATGAATCCTAAAGCCTGTGTCAAATTGATTGTCCAAAATGAAAATAAAATGTAACAAAAATTTGCATTAGGTTTAAGTCATTAAATCATGCCCTACATAATCTAGTCTCTTAGGAAGTGTGTTTAAGGACTTAGTCTCTTTCTAAATAAATAACACCTTAGCTATCTTGCAAAAGCATACGACTTACTTATATGTATTTAAAATCGTAGGAGGAGTTAATTGGTGGCGACCCCCAGGCGATTGTAAGTCCAACAGTCGAGTGATTTATCCTCTCTTATAGAGGTAAACCAAATACCCATTTTCATCTTAGATTTAGGTCATGCTTTTGGCCCTTGCCAAAGCTCCCTAGATTTGGGTTCAGAGGTTGATACTTCCCTTTGCGGGTGTTGACCTCATTTTTTTAGGATGAGCTCTCAACACCTCCATCTTAGATATAAGATTCCTCTTAAACACTAAAAGATCCTTAGTCTTAAGACACATCTAGTGATTAGGTGGACACTCAACCTAGCCCTAGAAGACTTAGAAGAGTTAGCCATAGGAATAGGTCATGCCTTAGGGGTGTTAGAAAAATTGCCTAGCCTTAGCTTGAACCATTCCTCACTTTCCTTCCTTCAAGTAAAACTCCAAATCAATTATATTTGATTTTTTCCAAACTCAAATCAATTCCATGATTGAAATCCATGATCAAAATCCATCAAAATTCCTAAGTCCAAATTTTTCTAACTCCTTAATCGTCTCTTAAGGACTTAACCAAAATCATGATCAAAACCAATTCAAATCTTTGAGATTTTCTTATAATTAATTTATATTCTCATTTATATTCTCATATATAAATGAAATATAAATTCAAACCAATCAAACTAAACTCAAAATTCCAAATCAATTCATGAAAATTTTCTGAGTGCCTTTAATTTTCCATTAATGCACTTAGCTTAAATCATCATCAAATCAATTCAAACTCATGGGATTTTCTCAAAACTCATTTATATTCTCATTTATATTCACATATATAAATGAAATATAAATATAAATCAATCAAATCAACCCTCAAATTAAATTCTCAATTTAAAATCTTTCTTAAGTCCTTAATTTTCATTAATGGACTTAGCCTAAATCATGATCAAACCATTTCAAATTATTGGGATTTTCTCATAATTCATTTATATCCTCATTTATATTCACATATATAAATGAAATATAAATTTAAATCAATCAAACCAAATTCAAAAATTCAAACTCCATGAAATTTTCTGAAGTCCTTTAAATCTTTCCTAATGGACTTAGCCCAAATCATGACTAAAGCACTTCAAATCATTGAAATTTTCTCATGATCCATTTATATTCTCATTTATATTCACATATATAAATGAAATATAAATTCAAACAATCAAAACCAATTCCAAAAATCAAACTCAAATCCACTCAAAATCCAATTTAAGCCTTTCAAGTCAAAATCTTGAACTTAGCCAAATCAACTTCAAATCAAGCCAAACTCTTGATTTTCTCTCATGATTCAATCAACCCTATAATCATGAGCCCATATATAAATCCAAACTTCAAACAATCAAAACCTAGTTCAAAAATCAATCCCTAAACCCTTTCATATTCTTCCTTTGAATATGAAATTATCAAATGATCAAAACCCATTTGACTTCAAACTACTTGTAACTGTATTTAAATTTCAATCATAAGTCCATATACAAGATCACTCAATCTCAAATCAAGCTTTGACCAAGCCATTTGACCCACTTAGGCTCACTTGACCCAAAGTGACCTAAAGTACCCTTATGAGCCAAATTTTAATCCTAACCAAGTTGGATTGAACCAAACTCATCTACGCCTCTCATCATGATCAATCAATCAAATTGTGTCAAACTAAGTCAAACCTAAGGGTTGACCAAGTCAACACTTAACCCAAAATGAAACCTAACATAGCCAAATTCTACCATAGGCCAAATTGATTGAAACCATTGATCTAAGTTCACTCATGACCTATGTTTGAACTTGACCAAGCCAACATTTGAGCCTAACCTAGCCCAATTGGCCACTTGACCCAAGTTGACCGAACTTAACCTAAAAAATCAAAATATGTCAAAACTTGATCTAAGTCAAAGTGATTAAACCAATGGGTCAAGTTCATTCCAAATCACTTGTTGAACTTGACCAAAGCCTCAATTGGCCAACTAGACCCAACCTAATCCAATTGACCTTAGACCCAACTTGACATAAAAGAATCATGTTGAGCCAAATTTGAACAGAACCAAAATTGATTGGAAATAAAGATACTAATCCACTCTATATGACTAACCAAACCTAAACCTACACATGACCTAGCCTAAATAGGTCAAAGGGGTTAAATAGGTCAACTTTACCCATTTGACCTAAATGAAGTCATATGAGCCAAATTCAAAACTAACCAAATTGAGCCAAACCAAAGCCACCAAAATATTTCAAATGGCCATATGAACTTGACCCAGCCCTTAGTTTGAACCAATTTGACCAATTGGTCAACTTGATCCAAGTTGACCCATTTTGGCCTAAATGGGTCAACATGAGCCAAACCCCTATCAAATGAATTCCAATTCTCATGAAACTTGGCCAAACCTAGTTTCTCCACATACCTAACATATTCAAAGTAAAAAATTAGCAAAATGACCATTCTACCCTAGGCCATAGAACAAATTTTGGTAATCCATGGGTAATTTGGTCATACCTCTTCATATCACTTGAGCTTTCCTAAAGCTCAAGGGGACCTAATGAAGAGTGGTGCACCCAATGGGTTTGGGTGCATGGTCCCTAGACCAAACCTGACCCCATGGGTCAAAACTCCAAATTTAAAGTCCATCTCTTACTCAAATTCAAGCACATGGGAGGTTAGCAATCCACTCTTTGACTCAAAGCGACCATGTGCACACTTCTAACAGCTCAAACAACCTTTCTTAAGCTCAATTGGATCAAAATGGCAAGGATGCGATCATCATCCTTCAAGGGGAGATATACTCCCCTAATTCATTTCAATTGATTCCCATTCGATTGAAGCTGAAGTGAGAAAGCCTGAGAGCATTCCCAAGCTTCTTAGAGAGGATTTGAAAACTTTATTTCTTGGTTTTTAGAGTTTGAAAATAGGGGAGATCTATTGAAGAGCTAACTTCCTTATTTCCATCCAATTGCTCTTGCATACTTCATCAAGGAGCTACGTCGAGTGCACCCAAGCTTCTTTTGAGTTCCCAGCAGGAAGAGTTGAATTGGATCAAAGGCAAGCTAGCTAAGAGGTGGTGGTCCACATATACCAATCCACTCAACCTCAAGTGCTCATACTCTCAAGCTTCATCTAGCCTGAAGCTTCTCCAAGGGATTCGAGGCCGGTGATCACCTCCGAGGTATGGGATTTCACCTTAAACTCAATGTTGGTCTTTGTGAAATAAAATTTAATCTCATGGATTTTTGACCGTTGGATTTGTCGCTCTTTGGCTCTAGATGGTGTGGGTTGAGTTTGGTTTGAATCTGAGCTCAATCAAGCTCAGAACTTCCCCTTGATCATGGAAAATCTATATTGATCAAGGAGGAAGAACTTGGGAGATCTCAACCATCCATCCATGCATTTTGGATGGACGGCCAAGATAATTCCCCATGTTTAGAAATCCCTTATCCGTTTTAAAACTGCGGGGAGATCTTTGGTCATCCGATCTTTGATCGATGCGAGATCAAACTACGCCACGCACCATTTTGGATTTGCCAACTTAAGTGATCCCTCACGGCGTGATGCATGTAAAGCACGCTAACCGCCGCCGCCATGTGAGCTATAGGATTAGTTAAAATGTTTTAATTAATCCTAATTATTCTAGGGATCTTCTAAAATTCATAACTCTCTATCCAAAATTTAAAAAAATGTGAAATAAAATTTTATGGAAAGATAATTCAACCTATAATATTTTAAAAATAATTTTAATGGGTTTTGAATTATAATTTTCTCTGATTTTGGGTTTTATTA
Source organism: Cymbidium sinense (assembly GCA_021442155.1). NCBI lineage: Eukaryota > Viridiplantae > Streptophyta > Magnoliopsida > Asparagales > Orchidaceae > Cymbidium > Cymbidium sinense. Next base: position 186,654,353 of record CM038218.1, on the reverse strand, counting down.
GAAACTTTATTTTGCTAATTACTTTTAATTAAGCCTCTGATTAATCCCAAACTTCTTGGGTATGATTTAGGGGATGACTTCTACCTCTCTAATTTTCTTGGGATTTATTGAAGGCTTGATTAGAAGAATTGCATATGGATTTCTTAATTACCCTCCTTATGTAATTAAGCATAATTAGGATATGATTAGTAATTTTAATCCATGATTAGGGTTGATTAAGGTCAGAACTAGTAAGTAGGAGGTTTATGAAATAATTTTAGGGTATTTCCCTTAAGCTATTCCCTAAACCCCCCCTCTTCTCTCCTTATTCTCCTTGTAATTAAGGGTTAATTCATTAATTATCCCCTTAATTAATTTCTAAAAATTTTAAAATGTTTCAGAACTTAATTAATCTACTTTGGGTAGATGCTTAGGTGTTTAATAACCTAAGTTTAATTAAGGAAATCAAAATCCTATTCATAAGTATGAAAGGGTGTTTTGAAATTACTTAAGCTAAACCCTTTAGCTTAATTAAACTTTAATTGTGAGCCAAATTGCATTAGGCCTTTTTCTTATTAGGTGCATTACAAATTTAAATTCCTTGTGAGTTTTTATGTCATCTCATCGGCTCATAATTATTTGGTTAATTATTCTAAGGTGTAGGTAAGGGTTAATTAAGTTACTTATTCATACATTAACCTAATCAATACATAAAAATGAATCTAATTATCTAAAATTAAACAAAATATCAAACACATGGGAATGGGTTAGGAACATAAACTTAACTCACCTTTTCAAAATTAAATCAAACTTCAAACTAAACAAAAATCACATTGAATTCACTTTGATTTATTTTAAACTTTCTTATTCATAAGAATGTCTTTAGGATTTAACTGAAGTGAATGTGTTTATATGCTTTCATTGCTTTGAGTCTTTCCCAACTTATTAAATTTGTATGTCATGTGATTTCATGCATTCATATTTTTTTAAATTCAAATTTAAAAATGAAATAGTTTATTTTATGTCAAATTTGCATGTGTTGGCTAAAGTAGAAATATGAATGGAAATTATCACTTCTAAATCAAAATTATTTTAAAAACATGTAAATCAAATACCAAATCTAAAAGTGTGCTACTTATACTTTAATTATAAGCTTGCATGTGAAAGTATATAAAGGTATGCTTAGCATAGGTTTCCTTTCTCTCTTATGTTGGCATTATTTTGAATAGGAATTTGGTAAGATATATGGTTCATTTGAAAGAACCTAACACTTACCTAGTTCCATATCCTATTCATCCCTATGCTATCACCTAAGAGGGTTACCTATACTTGCATACATAAATTGCATAAACAAAATGAATCAATTAATACAACTTTTGCATTCTTCTTTTCCATTTCATTTCTTTTATACATATGTTTGTATTTAAGGAAAGTGGTATATTAGTCTGGACAACCCCAAGGTTGTGAGACTTTAAGTAGCCTAAGTAGGTCTTGTACCTTACACCTCTTAACAATGGTGTACTCACTTATGCCTTTTACTTTCATGTGTATGTAAAAATTTGGATAAAGAAACCCTTTTCTACTTAAGAAAATCATGCATATTCAACTTCTAAATTTCTTAAATGATTACTTAGCATGCATCATAAAGTATGTTAAATCTCATTTTTATGTATAGATATGCTTAGGGATCCATATGCATGTTATACATGTTGGAAAAGAAATGAAGTAATGTGTGTTATGTGAATTTGATTCATTTTATTTAATCTTAAATGCCTTTCTTTTTAATAGGTTTGTTTAGAGTTCATCTAAACATAGGATTAATTAAAATATTTAATAAAAACATTCACTAAACAAAACTAAAACGTGAATCTACTTTAGAAATTACTTGGGTTAGGGAAGGAAAGAGTAATTCTCTTCTCTTTCCCTCTCTTCATAACTTAGTAATTAATTGTAGGATTCACTTAACAAATCAAAACATGAAATAAAATCAACTCAAAATAATTAAACAACTAAACCTTCTCTAAGTTTAACATATTCTTCACACTTAGAAAATTTGAACCTAAAGCCATAGCTAAGCATACCACACAAGCCTTCAAAGCACACACATTAGCCTAAGTCACCACTTCTAGCTTTAGGTTAGGTCAGTGTATGGTTTGATATTTTGTTTTATTTAGGGATATATGTTTCAGACTGGATGTTAGGGTGTATGCTCGTAGAATGAATGGTAGGATGTTCTTAGTCTAACTATTCTTTTCTGTAGAAGATTGTGCTTAAGGGGCACTATCACAAATAAAAATATAAATACTTTTGCTTGCAGGTGCTTTATACCCCTAAGCATAATCCAATAGGCCAGGTGGACTTAGTCACCCATGTGTGGGGTGATAAGTCCAATTTACATGATTGGAATTTGTGTGGTTTCTTTTAGCTAACCTTTATTTTACAAGTGTTAGCTAGATTTTCATTCTTTTCTTTTCATGTAAATTTATGCAATTAAGATTTTTGGAATGATTGTTATGGGGATTAGGATGAGCATTGGTCATAAGATCCTATCTTATGCACCATGTGAAGCCTTGAAAAATTTGTGGAGAAAAATTCCTATAGGGAGTCACCTTCAAATCTGTGGGGAGAAAGAAAAGGCAAGACACTATAAAAATTCATCTTGGTAAGATGCCACAAAGATCCATAGATGTACTTATTCAGGTGATCAGATACGTCATCAAGGTATAGTCTACTATCTCAAAAGATAGAATTCACTACCCTTTAATGGAACCAATCACCTTAATAAGGACTCCTAAGGACGATGAGTCTGCATATGTACTAGAGATTCTTCCCCTACTTTACATAAAAAAGTAAAGCATGATTTATTTTAAATCGAGTTTGTTAAGTTCCCTACATGGGCAAGCCCCCATAGTTAATTACATCCTAAGGGATGGGATTCCTTAGAAAAACTCTCGATTAAGGTAAATGATCATTATTTATGAAGATTTTAATAGGGAAGGACTATCAATCAATTGGTTTGTGTTTGAAGATCAAATGAGATTGATCAAAAGAGAGAGTTATTATAGATGCCAAAATGGGAAATAAGTAGGAGATTCCCATGACGCTAGGAAACTTACCAAGCATCTCAAACTATCCTAAAATTAGGATTTACCTTTTGGAAATTGATTTAGTTTATTTAAGTTGTACTTTTCATTAGAATTTTAGGACTTAAGATTCCTTAACACAAGATTAAGGAAATATCTACAAGGTGAGGAATTATGCTTATGGCCCACAAAGGGGAGAAGCAACCTCATAACCTAAATCTAGGGAGCTTCGATGAGGGCCGAAAGCATAAACTAAATCTAAAGCAAAAATGGGTAATTGGTTTGCCTCCATAAGAGAGAATAAACTACCCGACAGCTTGGACTTACAATCGCCTGGGGGTGGCCACCAACTAACTCCCCCTACGATTTTAAATACATGTAGGCAAGTCTTTATAGTTATGCAAGATAGCTAGGTTGTTATTATTTAGAAAGAGACTAAGTCCTTAAACTCACTCCCTAAAGAGACTAGATCATATAAAGGGGACATGCTTCAAATGGCCTAAATCTAATGCAATTCAAATTTCATTTTATTTTCATTTTGGATAATTATTTTGAGTCAAGATAATATGATTTTTATGACTAATGCATGAGAAAGAAGGTTATTGGCCAATAGCGAGTAGGGAGGAGGTGAGTTTTCACCATGATCCTCAAAGGTCAAGCTGAATTATCTGGCAAAGGTAGAAGCTATCCAATCAAGAGTGAAATAAGATGCATTTGTGCATGATATTATAAAGAAATGCTCATCCAACTAAGGGGTTGCTAATTCTTTTATCTTGATTTTAATCCTAAGCTTTAAGTGAGGTTATGAATTATTTAGTTTAAATTTGAGTTATTAAGTAGAGTAAAAGATTTATTTTTTTCCTAAAGAGCCTAATCCACATCCAGGCCATACATAAAACAAGGAGGAAACTAGGAAAAGAATGTCACTTAATGCAAAAGCTAAATAAATCATCAATCAATTTATAAAGCTAATCGCAAAAAAGAATAAGTGGTCGTTGTGCTCGAGCACCACTATACAAACCCAAAAAAATCAAATTGGGTAGCCGAGTTCTACTCTTATACAACCCGGATTACAAATGAATTAAATTACAATTTAAGCAAAGGAATTCATTGTTATGGGGGTCTTCAAGCTTTATTCTTCTATCTTCTTTTGGTTCCTTCTTTTGGATGGTTGAATGGTAGATGCTCCAAGGCTTCACTTGGTGTATAAGATAAGATCTTATGACCAATGTTCATCCTAATCCTCATAACAATCATTCCAAAGTCCTAATTATACAAATTTTTATATGAAAAGAAAAAGTAAAAATCTAACTAACACATGCAAAATAAAGGTTAGCTAAATCACACCACAAAAATTCCAAGCATGTATATTGGACTTATCACCCCACACATGGGTGACTAAGTCCACCTAGCCTATGGATTAAGCTTAGGGGTATAAAGCACCTACAAGAAAAAGCATTTTATATTTTTATTTATGATAGTGCCCCTTAAGCACAATCCCCTGTAGAAAAGAATAGTTAGACTAAGAACATCCTACCATTCATTCTATGAGAATACACCTTAACATCCTATCTAAAACATATATTTCAAAACAAAACAAACATCAAACCATGCACCAACCTAACCTAAGGCTAGAAGTGGTGACTTAGGCTAATGTGTGTGCTTTGAAGGCTTGTGTGGTATGCTTAGCTATGGCTTTAGGTTCAAATTTTTCTAAGTGTGAAGAATATGCTCAACTTAGAGGGAGATTTCATTTAAATTGTTTAATGTTTTGGGTTATTTTTATTTCATGTTCTAATTTAGTTTAAGTGAAACTTATAATTAATTACTAAGTTATGAAGAGAAGAAAACTTCTCTTTCCTTCCCTAACCTTAAGTAATTTTCTAAAATAGATTCATATTTTAGTTTCATTTAGGTGAATGTTTTGATTACATATTTTAATCAATCTTAAGTTTAGATAAACTCTAAACAAACCTATTCAAAAAGAAAGGCATTTTAAGATTAAATAAAATGAATCAAAATTCACATAACACACATTATTTCATTTCTTTCCCAACATATATAACATGCATATGGATGGACCCTAAGCATATCTATACATGCAAATGAGAGTAGTTAACACACTTTATGATGCATGCTAAGTAATCCATTTAAGAAAATTTAGAAGTTCAATATGCATGATTTTTGCTTAAGTAGAAAAGGTTTTCCTTATCCAAAATTTTACATACATACATGAAAGTAAGAAAGGAATAAGTGAGTACAGTGCCATTGTTAACCAGAGGTGTAAGGTACAAGACCTACTTAAGGCTACTTAAAGCCTCACAACCTTGGGGTTGTCCAGATTAATATACCACTTTCTTTAAACACAAACATGTATATAAAAGAAATGAAATAGAAAAGGAATATGCAAAAAGTTGTTTAATGAATTCATTTTTGTTTATGCAAATTAGGCACACAAGTATAAGCAACCCTTCTTAGGTGAGAACATAGTGATGAATAGGGTATGGAATTAAGTAGGTGTTGGGTTCTTTTCAAATGAACCCTACATCTTACTAACTCTTATTCAAAGCTATACCAACATAAGAAAGAACGGAAACCTATGTTAAACATGCTTTATAATATGTCACATGCAAGCTTATAATTAAAGTATAAGAAGCATACTTTCAGATTTGATATTTCATTTATAATTTTTGAAAATAATTTAGATTTAGTAGTGATAATAGCCACTCTTATTTTACTTTAGCCAACACATGTATATTTGACATAAAGTAAACAATTTCATTTTAAAATTTAAGAAATGAAATTATGAATGTATGATATCACATGGCATACAACTTAACATGTTGGGAAAGATCCAAAGCAATGAAAGCATGTAAACAAACTCACTTTACTTAAATCCTAAAGACATTCTTATAGAATAAGAAAATTTAGAATAAATCAAAGTGAATTTCAAAATGACTTCTTGTTTAGTTTGAAGTTTGATTTAATTTTAAAAAGGTGAGATGAGTTTGCTGTTCTTAACCCATTCCCACATGTGTTTTGTATTTTTGTTTAATTTTTAGACAATTATATTCATTTTTATGTGTTGATTAGGTTAAGGTATGAATTAAGTAACTTAATTAACCCTTACCTACACCACCTTAGAAGAATTAACTAAATAATTATGAGCCAATGAGATGACATAAAACCCATAAGGAATTAAATTTGTAATGCACCTAATAATGAAAAGGCCTAATGCAATTTGGCTCATAATTAAAAGTTAATTAAGCTAAGGGGTTTAGCTTAAGTAATTTCAAAATATCCTTTCATACTTATGAATGGGATTTTGATTTCCTTAATTGAACATAGGATATTAAACACCTAAGCATCTATCCAAGGTAGATTAATTTAGTTCTGGAACTTTTTGGAATTTTTGAAAATTGATTAAGGGGATAATTAATGAATTAACCCTTAATTAAGAGGAGATTAAGGAGAGAATAGGAGGGTTTAGGGAATAGCTTAGCAAAAATGCCCCAAAATTATTCCATAAACCTCCCACTCACTAGATCTAACCTTAACCAACACTAATCATAGGGTAAAACCACTCATCTCACCTTAATTACCCTTAATTACATGAAGAGGTAATTAGGGAATGAAATAGCAATTTCCCCAATTGAGCCCTCAATAAATCTCAAGAAAATTAGGGGAGGCAGAGGTCATCCCCTAAAATGAACCCTAGAAATTTGAGGTTAATTAATGACCTAATTAAAGGATAATTTGCTAATTAAAATTCCCAAAGAAACCTAAATTTAGAGAAAAGAGTAATTTAAAATCCATTGAAATCATTTTTAAAATATTCTAGATAAAATTATCTTTCCATAGCATTTTTCCTTTTATTATTTTGATTTTTACTAGAGGGAATTATGAATTTTTGAAGTTCTCTAAATTAATTAGAAATTAATTAATGCATTTAACTAATCCCTGATTAATCCTTAGCTCATGACGCGACGCATGGCGGCGGTGGTTAATGCGCTTTACATGCATCTCACCATGGGGGGACAACTTAAGTTGTCACCTCACAAAGGCGACGGCGGCGCACACGCTTATATTCCCTGCTGTCCGATCAAAGATGGGATAGCTGAGAATCCCCCTGTGATTTTAAAAGGATACTTAGATTACTAAATGTGCTAAATAATCTCAGCCGTCCATCTACAATGCGTGGATGGACGGTTGAGATGAGCCAAGTTCTTCCCTGAGGATCAATGGAGACCATCCATGATCTAGGGGGAGATTCGAGCTCGATTGAGCTCGGATTGGAATGAAATTGTACCCACACCATCTAAGCACAATTACAAACATATCCAACGATGGATTTCACATTTCATGAACATTTCTTTCACAAAGGACCAACACCTGCTAAGCTAAGTGATCAAAAAATTCCATACCTCGCTGGAGGTGATCACCGATGCTCGAGATCAATGAGGTAGCTTTGTCTAGTGGAGATGAAGCCCTGTTGAAATTCATAGGCCTTGGGGTTAAGTGGATTGATGGATGGACCAACACCACTTCACTTGGGCTTCAGCTTTGATCCAATTGAGCTTTTCCTTGCCTCTAGAACTTCAGAGAAAGCTTAGGCCAATTGGACTTGATCCTCTGATGGAGTGTGCAAGAGTAATTGGAAGGAGATCAAGTGTGGAGAAAAGTGGCTAATGGATTGAGCTCCCATATTTTTTCACTGTGCAAAACCGAGAAATGGGGAATTCAAATCCTTCCTAAGAAGCTTGTAGAATGCTGAGATGGTTGCTCGGTTTCTTCACGAGAGGCTAATTAAAATTTTATTGAATTAGGGGGAGTATATCTCCCCCTAAGGCAATCGAACGGCTGAACCATTCTTTGCCATTTTGAACCAATTGCTCAAATTGGAGAGGTTGTTTAGGTTGTTTTGAGTGTGCACATGGTTGCTTTGATGCAAGGAATGGATTGCCAACTTCCCATGTGCTGAATTTGAGCTTAAGAGGGAATTTGAAAATTCAATTTTGCTCTAAGTGGTCGGGTTTGGTCTAGGAGCCAAATGGGCTGACCCAAACCCATTGGGTTGGGTGCACCACTCATCACTAAGTCCCCTTGAGGTTTTAATAAAGCCTCAAGTGATTGACCAAAATACCCATAGGTTAGGCCAAAATTTGTTCTGTGGCCTAGGAGTAGAATGCTCATTTTGCTATTTTTTCACTTTGGATATGTTGGGTATATGGAGAAACTAGGGTTGGCCAAGTTTCACTGGATTTGGAATCCATTTGAAAGGGTTTGGCTCATGTTGACCCATTTAGGTCAAAATGGGTCAACTTGGGTCAAGTTGACCAATTGGTCAAATTGGGTCAACAAACCGGGTCAAATAAATTCATTTGACCATTTGAAATCTTTGGTTTGATTCAATTTGGTATATATTTGGTTTTGGCTCATATGGCTTCATTTAGGTCAAATGGGTCAAGTTGACCTATTTGACCCATTTGATCTATTTGAGGTAGGTCAAGGTTAGGTTTAGGTTAGGTTTGTCATATGGAGTGGATTGGTATCTTTGTTTCCAATCAATTTGGGTTAGGTTCAATTTTGGCTTAACATGACCCCTCTAGGTCAAGTTGGGTCTAAGGTCAATTGGGCTAGGTTAAGTTTAGTGGGCCAATTGAGGCTTTGGTCAAGTTCCACAAGTGATTTGGAATGAACTTGACCCATTGGTTTGGATCAATTTGGCTTAGATCAAGTTTTGACATATTTTGACCCTTTAGGACAAAATGGGTCAACTTGGGTCAAGTGGGCCAATTGGGCTAGATTAGTCTCAAATGTTGGCTTCATCAAGTTCAAAAATAAGTCATGAGTGAACTTAGATCAATGGTTTCAATCAATTTGGCCTATGGTGAAATTTGGCTATGTAAGGTTTCATTTTAGGTTAAGTGTTGACATGGTCAACCCTTAGGTTTGACTTGGTTTGACCCAATTTGGTTGATTGATCATCCCATGATGATTGTTGATGATGAGAGGATATATGAGTTTGGTTCAATCCAATTTGGTTAGGATCAAAAGTTGGCATAAGGGTACTTTAGGTCACTTTGGGTCAAGTGCCTAAGTGGGTCAAATGGCTTGGTCAAAGCTTGATTTGAAGTTGATTGATCTTGTATATGAACTTATGATTGAAATATAAATCCATTTATAAGAGGTTTGAAGTCAAATGGTTTTTGATCCTTTTGAAAATTTTGTATTCAAAGGAAGAATATGAAGGAGTTGTGGGTTTGATTTTTGATTTGGGTTTTGATTGAATGATTGAAGTTTGAATTTATATATGAGCTCACAATTGTAGGGTTGATTGAACCATGAGAGAAGATCAAGAGTTTGGCTTGATTTGAAAGTGATTTGGCTAAGTTCAAGATTTTGACTTGAAAGGCTTAGATTTGATTTTGAATGGATTTGAGTTTGATTTTTGGAATTGGTTTTAATTGTTTGAATTTATAATTCATTTATATATGTGAATATAAATGAGAATATAAATTGATCATGAGAAAATTTCAAGGATTTGAAAGAGTTTAATAATGATTTAGGTTAAATCCATTAAAGGGAATTTAAAGGATTTAAAGCAATTTTTTAATTTCAAATTTAATTTTTGAAATGGATTTGGTTGATTTATATTTATATTTCATTTATATATGAGAATATAAATGAGAATATAAATAAGTTTTGAGAAAATCCCATGAGTTTGAATAAGTTTGATCAAGGTTTAGGTTAAATCCATTAATGGAAAATTAAGGGATTTAGGGGAATTTTAAATTGAAATTTAATTTTTGCCTTTGATTGGATTGATTTATATTTATATTTCATTTATATATGTGGATATAAATGAGAATATAAATAAGTTTTGAGAAAATCCCATGAATTTGAATAGGTTTGATCAAAGTTTAGGGTTGATTTTGGCTAAGTCCTTTAATGGAAAATTAAAGGGACTTAAGAAAATTTTCATGAATTGATTTGGAATTTTGAGTTTAATTTGATGGGTTTGAACTTACATTTCATTTATATATGTGAATATAAATGAGAACATCAATGGATTATGGAAAAATCTCCAAGATTTTAATAGGTTTGAATCATGATTTTGGTTAAGTCCTTAAGAAAGGGTTAATGACTTAGGAAATTTGAACTTAGGAATTTTTGATGGATTTTGGTCATGGGTTTCAATCATATCTTTCAATCATGGATTTCAATCATGGAATTGATTTGAGTTTGGAGAAAATCAAATGTAATTGATTTGGGGTTTGACTTGAAGGAAGAAAAGTGAGGAATGGTTTAAGCTAAAGGGTAGGAAAGTTTTCCTAACACCCCTAGGGCATGACTTATTCCTATGGATACTAACTATTCTAAGTCTTCTAGGGATAGGGGAGTGTCCACCTAATCACTAGATGTGTATTAAGACTAAGGAACTCTTAAAGTCTAAGAGGGATACTATGCCTAAGATAGAGGGGTTGAGAGCCCATCCTAAAAATGAGGTCAAGAAGCATCTACCTTCCAACCATCCAAAAGGAGGAACCAAAAGAAGAAAGAAGAAAAGAAGAAGAAAGAAGAAAAGAAGAAAGAAGAAATAAAGCTTGAAGACCTCCATAATAATGAATTCCTTTGCTTAATGATAATTTAATTCATTTGTAATCCAGGTTGTATAAGGGTAGAGCTTGGCTACCCAATTTGATATTTTTTTAGGTTTGTGCGGTGGTGCCCCACCCTTTTATTCTTTTGGCGCTTAGCTTTATAAATTAATTGATGATTTATTTAGCTTGTGCATTAAGTGCCATGCTTTTCCTAGTTTCTTCCTTGCTTTATGTATGATCTGGATGTGGACTAGGCTCTTTAGAGAAAAATAAATCTTTTACCCAACTTAATAACTCAAAATAAAAATTAAATAACTCATAACCTCACCTAAAGCTTAAGTTTAAAATTAAGATAAAAGAATTAGCAACCCCTTAGCTGGATGAGCATTTCTTTTATAATATCATGCACAAATGCATCTTATTTCACTCTTGATTGGAGGGCTTCAACCTTTCCAGAGAAACTTGGCTTGACCTTTGAGAGCCATGGTGGAAATTCACCTCCTCCCTTCTCACTGATTTTGGTCAATAACTTTATTTCTCATGCATTAAGCATATGAAAACTATTTGCCTGAGTCAAAATAATTGTCCAAAATGAAAATAAAAATAAAATTTGAATTGTATTAGATTTAGGTCATTTGAAGCATGTCCCTTTACATGATCTAGTCTCTTTAGAGAGTGAGTTTAAAGACTTAGTATATTTCTAAATAAATAACAGCCCAACTATCTTGCATAAGCATAATGACTTGCCTACATGTATTTATAATTGTAGGAGGAGTTAGTTGGCGGCCATCCCTAGGCGGTTGTAAGTCCAAGCTGTCAGGTGGTTTGACCTCTCTTGTGGAGGCAAACCAAATACTCATTTTCTCCTTAGATTTAGGTTGTGCTTTCGGCCCTCACCAAAGCTCCCTAGATTTAGGTTCTGAGGTTGCTTCTCCCCTTTTTGGGCCATAAGCATAATTCCTCACCTCTTAGGCATTTCCTTTATCTTGTGTTAAGAAATTATAAGTCCTAAATTTCTAAAAAAAATGCAACTCAAAAAAGATAAATTAATTTTAAAAATGTAAAGCCTAACTATATGATAGTTTGAGATGCTCTCTAGGTTTTCTAGCATCGTGGGTATCTCCTACTTATCTTTCATTTTGGCTTTGATAATAACTCCATCTTTTGATCAATCCCATTTGATCTTCAAAATAAAACCAATCGATTGATAGTCCTTTCCTATTGAAATTTTTAGAGACAATGATCATTTACCTTAATCGAGAGTTTTCCTAAGAAATCTCCATTCCTTAGGATGTAATTAACTATGGGGGCTTGACCTTATAGGAAACTTAACGAACCCAGTTTCAAATAAACCCTGCTTTACTTTTTCATGTAAAGTAGGGGAAGAATCTATGGTACATATGCATACCCATCGCCCATAGGAGTCTTTATTGAGGTGATTAGGTCCATTAAAGGGTAGTGACTTCTATCTTTCGAGATAGTACACTATTTCCTTGATGACGTACTTAATCATCTGAATAAGTACATCTATGGATCTGCGTAGCATCCTAAAAAGATGAATTTCTATAGGTCTTGCCTCTTTCATTTCTCTCCATAGATTTGAAGGTGACTCCCATCAATAGAAATTTTTCACCATAGATTTTTCTGGCAACTCCGCTAAGGATGGTTCCTGTCTCCATCTTTGGTAAATGATTATTATCTTTAAGTATCGATAGCGGATTTGTACCTTAGTATGAATCCAAGACTATCCTTCTTTCCATTGGCACTTAACTCATTTCATTCTTGAGTTGAGTTAGCCAACATCTTTAGGTTTTAGGACCACATTCCTTATTGGTCTTAAAACCCCCGTTAGGTTCTCCAATGGGTAAGATGAAAAGATCTAGATAAAAAGAAAACATCTTATTGACTTCCTCCTTATCATTTTCATGATAAGGAAAGGTTCATCCTAAAATAATAAAACTTCCATAAAGGACTTTGCTATTCAAAAGGCACCTTTTTGGAAAATGCACTTAATAAAATGATTTCCACAAAATTCTGACACCCTCATTTAACAATTCCCATAATTATTACATGTAGGGATTTTCAAAAATAAAACTAACAACATTTTCCAAAAGCATAAATGAATAACTTCTTTCAATTCACTTTTATGAGATTTCATTTTCAAAATAAAATGAACAATCTCTTTTCCATAAATCAAAATCAAAATCATGAAGTTTTCAAAAGCACACATGAATTTTTCTATTCAATACACTCACACCTATTGAATGGAAGTTTCATTTGAAAACAAAATTAAACTTTTCAAAAAGCACACATGAACACCTTCATTTAATATACTCATATTTATTAAATGAAGATTTTATTCCCAACTAGAAATAAATTTCTTTTGGGAAGTCCTACTTGAACATATCTTACATGTGTTTTAAGTTGGAATTCCTCTCTTTCAGAAATTAAAACTTAAACAATCATACTTTTAAAATTCTAAAACACATTTGGAATTTCATTTAACATACCCAAATTTGTTAAATGAAGTTTCCAAATCCAAAATTCAAAATTTTCAAAACACATTTGGAACTTCAATTAACATACCCAAATTTGCTAAGTGAAGTTTTCAAATCCAAAATTCAAAATTTTCAAAACACATTTGGAACTTCATTTAACATACCCAAATTTGTTAAGTCTCCAAATTCCAAAATCAAAATTTTCAAATACATTTTTGGAACCTCACTTAACATACCCAAATTTGTTAAATGAAGTTTCCAAATCCAAAATCACAAAAATCAATCAATCATATTTCGAAAACACATTTTGGAACTTCATTTAGCATACTCAACTTTGCTAAGTGAAGTTTCCAAATCTAAAATAAAAAAAATTCAACAATCAAATTTTAAAATCTTTCAAAACACATTTGGAACTTCATTTAACATACCCAAATTTGTTAAGTGAAGTCTTCAAATCCAAAATTCAAAATCTTTCAAAACACATTTGGAACTTCATTTAACATACCTAAATTTGTTAAGTGAAGTCTCCAAATCCAAAATTCAAAAATTTCAAACACATTTGGAACATCATTTAACATACCCAAATTTATTAAGTGAAGTCTCCAAATTCAAAATCCAACAAAATTTTTCAAACATACATTTGGAACTTCATTTAGTATAATCAAATTTGCTAAGTGAAGTTTCCAAATCCAAAAATCAAAAATCAACAATAATATTTTAAAATTTTCGAACATATTTTAGAACTTCATTTAGCATAATCAAATTTGCTAAGTGAAGTTTCCAAACCCAAAATCAAAAATCAACAATTATATTTCAAAATTTTCAAACACATTTGGAACTTATTTTAACATACCTAAATTTGTTAAGTGAAGTCTCCAAATCCAAAATTCAAAATTTTAAAACACATTTGGAACTTCATTTAACATACCCAAATTTGTTAAGTGAAGTTTCTAAATCCAAAATCAAATATTTTTCAAAACACCTTTTAAAACTTCTCCCCTTAGCATACCAAATTTGCTAAGGAGAAGTTTCCATTTTCAAAACCAAAATAAATCAAAATTTTTGAACACACCATTTGGAATTTCATTTAACATATCCAAATTTGCTATGTGAAATTTCCATTTCACAAAACCAAGGGGGACTTCATCCTTAACATACCAAATTTGCTAAAGTAAAGTCTCCACTTTCAATCAAAACACCCAAAAAAAAAAAAAATGGAACACTTAGGATTCTCTTAGCATACCTAAATTTGCTAAAGATCCTATTTTCAAAAATCTAACAAAACACACTTGAATTCTTCACTTAGCATACCTAAATTTGCTAAGTGAGAATTCCAAATTTTCCAAAATCAAAATAAACAAAATTCACAAAACAATCACTTTCTCAAACACTTCCTTAGCATACCTAAATTTGTTAAGTAAAATTCCAAATAATCAAACAAAACAAAATCATTTGACCCTTACTTTAACATACCCACATTTGTTAAAGGAAAGGGTCCTCAAATCAAAAATTCAAATTCAAAACAAAACATGAACCTATGGAAGCATCCTTGTCAAAAAAAATTTGAATCCATATTTCAATATATCTAAATTTATTGAAGTTTGATTCATATTCAAATTCCTCTTTAAATCAATCTTCTCAAATCCATTTGAACCACACTTAACACTTCCAAGTTTTTGGATGTGGGTTCAAAATTTTAAATTCAAAATTCAAAAAATCTATAAAGGCAATCGATACAAGTTCATTTCTCATTGCGATTCTTACATTGGTCGATGGATTCAATTTAGTCTCTTGCAATTTTAAAATGGCGTTCTCAAAGTTTGTCTTTACCTTCCCCATGGTATGGATCTAGATTTAGATCGGGCTTCCCCTTTGGACCATACCCGATTCACTTTGGTGGGATTTGAGTCGGATTACTTGTGAGGGCACTCCCTCACTATAGTGGGACCAAGGTGGCCGGGCAAAAGGTCATTAGATTGACTTACCCTCGATTGATGTCTTCCTGAAGAGGAAAGCTATGAGTGCCACAAACTTGGTTATAGTGCCATGCCCGGATTCAGCTCTGCAGTTCACCCGAGTTTCCTCATGTTGCCCCGGTGAGGGGCTAGTACCACCATGTACCATCTAAGGATGCTCCCTGCTTGCCTCCCTACATTTGAGTATGGGTCTACTCCTCCTCTCATCCCTACCCGTGCAGGTATAGAATCACATGATCAAGCGATACCACAAGGATAGCTGGGAGCTAGAGCAGCTCGATCAGCCATGGATGAGTTTCTCGTTATCACTTCACCACTGGTTATAGAAAACTAGTTCCATCCTCTCTCTAGGTCAGACAGAGAGGATGTCAGGAGGATCCGTTCATCACCTGGTGCATTTTCAACTAGCGGTTCTGAGCGGGAGGTCTTCGCCACCTCTCAGTCTTACCAGTAGGCGAGCATCTGAGCTCGAGTTGAGACAGTTTGATCTTCATTATCATCCCGAGCATGGGAGGTAGATTCACGAGAGGGCCGTGAGGCCCATACACCCATATTACTAGCATGGAGCGATGGAGGTTCACCGTCGGTCACTTCGCTTTGATTGATTTTCACTTGGCGGCGCTACGTGCGACCATCGATAGTATTCTTCTCACTAGGACTAGCCACCACAGGAGGGCAATTCCTGTGCACAGAGAGTCGGTGGTGTCTCCACCCCATCGCTCTACCCCTCATCCGTCATCTCCAATACATGCTATAGAATCTCCTATTCCATCTAATGCCATGAAGGATGAATCTGGGGAAAAATGCACTCCGTTGGTGATCCGGCTATGGCCAAGAGATCCTACCCCTTCTACACCACCCATTGTAGGAGCTCTCTGCCGACCTTCGCCCCAGTGGTGCAAAATTAAAGGCGAAGCATCGTGGTCGTCCTTCACCAACTCACATCTGGATATGGAGATGGTGATAGTTATTACAAATATTCCAGATGTTAGTCCAGTTGCACCAGTGGTAATGGAACATCCTAGGATTGCTACCCCTCTTATAGCTAATAGCAGTCAGGAGTTTCATTCATCCAGTGAGTACAATCCACACAGGATTGACTCTCTAGTGACAGGCAAGGTTCGGTGCCTCTCAGTGCATGACAGTGATCACACCGATTAGCCTAAACTATTTGTACCTACTCAAATGGATCATTCTTTTGATGAGATAGTTGCACATTATTTCATGGAGAAGAAGGAAATCTTGAGGTACGATTGGTTGGATGAAGAGAAAGTCAGCTTCAATCCCAACGAAGATGACTTATTGGGGGACTCAGGTGAAGACTGCATGGTTGACACTAAAGGATCTCTTCTTTGGGAACAACAAGCCATGGAAGGTGATGAGGTTAATCAGGAAGATATTGCAGAATCAGCCCAACACCTTCGACATTAGTTGAGGCAGAAGGAAGAGCAGATTGATAGAATGGCACATCAATTACAGGACTTGTTAGTAGCAATGTCAGTGCTTCAAAAATAAGCCCCTTTAGTTCATCCTACTACAGTCGATGTCAGTCAGCCTGAGTTAGTGCATGTCTTGGACACAATCAAGACTCAACCTCCCATTGAGCAAGGTAGCACTAGCCTGTATAGGAAGGTAGTGGAAAGTACCTCCATACAAGAAAAAGATATAAAATCCATGGTTGAGCAGCAAATGAAGGAAGCATTGGCTCATGCCCGGGGAGGATCATCGGTTCCAAAGGGTAGACCCTACCGGAGGAATTTGATGTTATCTAATATCCCAAGGGTTTTGTGCCTCCTTCCTTCAAAAGCTTTGATGGCAGTGGAAATCCAAGGTAACACATAGCACATTTCAGGGCCAGTTATTGCAACACAAGTGGTAGTGACGCTTTGCTCTTTCACTTTTTTGTTAGTAGCCTAGCGGGTATTGCATTTAATTGGTATGCTGAACTGCCCAACAGTTTAGTAAAGGTATTTACTGAGTTAGAGCAACTCTACATCAAGAGATTTGCTGGAGCTCAGCAAAGGGTTATTGTATGTGATCTCATTGTAGCACAACAGCACCCAGGTGAGTCCCTTATTGATTATATTCTCCGATGGCGTAACCTGAGTATGAAGTGTGAACCGCAGCTGTCTGAACAGCATGCCATTGAGATTCTCTTGAAGAATATCCATGGCCCGGTCGCCTTCATGCTTAAGGGCTTCACTATCAAGACATTTGAGAAGCTAATCAACAATGCAGCTAGTCTACAAGGAGAGCCAAACAGTTGCCTAAGCAGAAGCCGTAGAAGGTTTATGAAAAGAAGTTAGGGACAATGATAGTGATTGACAAGGGGAAGCAGCTAGCTAGAGATCAGTCCAAGAGACCATGACCTCAGTAGCCTCCACCTCCTTTGCCACCACGACCGCCTCCAGCCTCCTCCGCTGGCATAACCACGCCTTACCATTAGTGTAGATGCATACATACCACCCAAGTAGCTATGGTCCACCTACTCTTTTAGATAAGTTAAACAAACCTTATTCTTTTAAGAGGGAGGTAATCAGGAAAATCTTTAAGAATCTCTTAAAAATCCTAATTTTCAGCTACTCGAGCCTAGGAGACTGGGGGAAGAAAGCAAAAGTCATGATCCAAACTACCACCGTATGTTAGGCCACGTTTTGGAGGATTGCTTCACATTCAAGGACTGGCTTAAACACAACATCAATACCGGTGTTGCAGTTATCCCAAAGGAATACCTTATAGAATAACCTTCCAGTTCCATCAGGGTAATCCTTGGGGATACATATGATCCTACCAAAATCAAAGAAGGTTGGGATATCTCTTTATCTAAACCTCTAAGAAAAGTCTAGAAGATCAAGAGCTTTGGGTTAGCTCAACCTCAACACCAAGGAAGGTTTGCAAGTTGTTAATGCCAAGTCTAGAAAAGTGGGAGATTAGCAGTAGTAGCATGTGTTGGCCCGAGATAGCCCTTTAGCATAGCCATATAGTGTCCGACCTCCGACTTTTCGCTTCCACACGATTTCTTCCATTTCAGTAGCTCTTATATTTCTTCTACTAGTAGAACTCTTTGTATTAGTGGATAAGGGCATCCCTTACTCACTCACTTTACTTGACTTTCTCTATACCCCAAATAATTCTAAGAAATTGAAGAATAAAGCTAGTTTGAATTACATGTGTCACTTATGTCTTCTTCTATTCCTAACGATAACTCTTCAAGTCTAAATATGTATAACAATTTTGATCTTCCTCTTTCTAATTTAGAGTTGGACTTTCCAACTCTGAATACTATGGGTTCACCTCTTGAGATAGACTTGGAATCATCTGATTGAGTCCCATAGGAGAAGCTGTAGGTGAGCCTAAAGTGCAGGTAGAACCTTCCACCACCTTGCCTTAAGAGATCACCGAAGTCAACCTCCATGGTGGAAAGGTTCTACCTTCTAGGGCAGCACCTTAAGATCGAGAAGCCCTTCCATAGAATGCTCCACCTTTAGATATGCTTGTGAAAGACCAGCCGAAGGTGGACTATAACATCCTTTCTCATCTAAGAAAGTTGTCATCTAAGCTAAGCATATATGACGCCCTTGTCTTATCCAAAGATATGAGGGAATCACTAATCAAAGCTCTCCTTGATCCTGAAATATGCTTAGCTTAGCTGACTGCTATAGGTGAGGAAGCACATTATGCAAAAGAAGCCCAAGGGATCTCCTTCATAGATGAAGACCTTCTTCTAGGGGACTTGGAGCACAACCGTCCCCTCTTCATCACAATCAACATGGACATGTTCAGACTCACCAGGGTTCTTGTGGACACAGGTGCATTGGTGAACATTATGAGTTTAAATACCCTTGCCTATTTGAAGATCAACATCTCTGTACTTCAAGGAGATCGGATGATGCTGAGAAGATTTAATGATCAAGGTGAGTGGGCTTTAGGTTCTATAGTGTTACCTTTGGAGATAGGTGACTGGAAGACTGAAGCCAAGTTCTACATCATTGATTTGAATACTTCATTCACTGCTTTGCTTGGTAGGCCTTGGATACATCAAAATAAGATCATTCCATCCTCCCTTCATTAGTTCATCAAGTTCAGAAAAGATGGAATTGAATACCATGTCATGAGATGAAAAAACCATTTTAGTTAGAGGGTTGAGATTTATGAGGATGCGACCTACTATCTTTCTCAAAACACCCTTTCTCGTGAACTTGGGAAAAATTCAAATGCAAAAGTAAAAGAAAAAAAATCAAGAAAAAGAAAAGATAAAAGAAAATGAAAAGAAAATGAAAAGCCCAAGTCCACAAGAAAATGGAATTGAAGAAGAAATAGATCTACATATCACATTCCACCCATATTTCATTCCATCATATGGACATATGGGCAGGATGGCTCAACCTCCACCGTAGAGGCAAAGAGAAATAGAGTTCGAGGTGGGAGACCCCTAGTTGGCCACCAATAGAGGTCATGTTCCAGTTCATAGGAGTACCCTACTATTCACATGACTTGGAATCCGGAGGATGTGTAATGTGATTAGTATACCCTCTCGCGGGTTCCATTGGAGGTGACTTTCAACTTAGACAATACGAAGACCAGGCCTCCAAGCAAAGCAAAGTATTCGAATCTAGTTTATGTGAAACTATTAGGCAGTAGTTGGGAACCTTAGCTCTAGATTAAGGAAGTCCTTAAATCTTCTAGTGACATGAAGCAGAAGAAGTTCTTTTTGGGATCATCATCCTCAAGCCCTGAAGTTGATGTAGAGCTTGAGGAGGATACTTTTAAAGAATTAATGGAATTACCTTTTAATTTTTACTCACCTTGTGTTCAAAATCTTATACAGAAAGGTTTGGTTCCTCATACATGGTCTAAGCATAGGTCAGAGTACTTCGAAAAGCTATGGAGCAACATAGGAAGGGAAGCGCAATCAAAAGCAGGACTAGGATTTGATACAGTGGGTCCAGTTGATGACAACGATTATTGCTTAGTTGTTACCAATCATTTGGAGTCTGATAGCTTCTTCTCACACATCCCCAATTCTTATGAGAATGTGTGTTTAGAAACCCTAGATGATCCAAATGATCTCCAAGTCAAAGAGGCACCACCAAAATTTGAAGAAGATATCCATTCAATAATTGATAAGCTTAAAGAAATCAACCTCAAGATAGAAGAAAATCCATGCCCGACATACATCGATTTGTTGCTAAATGAAGAAGAAACCAATGACTTAGTTTGGCTATTGACTGAGTTTAAAGACTGCTTCGCATGGAGTTATGAAGAAATGCTTTATCTTTTTGATGTAGCAGTCCACAAAGCAATAGACCCACATTATTAAGCAAGCTCCTAAACGCATGCGATTAGAAATTGAACAATAGGTCATTTATGAAGTCGAGAAATTGATTGATGCTGGTTTCATTAGGGAAGAAAAATATCGTACCTGGTTAGCTAGTGTCATCCTAGTTAAGAAGAAGAATGGCCAAATTCACATTTGCGTCAATTTTAGGGACTTAAATAAGGCATGTCTTAAGGATGAGTTTCCTCTTCCTATAGTAGAGTTAATGGAGGACATCACCTCATCTCATGCAGTCTTCCCTTTCATGGATGGGTCATCTGGCTATAACCAAATCAAGATGTCTCTTGAAGATGAAAGAAACACTGCTTTCTGAACCTCGATCAGAATCTTCTATTATAAGGTCATGCCTTTTGGCCTTAAAATGCTGTGTTACATATGGGCCATGACTCAGATCTTTAATGAGCTCATCCATCATCAAGTTGAGTGCTACGTTGATGATCTCGTAGTCAAGAACAAAGAAAAGGAAGACCACCTCTTTGACTTGAGAGTAGTTTTCGAATGGTTAAGACAATGTAACCTCAAAATGAATCCCCTAAAGTGTGTATTCGGAGTAACTTCAGAGAAATTTCTTGGGTTTGTTGTTCGACTCTGAGGAATAGAAATAGATCCTAAAAATATTAAAGTTATCTTAGAAATGTCACCTCCTAAGAGTTTCACTCAACTCAGATCCTTTCAATGATGGCTGGCATATCTAGGATGCTTTTTCTCAAACCTATCAAGGAGATGCAAGCCATTCTCAGCACTTGTCAAAAAGGATGCTAAGTTCATGTGGGATGATAAGTGCCATCAACATTCGAAGATATCAAGCGGTAGGTGGAAGTTCTGCTATCCCGGCAAGCCAATCCTTTACACTCGCATTGGATGACTCTCTCGGCTCTGTTGGCCCAAGCCAATAATGAAGGAAGGAATGCACTCTTACTACCGCCATCATCGATTCCTGAATCAAACTATCCACCTATTGAGAAACATTGCCTAGCTTTGATCTTTGCTTCCCAAAAGCTATCGCACTATACACTTTCTCATAAGGTAAACTTGATTTCTCGAACAAATCCACTATAATATCTCATGACACGGCCAACACTATCCAGACGTTTAGCTCACTGGTCCATGATACTCTCACAATTTGACAACACATTCATACCCCTTCGTGCGGTAAAAGGACGGGCACTAGCAGATTTTTTAGTGGCACACCCACTTCTTGCTGATTCTCTGCTTAGTGATGATCTCCCTGATGAACAAATCATGAACTTAGGGGAGGCCGGCAACTGCCGATGGGAGATGTATTTTGATGGTGCTGCTTTTTTTGTTAAAGATGAAGCACCACGATCTATTCTCTTAAGAAAGGCTGAGGTAGGAATAGTTCTTCTAACTCCAAACCATGATGATGAGATTCTCATACTACCTGTCCAACCCCTGCACCAATAATGAAGTTGAGTATGAAGCTTTGATTGCTGGTCTAGAGTTAGCCATCACTATCAGTGTCAAGAGCATCTACATCTATAGGGATTCTCAGCTGCTCATCAACTAGATTGTCAGGTCCTACTAGGTCCTCAAACCCAAGCTTCGTCATTACTACGAGTATACCATGAAGCTGTTGGCCCAAATTCCTGAAGTCATTATCTACAAGGTTCCCCGAGCAGAGAATGTAGTAGCAGATGCCTTGGCTAAACTTGCCAAAGAGCTGGCATGTCTGGAAGATAAGTCCATTTTAATAAGGGACAAGTCCTATCCCATATTGATGATGAACTAATCGAGAGACTTTCTCTTGAAGGGGAGGTTACCGTTGCCAAAAAGGATGAGGAGCTAGATTGGAGGCAACTGTTCATAGCCTATTTGAACACTGGCAAACTACCTCAAGAAAAATCACAAGCCCATCTGGTGAAATATAGAGCTCTTTCCTACGCTCTTGTGATGGCACCATGTATCACCCATCCTTTGACCAAATGTGGTTATATTGTTTAGAAAAACATGAATCCTATGGCATTGTAACCAAGGTACATTCAGGTCTATGCATAGCTCATCAATCTAGTCCAAAGATGAAGATGAAGATCAAAAGACTTGGATACTCTTGGCCGATGATCCTGTGCATGGATGTAGCTAGGAGATACCATCGGGTCATTAGGTACGGTGTGGTCCTCCACAACATTCAACATCACATTAGATTCATGGCCATTTGAGTGTTGGGTACGACATTGTAGGTTTGATCGATCCTCCTTCTTCCAAGGGGCATCGATTCATCTTACTGCCACTACTTTTCCAAGTGTGAAGCCATCCCACTCGGAGAGGTCACGCCTCGGTGCTTCAATTTTTTAGATATATTGTATATTGGTTCTGGGTGCCTCGATGAATTATATCCGATAATGGTACTGCATTCAAAAGCACAAAGATCAACAACTTGGCCAGAAGGTATGGTATAGATTGGAGATAATCCACCATCTACTACCTTAGAGCAAATGGCTTAGCAAAAGCATTCAAAAAAACTCTCATCCAGATACTGAAGAACACCCTTGATGATAATAAACAATAGTGGCATGAGCAATTGGTTGAAGCCTTGTGGGCCTACCACACCACATACCAGACTCCAACTCAGTCCACCCCATTTTCTTTAGTGTATCGGTCTAAAGCCGTTCTACCTTTAGAAGTTCAACTCTCATCACTAAGGATAGCATTGAGTAGCAAGATCACTATAGAGCAGAATGCAAAGTTGCGGTTAGAAGAGCTCGAAGGTTTGGAGGAAAGTAGCCTACGGGCGTGCTAAAATCTCGAGTTGTACAAAGAAAAAATGATTCAAGCTCACAATAAGCTGGTCTGACCTAGGTCTTTCCAAGTAGGAGAACTTATGTTAGTCTTGAGAAGACCAATTATTGCCCGTCAAAAGATGGGAGGTAAGTTTGAACCCACTTGGGAAGGCCTCTATGCTATAGAGAAGGCCTACCAAGGAGGATCTTATCAGCTTATTGATTGTAAAGGGAAATATCTAATGCTTCCAATTAATGGGCTCTATCTAAAGAAATATTACCCATGAAATAAATCATGTTTGAAAATAATCATTAATAAAAGAATAAAAAAAATTAGATTCCATTCATCAAATATTCTCTTATTTCGAAGTGTTATTTATTTATCTTACGAATCCTCCGTGACGTGTTTAGGGTAGGTGTAAGAGTCCCCCATTGGCATCCTATCTATCTTTAACAACACAAACACAATCTCCCGATGCTATTAGAATAGGTGTAAGAGAACCTGAGAGACATCCTATTTTGATTAGCATAACTAAGTTAGGTGTGAGAGAACCTAAGAGGCAACCTTTCTTAGTGGGAATCCCTGTTGCCATCTGTGGCATCATCTCATCAAACCCCTAACAGTGTTTAAGGTAGGTGTAACAGTCCCCCAGAGGCGTCATATTCCTTTTGACACATGCACAACAATAAACACAAATCTTTTGTCTCGAACTATCTTGATGTGGGAGCAAGCCCCACACTCACTCACTAGCTCTAGGTGTCTACATGCTACCTAGTATGTCACCTCGATGGTCATTTGTTGTTGGAGGATATGAGTCCCCACGCTTTCTTCCTAACTTGACCATTGCAGACCAAAGAGCGCCTTGTTAGTATGGTAGTCTTCACTACCCAGCCAGTAAGCTACCTCATGATTGACTTTGCTTAAGAAGATGTGAGTCCCTATGCTTTCTTCTTGAACTAGTCATCATGTTCTAACTAGGTTCAGTATATTTGAGGTTTAGGATGAGTCCCCCAGAGGCTCCTTTCCTTTTGACTACTTTTGAGTCGATATAAGTCCTCCAGTAGCATTCACTGAGTAGTCTCCCAAGGTGGGATAGCACCTGTAGAGCCAAAGACAGGCTATCCCAAGCAATCAGTTCCATTATAGGAGGATGTGAGTCCCCAAGCTTTCTTCCTAGGCTGATTGTTGCAAGCCGGGCACCTTTGGTTGGTTGATGTTCTATCGACGAGACTCATGATGGATACACCACTCTTGGCATGTGAGTCCCATACTTTCTCCTTGAGTTGGTGGCCATCGAATACCTAAGATATATGATGTCATTTTCTCCAGGTGTTGGATTAAGCCGGCCCCATCCCACAGGCACTCTATTTGGATCAGTCCTTTGCGACACCATTTAGACACTACGGGTTACTTTTAGATTGGACAATCCCCTTTCCTAGTAGCCACCCATGTGGTTGGAGAATTTGTTCAGGATATAGATTCTCCTTGATTTATATCGAGATAGGTCTAGGCTGATATAAGTTCCTTCTCAGTTTGATCCCTCGTAAACTAACAAGGTCCATGATAAAATAAACTAAATAAACAAAATTAATTCGCTTGTGGATTAGGAATTCAAGTCCCAAAGCGCCCCTTTTCCCAAGCAAGCATCATATCTTTAGGGCAGTGTCAACAGAACTCTCTATAGGAATTACTTGACTACCTAAGTTGGGATAAATTCTTAGGTCGGTACTCACTTTGCAGTTGTCCTTAGGTCAGGTTCAATTTATTTTTCTACAAACAGATTACCCCGACAGTCATTCCACTTTGAAAGATATAGGACTATGATACATTCTTTCTAGCATGACTATCGCAAACTCATAGGCAGCCCTAGGTCGGGTTTGATTTGTTGCCCAAAACAACCAATCACCCCAGTGGTCTTTTCTAGTGGAAGATGTGAGTCCCCGAGCTTTCTTCCCTTGAATTGATCATTGCAAACTGAAAGGCACTCCTTTGGTCGGATAGCTCTCCCATCGGCAGAGAAGGTATTTCCTTTAGTTTAGTAAATCTGAGATAGGTCTAGGCTAATATCAACTTCTTCTTAGTTTGATCCATCACAAACCAATGGAATCCATCAAAATAATTCTTAAAAAAAAAATGAAACTACCCTTTGACTATCTTTGAGTTGATTTAAGTCCCTCGGCAACATTCACTCAATAGTCAGCCCTAGGTCAGGTTTGATTTGTTGCCCAAAGTGACCAATCACCCCAGTGGTCATTTTTTAGTGGAAGATATGAGTCCCTGAGCTTTTTTTCCCATCAATTTTTCATTGCACTAAAAAAGGCTCCGGTTGGATAGTTATCTCATGGTGGAAGCTACTCCCTTTGGTTTGATATCAAGATAGGTCTAGGCTAGTATTAGCTCCTTCTCAGTTTGATCCATCGCAAACCAATGGAACTCATCAAAACAAATCTACAAATGAACTCAATTTTGACTATCCTTGAGCTGATTTAAGTCCTCCAGCGACATTCACTCAATAGTCAGCCCTAGGCTGAGTTTGATTTGTTGCCCAAAGCAACCAATCACCCCAGTGGTTCCTTATTTTGGAATATGTGAGTCCCCGTGCTTTCTTCCTAACTTGACCATTGCAAACCAAAGCACCCCTTTGGTTGGATAGTCTTACCTCGTGGTTGGTAGGCTACTCCCTTTGACTTGGTAAATATGAGTTAGGTCTAGGCCTCCATGGCCCCTACTCAGTGCAGTTCATTACAAACCGATGAGATCCATCATAAACAAATAAATTAAAAATGAAAACTATCCTTTGACTATCTTTGAGTTTATCTAAGTCCCCCAGCAGCATTCACTCAATAGTCAGCCTTAGGTTGGGTTCAATTTGTTGCCCTACTAATAGATTACCCCAGCAGCTGATCTCTACTTTGGAAGATGTAAGTCTACCACACTTTCTTCCTAGTACAACTACTGTATACCAAAAGTCACTCCTTTTTTTGGCTAGTCCTACTGTGTGATTAGTTACTACACCTTTCGATTGATAAATCTGAGTTAGGTCTAGGCCTTCATGGCTCCTACTCAGTGCGATCCATCGCAAACCAATAGGGTCCATCTCCAAAATCTAAAATTTGAAAAAAATTCAACAAACAAAATATGAATCAAAGAAACAAAATAAACAATCAATCTAAGTCAATCTTTTGCTTCTCCTCAGTGAAATGTAAATCTTTCTTGTCCGTCAGTGGATCTAGAATTCTAATCCCTCATCGGATTTCACAACTCCCTCCCTTGTGGATGACTTAGACTTGCTTCCTTAGTGAAGAGTTCACTTCTTTATTCCCAATGGAGCCTAAACAACAAACAACAAAACTAAAATAAATTCAACCCTCTTCCCCAACAGAACTCAAATCAAACCTCTCATCCCCTTGTGGATGACTTGAACATGCTACCCTAGTGGAAGGTTCACACTCTATCCCTTAGTGGATTCCTCCCTCTCTCTTATGTCTTGGACATGAGTAGAGCCACATTACACTAAGTTCTGGATTCTTTCTATACCCTTGGGTCAGGGATATATTGTTTTTTTAGTGCTTGTGATCTTTCGATATTGCTGATCATTTCGGTCAACACCAATACGTGCAATGTTCCTTGTTAGTCACACCACACTTATTGGGCGCCCTTTGTTGACCTCATTTTTTTAGGATGAGCTCTCAACACCTCCATCTTAGACATATGATTCCTCTTAGACACTAAGAGATTCTTAGTCTTAAGGCACATCTAGTGATTAGATGGACACTCAACCTAGCCCTATAAGACTTAGAAGAGTTAGCCATAGGAATAGGTCATGCCTTAGGAGTGTTAGGAAAATTTCCTAGCCTTATCTTGAACCATTCCTCACTTTCCTTCCTTCAAGTGAAACTCCAAATCAATTCTATTTGATTTTTTCCAAACTTAACTCAATTCCATGATTGAAATCTATGATTGAAAATCATGATCAAAATCCATCAAAATTCCTAAGTCCAAATTTTTCTAAATCCTTAATCCTCTCTTAAGGACTAAACCAAAATCATGATCAAAACCAATTCAAATCTTTGAGATTTTCTTATAATTCATTTATATTCTCATTTATATTCTCATATATAAATGAAATATAAATTCAAACCAATCAAACTAAACTCAAAATTCCAAATCAATTCATGAAATTTTCCAGAGTCCCTTTAATTTTCTATTAATGGACTTAGCCTAAATCATCATCAAATCAATTCAAACTCATGGGATTTTCTCAAAACTCATTTATATTCACATATATAGATGAAATATAAATATAAATCAATCAAATTAAACCCTCAAATTAAATTTTCAATTTAAAATCTTTCTTAAGTCCTTAATTTTCCATTAATGGACTTAGCCTAAACAATGATCAAACTATTTCAAATTCATGGGATTTTCTCATAATTCATTTATATCCTCATTTATATTCACATATATAAATGAAATATAAATTTAAATCAATCAAACCAAATTTAAAAATTCAAACTCCAAACTCCCTGAAATTTTTTGAAGTCCTTTAAATCTTTCCTAATGGACTTAGCCCAAATCATGACTAAAGCACTTCAAATCAATGAAATTTTCTCATGATCTATTTATATTCTCATTTATATTCACATATATAAATGAAATATAAATTCAAAAAATCAAAACCAATTCCAAATATCAAACTCAAATCCACTCAAAATCCAATTTAAGCCTTTCAAGTCAAAATCTTGAACTTAGCCAAATCAATTCTAAATCAAGCCAAACTCTTGATTTTCTCTCATGATTCAATAAACCATATAATCATTAGCCCATATATAAATCCGAACTTCAAACAATCAAAACCTAGTTCAAAAATCAAACCCTAAACTCTTTCATATTCTTCCTTTGAATATGAAATTATCAAATGATCAAAACTCATTTGACTTCAAACCACTTGTAAATGGATTTATATTTCAATCATAAGTCCATATACAGGATCACTCAAGCTCAAATCAAGCTTTGACTATGCCATTTGACCCACTTAGACTCACTTGACCCAAAGTGACCTAAAGTACCCTTATGAGCTAAATTTTAATCCTAACCAAATTGGATTAAACCAAACTCATCTATGCCTCTCATCATGATCAACAGGGATGATCAATCAATCAAATTGGGTCAAACCTAAGGTTGACCAAGTCAACACTTAATCCAAAATGAAACCTAACATAGCCAAATTCCACCATAGGCCAAATTGATTGAAACCATTGATCTAAGTTCACTCATAACTTATGTTAGAACTTGACCAAGCCAACATTTGAGCCTAACCTAGCCTAATTGGCCACTTGACCCAAGTTGACCCAACTTGACCTAAAGGGCCAAAATATGTCAAAACTTCATGTAAGCCAAATTGATCCAAACCAATGGGTCAAGTTCATTCCAAATCACTTGTTGAACTTGTCCAAAGCCTCAATTGGCCAACTAAACCCAACCCAGCCCGATTGAGCTTAGACCCAACAAGACCTAAAAGTGTCATTTTGAGCCATATTTGAACTTAACCAAAATTAATTGAAAACAAAGATACCAATCCACTTCATATGACTAACCAAACCTAAAATTACCCTTGACCTACCTCAAATAGGTCAACTTGACCCATTTGACCTAAATGAAGTCATATGAGCCAAATCCAAAACTATACCAAATTGAATCAAACTAAAGCCACTAAAACATTTCAAATGGTCATATGAACTTGATCCAACCCTTGGTTTGACCCAATTTGACCAATTGGTCAACTTGACCCAAGTTGACCCATTTTGACCTAAATGGGTCAACATGAGCCAAACCCTATCAAATGAATTCCAAATCTAATGAAACTTGGCCAAACCTAGTTTTTCCACATACCCAACATATCCAAAGTGAAAAATAAATAAAATGACTATTCTACCCCTAGGCCATAGAATAAATTTTGGCCTAATCCATGGGTAATTTGGTCATACCCTCTTCATATCCACTTGAGGCTTTCCTAAAAGCTCATGGGGACCTAATGAGGAGTGGTGCACCCAACCCAATGAGTTTGGGTCAGCCTAATTGATCCCTAGACCAAACCCGACCCCATGGGTCAAAACTCCAAATTTAAAACCCATCTCTCACTCAAATTAAAGCACATGGGAGATTAGCAATCCACTCTTTGTCTCAAACCGACCTTGTGCACACTCCTAACAGCTCAAACAACCCACTGCCTAAGCTCCATTGATCAAAAATGGCAAGATGATGGATGGTCGTCCGATCCTACAAGGGGGAGATATACTCCCCCTAATTCATTTCAATTCTAACTTCCCCTCTGTCGATGGAAGCTAAGAAACTCAGAGCAAGCCTTAGAGAGTATTCTCAAGCTTCTTAGTGAGGATTTGAAAACTCCATTTCTTGATTTTCAGAGTTTAAAAATAGGGGAGATCTATTGAAGAGCTAACTTGCTCTTCCCTCAATTTCCATCCAATTGCTCTTGCATACTTCATCAAGGAGCTAAGTCGAGTACACCTAAGCTTCCTTTGGAGTTCCACAACAAGGAAGAGTTGAATTGGATTAAGGTTGCAAGCTAGCTAAGGAGGAGGTGGTCCATATACCAATCCACTCAACCTCAAGTGCTCACACTCTCAACACAGCTTCGTCTCAACCAAACAAAACTTCTCCAAGGGATTCGAGTGCCGGTGATCACCTCCAGTGAGGTATGAGATTTTCTGACCATTAAACTCAAAGTAGTGTGGAGCTTTGTGAAAGAAATTTGAATCCAATGGATTTTTTACCATTGGATTTGCCACTCTTTGGCTCTAGATGGTGTGGGTTGAGTTTAGTTTGAATCCGAGCTCAATCGAGCTTGGATCTTCCCCTTGATCATGGATGGTATCTATTGATCAAAGAGGAAGAACTTGGGAGATCTCAGCCATCCATCCACGCATTTTGGATGGACGACCAAGATAATTCCCCACGTTTAGAAATCCCTCATCCATTTTAAAACTGCGGGGAGATCTCTAGCCGTCCGATCTTTGATCAGACGGTAGAGACCAAACCGTGTCCATCGCCAGCTGCCATTTTGGATTTGAAAACTTAAGTGATCCCTCACAGTGTGGCGCATGTAAAGCGTACTGACCACCACCGCCTCGCATCGCGCCGTGAGCTATAGGATTAGTTAAAATGTTATAATTAATCTTAATTAATCTAGGGATCTTCTAAAATTCATAACTCTCTCTACAAAATTTAGAATAATGTGAGATAAAATCTTATGGAAAGATAATTCAATCTAGAATATTTTAAAATTAATTTTAATGGGTTTTAACTTATAATTTTCTCTAATTTTGGGTTTTCTTGAAAACATTAATTTGCTAATTACCTTTTAATTAAGCTTTGATTAATCCCAAACTTCTTGGGTATGATTTAGGGGATGACTCCTACCTCCCCTAATTTTCTTGGGATTTATTGAAGGCTTGATTAGAACAATTGCATGTGGATTTATTAATTACCCTCCTTATGTAATTAAACATAATTAGGGTATGATTAGTAATTTTAATCCATGATTAGGGTTGATTAAGGTCAGATCTAGTAAGTAGAAGGTTTATGAAATAATTTTGAAGTATTTCCCCTAAGCTATTCCCTAAAACACATCTTTTCTCCTTAATCTCCTCTTAATTAAGGGTTAATTCATTAATCATCCCCTTAATTAATTTCTAAAAATTCTAAAAAGTTCCAGAACTTAATTAATCTACTTTGGGTAGATGCTTAGGTGTTTAATAACCTAAGTTTAATTAAGAAAATCAAAATTTAATTCATAAGTATGAAAGGGTGTTTTGAAATTACTTAAGCTAAACCCCTTAGCTTAATTAACCTTTAATTATGAGCCAAATTGCATTAGGCCTTTTTCTTATTAGGTGAATTGCAAATTTAAATTCCTTGTGAGTTTTTTTGTCATCTCAATGGCTAATAATTATTTGGTTAATTATTCTAAGGTGGTGTAGGTAAGGGTTAATTAAGTTACTTAATTCATACCTTAACCTAATTGATGCGTAAAAATGGATCTAATTATCTAAAAATTAAACAAAAATATAAAACACATATGAGAATGGGTTAGGAACTGCAAACTTAACTCACCTTTTTAAAATTAAATCAAATTCCAAACTAAACAAAAATCACGTTGAATTCACTTTAATTTATTTTAAAATTTTTTATTATATAAGAATGTCTTTAGGATTTAAGTGAAATGAACTTGTTTATATGCTTTCATTGCTTTGAGTCTTTCCCAACATGTTAAATTTGTATGTCATGTGATTTCATGCATTCATATTTTTCAAATTCAAATTTAAAAATGAAATTGTTTACTTTATGTCAAATTTGCATGTGTTGGCTAAAGTAGAAATATGATTGGCTATTATCACTACTAAATCCAAATTATTTTTAAAACATATAAATCAATTACCAAATCTGAAAGTGTGCTACCTATACTTTAATTATAAGCTTGCATGTGACAGAATATAAAGGTATGCTTAGTGTAGGTTTCCTTTCTCTCTTATGTTGGCATAATTTTGAATAGGAATTTGGTGAGATATATGGTTCATTTGAAAAGGACCTAAGACTCACCTAATTCCATATCCTATTCATCCTTATGCTATCACCTAAGATGGGCTACCTATACTTGCATACATAAATTGCATAAACAAAATGAATATATTAATACAACTTTTGCATTCTTCCTTTCCATTTCATTTCTTCTATACATATGTATGTATTTAAGAAAAGTGGTATATTAGTCTGGACAACCCCAAGGTTGTGAGGCTTTAAGTAGGCCCAAGTAGGTCTTATATCTTACACCTCTGGTTAACAATGGCACTGTACTCACTTATGCCTTTTCTACTTTCATGAGTGCATGTGAAAATTTCGATAAAGAAACCCTTTTCTACTAAAGAAAATCCAGTAGCTTAATCTTCTAAATTTACTTAAATGAATTACTTATCATGCATCATAAAGTATGTTAAATATCCCCACTTGTATGTATAGATATGCTTAAGGTCCATCCATATGAATGTTATACATGTTGGGAAAGAAATGAAGTAATGTGTGTTCTGTGAGTTTTGATTCATTTTATTTAATCTTAAAATGCCTTTCTTTTTTGAATAGATTTGTTTAGAGTTCATCTAAACTTAAGATTAATTAAAATATTTAATCAAGACATTCAACTAAACAAAACTAAAATGTGAATCTCCTTTAGAAATTACTTAGGTTAGAGAACGAAAGAGAAATTCTCTCCTCTTTCCCTCTCTTCATAACTTAGTAATTAATTGTAGGATCCACTTAAACCAAATTAAAACATGAAATAAAATCAACTCAAAACAATTAAACAACTTAAATCAAACCTTCCTCTAAGTGGAACATATTCTTTACACTTAAAAAATTTGAACCTAAAGCCACAGCTAAGCATACCAGACAAACCTTCAAAGCACACACATTTGCCTAAGTCAACACTTCAGCTTTAGTTAAATTGATTGCATGGTTTGATGTTTTGTTTATTTTTTTGTGATATATGTTTTAGACTGGATGTTAGGGGTGTAGAATGAATGGTAGGATGTTCTTAGTCTAACTATTCTTTTAGGGATTGTGCTTAGAGTATCATAAATAAAAATATAAATGCTTTTGCTTGCAGGTGCTTTATACCCCTAAGCATAATCTAATAGGCCAAGTGGACTTAGTCACCCATCTATAGGGTGATAAGTCCAATATACATGCATGGGCTTTGTGTGGTTTGTTTTAGCTAACCTTTGTTTTATAAGTGTTAGCTAGATTTTCATTCTTTTTCTTTTCATGTAAATTTGTGCAATTAGGATTTTGGAATGATTGTTATGGGGATTAGGATGAGTATTGCTCATAAGATCTTATCTTATGCATCATGTAAAGGCTTGGAGCATCTACCTTCCAACCATCCAAAAGGAGGAACCAAAAGAAGAAAGAAGAAAGAAGAAAATAAGAAGAAAAAAATGAATTCCATTTCTTAATTGTAATTTAATTTATTTATAATCTGGGTTGTATAAGGGTAAAGCTTGGCTACCCAATTTAATATTTTTTGAGTTTGTGCGGTGGTGCCCGACCACAATGGCCTTTTATTCTTTTGGCGCTTAGCTTTATAAATTAATTGATGATTTGTTTAGCTTGTGCATTAAGTGACATATTTTTCCTAGTTTCTTCCTTTCTTTAAGTATGGCCTGGATGTGGACTAGGCTCTGTAGGAAAAAATAAATCTTTTACCCAACTTAACAACTCAAAATAAAAATTAAACAACTCAAAACCTCACCTAAAGCTTAGGTTTAAAATCAAGATAAAATAATTAGCAACCCCTTAGCTGGATTACCATTTCTTTTACAATATCATGCACAAATGCATCTTATTTCACTCTTGATTGGAGGGCTTCCACCTTTGCCAAAGAAGCTTGGCTTGACCTTTGAGAGCCTTGGTAGAAATTCACCTCCTCCCTTCTCACTGATTTTGGCCAATAAATTTATTTCTCATGCATTAGGCATATGAATCATATTAGCTCGAGTCAAAATAATTAACCAAAATAAAAATAAAAATGAAATTTGAATTACATTAGATTTAGGTCACTTGAAGCATGTCCCTTTACATGATCTAGTCTCTTTAGGGAGTAAGTTTAAGGACTTAGTATCTTTCTAAATAAATAATAGCCCAGCTATCTTGCATAAGCATAATGACTTGCCTGCATGTATTTAAAATCATAGGAGGAGTTAGTTAGCAGCCACCCCCAGGCAGTTGTAAGTCCAAGTTGTCGGTGGTTTGTCCTCTTGTGGAGGCAAACCTAAATACCCATTTTCACCTTATTTAGGTTGGTTTTTTCCTTGAGCTCCTAGATTTAAGTTCTAAGGTTGGTTCTCTCCTTTTTGGGCCATAAGCATAATTCCTCACCTCTTAGGCATTTCCTTAATCTTGTGTTAAGGAATCATAAGTCCTAAATTTTTAATAAGAAAAATGCAACTCAAACAAGATAAATTAATTTTAAAAATGTAAAGCCCAACTATAGGATAGTTTGAGAGATGCTCGTGGTTTCCTTGCTTATCTTCCATTTTGGCTTTGATAATAACTCCCTCTTTTGATTAATCCCATTTGATCTTCAAAATAAAACCAATCAATTGATGGTCCTTTCCTATTAAAATATTTATAGATAATGATCATTTACCTTAATCAAGAGTTTTCCTAAGGAATCCCAATTCCTTAGGATGTAATTAACTTTGAGCTTTGTAGAAACAATACGATTTAAAATAAAACCTTTACTTTTCCATGTAAAGTAGGGGAAGAATCTCTGATACATATGCAAACCCATCTTCATTAGAAGTCCTTATTTAGGTGATTAGGTCCATTAAAGGGTAGTGATTTCTGTCTTTTGAGATAGTACGCTATTTCCTTGATGACATACTCAATCACCTGAATAAGTACATCTGTGGATCTGCATGGTGTCCTAAAAAGATGAATTTCTATAGGTCTTGCCTCTTTCATTTCTCTCCATAGATTTGAAGGTGACTCCCATCTATAGAAATTTTTCACCACAGCGGGCTATGAGCATAAATCCTCACCTCTTAAGTTCCATGACTTTGTATCATGGAATTGTAAGCCCTAACTTTCTAATAAAAATTCAACTCAAATAAATAAATCAATTCAATTTCAAAAATATAAAGCCTAATCATAAGATAGTTTAGGATGCTTACTAGGCTTCCTAGTATCATAAGCATCCCCTACTTATCTTTCTTTGGCTTCGATAATAACTCTTTCCTCTTGATCAATCCCACTTGATCTTCTAAAAATAAACCAATTGATTGATAGTCATATCTTTGAAATCTTTGGAGGCAATGATCATTTACCTTAATCAAGAGTATTCCAAAGGAATCCTATTCCTTAAGATGTAATTAACTATGAGGGCTTACCTCCATAGAACTTAAAGTTTAAAATAAATCGCTTTTCCCATATAAAGTAGGGGAAGAATCTCATTAAAGACCCATAGTCCTTAGGAGTCCTTATTCATCTGATTAGGTCCATTGTAGTGTGGTGACTTCTATCTTTTTAGATAGTACACCTTTCCTTAATGCCATATCCGATCACCCTAGCAAGAATATCTGTGGATCTACATGGTGTCCCAATAAAAGGCGTATATTTCTATTTTCATTTATCCTTTTCCAAAGGATAGATGAAGGCAGGAATAATTTTACCATAAATTTTTCTATCGACTTTGCTGGGGATGGTTCCTCTCTCCATCTTTGGTAAATGATCTTTGTCTCCAAGTATCGATAGTGGGTTTGTATTTTATATAAATTCAAGACTATCTTTCTTTTCCATTGGCACTTAGTTTATTTCATCCTTAAGCTAAGCTAGTCAATATCTTTAGGTTTTAGGACCTCACCTCGTGTTGGTCTTAAAACCTATTGGCTTTCCTAATAGATGAAAACAAAAATTTAATAAAAGAGAAATACTAAAGACTTCCTTCTTACCATGTCTATGGTAAGGTAAGGTTTATCCTAAAAATAAAGAAGAATCAATCCTTTATGAAAACATCAATTTCCAAATAGCACTTTTTCAAAATGCACATAATAAAATGTTTGCACAAAAATTTTGCTAAATCACCCTCATCTAACAATCTTCATGATTGTTATATGTTGGACCTTTCAAAAATAAAAATCAACAATCATATTTTCCAAAAATACAAGTGAACATCTTCACTCAATTCACTTCGATGGAGATTTCATTTTCAAAAATAAAATCAATAATCATCCTTTTCAAAAAGCACAAGTGAACTTCCTCATTCAATTTAGTGAATGAGGATTTCACCTTTCAAAAATAAAAATAAACAATCTTATTTTCCAAAAATACAAGTGAACATCTTCACTCAAGTCACTTTGATGAAGATTTCATTTTTCAAAAATAAAATTCATAATCATCCTTTTTAAAAAAGCACAAGTGAACTTCCTCATTCAATTTATTGAATGAGGATTTCACTTTTCAAAAATAAAATCCAACAATCATATTTTCCAAAAGCACAAATGAACATCTTCACTCAATTTATTTTGATGAAGATTTCATTTTCAAAATAAAATTCAAAGTCATGTTTTCTAAAAAAAACACAAATGAACATCCTCATTCAATTTATTGAATGAAGATTTCATTTTCAAAACAAAATCAATAACCATCTTTTCAAAAATTAAAAACAACATTTGGATCTTCCATTTAGCATACCCAAATTTACTAAGTTAAGATCCACCTTTTAAAATCAAAATCAAAAATATGGAACACGTTTGGATCTTTCATTTAGCATACTCAAATTTGCTAAGTGAATATTCACTTTTCAAAATCAAAACATCAAAAATAAAAACACATTTGGATTCCCTTAGCATACCTAAGTTTGCTAAGAATCCTCTTTTCAAACAAAAATCAAAACATGAATCACATTTGGATCTCCTATTTAGCTTACCTAAATTTTCTAAATAGAAATCCTTTTTTCAAAAACAAAAGAACAAAATCAAACACATTTGGATTTTCTTAGCATACTTAAATTTGCTAAGAATCCTCTTTTCAAATCACAAAAACATGAAACTCATTTGGACTCCCTTAGCATACCTAAATTTGTTAAGAATCCTCTTTTCAAATTCATCAAAACACAAAACACATGGATCCTTTACTTACCATACCTAAATTTGCTAAGTAGAGATCCTCTTTTCAAAAACAACAAAACACTTACATTCTTCATTTAGCATACCCAAATTTGCTAAAAGAGGATTTGATTTTCAAATCACAAATGTTCACAAAATAAGCAAACAAAAGAAAAAGAAGAAATTATTTTCAATCACCTCACCTAGCATACCCAAATTTGCTAAGTGAGTAAATTCCAAAAATCACAAATCCAAAACAAAATCAATTGACCATTACTTCAACATACTCAAATTTGTTGAAAATCAAAAATCTCTTCTGATTATGAACTTATGGAAGCATCTCTCTAAAAATATTTGAACCCATTTTCAACATACATAAATTTGTTGAAAAGGGATTCTAAATTAAAAAAATTCATTTTGCAATCAATCTCAAAATCTCTTCTAAATTCACTTGAGCCCCATTTAACACTTTCAAGTTGTTGAGTGTGGGTTCAAAT
Organism: Cymbidium sinense; assembly: GCA_021442155.1. NCBI lineage: Eukaryota > Viridiplantae > Streptophyta > Magnoliopsida > Asparagales > Orchidaceae > Cymbidium > Cymbidium sinense. Next base: position 186,616,960 of record CM038218.1, on the reverse strand, counting down.
TCTAAAATCAAATTCAAAAATCAACAAAATAGAAATCTAATTCAAGTTTATTTTCAACATTGCAGACTTTCAGTCACCTTTAGTTAGCTTTCAGTCAGTTCATTGTAATGGCAGCGCAGAAGTATGTGTTCACATTTTCTCATGGGATGGATTTGGCCTTTGATCAAGCCAGCCTTCCATGAACTATACCTCATCCACTTTGAGGATTTGTGAGGGACCTCATGATAGTTAGCGGAGCACGTCATCGGGTTGACATGCCATCGATTTGAAGATCCCCTTCGAGAGGAAGGGCGTGGCGGTTCCACATGAGTAGTAGCGATGTGCCCCCGATTGTTCCCCTTGCTGCCCCAGTGGCTAGCACCCACTCATCCCCAAGGGAAGGCTCCCGATTCCAAGGGTTATCTCCGCCTTTGAGGTGGTCTAGTTCCACCTCAACTAGAGATAAACAAGAATCACATTATCAAGTGGTATCACACTCACATTGTCAGGGAGTTGGAGGCAGCTACTCAGTCTATTGTAGAGGAGTTACCTAGGATTGTTTCCCCGCTAGTTATAGAAAACTAGTTCCACCCTCTTTCTGGATCTAATAGAGAGGATACTATGAAGATTTTTGCTTCACCTCCCATTTAGTTTAGGAGTGAGAAAAGAGGGTTATGCGGCTTTCATTCAATTACATTGGTAGTGAGCCTATGGATGATCGAGTCAGGGGCTCAATTTGATTTGAGATCGTTATCCCCATAGTGTGACAGCAAATTAGGGAGGAGAGAGGGGAGTTCATATCACTGAGTGCCGAAGGTATGAAGTGTGGCCTTCTTATGAGCTTTCGATATCAGCATGCTACCCACGTCGATCATATTGACAGTATCTTACTCATGGGGACTACACATCATAGGAGAGAAGCTCCTATCCCAAGAGAGTTGGTGGTGCCTCTACCACACCGCTCTTCCTGGGCTCGTCATCTCTTATACATGTTCCAACATCTACTATTCAAACCAAGGCCATGAAGGCCGCATCAGAGGAGAAGAGAACCCCATTGATGATCCGGCTATGGCCAAGAGATCCCGTTCCATCTACGCCGCCTATTATGGTGAGGCTGAGCTCTCTCGCTCAACCTTCTGCCCCAGTTGTGGTGAGAAAGGAATGACAACCTCGAAGTATCATAGTCATCCCGTCACCACCATCATCGCAGTAGGCTATGGAGATTATAGGAGCAGTTGAGGGAGGAGGAGATAGTTTAGTCACCCCCATGGTCATAGATCCTCCTATGAGTGCCACTCCATCGAGATCCAGCAGTAGTCAGGAATATCTATCCTCTAGTGAGCGTAGTCATCACAAGATCAACTCTCTATCAACTTTAGAGATTAGGTGCCTATCTGTTCATGATAGTGATCCCACTACTGATCAGACCCGATCTTTCATGCCTGTTCAATTGGACTGATCTCTAGATGACATCTTAGATCAGTATCTAATGGAGAAAAAGGAAATCTTAGGATATGCCTGGTTCAATTTATAGGATGAAAAGGTTAATTTTGATCCAAATGAAGATGACCTGTTAGAGGATTCAGTGGGGGTACACATGGTAGATACTAGGGGTTCTCTCCTTCATGATCAGCAGGGTATGGAAGGCGGTGCGGCCAAGCAAAAAAACACAGCCTACTCGACCCAACACCTCCATCAGTAATTAAAGTAATAGGATGAACATATAGAAAATATGGGGAAGCAGCTTGAAGATTTGCTAGTAGCTATTTTAGCACTTCAGAACCAAGCAGCGACGGTTCATCCTACTATAATTGAGACTAATCAGTCAGTGTTGGTGCATGTCTTGGATCTAGCCAAGACTTTACGTCTAGTAGACCAGGGCAACACCAGCCTATAAAGGAAGATAGTGGATAGTACCTCTATACAAGAAAAGGACATCAAAACCATGGTTGAGTAGCAGGTGAGAGAAGTGTTGGCTCAAGCCCATGGAAGATCATCAGTTCCAAAGGGTAGACCCTACCCAGAGGAATTTGATGCTATCCAATATCTTAAGGGTTTTGTGTCACCTTCTTTCAAGAGCTTCGATGGTAGTGAAGGCGACATAGCGCAACTATTACGCTGGTGGCAGTGATGCTTTACTCTTCTGTCTCTTTGTTAGTGGGAATAGCCTTCGATTGGTTTGAAATGCGAACCACAGCTATCCAACAGTTCAGTGAAGACTTTTGCTGAGTTGGAGCAACTCTTCATCAAGAGGTTTGCTGGAGCACAGTAAAGGGTGACTGTAGGCGATCTCGTTGTGGCTCAATAAAACCCTATCGAGTCCCTCATTGATTACATTCTCAAATGACATAATTTGAGTATGAAATATGAACTACAGCTGTCCAAATAGCATGTCATTGAGATTCTACTTAAGAATATCAATGGCTCGATCACCTTCATGCTCAAAGGTTTCACCATCAAAATATTTGAGAAGCTAATCAACAAGGTGGCTAGCTTACAAGGAGAAGCCAAACAGTTGCCTTTTTCAAACCAATCAACAAAGCAGAAGCCACAAAAAGCTTATGAAAAGAAGCCAGGGGCAATGATAGCGATGAACAAGGGGAAGCAGAGCGATTTGAGAGACCTGGTGCTCCACGACCATCACTTTCTCTCATCACCACCCAGGAGTGTCCTACGCTACCACGGTAGCCTCAAGGCTTGCACCTTTAAGCCCAGGAGGAAAATTGGTAAACAATGATCTAACATTCTAGATCTAGGTCATGTTTTGGAAGATTGCTTCACATTCAAAGTTTGTGACATAGCTAGGGCATTATGAATTATCCAGAAGATACCCATACGGAATAATTAACCAGTTCTATTAGAGTAATCCTTGGGGATACTTGCAATCCTTCCAAAACCAAAGAAGGTTGGGATAATTATCTCCAAAATCAAGAAACTTTCCTTGTAGGTGCCTGAGATAGCTCAAACATCCAACATCAAGAAAGGTTTACAAGTTGCTAGAGCCAACTCAAGCAAAAGGGAGCTTCAAGCGGATCATGCCACTGGGATAGCCAAGTAACACAATACCGTGACTAGCCTCCAGTCCATCGTTGCAGCTACTACATCAACAACTACCTCTGCTTCAGCTAGCTCTTCTTCTAGTAGACATTTTGTATTGGCGGATGAGGACATTAAATCCCTCTCCCCACTTACTTTACTTGATTTCTACTATGTACCTCCTTCAAAATCTAAGAAAATAAAGAATAAAGCTTGCTTGAATTATATTTATGCCACTTCTGATGGGTTATCTAAATCCACTCCTAATGAAAACTCTTCAAGTCTAAACAACAAGCTATATGTGAGCCTGACGAGCAGGTAGAATCTCGCACTAACTTGCCAGAAGAGGTCACCAAAGTCAACCTCCGTAGTGGCAAGGTTCTACCTCCTAGGGCAGCACCTCAAGATAGAGGAAAATAAGTCATTGATTCAGATGATCGAGAAGCCCCTCAACAGGATGCTCCACTCTTGGATATGCTTATGGAGGATCAGCCCAAGGTGGACTACAATGTACTCTCTCACCTAAGAAAGTTGTCATCTAAGCTAAGCATATGCGATGCCCTGGTCTTATCTAAATAGATGAGGGAATCATTAATCAAGGCTCTTCTTGATCCTGAGATATGCTTAACTTAGCTGACTGCTATTGGAGAGGAGGTACATTATTTTAAAGAAACTCAGTGAATCACTTTCACAGATGAAGACCTTCTTCTGGAAGACATGGAGCACAACCGTCCCCACTACATTACAGTGGACTTGGGAAAATTTAGACTTGCCAGAGTTCTCATCAATCTAGGTGCATCAGTGAATATTATGAGTCTAAAGACCCTTGCCTATTTAAGGATCGACATCTCCACACTCCGAGGAGATCGAATGATGTTGAGAGGATTTAATGAATAAGGTGAGAGGACTTTAGGTTACATAGTGTTACCTTTGAAGATAGGTGACTGAAAGACTGAAGCCAAGTTTTATATCATTGATTCAAATACTTCATTCACCACTTTGCTTGGTAGGCCTTGGATACATCAGAATAAGAAGATTTCATCCTCCCTCCATCAATGCATCAAGTTCAGGAATGATGGGATTGAGTACTGTGTCAAAGGAGATGAAAAGCTATTTTTAGTCAGAGAGGTTGAGATATATGAGGATACAGCCTACTATCTTCCTTAAAACATATTTTCTCATGAACTTGGGTAAAATTCAAATGCAAAAGAAAAAGAAAATAAAAATAAAAATAAAAATCCAAGTGAACAAGAAAGGAAATTGAGGAAGAAGTAGAGCCACATATCACATTCCACCCACAGTTCATTCCATCATATGGACATATGGGTAGGATGACTCGACCTCCACCAGGTAGAGGCAGATACAGAGGCATTTCTAGAGGTGGAAGACCCCCTGGTTGGCCATCAACCAACAACAGTTATGTTCTAGTTCATAGGAGTACCCCTGTTATTCACATAGACTTGGAATCCATCTTAAAGGATGAGTCTAATGTGATTAGCATACCAACCAACCCCTCTCAGTGGGTTGCATTGGAGTTTACACTCGAACCGGACAGTGATGAAGACCAGGTCTCCATACAAAGCACGAAAGTATTCGAATCAAATGTATGTGAAACTATCAGGAAACAATTAAGAACCTTAGCTCTAACCTCACTTTCATCTCAAAAATTTGAAAGTTTAGTAGTTAAGGAAGTCCTCAGTCTTCCAGGGATGTCAAGCTGAAGAGATTCTTTTTGGGATCATCATCCTCAAGTCCAGAAATAGATGTAGGACTTGAGGATATTTCAAACAAAGAATTAATAGAATTATCTTTTGATTGGTACTTGCCTTGTGTTCTTAATCTTACAAAGAAGGGTTTAATTCCTTATACATGGTCTAAACATAGGTCAGAATACTTCAAAAAGCTATGGAACAACATAGGCAGGGATGCACAATCAAGATCAGGACTAGGATTTGGTATAATGGGTCCAATCGATGACGACGATTACTGCTTAGTTGTTACCAATCATCTAGAGTCTAATAAGTTATTTTAACACTACACTAACTCTTATGAGGATGTGTGTTTAGAAGCTTCAGATGATTCAAATGATCTCCAAGTCAAAAATGCACCGCCAGAATTTGAAGAGGAGATCCATTCAACAATTGACAAGCATAAAGAAATTAACCTCAGGACAGAAGAAAATCCATGCCGACATACATCAGTTCATTACTGAATGAAGAAGAAACTAATGACTTAGTTAGGCTATTAATTGAGTTTAAAGACTACTTTGCATGGAGCTATAAAGAGATGCCTAGATTATCTCTTGATGTAGCAGTCCACAAACTAGCAATAGATCTTAGCGCTAACCCTATCAAGCAAGCTCCTAGATGCATGCGCTTAGAAATCAAACAACATGTCATTTCTAAAGTTAAGAAATTGATCGGTGCTGGTTTCATCAGGGAAGAAAAATACCCTACTTGGTTAGCCAGTATTATCCTAGTTAAGAAGAAGAATGGCCAAATTCCCATTTGCATCGATTTTAGGAACTTAAACAAGGCATGTCCTAAGGATGAGTTTCCTCTTCCTATACCAGAATTAATGGTGGACATCGCCTCATCTCATGCAATTTGCTCTTTCATGGATGGGTCATCTACACCAAATCAAGATCCCAGAGGATGAAAGAAAACACTTTCCAAACCCTAATTGGAATCTATTGTTATAGGGTCATTTTACCATAAAAGGTGCTACATACCAATGGGCCATGACTCAGATCTTCAATGAACTCATCCATCATCAGGTTGAGTGCTATGTTGACGATTTAGTAGTCAAAAGCAAAGAAAAGGAAGACCATCTCTTTGACTCGAGAGTAGTTTTCGAACAGTTAAGATAATATATCCTCAAAATGAATCCCCTGAAGTGTGCATTCGAAGTAGCTTCAGGAAAATTTCTAGGGTTTGTTATCTGACACTAAGGAATAGAAATATATCCAAAAAAGATCAAAGCTATCTTAGAAATTCCACCTCCTAAAATTTCAATGCAACTCAGATCATTCTAAGGGCAGTTGGCATATCTAAGATGCTTTATCTCCAACCTATCGGGGAGATGCAACCCATTTTCAGCACTTGTCAAAAAGGATTCCAAGTTCAAGTGGGATGACAAGTGTCAATATGCCTTCGAAGACATCAAGCACTATTTGGTGAAGCCGCCAGTTCTAGCAGCCCCTATCCTGGGCAAGCTGTTGATCATCTACACAGCTGCTTTGGATGACTCCCTTAGTGCTTTGTTGGCCCAAAATAATAACGAAGGGAAGAAGAATGCTCTCTGCTACCTCAGCCGTTGTCTGATCCCTGCTGAAGCAAACTACCCACCTATTGAGAAACATTCACTAGCTTTAATCTTTGCATCCCAAAAGCTATGACATTATATGCTTTCTCATAAGGTGAACTTGATTTCAAGAATCAATCCACTACAGTATCTCATGACACATCCAATGTTATCCGGACGTCTAGCACATTGGTCCATGATACTCTCATAATTTCATATCACATTCGTACCCCTCCGTGCAGTAAAAGGATAAGCACTAGCATATTTCTTAGTAGCACAACCACTTCCTGCTGATTCTCTGCTCAGTGACGATCTCCCTAATGAAAAAATCATGAACTTAGGGGAGGTTGACAACCACTGATGGGAGATGTATTTTGATGGTGTGGCTTCTTTTCATAAAGGAAAAGCACCACGATCTACTCTTCCAGGAAAGGCAGGGGTAAAAATAGTCCTCTTAACTCCAGACCATGATGTGATGAGATTCTCATACTACTATCTCTTTAATCACTGTACCAATAATGAAGCTGAGTATGAGGCTTTGATTGCCAGTCTGGAGTTAGCCACTGCAGTGTGTGTTAAGAGCATCAACATCTACGAGGATTCTTAGTTGGTCATCAACTAGATTGTTGGGTCTTACAAGGTTCTCAAACCTAAGCTTTGTCACTACCACGAGTATACCATGAAGCTGTTGACCTAAATCCCTAAGGTCACTATCTATAAGGTTCCCCGAGCAAAGAGCACAGTAGTAGATTCTTTGGCCAAACTTGCCAAAGAATTGACATGTCTGGAAGATGAGTCCATTCCAATAAGGGTCCAAAATAGACAAGCCCTATCCCTTATTGATGCTGAACTCATCGAGAGACTTTCTCTTGAAGGGGAGGTTGTCAATGCTTATAAGGATAAGGAGCTGGATTGGAGGCAATCATTCATAGTTTACTTGAACACCGATAAACTACCACAAGAGAATTCATAAGCCCATCAGGTGAAATAGAGAGCTCTCTCCTATGCTCTCATTGATGGCACCTTATATCTACGATCTTTCGATCAAATGTGGTTACGCTATTTGGACAAACTCGAAGCCCATAGGATTGGGACTGATGTACATTTAGGTCTATGCGGAGCGCATCAATCCAATTTGAAGATGAAAATGAAGATCAAGATACTAGGATACTACTAGCCTTTGATGATTACAGACTGCATGGATGTAACTAGGATATTCCATCAGTGTCAGGTACCCGATGTGGTCTTATATCAACCATCCAACATTCTACACCCTAGATTGGCCTCATGGCCATTTGAGTGTTGGAGTACAAACATTGTGGGTCCTATCGATCCTCTTTCTTCCAAGGGTCATCTGTTCAGCTTAGCTGCCACCGACTACTTTTCTATGTGGGTGGAGGCAATCCCACTCAGAGAGGTCACAACTCAGCATGTGCTTCAATTTTTCAGGAACCATATCATATATAGGTTCGAGGTGCCTCAACAAAATATATCCGATAATAGTACTGCATTCAAAAGCACCAAGATCAATAGCTTCGTCAGAAGATATGGTATAGATTGGAGATACTCCACCATCTACTATCATAAAGCAAATGGCTTAGCAGAAGCATTCAACAAAACTCTTATCCAAATACTAAAGAAGGCACTTGATGATAATAAGCGGTTGTGGAATGAGCAGTTGGTTGAAACCATGTGGGCATATCGCACCACATACTGAACTCCAACTCGATCTACACCGTTCTCCTTAGTGTATGGGTCTGAAGCCATTCTACCTTTAGAAGTTTAAGTCTCATCACTAAGGATAGTATTGGGTAGCAAAATTACTACATAACTGAATACAAAATTATGGTTAGAAGAGCTCGAAGGATTTGAGGAGAGACGCCTACAGGCGTGCTAGAATCTCAAGTTATACAAAGCTAAAATGATTCAAGCTCGCAATAAACTAGTCCGCCCTAGGTCTTTTCAAGTAGGAGAACTTGTATTAGTCTTAAGGAGACCAATTGATGCCCTTCAAAAGATGGCAGGCAAGTTTAAACCCACTTGGGAAGGCCCCTATGTCATAGAGAAGGCCTACCAAGGAGGATCTTATCAGCTCATTGATTGTAAAGGAGAACACCCGATGCTTCCAATTAATGGGCTCTATTTGAAGAAATATTATCCATAAAATATGTTTGAAAATAATTATCATCAAAAGAATAAAATTTCATTCCAATTCTTCAAAAATCATCTCTTCATGCATTGTGTTATTTGTTTATCTTGCGAATCCACCATGAAGTGTTTAGGATAGGTTTAAGAGAACCCAAGAGGCATCCTATCCCTCTTTCACAACACGAACACAGTCAAACACAATTTTTGGTGATGCTAGAATAAGTGTGAGAGAACCAAAGAGGCATCTTATTTTGATTAGCACAACTGAGTTAAGTGTAAGAGAACCTAAGCGGCATCCTTTCTTAGGGGGAATCATAGTTTCCATCCATGGCGCCATTTCATCCAAATCCCTAAGTGTGTTTAGGGTAGGTGTGATATAACCCAAGCGGTGTCCTATTCTATTTAACATAAGCACAAAAATAAACACAAATCTTTTGTCTCGGGATATTTTGATGTGGGAGCAAGCCCCCTGTGGCACTCACTCATTAGCTGCTCTAGGTCAGGTCTATATGCTATCTCGCTAATATGTCACCCCATTGGTCACTTATTTGGAAGATGTGAGTCCTCGAGCTTTCTTCCTAATTTGATAATTGCAAACCAAAGAGCGCCTTGTTAGTTTGGTAGCCTTCACTGCCTAGCCAGTGAGCTATCTCATGTTGATTTTATTTAAGAAAATATGAGTCCCCACGCTTTCTTCTTGAACTAATCATCATGATTTGACTAGGTTGAGTATTTGAGGTTTAGGATAAGTCTCCTAGAGGCTCCTTTCCACTTGACTACATTTGAGTTAATATAAGTTTCCCAATGGCATTGCTGGTAAGCCCAGGTTGGATGGCACTGTCGGTGAAGACTATCCCAACAATCAGTTCTGCTATAAGAGGATGTGAGTCCTCGAGCTTTCTTCTTAGGCTGATTGTTGCAAACTGATAGACACCTTAGGTAGATTGATGTTCGCTATGCTGATTATACCACTTTTGGCGGATGTGAGTCCCAACGCTTTCTCCTTGAGTTGGCCACCAAATACCTATTGATATTATCTTCTCCAAGGTTTTGGATCAAGCCCTTAGTGGCCCCTCTCCCTGTGGGCACTCTATTTGGATCACGTCCACTACCCGAGTTACTTTTATATTAGAGAGTCCCCCTTTCCTAATAGCCACCCCTATGATTGGAGAATTTGTTCAGCGGATGCTCAGATTCTCCATTAGTTCAGTAAATCTGAGATAGGTCTAGGCTGATATAAGCTCCTTCTCAGTTTGATCCCTCACAAACTAACAGGGTCCACGATAAACTAAACAAATAAATAAATAAAAATATTCGCTTGTGTATTAGGAATTCAAGCTCCAAAGGGCCCCTTTTTCCAAGCAGGTATCATATCTTTAGGGCAGTATCAGCAGAACTCCCTATAAGAATTGCTTGACTACCTAAGTTGAGATAAGTCCCTGGGTCAGCACTCTCTCTGTAGTCACCCTTGGGTTGAGCTCAATCTATTTTTCCATCGATAGGTTACCCAGACAATCATTCTGCTTTGAAAGATGTAAGTCTATGACGCATTCTTTTTAGCATGACTATTGCAAACCGACGGGCAGCCCTAGGTCGAGTTCGATTTATTGCCCAAAGCAATCGATCACCCTAGTGGTCTTTTATAGTGGAAGATGAGAATCCCTATTATTTCTTCCCCTGAATTGACCATTGCAAATCGAAAGGCACTCCTTTGGTTGGATAGTTCTCCCCTCGACCGAGAATCTACTCCCTTTGGTTCAGTAAATCTGAGATAGGTTTAGGCTGATATAAGCTCCTTCTCAATGTGATCCATCACTAACCAATGGAATCCATCAAAAATAATTAAAAATGAAATTAATTTTGACTATCCTTGAGCTGATCTAAGTACCCTAAAGGAATTCACTCAATATTCAGCCCAAAGTTGTGTTCAATTTATTACCTTGCCAGCCGATCACCCTAGTGGCTCCTTATTTCAAAAGATGTGAGTCCCTGCGCTTTCTTCCTAACTTGACCATTATAAATCGAAAGGCACCCCTTTGGTTGGATAGTCATATTGTGTAGTTGGTAGACTACTCCTTTTGGATTAACAAGTGCAGGTCGTGGCCCCTAGTCGGTTCATACTAATGGGATCCATCAAAAATAAACTAAAAAATAAAATTAATCTTGACTATCTTTGAGCTGATTTAAGTCCCCCAATGACATTCACTCAATAGTCATCCCTAGGTCGGGTTCAATTTGTTGCCCAAAGTAACCGATCACCCTAGTAGTTCCTTGTTTTGGAAGATGTGAGTCCCCACGCTTTCTTCCTTACTTGACCATTGCAAACCAAAAAGGCACCCCTTTGATTGGATAGTCCTACTATGTGGTTGGTAGACTACTCCCATTCGATTGGAAAGTCTGAGCTATCCCAAGGCCTCTATGGCTCCTACTCAGTGTAGTCCATCACAAACTGATGGGATCCATCACAATAATTAAAAAATGAAATTAACCTTGACTATCTTTGCGTTGATTTAAGTCCCCCAATGACATTCACTCAATAGTTAGCCTAAGGTTGGGTTCAATCTATTGCCTTCCTAATGGATTACCCCAGTAGCTGGTCCCTACTTTGGAGGTTGTAAGTCTACTACGATTTCTTCCTAGTACAACTACTGCACACCGAAAGGCTCCCCTTTGGTTGGATAGTCCTACTGTGTTTGGTAGACTACCCCCTTTGGATTGGTAAATATTATGTAGCCCAAGGCCTCCATGGCCCCAATTCAATGCAGTCTATTGCAAACCGATGGAATCCATCATAACAATTTAAAAATGAAATTAATCTTGACTGTCCTTGGGTTGATTTAAGTCCCCCAACAACATTCACTCAATAATCAGCCTAAGGTTGGGTTCAATCTTTTACCTTGCCAATGGATCACCCCAGCAGTTGATCCCTACTTTGGAGGTTGTTAGTCTACTACACTTCCTTCCTAGTATAGCTGCTACATGCCGAAAGGAATCCCTTTGGTTGGCTAGTCCTACTATGTATTTGGTAGACTACCCCATTGAATTGGTAAACTGAGCTTGAAAGGCTCCTATTGGTGTGACCCATCCTGGCGACAAGGTCCATCTCAAAAAATCAAAAGTCTAAGAATTTGAAACAAATTCAACCCTCCTCCCTCAGTGGAGACAAACAAAAACAAACAAAATAAATTCAATCAATCTCCCCCAAAGGAGTCAATCAAACAAAATAATCAGAACAAATTAATCTAAACAAACACAACTAAACAATCAAACAAATCAAATCAAATCTCTCATCCCCTTTGTGGATGACTTGAACCTCTTTCCCAAGTGGAAGGTTCACATGCTCTATCCCTAGTGAATTCCTCCTTTACTCTCTCATGTCTTTGACATGAGTGAGGAATCATAAAGCTCTTGATTCCTTACACCTGGTTGAGTAGATCATTTATGTTAGTGCTTGTGATCATTCGGTGTTGTTGATCATTTCGATCAACACCAATACGTGCGGTGTACCTTGTTAGTCACACCACACCTATTGGGCGCCCTTTGTTGACCTTATTTTTAGGATGAGCTCTCAACCCCTCCAACTTAGACATAGGACTTCTCTTAGACACTAACAATTTTCTTAGTCTTAAAACACTTCTAGTGATTAGGTGAACACTTAACCTAACCCTAGAGACTTAGAAGAGTTAGCCATAGGAATAGGTTATGCCTTAGGGGTGTTAGGAAAATTTGCCTACCCTATAGCTTGAACCAAATCCTCACGTCCTCCTTTCAAGTTAAATTTCAAATTCAAATCAACCGCAAACTCAAATCAATTCCAACTTGATTGATTTTCTCAAATCTTAAATCATTTCCAATGGATTTTCTCAAATCATGAATCAATTGCAAATGATAGAAACCCATGATTGAATTCTAAATCTAAAAAATCTATCCTAAGCCCTTTGATTTCACCTTATGGACTTAGCTCAAATCAAATCCAAATCAATTCAAATTCAAGATATTTTCTCATAACCCATTTATATTCTCATTTATATTGATAAATACAAAAATGAAATATAAATCCAAATATTCAAAACTAAATTCAAAAACTCAAATCCAAATTCAACCAAAATTCAACCTAAGCCTTTCAAGTCAAATTCTTGAACTTAGCCAAATCAAACTCAAAAATCAAACCTTAATTTTTTTCATGATTCAATCAATCCTTAAATCATGAATCTAAATATAAACACAAACTTCAATCATCAAACCAAAACTAAATCCAAATTCAACCAAAATTCAACTTAAGTCTTTCAAGTCAAATTCTTGAACTTAGCCAACTCAAACTCATGATTTTTTTTTGATTCAATCAATCCTTCAATCATGAATCTAAATATAAACATTTCAAAACCAAACTTCAAAATCAAACTCATGTTCACCCTTTGAACTTGAAATTGTCAAATGAATCAAAACCCATTTGACTCCAAACCACTTATAAATGGATTTATATTTCAATCATAAGTCCATATGTGAGTTCAATCAAACTTGATTCAACCCGATCAAGTCATTGATTGACCCAGGCTCACTTGACCCAAAGTGACCTAAAGTACCCCTTTTGAGCCAAATTATAATCTTACCCAAATTGGAACTAAGCCCACCTAAGCCTCACATTGTGAGCAACAATCATCATGAGATGATTAATCACATAAATTGGGTCAAACTAAGTCAAACCTAAGGGTTGACCAAGTCAACACTTAGCCAAAATGAAATATAAACTAGCTAAAATCTACCATATGCCAAATTGATTGAAACCATTGATCAAAACTAATTCATGATCAATGTTTGAACTTGATGAAGTCATCATTTGAGCCTAACCTAGCCCAATTGGCCACTTGACCCAAGTTGACCAACTTGACCTAAAAAGTCAAAATGTGTCAAAACTTGATCTAAGCCAAATTGATTGAAACCAATGGGTCAAGTTCATTCTAAATCACTTATTGAACTTGACCAAAACCTCCAACTAGACCCAACCTATTGACCATGAACCCAACTTGACCTAAAAGGTCAAATTGAGCCAAAATCAAATTAAACCAAAATTGATTGAAACAAAAGCTACTAAAACATTTCAAATGACTAACTAAACCTATACCAACCCATGACCTAACCCAAATAGGTCAAATGGGTCAAATTGGTCAACTTGACCCATTTGATCTAAATGAAATCAAATGAACCAAATCCAAATGTAAATCAAATTGAACCAAACCAATGATGCCAACACATTTCAAATGGTCATGTGAACTTGATCCAACCTTGGGTTTGACCCAATTTGAACAATTGGTCAACTTGACCCAAGTTTACCCATTTTGACCTAAATGGGTCAACATGAGCCAAATGACATCAAATCAACTCCAAATTCCATGAAATTTGGACCAAGCTAATTTCAAACAATTTTAAATATGTCCAAAGTGAAATCAAATCCAAATGAACATTTTACCCCTAGGTCAAGGGGTAACCTATGGCTAGTTCCACTTGGAATTTGGTCAATTCCTTTTCATGGACACTTAGCACCCTCTTAGTGGACCAAGTGGGCACTGGTGGGTGTGGTGCACATGACCCAATGGGTTTGGGTACCAAAACCCAAGGCCAAACCACCCCACTCAAAATGAGCACATGGGAATCCCTCTCCACTCTCTTGAGCACATGGGAACACTACTCCCTCACTCACATGGTGTCCAAAATGGCCTAACCAACTCAACCCATAGGATCAATTTGACCATAATGGTATCTACATGCTCGCATGTCCGATCCTCCTAGGGGGAGATATACTCTACCTAATTTCATTTTTTTAGTCTCTCCCTATTTTCATTTCTCCATTCTTGATTACTTCAAAATCAAAAATAAGGGAGGTAGCAAGATTTTCCAACTCATCCAATACTCAAATTTAGCTCAATTCCTCCTTCAAGAATCTTGAGGGAACCCAATTGAGCTCACTCAAACCTTCATCCAAGTGTTCAAACCATGGGAAGAGGTGACTAGACCAAAGTCGCATGCCTAGGAGGAGGATTTTGGTCAATTGAGCAATCCACTTCATCCCAAAGCTTGAAACCTTCAACAGGGATTTGTCTCCACTAGATGAAGTTACCTCGAGGGTTGGGAGCACCGATCATAGGGTCTGGTGAGGAATGGATCAAAATTGAGCTTAGATGTAGGAATGTTTGGTCCTTTGTGAAGGAGAGTTTCACCCCAAGTGAAATTGACCATTAGATCTTCATCCCCTTGCATGATGATGGTGTGGGTTAAGTTTGAGCTCAATCCAAGCTCAATCAAGCTAGGATCATGCCCTAAGGAGTGGATGGTTGCCCTCTCCTACAGGCGAGCTCAATGACGGATCATGGACCATCCATCTCATGTGTTTTGGATGGACGGTCACGATTAATCATAGATCCTTGATTTACCCGAATCGCGGGTTTAATCGACCATCCGATCAATCGGACGGTGAGGAGAAAGCATTATCGGTGATGTGGCTGGACATCTACTTAAATAAATATCTCGCCATGTGGAAAGTGTCGCGCATCGGCGTCCGTGGGGATGAATAACTATATAATTAGGCTATTTAATTAAGTTTTAATCACAGAATCTTCAAAAATACATAACTAAATGTAAAATAAAATGCATTGTGAAGATAATTCAAAGGGGAATAATCTAAAATTAAGTTTGATGGATTTTGAATAGTGAATTTTATGTAATTTGGGTTTTATTAGCAATGTAATTATGTTAATTACTCCCTAATTATTTCATTGATTAATTTCAAACTTCTTAGGGTTGATTAATGGGTTGATGTCTGCCTCCCATGATTTTCTTGGAATTTATTAATGGTTTAATTAAGAGAATTGATTGATTCACTCTTAGTCACTCCCTTAATCAATTAAATGATTAATTAACCTATTAAATAGTGATGAATTAATTAATTAAGTTTGTTAATTTCCTTAGAACAGTGAATGGACTTAGGGAATGAGATAAGGAGTCCTCTCCCAAATCTTTTCCCTAAGTTTATTTCATTTGGATAAAAATCTAATTAAGGTGCAAATTAATTAAATAGTTTAATCACTTAATTAAATGGCTTAATTAATCAAAAATTTGAAATCAAATTAATCTTAACTTAATCATTTCTTTCTTGGGTAGATGCTTAGGTGTTCAATAACCTAAATGAAAGTACCTAAATTAAACCCTTTAGCTTAATTAATCATTAATTATGAGTCAAATGCATTAGGCCCCTTTCTTTCTTAGTTGCATTGCTAATTTAAATTCCTTGTGATTTTATGTCATACTTTGGCTCATAATTATTTGGTTATATATGTTAAAGTGATGTATGTAAGGAGTAATTAATGGACTTAATGTACACCTGAGCTTAAAAAAAATATAAAAAATTAATCTAATGGTTCTAAAAATTAAACTAAAATAACATACATATGTGAAAAATGAGTTAGGACCAGCAAACATTTTCATATTTCCTAAAACCAAATCAAACTAAAAAAAATAAAAATTTCTTTAAAATAAATTTGATTTACTTTAAATAATCTTATTTTATAAGATTTTCTTTAGAAATTAATTAGGGTGAATGAATTTACATGCTTTCATCACTTTATTTCTTTCCTAACATGTTAAATGTGTATATCATATGAAAATCATGCATCTATGCCTTTTGAAAATCAAATTAAAAATGAAATATTTCCTTTATATCAAATTACATGTTTTGGTTAAAGTAAGAATATGAATGGCTATTATGACTACTAAATCCAAAATTATTTTCAAAACTTATAAATCAAACATCACAACTGAAAAGTATGCTACTTATAATTATTTATAGGCTTGCATGTGAATATAATATAAAGTGTGCATTGTGTGACTTTCCTTCTCGTCTCTTTTAGATAGTTTTGAATAGGATTTTGCAAAGTGTATAGTTCATTTGAAAAGAACACAACACTTGCTTAAATCCATTCCTATTCATTCCTATGTTATCCCTTAAGAAGTATATTCACACTTGCATATGAAAATTGCATAAACAAATCAAACAAACAAACATAAACTTTTTGCATGACTCTTTTTTCCATTCATTTCTCTTTGTACATGCACTTGTATTTAAAGAAAGTGGTATATTGTTCTAGACACCCCGGGGTTGCGAGGCTTTAAGTAGCCCTAAGCAGGTCTTGTGCCTTACACCCCTGATGTAAATAATGGCGCCGTACTCACTTATGCCTTTCGTACATGTAAATGTGCATTTGAAAATGGATAAAAGAATCCCTCTTTTCTACATAGCAAAATCTTGCATCATAAAAACATCCAAATTTCTTAAACAAACTCTCTTAGCATTCAGCATTAAGGTGTGCTAAACACTTCCAATTGCATGTATAGATATGCTTAGGATTCATCCATATGCATGTTACACATTTTGGGAAAGAAATGAAGTGTTGTGTGTTTTGTGATAGTATTTCACTTTACTTAATCTTAAAATTCTTTTCTTTTTGAATAGGTTTGTTTAGGAAAAATCTAAACTTAGGATTAATCAAAACACATAATAAAATATTCACTAAACAAAAATCTTTAATGAATCTACCTTAGAAAATACTTAAGGTAGGGAGGAAAGAGAAGTTCTCTTCTCTATTCCTCTCTTTACAACACTTAAAAATTAATTTTAGGTTCATTTATACCTAATTAAATTACAAAATAAAATCAACCAAATCAACTATATCACTTAAATGAAATCACCCTCTAAGTTGAACATTTTTATACTTAGAAAACTTCAACCTTAAAGCCTGACAAAGCATACCACATAAATCTTAAATAACACACCCATTAGGCTAAGTCACCACTTCTGGCTTTAGGTTAGGGCGGTGCAGGGTTTGATGTTCGCTTTTGTTTTGTGATGTAATATTTTAGTCTGGATGTTAGGGTGCATGTGCGTAGTCTGAATGGTAGGGCGTTCTTAGTCTAACCATTATCTTCTACAGGGGATTGTGCTTAAAGGGGCACTATAATAAAAATATAAATACTTTTTTGTTGTGCAAGTTGCTTATACCCCTAAGCATAATCCAAAATAGGCCAGGTAGACTTGGTTACCCATGTGTGGGGTGCTAAGTCTAATTTATTCATATACATGTTTGGGAAGTGTGGTGTGTTTAGCTAATATCTATTTTGCAGGTTTTAGTTAGATTTACTTTTCCCATTTTCATGTAATATTTGCAATTAGGATTTGGAATGAATGTTATGGGGGATTAGGATGAACATTGGTCATAAGACTATGTCTTATGCACCATGTGAAGCCTTTAGGGCAACCACATTCCAACCAAGTCAAAAGAAGAAAGAAGAAATAAGAAATAAGAAAGAAGAAAGAAAAGAAGAAATAAAGAATGAAGACATCCCCCCCCCACATAACATGAATTCCTTTTTGATTGTAATTAATTCATTTATAATTCGAGTTGTATAAGGGTAGAGCTTGGCTATTAAATTTCTTTTCGGGTTTATGTGGTGGAGCCTGGCCACAAAGGCCATTTATTCTTTTGCACTAGCTTTATAAATTGTTTGATGTTTGCTTAGCTTATGCATTAAGATGGTATATTTTTTCTAGTTTCTTCCTTGCTTTGATGAATGGCCTAGATGCGATTAGGCTCTTAGGAAAAAATAAATTTTTTATCCAGTTAATCAACTCAAAACTAAAAATTAATAACTCATAATCTCACTTAAATCCTAGGTAATAAAACAAGATAAAAGATTTAGCAACCCCTTAGTTGGATGTTATATGTTTTCACATCATGCATAAAAAATATCTTGTTTCACTCTTGCTTATGGAGGGCTTCCACCTTTTCCAGAGAACTTGGCTTGACCTTTGAGAGACATGGTGGAAATACACCTCCTTCTTATTGATTTTGGCCCATAATCCAATTTCTCATGCATTAGCCATACGAATCCCATAGCTTGTGTCAAATCAATTGTCCAAAAATGAAAATAAAATATAACAAAAATTTGCATTAGATTTAAGTCATTAATCATACATTACATGATCTAGTCTCTTATGGAGTGTGTTTAAGGACTTAGTCTCTTTCTAAATAAATAACATCTTTGTTATCTTGCAAAAGCATCAGACTTGCTTACATGTATTTAAAATCATAGGAGGAGTTAGTTGGTAGCCCCAAAGGTTGTAAGTCTAATAGTTGGGTGGTTTATCCTCTCTTGTACCCATTTTCTTCTTAGATTTAGATCGTGCTTCGACCCTCGCCAAAGCTCCCTAGATTTAGGTTCAAAGGTTGTTACTTTCCTTTGCGAGCTACAAGCATAAATCCTCACCTCTTAGGCATTTTCATGATCTTGTGTTGCAAAACTGTAAGTCCTAAATTTCTAATAAAATTTCAAATCAAATAAATAAATTACTTCAATTTCAAAAATATAAAGCCCAACCATAGGATAGTTTGGGTTGCTTACTAGGCTTCTTAGTATCATAAGCATCCCCTACTTATCTTCCTTTGGTTTCGATAATAACTCCTTCCTCTTGATCAATCCCACTTGATCTTCTAAAAATAAACCAATTGATTGATGGTCATATCTTTGAAATCTTTGGAGGCAATGATCATTTACCTTAATTGAGAGTATTCTAAGGGAATCCTGTTCCTTAGGATTTAATTAACTATGGGGGCTTACCTCCATAGGAAACTTAACGAACCCGGTTTAAAATAAACCTTATTTTACTTTTTTATGTAAAGTAGGGGAAGAATCTCTGGTACATACAAAGAGCCATAGTCCTTAAGAGTCTTTATTAAGGTGATTAGGTCCATTGTAGGATGGTGACTTCTATCTCTCGAGATAGTACATCATTCCTCAATGTCATACCCGATCACCCGGTTTAAAATAAACCCCATTTTTCTTTTAAAAGATATGCATTCATGCTTTATTTAATTGGTTGAGTCGATTAGTCATGTGATTTAAGGTTCTTTTCTTATGCTTTTTCATAACAATTTAGATGGAGCTTTAAATTAATATGATAAAATCATTCAACCAAATGGAACATTAATTCCAAATACATTTACTCACATTTATCATTTAAGTGTGTTAAGATATAAATTGTATGTATAGCTATGCTTAGGATCTAATCATATGCATGATATACATGATGGAAAGAAATGAACAAACATGTGTTATATGATAGTAATTCATTCCAACTAATCTTAAGATGCCTTTCTTATTGAATGAGTTTATTTAAAGTGAACCTAAACTTAGGACTAATTAAAACATGTAATAAGTCATTCACTAAAGGGAATTGATTAATTAATTTACTTTAGATGTGACTTAAGGTAGGGATAAAAGAGAGTGATCCTTTCTTTATTTCTCTTCATAACACTTAGTTGTTGAGTGTAGGTCAAATAAAATAAAATAAAACATTAAGTAAAATTTGCAAATCAGTTAAACCATTTAAAGTGAAACCACCCTTTCGAATTGAATGTCCTTCATACTTAGAAAATCCTAACTCTAAAGCCTAGTTAGGACATACCACACAAGCCTTAACACACACATTAGATTAATTCACTACTTCTAGCTTTATGTTAGGTTAGTTTATGGTTTGATGTATATTTATTTTGTGATGTGTTGTTGTAGACTAAATATTAGGGTGTATGTTTTGTAGATTGGATGTTAGGTCGTGATTAGCCTAATCATATTTTTTTTGGGAGATTATGCTTAAAGGATGCTTAAAATAAATATAAATGCTCTCTTTTACAGATTTCTTAACCCCTAAGATAATCTATATTAGGATAGGTGGACTTGGTTACCCATGTGCAGGGTGCTAAGTCCAAATTATTTATATAAGTGCTTGGGTTGTATGGTGTGTTTAAGTAACACTTGGTTTGCATGTGTAGTTAGATTTAGTTTTCCAATCTTTTAATGTAATTGTGCATTAGGAATTTGGTTAAGTGTTATGGGGGTTAAGGATGAACATTGGCCAGAGGGTTTAATCTTGGGGTGTCGTGTGATGCCTAGAAGCCTACCAAATCAAATGGAGCAAATCAAATGAAGAAATGGAGGGAGCATGAAGACTTGAAGATCCCCCATAACACTTATCATTCATAATTTGTAATTATTCTTTTACATTACCAGGTTGTATAAGGGTAAAACTCAGCTACCTACATTTTTCTTTTCGGGTTGTAAAGCGGTACCCGACCACACTAGCCTATTATTCTTTCATGTTGAGGTTATAAATTTTTTGATGATTTGTTTACACTACGTAATAGAAATGATATGTATTTTCCTAGTTTCTTCATATATGATGATTTAATGTACGCCTTGGATCCGTTTAGGCTCTTAGGCAAAAATAAATTTTCTACCCCAACTACAACTCATAATTAAGTTTTTAAAATAATTCATAATCTCACATAAAGCCTAGGACATAATCAAGATAATAAAATATTTTGCAACCCCTTAGTTGAATGTTGTATGCTTAACACCATGCATATCATCTTGTTCATCTCTTGAAAATGAATGGTATCCATCCATTGCACATCAAGGGAATGCTTGACCTATGAGGACATCCCTTGGGGGTGGAGAACACCTTCTTCTATTAGATTTATCCCATAATCAACTTCATCATGCATTTAGACATATAAAATCCTATGGCTTGTGTCAAAATAAAGAGTCAAAAAAAATTCAAATAAAATTTGATAAGATTTGCATTAGACTAAGTCATTATTCATACCACTCATGCTCTAGTCTCTTAGAGAATGGGTTTAAGGACTTTAGTTTCTTTCTAAATAAAAACAACCTAGCCATCTTGCAAAATATATGACTTGACCACATGGTTTTAAAACATAGGAGGAGTAAGCTGGCTGCCACTCCATGCGATTATAAGTCCAGCAGTCAGGTGATTTACCCTCTCTTGTGGAGGTAAACAAGATACTCATCTTCTCTTAGATTTAGGTCGTGCTTTGGCCCTCACTAAAGCTCCCTAGATTTAGGATCTGAGATTGTTGTTTCCCTTTGGTGATACAAGAATAAATCCTCAGCTCTTAGGCATTTTCACAATCTTGTATTGTGAAATTATAAGTCCTAGATTTCCAATAAAATTTCAACTCAAATATATAATTCTCCTCAATTTTAAACATATAAAGCCCAACCATATGATAGTTTGGGATGCTCACTAGGCTTCCTCGAAACATGAGCATCCCTTACTCATCTCCTTTTAGCTTTGATAATAAATCTCTTTTTTTGATCTATCTCATTTGATCTTTCAAATATAATTAATTTATTGATAGTTCTATTTTTGAATTCTTTGGAGACAATAATTTCCTACTTTAATCGAGAGTATTCATGAGGAACTCACCTTTTTTATAATGTAATTAACTATGGGGGCTTGCCCCCATAGGGAACTTTAGAAATCGGTTTAAATAAATCCTATTTTATTCATCCATATAAAGTAGGGAAAAAATCTCTCGTATATTTGAAGACCCATAATGTCTTAGGAGTTCTTATTACGTGATTAGGTCCATCGTAGGGTAGTGATTTATGTCTTTCGAGATAATGCACTATTCCTTGGTAGTACCTGATCACCTTAATGTGTATACCCTCATGCGTGGTGTCCCCATATACACATACATATACATAATCAAAAATAAACACCCTGGGGTTTTCTACCCTTTCTCATTGAAATCATGAACCATCAACTTATCTCTCCCAAGATGTTGGATATCAAGTGATAATCCTCTTAATGCTTTTAGACTTATAAGATAGATAGAAGAACTTGGATCAATCAATATTCAATTGATCAAGATGTGATCACTCTCTGCAGTAAAATATAGAGGATGATTATGATCTGTTGTTCCAAACATAAGATCTTATTCAGAAAATTTGATTACTGGGAGATCTTGTGTTTGCAATGATTCGGTGGTAAATTAAGCTTCATAACTCTCTTGATCTTTAAGAGCCTGTATCAAAGTTTCTTGAATGTATTTGACTTTAAGAGAACCTCATACACACTTAATTGTGCAGGGATCTTTCTCAAATGTGATAGAATATTATAATCACATTTGAATTCCCCTTCTTTGATGGTGGTGGTAAGACTTTACCACTTCTTAATTGAACTTAAATCACCTTGTCGTGCTCAGATTCCTCTGAAGAGGTAGTTTCTTTGAGGATTGACCAAAAGAGTTAAACTCACTTTTCATTTACATACATTTTATATGCGATGTTGTTGATGAGTCAGACTCTTCTCCATCTAGAAACATAAATCTTCATCTGAACTATTATCCTTTTGTTAAGTCATTAGACAATATTCAGATGTTAACTCCTTAGGCGCTTCTTTCTTTTCTGAGAAGAATTTTGATGGATTGATTGCATTTGTGTGGCTGCCATTGTCATCTTGAAGTGACTTGTGCTAAAGAACATCTGACATTACATAAATAATTCGGCATGTATCTACTGGGAAAAATTCACAATTATCTTCTTCATCCAATTCAACACTATAGAGTTTAGGCATAAAGTCTATAAGCCTAACTAGTTGTCAGGTTGGCTGATGATACACATCTAAATTATTAATAATCTTTTGAGTTGTAGTCTTCTTCTTCTTTTTCTTTATTTTATTTAATTTGATCAGCTTCTTTGAGAGATCTGGTAAAATTTGAGTCAGTTTCTTTTCTCTTTGGGATGAGTTGACAATGTTGTGGTGCCTCTAAGTCGATGACGTGGAGGTTGACGCATACAATCTCGACACCATTTTCAAATCAATCACTGGTTCAAGAGGCGATTTCCAGCTAATACCAAGAACTCCTTCAAGTTTCTTTAGCATCTTTATAGTCTTTTTAGAAACTATCGTTTCCCAATCTTCAATCTAAACTAATTTTTCTTTCTTTTTGCCTTTAATGGATGATACGGAAAAGGATGTAATCATCCTTGTAGATTCTCTTTTTGGGTTAACTAGAATACTATCAGATAATATAAATTTACCTCGTCGATACTTCTTTTCTAGCCAATCTTTGAAGACATAATAATCTTCAATAGGATGGTTGATCAACCGATGATAGGGACAGTAATTTAGATTATTGACTTGATCAGCTTCTTCAGGCCTTTTATTTTCTAGTAATTGTAGATCAGCTTTGACTGCTTGTAGAAATAATTTAGCCACACTGTCTCTTCTAAAGGAATATTCTTTGTGCATCTTTTCCTTAAGAGATGGCTGCATTCGCTCATCCTCTCTTGTTGCTTGTTTTGGACACTCTCCACCACTTGGAAATGTCTGAGGTTTATCATTGCCTCCCAATACCAACTTTGGCTATGGATTAGGATGAACAAGCTTCTTTCCCTTATCATCATTGTACATTGGTTATTTTCCTTTATCTAAATTATATATTTCTCATTTTTCACCAGTTGAGGTGTAGGAAGCGGCATGGATTTCATTTCTTCTTGAGTTTGAAGATTTATTTTTCTTTGATTTATCTGTATAGATTTCAGACTTATGGCGATTTAACTTTTTAAATTTGGTCACCCTATCAAGCAAGTCTTGAATGTTGTAATTGACGTCATACATAAAAATGGTTCCATTTTATCATCCATATTGCCCATTAATAATTGGATCACATGTTCTTCCTCCAATTATTGTTCATATTTCATGCTTAGATTATGCCAACGAGTTATGAATTTTATCACTCACTCATCTTTTCTTTTATTTAGCAAGGCAAGGTCAGTGATCGTTATCTTCTCGGTTGCACTGGCGAACCTTTTCACTAACATTGTCTCTAGCTTAGCGAAGATTTTGACCGAATTATTTAGTAGTTCTACATACCACTGGCATTGAGGTCGTGTGACTCAAAAAGCGCATCATTTCCTCCGTGTTACTACAAGTATTTAGATGTTATTTTGGATTACCATGCTAACTAAAAATATTAAATTTTGGTACTGAGTAACTTTTCAGGTATGGCACTTGATCAGATTCAGCTAGGTAAGAGCAGCCTTTACTCACCAGCTTTTTAGCCTACTCTGAAGCTATAACTACCTTTATCTGTCATTAATTATTATTTCTAGGTGAGCAGTTGTTACTATTCCTAGTTTATTGGCCACAGTCTGAATCATCAGTTGAAAAGCTAACTGGTTAACCTCACTTCTCCCTTCAGGTGTAACATATACTATAGGAGCCTGAAGTATCAGAGTGACTGGTGCTATAGAGGTTATACTATTAGCTACAAGTTGATTAGAAGACAAAACAGGTGCTACATTTGATATGATATTCTTCTACAACATATACATTATGATATTCTTTTGACATCACTTTTGGAGTGAGCTTTCAACTTCCTCATACTAGGCATAAGGACTCCTCTAAACACTAAGAATTCCTTAGTTTTAAAATACTTCTAGTGATTAGGTGAACACTTAAGCTAACCCTACAGACTAAAAAAGAGTTAGCCATAGAAATAGGTTATGTTGTAAGGGTATTAAAAGGACTTGCCTACCCTATAGTTTGAACCAAATCATTGCTTCCTTCTTTCAAGTCAAACTTTAAATCCAACTCAATTGATTTTCTCAAATCATAAATCAATTTAAAATTCAAATCATGAATCAAATCTCAAGTGAATAAAACCCATGCTCAATTCCAACTCAAATCCTAAATCAATTCCAACTCAATTGATTTTCTCAAATCATAAATCAATCCCAAAATTCAAATCATGAATCAAATCTCAAATTATTAAAACCTATGATCAATTCCAAATCCAAAATCTTCCCTAAGCCCCATTGATTTCATCTTCTGGAGTTAGCTCAAATCAAATTCAAATCACTCCAAATTCAAAATATTTTCTCATGACCCATTTATATTCTCATTTATATTCACAAATATAAATGAAGTATAAATCCAAATAACCAAAACTAAACTCAAAACTCAAATCTGAGTCTAACCAAAATCCAACTTACCTTTTCAAGTCAAATCCTTGAACTTAACCAAATCAAATTCAAATCACCCCAAATTCAAAAGATTTTCTCATGACCCATTTATATTCTCATTTATATTCACAAATATAAATGAAGTATAAATCCAAATAACCAAAACTAAATTCAAAACTCAAATCCAAGTTTAACCAAAACATAACTTATACTCTTTTAAGTCAAATTCTTGAACTTAGCCAAATCATTCTCAAATCAATCCAAACCTTTGGATTTTCTCTTCAAACAATCATTCCTGCAATCACATGCCTAAATATAAATATAAACTTTAATCATCAAACCAAAATCAAACTAACCCAAGTCAAACCCATATTCACCTTTTTGACTTGAAATTATCAAATGAATCAAAACCTATTTGACTCCAAATCACTTGCAATTGGATTTATATTTCAATCATAATTCTATATGTGAGTTCAACCAACCTTGAATCGAGCCTTGATCAATCCAATTGACATACTTAGCCTCACTTGACCCAATGTGACCTAAAGCACCTTTTTGAGCCAAATTCTAATCCAACCCAAATTGGATTGAACCAAGCCCATCTAAGCCTCACATTGTGAGCAATAATCATCCCAGGATGATCAATCACTCAAATTTGGTCAAATCAAGTCCAACCTAGCCTTTGACCAAGACAACACTTAGCCCAAATGAAACCCAAACTAGCCAAAATCTATTATAAGCTAATTTGATTTAAACCATTGATCTAAGCCAATTCATAATCAATGATTGAACTTGATCAAGTCATCATTTGAACCAAACCTAGTTGACCACTTGACCTAAGTTGACCCAAGTTGACCTGAAAAGTCAAAATGGGTCAAATCTTGATCTAAGCCAAATTGATTGCAACTAATGGGCCAAATTCATTCTAAATCACATATTGAACTTGACCAAGTCATCATTTGAGCCAAACCTAGCCCAATTGGCCACTTGACCTAAGTTGACCCAAGTTGACCTAAAAAGTCAAAATGGATCAAATCTTGATCTAAGCCAAACCGATTGCAATCAATGGGCCAAATTCATTCTAAATCACTTGTTGAACTTGACCAAAGCTTCCATTGGCCAACTAGACCCAACCTAACCCAATTGACCATGAATTGACCTAAAAGGTCAAATTAACTTGAAATCAAATCAAACTAGAATTGATCGAAACCAAAGCTTGCAATACATTTCAAATAATCAACCAAGCCTAAAACAAACCATGACCTAACCTAATTGGGGCAAATGGGTCAAATTGGTAAACTTGACCCATTTGACCTAATTGAACCTAAATGAACTAAAACCAAATATAAATCAAATTGAACCAAACCAATGATACCTATAGGCTCCAAATGATCATTTGAACTTGACTTAACCCTTGGTTTGACCTAATTTGATGAATCAATCAACTTGACCCAAGTTGACCCATTTTGACCTAATTGGGTCAACTTTAGCCAAATCATATCAAATTAACTCCAAATTCATTGAAATTTGGCCCAACCCATTTTTGAATCATTTCAAATTTGCCCAAATCAGAATTAAGGCCAAATGACCATTTTACCTTTAGGTCAAAGGGTATCCTATGGCCAAATTAACTTGAAATTTGGCTAAATCTTTCTCATGGCCACTTGGCATCTTCCTAATGGTCCACTTGGACACCAAGGGAGGTGGTAAACATGACCCAATGGGTTTGGGTCAGCCATGACCCAACCTAAGGCCAAATTGACCCGTTCAATGCTAATTAGCCACTTGGATCACCCCATACACTCACCTAGCACATGGGCACTCCCTCTCTTTCACTCATCTGCCTAAAACGAACCACATGGAGTGCCTAATAGCAAAAACAAACTAATCAATCAGAGCAATTGAGCTAAAATGGCAAAGCTAGTCTTGGTCATTTGATCCAAGGAGGGGGAGACATACACCCCCTCATTCCCACTCAAACTAGGGACATTGCATTCGATTAAGCTCTAGGAATTGAAAGCAAGCTTCTCCAAACTTACAAAAAAAATTTCCAAGCCTCCTCAATTTCTCCTTCTCAATTTTCTTCAAAGCCAAAATAGGGGAGGTGAAGTGAGATTCCAACTTACTCAACTCTCCATCAAATTCAAATTGCTCTTGCAAGCACCATCAAGGGACCTAGTTGAGCTCACTCAAGGTATTTCTCAAGTCACCAAGCCACGAAAAGGGGGACTTTGATCAAAATTAATTTCCATTGAAGGGGGGCTTAATCAACCAATACATCCACTCCAAATCAAGGCTTGATACTTTCAATAGGGCTTCATCACCACTAGATGAAGCTACTTCCTCCATTGGAAGCGCTGGTGAAAGCCTTCGGTGAGGTATTGTTCAAAATCGATCCTAAGTTAAAAAAATGCATGGTCCTTTGTGAAGGGAATTGTAATCCCATTAGATCTTAGCCATTGGATCTCTTGCTTCTGCTCCTCTGAAGGTGTGGGGTGAGTTTGAACTCCATCCGAGCTTGGGTGAGCTCAGATCGAGCGACGATCGAAGGATGGCACCCATATCTCGCCGCTTGGGAGGAGATAGATCACACACCGTCCATTCTGTGTGATTGGAACGGATGATTATATCATGCGTTAGCCCCTTTTAATTTAAGCCTAAACTGCAAAATTAATTCTGGCTATCCGATCTTAGATCAGATGGCCCAAGAGAAAGCACGTCCCGCCACCAGCTAGTGCGGCGTGCTATATGACAACTTAAATAACAAATCCAATCACGCCACATGGAAAGCGCGCTGCGTCAACAGTCCATGTGGCGCCAACGGGATTAGTTAATTAATTAGGCTACTTTAATTATCCATTTATCACAAAAAACTTCATAAAATCATAATTAAATGTACAAAAATCCAAAAAAAAACATAAATGAGGACTCATTTTAAAGGTATTTCAGAGGGGAATCCAATAAAATTATTTCTAATTGATTTTTAAACAATAAATTTTCTTAATTAAGGTTTAATTAAAAATTTAATCACCATAATTACTCCTTAATTACTTAATCAATTAATTCTAAATTTCTCAGACATATTTAAGAGGATGATCTCTGCCTCCCTTAATTTTCTTGGAATTTATGAATGAGTTAATTAGAAAAATTAATTAATGAACCCCTAATCACCTCATTAATGTAATTAAGAGTAATTAAGCATATGAACAGTTATTTAATCTTTTAATTGAGATAATTAAACATTATTTAAGTAAGGAGGAGATTTATGGAATGAGCTTGGGATATTTTCCCTAAGTTATTTTCTAAATCCCCTTTCTTCCTTAATGCAAACATAATTAAAGATTAATCCACTAATGATCTACTTAATTAGTCTAATCAAACTTTCAAAACCAATATAGAGTTAATAAATCTCTTACTGGGTAGATCCTTAGGTGTTCAAAAGCCTAAGGTAAGTTTGAGAAAACCATATCCAACTCACATGTGTGCGAAGGTTATGAAAGTACTTAATAAAAAACTCTTTAGCTTGATTAATCAATAACTGTGAGCCAATTGCATTAGGCCCTTTTATTTCTTAGGTGCATTGTTGATTTAATTTTCATATGGTTGCATAACATATGTTGGCTCATAATTGATTGGATAATTAGGTTAAAGTGGTATATGTTAGAGGTAATTAATGGACTTAATTTATACCTTAACCTAAATAAAATATAAAATTAACTTAATTATTCTAAAATTAAACTAAATTAATTCACACATGGGTGAAATGGGTTAAGACCAGCAAACTCTTTCTCACAAATCCTTTTCAAATCAAATCTAAAAGTAAAAAAAAATCTCCTTAAGGAATTTTGATTCACTTTAAACGATCTTATTTCATAGGATTGTTTTTAGGAATTAATTTGGGTGAATGAAGTCATATGCTTACATCACTTTATTTCCTTCCTAGCATACTAAATGTTGTTTGCCACATGAAGTCATGCATCCATATCTTTTAAATTAATTAAATGAAATATTTTCTTTTATGTCAAATTGCATGTTTTGGCTAAAGATTAATAATATGAGTGGCTATTATCACTATTAAACAAAAAAGTATATTTAAAACCCATAAAAATTAAAAATTATAAATGAAGTGATGCTACTTATAAGTGCTTATAAGCCTGCATGTGATTATAGCATAAGATATGTTTTATGTGATTTTCTTCTCTTCTCTTAACATGGATTTGAATAGGATTTGTAAAGTGTATAGTTCATTTGAAAAGAACATAACACTTGCTTAAATTTATTTCTATGCACTTCTATGTTTTGACTTAAGAAGGATCCTCATATTACAAATGTAAATTATACAACTAAATCAAGCACAAAATATTTTGCATGATTCTTCATCCATTTATTTCTTTTTGTACATTTATATGTATTTAAAAAAAGTGATATATTAGTCTAAACATCTCGGGTTTGCGAGGCTTTAAGTAGCCCCATGTAGGTCTTGTACATTATACCCTTGCTGTAGAAAATAATGGTGTCATACTCACTTATGTCTTTCATACATGTGGATGCATATTTAGCAAATGGATAAAAGAATCTCTCTCTTTTCTACATAATAAAAACATCCATTCATGGAATATCCGAATTTTCTTAAGCAATATCTCTTTGCATTCATCATTAAGATGTGTTAAAATTTGGATTGCATGTATAGGTATGCTTAGGATTATTCATATGCATGGTATATATGGTGAAAAGAAATAAATGGTTATGTGTTATGTGATAATAATTAACTTTAACTAATTTGAAGATGTCTTTCTTACTTAATAAGTTTATTTAGTGCAAATTCAAACTTATGGTTAATTAAAACACATAATAAAACATTCACTAAAAAAATCATTAATGAACCTACCTTAGAAATTACTTAAGGTAGGGAGGAAAGAGAAATTCTCTTCTCTTTTCTTCTCTTTACAACATCTAGTAACTAAATGTAGGTTCATTCAAACTAAATCAAATTATCAAATAAAAATTGACAAATTAACTAAATCATTTAAAATGAAATCACCCTCTAAGTTGAATCCTTTACACTTAGAAAATGTAACCTTAAAGCCTAGCTAAGACATGCCACACAAGCCTTAAATGGCACACATATTAGGCTAAGTCACAATTTCTAGCTCTATGTTAGGGCGATGCATGGTTTGATGCCTAATTTTATTTTGTGATGTAATATTTTTTAAACTAGATGTTAGGGTGCATGTGCATAGATTGGATGATAGGATGATCTTAGTCTAAACATGTCTTCTATTGGGGATTGTACTTAAGGGGTGTTGTAATAAAAATATAAATGAATTTGTTGTGTAGGTTGCTTATACCCCTAAGCATGATCCAAACTAGGACAGGTCAACTTGGTCACCCATGTGTGTGGTACTAAGTCCAAATTATTCCTATAACTGCTTGGGTTGTGTGGTATGTTTCGCTAATCTATGTTTTGCAGGTTTAGTTAGATTTATCTTTCCCATTTTTGATGTAAATTTTACAATTAAAATTTAGAATGAATGTTATGGGGAATTAAGATGAACATTGGTCATAAGACCATGTCTTATGTACCATGTGAAGCCTTGGAGCAAACCACACCTTAAGTCAAATCAAAAGGAAGAAAGAAGTGAAGAAAAGAAAGATAGAAAGAAATGAAGAAAGAAGAATGAAGACCCCCATAACATAAATTCCCTTTTGATTGTAATTATTCATTTATAATTTGGGTTGTATAAGGGTAGAGCTCAGCTACACATTTTCCTTTTCGAGTTTTTGCAGTGGAGCCCAACCACATCGGCCTCTTATTCTTTTACACTAATTTTATAAATTGATTGATATTTTGTTTATGATTGTATAATTAGGATGGCATGATTTTCCTAGTTTCTTCCTTGATTGATGAATGGCCTGGATGCGATTAGGCTCTTAGGGAAAAATAAATTTTCTATCCAATTAAATAAATCAAAATTAAATTTAACAACTCATAACCTTACCTAAAAGCCTAGAACATAAATCAAGATAATAAAAGATTTAGAAACCCCTTTAGCTGGATGTTGTATCCCTCACATCATGCATAAATCATATTGTCTCACTATTGCCAATGGAGGGCTTCCACCTTTGCAAGAGAAAATGGCTTGACCTTTGAGAGCCATGGTAAAAACACACCTCCTTCTTACTAACTTTAGCCCATAATTAACTTTCTCATGCATTAGGCATATGAAATCCCATAGCCTGTGTCAAATAAATTGTCTAAAATTTAAAAGAAAACTTAACAAAATTTGCATTAGATTTAGGTCATTATTCATGCCCTACATGATCTAGTCTTTTAGGGAGTGTGTTCAAGGACTTAGTCTCCTTTCTAAATAAACAACAGCCTAGCTATCTTGCAAAGCATAAGACTTGCCTACATGTATTTAAAATCATAGGAGGAGTTAGTTGGCAGCCACCCAGGCGGTTGTAAGTCCAACAGTTGGGTGATTTATCCTTTCTTGTGGAGGTAAACCATATACCCATTTTTGCCTTAGATTTAGGTCATGCCTTGGCCCTTGCCAAAGCTCCTTAGATTTAGGATCTGAGGTCGTTGTTTCCCTTTGCGAGCTACAAGCATAAATCCTCACCTCTTAGGTATTTTCATGATTTTGTATTATGGAATTGTAAGCCTTAGATTTTTAATAAAAATTTAACTCAAACATACAATTTTTCTCAAATTTCAAAAATATAAAGCCCAACCATAGGATAGTATGGGATGCTTACTAGGTTTCTAGTATCATGAGTATCCCCTACTCATCTCCTTTTGGTTTTGATAATAACTCCCTCCTTTTGATCAATCCCACTTGATTTTTCAAAAATAACCAATTTGTTGATAGTCCTTTCTTTGAAATCATTAGAAATAATTATCATTTACCATAATCAAGAGTACTCTTAAGGAATTTCATTCTTTAAGATGTAATTAACTATGGGAGCTTGCCTCTATAGGGAACTTAACGAAACCAATTTAAAATAAACTCTACTTTACTTTTCCATATAAAGTAGGGGAAAGATCTCTGGAACATTTGAAGACCCATTATCTTTAGGAGTCCTCATTAGGTGATTAGGTCCATTGTAGGATGGTGACTTCTGTCTATCGAGATAGTACATCATTCTTCAATGTCACACCCGATCACCCTAATGAGTACATTTGCAGATCTACATGGTGTCCCAACAAACCAAACATACATTTCTCAAATCTTAAAGTTTGAGAAATAAAAATACACCATAGATTTTTTTTCACGACTCCGCTAGGGACTATTCCTCTCTCCATCTTTGGTAAATGATCGTTGTCTCTAAGTATCGATAGTGGATTTGTATTTTATATGAATCTGAGACTATCCTTCTTTTTCGTTGGCACTTAGCTCATTTCAGTCTTAAGCTAAGCAAGTCAACATCCTTTAGGTTTTAGGACCTCACTTCGTGTAGGTCTTAAAACACCTATTGGATTCCCCAATAGATGAAATAAAAATTTAATAAAAAGAGATTATTAAAAACCTTTTTGAGCCTCCTTACCATTTCTATGGTAAAGAAAGGTTCATTCAAAAAATAAAGAAAAATAAATCCTTTGTAAAAACATCACCTTCCAAAAAGCACTTTTTCAAAAAGTTCACATAATAAAATACTTGCACAAAATACATATACCTCAACCTCATCTAACAATCTTCAAGATTGTTACATGTAGGATCTTTTCAAAATCATAGTGAAGAATCATCTTTCAAAAAGCACATATGAACATCCTCATTCAATATACCCAAATTTATTGAATGAAGATTTCATTTCTAAACAAAGTCAAAAATCATCTTTCCAAAAATCACATATTTGAAAATGAACGCCCTCATCCAATATACCCAAATTTATTGAATAAAGATTTTATTTCCAAATAGAATCATATAGTTCCATTTCAACATATCTCACATATGTTGAAGTTGGAGTTTCTTTCTTTTCAAAAAGTACAAATTTGAAAATAAGCCTCTTCATTCAATATATCCAAATATGTTGGATGGAGATTTTATTTTTTATTTTTTTAAATTACACCATTTGAAATTCTACTCAACACATCTTACATGTGTTAAGTTAAAATTTGCTTCTTTTCAAAAAGTAATAATCATAGACAAAAATTTCATCTTTGAAAAATAAAAATATAATTGACTTCCATTTTACATACCCAAATTTGCTAAATGAAAATCTACTTTACAAAAAATCATAAGAATCAAAATACATTGGAATTCTATTTGACATACCCAAATTTGTCAAATGAGAGTTTCATTTTCCAAAAATAGAAAATTAAAAAAATAAATCGGATTCCATTTAACACACCATGCTTGTTAAATAGAAATCACTACTTTCAAAGAAGTAACACAAAACCAAAATCACAAAAATCAAACACATTTGGATCCTTTATTTAGCATACCCAAATTTGCTAAGTAAAGATCCTCTTTTCAAAATCACAAAAAATCAAGCACATTTGGATCTTTTATTTAGCATACTCAAATTTGTTAAGCAAAGATCCTCTTTTTAAAATCAAAAAAATTAAACACATGTGGATCCTTTATTTAGCATACCCAACTTTGCTAAGTAAATATCCTCTTTTCAAACTCACAAAAATCAAACACATTTGGATTCTTTAATTAGCATACCCAAATTTGCTAAGTAAAGATCCTCTTTTCAAAATCACAAAAACCAAACACATGTGGATCCTTTATTTAGCATACCCAAATTTGCTAAGTAAAGATCCTCTTTTCAAAATCACAAAAAAAAACAAACACATTTCGATTTTTATTTAGCATACCTAAATTTGATAAGTAAAAATCCTCTTTTCAAAAATAAGACATAAAAGTCAAACATATGTGGATCCTTTATTTAGTATACCCAAATTTACTAAGTAAAGATCCCCTTTTCAAAATCACAAAAAAAATCAAACACATTTCAATTTTTATTTAGCATACCTATATTGGCTAAGTAAAAATCCTCTTTTCAAAATCAAGATATAAAAATCAAACACATTTGGATTTTCATTTAGCATACCCAAATTTGCTAAGTAAAGATCCTCTTTTCAAAACCAAAATAAAAGAGAACATTTGGACTTTATTTAGCATACACAAATTTGTTAAGTAAATATTCCATTTCTAAACTCACACATGATTCACAACATGGGCAAACAAGCAGAAGAAGAAAATTATTTTCAAACAACTCATTTTGCATACCCAAATTTACTAAGTGGGTAATCCCCAAACAAAATCAATTGACCCTTTATTTTAACATACTCAAATTTGTTAAATAAAGGTCCCCAAACATAAAAATCAAATTCAAATATGAACCAACAGAAGCATCAAAAATCTCTTCAAAATATTTGAACCCATTTCCAGCATACACAAATTTGTTGAAAATGGATTCTAAATTTAAAATTTCTTCTCCAATTCTAATTCAAAATCTCTCTCCTAAATTAAAAAAGCCCCACTTAACATATTCAAATTGTTGGTGTGGGTTCAAATTCTAAAGCAAATTAAGATAGAAAATCTGATTTGAGTTTATTTTCAATAATTATAGAACTTCAGCTCAGTTTCAGTCAGCTTTTTACTCCTAGTTCAGTACAATTCAAATGGATGCCCAGAAGTATATCTTCACTTTCCCCTTTGGGATGGATTTGGCCTTGGATCGGGCCAACCTCCAACAAACTGACTTTGCCCATTTGATACACTTTGGTCGAGGATTCAAGGGGGCAACCCTCACCACCGTCAGTAAGAATGTGGTGACTAGGCAGAAGCTAGACATCTATGTTGAGATGCCTTCAAATTCTGAATTTCCCTCACTTAAGAGGAAGGCGGTGGAGGTTCCCCAACTGCTCAGTGTCGCATTGTTTCCCATTTACCCTACAAGCTAGTACCCACTCAGCTTCCTCGAGGCTACCTTGGCTTCAGGGATAGCCTCCCCTACCTTTGATATAGGGTATAGTTCCAGTACTGCTCCGCCTAGCAGAACTCAACACCACAATAGATGCCGCAAGATCAAGCGGCATCATGTGCGCGTAGCCAAGGAGATGGAGGTAGTATCTCAGGTTATAGTAGAAGAGTCACATAGGATAGTCTCTCCTCTGATTACATAGAACAAGTTTCATCTTCTTTCAAAATCTGATGGAGAGGAAGATGTTAGGAGGATCACAGTGTGACCTCCACCTACAGTTCACTATGAGGCACCTATCAGAGATAGGAGGAGGTCGTATGCCAGCCTTAAGATAGTTCTATGTCGAGTTGGCGGGGCTTACGGTCAAGTCTGCAATTTGATTTACATCATCATTCCTCGATAGGTGAGCATTCCAGAGAGGGGCAGAGGCCTATGTACATGTTACTAACAAAGAGAGGCAAAGGTACGCCAGATAGTCACCTGCCCCCACCCTCATGGATTTTCTTGATTGGTGTGCTACACCGATCATAGTATTCTATTGGCCGTCACTCATAGGAGGAGCCGCCTGAGAGAGTGGTGCCTCCACCACACTGCTCTACTCCACGTCTGCCATCACTAGTGCAAGTTCCATCTTCCACAGTTCCATCAAAAGCCATAAAGGCAGCATGGGGGGCAAAGAAAGCCCTAGTGGTGATATTTCAATTACGGTGAAGAGGGAGTGGCGACCACGTAGCATCGTAGTCATGCCATCACCACCACCACCTCAACAGATCATAGACATAGTAGCAGTAGAGGGAGAAGGAGATAGTTCAGTTGCCCCCATGGCGATAGATCATCCTAGGAGTAGTACTCCACCCATGATAGATTATAGCTATGAGTATGTATCCTACAATGAGCATAGCTCTCACAAGATCATTATTCCAGTAGTAGGGGAGGTTAGATGTATCTTTGTTCATGAACATGATCCCATCGATGAGCTTTATGTGCACATTGGACTCCTAGATGATATGTATTATCTCACTAAGAAGATGGAAATCCTAGGGTATGACTAGTCTAACCTAGAGGAAGAAAAGGTTAGCTTTGATCCCAATGAAGATGATTTGTTGAAAGATTCAGCAGAAGTGTGTATGGTTGACACCAAGGGTTCCCTCCTTCGGGATAATCAAAGTTTGGAAGGTGTTGCGGCCGAACAGGATGATACGGCCTATTCGACCCAACACCTCCTTCAATAATGACTCAAATAGATGGATGAGCAGATTGGAAAGATGGGAAAGAGGCTTGAAGATTTGCTAGCAGTAATTCTAGCACTTCAGAATCAAGCTCCGGCAGCACATCCTACTATTATGGAGACTAGTCAGCCTAAGTTACTGCATGTCTTGGATCAACCCAAGAGTTTACCTCCGGTAGAGCAGGGAAGCACTAGCTTGTAAAGGAAGGTAGTGGATAGTACCTATGTACAAGAAAAAGATATTAAACTCATGGTTGAACAACAAGTGAGAGAAGCGTTGGCGCAAGCCTGAGGTGGTTCATCCGTTCCAAAGAGTAGACCCTACCCAGAGGAATTTGATGTTATCTAATATCCTAAGGGTTTTGTGCCTCCTTCTTTCAAGAGTTTTGATGGCAGCGAGAACCCTCGCCAGTACATAGCACATTTCAAGGCTAGCTGTTGCAATGTTGGTGGCAGCGATGCGTTATTATTCTATCTTTTTGTCAGCAATTTAGTATGCAAAACCTTTGATTGGTATGCTGAACTCCCCAACAATTCAGTGATGATTTTTGCTGAGTTGGAGCAACTCTTTATTAAGAGGTTTGTTGGAGCTTAGCAAAGGGTAACTGTGGGTGATCTCATTGTAGCATAACAACACCCTGGTGAGTCCTTCATTGACTATATTCTCAGATGGCTCAATTTGAGTATGAAATGAGAACTGCGACTATCTGAGCAGCTTGCCATTAAAATTCTACTAAAGAATATTCATTACCCGGTCTCCTTCTTGCTCAAAGGTTTCATCATCAAGACATTTGATAAGCTAATCAACAAGGCGGCTAGTCTACAAGGAGAGGTCAAATAGTTGCCTTCTCAAGATCAGTCAACAAAGCCAAAGCCGCAAAAAATCTATAAAAAAAAGAAGCCGGTGATGCATTGACAGTGGAAAGCAACCATAGAGATCGATATGAGTGACCTCGGCTCCCACGACCATCTCTTCCACCACCAGCATCTTATCGGCCGCCTCCACCTTCGCCTCCTCCTCAAACTCACGGCGGCACATACACGCCCCAGTAGTTGTCCACCTACTCTTTTGGATAAACTAAACAAACCTTATTCATTTAAGATGGAGGTAGTCAGGAAAATATTTAAGAACCTCTTAAAGAAACTTGATTTCCAGCTACCCGAAATTAGGAAGCTGAAGAAAGTGGGCAGGAGTAATGATCCTAACTTTTGCATCTACCACCGCAGGCTAGGCCATGTTTTGGAGGATTGTTTTACATTTAAGGACTGGCTTGAGCATAGCTACAAGTCAGGCACCATAGTTATCCCTAAGGAATGTCTGGTGGAACAACTATCCAGTTCTATTAGGGTAATCCTTGGGGATACATGTGATCCTTTCAAAATAAAAGAAGGTTGGGATATCTATTTATCCCGAACCTCTAAAAAATTATTTCAAAAATCAAGAAACTTTCCTTGCAGGTGCCTGAGGCAACTCGAACCTCCAACATCAAGGAAGGTTTGCAAGTTACCAAAAATAACTTGGGGAAAGTGGGGGCTCAGCAGCAGTAAACCATACTTGCCCGAGATAGCCAAGTAGCGCAACCACCAACCGAGCCCAGCCTCCATTCCACCATTGCTACTACTTGACTACTTCAACTAGCTTTCTTAGTAGGCATCTGTATGTGGATGAGGGCATCAAATCCCTCACCCCACTTACTTTACTAGATTTCTACTATGTACCTCCTTCTAAATCTAAGAAATCGATGAATAAAGCTAGTTTGAATTACATCTGTGTCAGTTCTGACGGGTTGTAACTCTACTCTTTTAGAAAACTCTTCAAGTCTTAATAATAATTATAATAACTCTGATCATCCTATTTCTGATTCAGAGATGGACTTTCCTTCTCTGAATAATACGGGTTCACCTCTTGAGATAGACTTGGAATCATTTGATTCTGAGGGTCTTATAGGAGAAGTTGTAGGTGAGCCTGACGAGCACGTAGAATCTTCCACTAAACCACCACAAGAGATCACCGAAGTTAACCTCTATAGTGGCGAGGTTCTACCTCCTAGGGCAGTACCTCAAGATAAGGGAAAATAAGTCATTGGTATGAACGAGCAAGAAGCCCCTCCACAGGATGCTCCGCCCCTAGATATGCTTGTGCAGGATCAGCCCAGAGTTGATTATAATGTCCTCGCTCACCTAAGAAAGTTGTCAGCTAAACTAAGCATATATGATACTCTTGTCTTATCCAAAGAGATGATGGAATCATTAATTAAGGCTCTTCTTGATCCAGAAATATGTTTAGCTCAACTGACCGCTATTGGAGAGGAGACATATTATTCAAGAGAAGCCTAAGGAGTCACATTTACAGATGAAGATCTTCTTCTAGGGGACATGGAGCACAACCATCCCCTCTACATCATAGTGGATATGGGTTCAGACTTTCTAGGGATTTTGTTGATCCAGGTGCATCGGTGAACATTATGAGTCTAAAGACCTTTGCATATTTGAAGATTGACATCTCTACACTCTAAGGAGATCAAATGATGTTGAGAGGATTCAATGAACAAGGCGAGAGGGCTTTAGGCTCCATTATTACCTTTGGAAATAGGCGACTAGAAGATTGAAGCCAAGTTCTATATAATTGATTGAATACATGTTCACTTGCTTTCTAGGCCTTGGATATACCAGAATAAGATGATTCCATCCTCTCTTCATCAGTGCATCAAGTTTCAAAGAGATGGAATCGAATACTGTGTCAAAATAGATGAAAAGTCATTTTCAGTTAGAGAGGTCACATAGACTTGGAGTCCAGCTTGGAGGATGAGTCTCATGTGCTTAGCACACCAACCAACCCCTCTCAGCAGGTTACATTAGAGGTGACACTCGAGCTAAACAGTGACAAAGATTAGGCCTCCAAGCAAAGCACGAATATATTTGAATCAGGTTTATGTAAAACTATTAGGTAGTGGTTGGGAACTTTAGCTATAACCTCACTTTCTTCTCAAAAAGTTGAAGATTTAGAAGTTAAGGAAGCCCTCAGGTCTTCCATAATGTCAAGCTAAAGCAATTCATATTGGGATCATCATCCTTAAGTCTAGAAGCAGATGTAGAACTTGAGGATAATTCATATAAAGATTTAATGGAATTACATTTTGATTAGTACTCTCCATGCGTTCAAAACCTTGCAAAGAAAGGTTTGATTCCTTATACATGGTCCAGGCATAGGTCAGAGTATTTCAAGAAGTTGTGGAATAATAAAGATAGGGATGCATAATCAAGACCAAGACTAGGATTGATGCATTGGGTCGGTCGATGATGATGATCTTGAGTTGTCACCAATCATCTGGGAATCGATAAGATCTTCTCAAACCACACTAACTCTTAAGAGGAAGTGTGTTTAGAAACTTCAGATGATCCTGATGATCTACAAATCAAAGATGCACCTCCAAAATTTGAAGAAGAAATCCATTCCAACTATCGACAAGCTCAAAGAAATCAACCTCGGGATAAAAGAAGATCCACATCCTACATACATTGGTTCTTTGTTAAATGAAGAAGAAACCAATGACTTAGTTAGGCTATTGATTGAGTTTAAGGACTACTTTGCATGGAGCTATGAAGAGATGCCCGGATTAGCTCTTGATGTAGTAGTCCACAAACTAGCAATAAACCCTAATGCTAACCCTATCAAGCAAGCTCCAAGATGCATGCGATTAGAACTCGAATAATAGGTCATTTTTCAAGTCAAGAAACTGATCGATGCTAGTTTTATCAAGGAAGAAAAATACCCTACTTGGTTAGCCAGCGTCGTGCCAGTTAAGAAAAAGAATGGCCAAATTTGTATATGCGTCAATTTTAGGGACTTAAATAAGGCATGTCTTGAGGATGAATTTTCACTTCCTATACCAGAATTAATGATGAACATTGCCTTATCTCATGCAGTATTCTCCATCATGGATGGGTCATCTGGCTACAACTAAATTAAGATGACCTCCGAGGATGAAAGAAACACTACTTTTCAAACCCCGATCGGAATCTATTATTATAAGGTCATGCCTTTCAGCCTTAAAAATGCTGGTGCTACATACAAGCTGGCCATGACTTAGATCTTCAATGAACTCATTTATCATCAAGTTGAATGCTATGTTGATGATCTAGTAGTCAAAAGCAAAGAAAAGGAAGACCATCTCTTTGACTTGAGAATAGTTTTCGAACCGTTAAGATAATTTAACCTCAAAATAAATCCCCTAAAGTATGCATTCAGAGTAACTTCAGGGAAGTTCCTTGGGCTTGTTGTCCGACACCGGGGAATAGAGATAGACCCGAAAAAGATCAAAGCTATATTAGAAATGTCACCCCCTAAAAGTTTAACTAAACTCAGATATTCCTAAGGGTGGTTGGCGTATCTAAGAAGCTTTATCTCCAACCTATCAGGGAGATGCAAGCCATTTTTAGCACTTGTCAAAAAGGATGCTAAGTTCAAGTGGGATGACAAGTGTCAGCATGCTTTTGAAGATATTAAGCACTATTTGGTGAAGCCACCAGTTCTAGCAGCCTTTATCTGTGGCAAGCTACTTATCCTCTACACTACTGCATTGGATAACTCCCTTGGCACGTTGTTGGTCCAAACCAACGATGAAAGGAAGGAGAATGCTCTCTTACCTCGTATCGATCCCTGGCAAAACTACCACCTATTGAAACATTTCCTAACTTTAATCTTTGCATCCCAAAAGCTACTGCACTATATGTTTTCTCATAAGGTGAATTTCATTTCAAGAATCAATCCACTATAGTATCTCATGACACGGCAGACATTATCCAGATGGTTGGCACGTTGGTCCATGATTCTCTCATAGTTCGATCTCACATTCGTACCCCACCGCACGGTGAAAGGACAAGCACTAGCGGATTTCTTAGAAACACACCCGCTTTCTGCTGATTCCCTGCTTAGTGATAATCCCTGATGGACAAATCATGAATTTAGGGGAGGTTGACAATCAACGTTGAGAGATGTATTTTGATGGTGCAGCTTCCTTTGACAAAGGAGAAGAACCATGATCTATTCTTTAGGGAAAGACATGGGTAGAAATAGTTATCTTAACTCCAGACTACGATGTGATGAGATTCTCATACTATCTCTCCAATCCATGCACCAATAATGAAGCCGAGTATGAGGCTTTGATTGCCAGTCTGGAGTTAGCTATTATAGTGTGTGTCAAAAGCATCAACATCTATGGGGATTCTCAACTGGTCATCCACTAGATTGTTGGATCTTATAAGATTCTAAAACATAAGCTTTGTCACTAACACGAGTACACCATGAAGCTGTTGGCCCAAATCCCTGAGATCACCATCTACAAGGTCCCTCAAGTAGAATACACAATAGCAGATGCTTTGGCTAAACGTGCCAAGGAATTGGAATGTCTGGAAGATGAGGCCATTCCAATAAGAGTCTAAAATAGACAAGTCCTATCCCTTATTGACGCTGAACTCATCGAGAAATTCTCTCTTGAAGGGGAGGTTGTTGTTGTCGATAAAGATGAGGAGCTGGATTGGAGGCAACCATTCATTGATTATTTGAACACAGATAAACTACCTCAAGAGAAATCACAAGCCCATTAGATGAAGTAGAGAGCTCTCTCCAATGCTCTCGTGGATGGCACCTTGTATTGATGGTCTTTTGATCAAATCTGATTACACTATTTAGACAAACACGAAGCCTGTAAGATCGTGATTGAGGTACATTCAAGTCTATGTAGAGCGCATTAATCCAGTCCAAAGATGAAAGCAAAGATCAAGAGACTAGGATACTACTGTCCTTCGATGATCACAGACTACATGAACATAGCTAGGAGATGTCATTAATGTCAGGTACACAGTGAGGTCCTACATCAACCACCCAATATTCTGCACCCTACATTGGCCTCATGGTCATTTTAGTGTTGGGGTACCGACATAGTGGGTCCTATTGATCATCCTTCTTCCAAGGGTCATCGGT
Source organism: Cymbidium sinense (assembly GCA_021442155.1). Taxonomy (NCBI): domain Eukaryota; kingdom Viridiplantae; phylum Streptophyta; class Magnoliopsida; order Asparagales; family Orchidaceae; genus Cymbidium; species Cymbidium sinense. The sequence goes on along the minus strand of CM038218.1, from coordinate 186,574,469 downwards.
TCATCTTAGCTGCCACCGACTACTTTTCCAAGTGGGCGGAGGCAATCCCACTCAGAGGTCTCACAGCTCAGCATGTGCTCCAATTTTTTAGGAACCATATCGTATATAGGTTCAAAGTGCCTCAACAAATTATATCTAATAATGGTACTACATTCAAAAGCAAGAAGATCAATAGCTTCGCCAGGAGACATAGTATAGATTGGAGATATTCAACCATCTACTATCCCAAGGCAAATGGCCTAGCAGAAGCATTCAACAAAACTCTCATCCAGATACTAAAGAAGACACTCAACGACTACAAGCGATAGTGGCATGAACAGCTAGTTGAAGCCTTATGGGCATACCACACTACATATAGAACTCTAACTCAATCTACATCGTTCTCCTTAGTGTATGGGTCCGAAGCTGTTCTATCATTAGAAGTTCAACTCTCGTCACTAAGATAGCAATGGGTAGTAGAATCACTACAGAGTAGAACGCCAAGTTGGGTTAGAAGAGCTCAAAGGTTTGAGGAGAGACACCTACGAGCATGCCAGAACCTCGAGTTATACAAAGCCAAGATGATTCAAGCTCACAATAAGCTGGTCCGCCCTAGAGCTTTTCAAGTAAGAGAGCTTATTTTAGTTATAAGGAGACCAATTGTTGCCCATCGAAAGATGAGAGGCATGTTTGAACCCACTTGGGAAGGCCCTTTTATCATAGAGAATGCCTACTAAGGAGGATCTTATTAACTTATTGATTATAAAGGGGAACGCCCGATGCTTCCAATTAATAGGCTCTATTTGAAGAAATATTACCCATAAAATCATGTTTGAAAATAATTATCATGAAAATTTTCATTCCAATTCATCAAAATATTCTCTTCATTTGAAACATTATTTGCTTGTTTGTGAATCTGCCACGAAGTGTTTAGGGTAGGTATAAGAGAACCCAAGAGGCATCCTATCTTTCTTTCACAACATAAACACAAATTAAACATGATTCCCCGACACTACTAGAATAGGTGTGAGAGAACCTAAGAGGCATCCTATTTCGACTAGCACAAATAGGATAGGTGTAATAAAACTCAAGCGACATCCTGTCCTCTTCAAACACAAACACATATCTTTTATCTCGGGCTATTTTGATGTGGGAGCAACCCCCCTGTGGCACTCACTCATTAGCTACTCTAGGTCGGGCTAACATGTTACCTTACTAGAATGTCACCCCAGTGATCATTTATTTGGTTGATGTGAGTACCCGTGCTTTCTTCCTGACTTAATCATTATAAACCAATGAGCGTCTTGTTATTTTGGTAGACCTCACTGCGCAGCCAGTAAGCTACCTCATGTTGACTTCATTTAAGAGGATGTAAGCTTACACGCTTTCTTCTTGAACTAGTAATCATGCACTGACTAGGTTGAGTATATCTGAGGTTTAGGATAAGTCCCCTAGTGGCTCCTTTCCTCTTGATTACTCTTAAGTTGATATAAGTCCCCCAGTGGCATTCACTTAGTAGTCGCCTTAGGTCGGATAGCACCTGTCGAGCCGAAGATAGACTATCCCAGCAATCAGTTCCACTGTAGGAGGATGTGAGTCCCCTATGCTTTCTTCCTAAGCTAATTATTACAAACTAATGGGTGTTATAGGTTGGTTGATGTCGTTATACTGATAGCAACTCAGCCGATGGATACACCACTCTTGACAGATGTGAGTCCTCATGCTTTCTCCTTGAGTTGGCCACCGAATACCTATATATATTATCTTCTTCAGGGTTTTGGATAAAGCCCTTAGTGGCCCGTTTCCCTGTGGGAACTCTACTTGGATCACGTCCTTTACGACCCCATTTAGACATTACCCGAGTTACTCTTGGATTGGACAGTCCCCCTTTCCTAGTAACCACCACTGTGGTTGAAGAATTTGTTCAGCGGATTCATGGATTCTCCCTTGGATCAGTAAATCTGAGATAGGTCTAGGCTAATATAAGCTCCTTCTCAATATAATCCCTCGCAAACAAACTGGGTCCATGATAAACAAACAAAATAAACAAATAAATCTATTATCTTGTGGATTAGGAATTCAAGCCCTCAGCGACCCCTTTCCCAAGCAGGCATCCTATCTTTAGGGTAGTGTTAACAGAAATCCCTATAGGAATTGCCTGACTACACTTGAGTTGAGATAAGTTCCTGGGTCGGCACTCTCTCTGTAGTCGCCCTTAGGTTGGGTTCAATCAATTTTGCCACAAATAGATAGCCCCAGCAGTCATTCCACTTTGGAAGATGTAAATCTACTACTCATTCTTTCTAGCATGACTGTCGTAAACTGACGGGCAGCCCTAGGTCGGGTTGACATGTGTCACCCCAGTGGTCTTTTATACAGGAAAGATGTGATCCCCATGCTTTCTTCTCTGAATTGGTCACTGCAAACCGAAAGGCACCCCTTTGGTTGGATAGTTCTCCCCTCGGCCGGAAAACTACTCTCTTTGGATCGGTAAATCTAAAAGTAGGTCAAGGCTGATATGGCCCTTACTCTGTGCAGTCCATCGCAAACTAATGGGATCCATCAAATATAACTAAAAATAAAATTAATTTTGACTATCTTTGAGCTAATTTAAGTCCCCCTAGCGGCATTCACTCAATCGTCAGCCTAAGGTTGGGTTCAATCTGTTGCCTCGCCAATAGATCACCCCAGCAACTAACCCCTACTTTGGAGGATGTAAGCCTACTATGCTTTCTTCCTAGTACAGTTGCTGCATACCAAAAGATGATCCCTTTGGTTGGATAGTCCTACTATGTGGTTAGTAGACTACCCCTTTAGACTGGTAAATTTGAAGTAGGCCAAAGCCAACATGGCCCCTGCTCAGTGCGGTCCATCTCAAAATCCTAAAAAAAAATATTTTAAAAGTCTGAAACAAAATCAACCAACCTCTCCTAGTGGAGTCAAATTAAATAATCAAATCAATCAGCTTCTCTTCAGTGAGATGCAAATCCTTCCAATTTCCCTAGTGGAATCAATTCAATCCAACCCGAACTTGCTCCCTTAGTAGAAGGTTCACATCTTTTATCCCCGTTTGATTCCAAATTTTAATCCCCCAGTGGATTTCACAACCTCTCATCCCCCAGTGGATGACTTGAACCTGCCTCCCTAGTGAAAGGTTCACATACTCAATCCCTAGAGGATTCCTCCTTCACTCTCTTATGTCTTTGACATAAGTAGAGTCACATTGCACTAAGCTCTTGACTCCTTCTACACCTCTGGTTTCTGTTAGTGCTTATGATCGTTCAATATTGTTAATCATCTCGGTCAACACCGTGCGATATGCCTTATCAATCACACCACACCTATTAGGCGCCCTTTGTTGACCTTACATTTGGAGTGAGTTTCAACTTCCTCATCCTAGGCATAAGGACTCCTTTAAATACTAAGAATGCTTTAGTCTTAAGACACTTCTAGTGATTAGGTGAATACTTAACCTAACCATAAAGACTTAGAAAGAGTTAGTCATAGGAATAAGTTATGCCTTAGGGGTATTAAAAGGACTTGCCTACCCTATAGTTTGAACCAAATCCTTGCTTCCTTCTTTCATGTCAAACTTCAAATCCAACTCATATCTTAAATCAATTCCAACTCAATTGATTTTCTCGAATCATAAATCAATTCCAAAATTCAAATCATGAATCAAATCTCAAGTGATTAAAACCCATGATCAATTCCAACTCAAATCTTAAATCAATTCCAACTCAATTGATTTTCTCAAATCATAAATCAATTCCAAAATTCAAATCATGAATCAAATCTCAAATGACTAAAACCTATGATCAATTCCAAATCCAAAATCTTTCCTAAACCCTTTTGACTTCATTTTATAGACTTAGCTCAAATCAAATTCAAATCACTCCAAATTCAAAAGATTTTCTCATGGCCCATTTATATTCTCATTTATATTCACAAATATAAATGAAGTATAAATCCAAATAACTAAAACTAAACTCAAAACTCAAATCTGAGTCTAACTAAAATCCAACTTACCTTTTCAAGTCAAATCTTTACACTTAACCAAAATTAATTCAAATCACCCCAAATTCAAAAGATTTTCTCATAACCCATTTATATTCTCATTTATATTCACAAATATAAATGAAGTATAAATCCAAATAACCAAAACTAAATTTAAAACTCAAATCCAAGTCTAACCAAAATACAACTTATACTCTTTCAAGTCAAATTCTTGAACTTAGCCAAATCATTCTCAAATCAATCCAAACCTTTGGATTTTCTCTTCAAACAATCATTCTTCAATCACATGCCTAAATATAAACATAAACTTCAATCATCAAACCAAAATCAAACTAACCTAAGTCAAACACATATTCACCTTTTTGACTTGAAATTATCAAATGAATCAAAACCCATTTGACTCCAAATCACTTGTAATTTGATTTATATTTCAATCATAAGTCCATATGTGAATTCAACCAAACATAAATCAAACCTTGATGAAGTCAATTGACCCACTTAGGCTCACTTGACCCAAAGTGACCTAAAGTACCTTTTTGAGACAAATTCTAATCCAACTCAAATTGGATTGAACCAAACCCATCTAAGCCTCATATTGTGAGCAACAATCATCCTAGGATGATCAATCACTCAAATTGGGTCAAACTAAGTCAAACCTAGCCTTTGACCAACTCAACTCTTAGCCCAAATGAAACCAAAACTAGCCAAAATCCACTATAAGCAAAATTGATTGAAACCATTGATCTAAACCAATTCATAATCAATGATTGAACTTGACCAAGTCATCATTTGAGCCAGACCTAGCCCAATTGGCCACTTGACCTAAGTTGACCCAAGTTGACCTAAAAAGTCAAAATGAGTCAAATCTTGATCTAAGCCAAATTGATTGCAACCAATGGGCCAAATTCATTCTAAATCACTTATTGAACTTGACCAAGTCATTATTTGAGCCAAACCTAGCCAAATTGACCACTTGACCTAAGTTGACCTAAAAAGTCAAAACGGGTCAAATCTTCATCTAAGCCAAATTGATTGCAACCAATGGGCCAAATTCATTCTAAATCACTTATTGAACTTGACCAAAGCTTCAATTGGCCAACTAGACCCAACCTAGCCCAATTAACCATTAACCTAACTTGACCTAAAAGGTCAAATCAACTTGAAATCAAACCAAACTAGAATTGATCGAGACCAAAGCTTGTAATATATTTCAAATGATCAACAAAGCCTAAACTAACCCATGACCTATCCTAATGGGTCAAATTGGTCAAATTGGTCAACTTGACCCATTTGACCTAAATGAACCTAAATGAACCAAAATCAAATATAAATCAAATTGAACCGAACCAATGATACCTATAGGCTCCAAATGATCATTTGAACTTGACCCAATCCTTGGTTTGACCCAATTTGACCAATTGGTCAACTTGACCCAAGTTGACCCATGGGTCAACTTGAGCCAAATCATATCAAATCAACTCCAAATTTATTGAAATTTGGCCCAACCCATTTTTGAATCATTTCAAATCTGCCCAAATCAAAATCAAGGCCAAATAACCATTTTACCCTTAGATCAAAGGGTATCTTATGGCCAAATTCACTTGGAATTTGGCGAATTCTTTCTTATGGCCACTTGGCATCTTCCTAGTGCCCCACTTGGACACCAAGGGAGGTGGTGAACATGACCCAATGGGTTTGAGTCAGCCATGACCCAACCCAAGGCCAAACTGACCCTTATAATACAAATTAGCCACTTGGATCACCTCATACACTCACCTAGCACATGGGCACTCCCTCTCTTTCACTCCTCTGCCTAAAATGAACCACATGGAGTGCCTAACAGCAAAAACAAACCAATCAATCAAAGCAATTGAGCTAAAATGGCAAAGCTAGTCTCAGTCGTTCGATCCAAGAAGGGGGAGATATACTCCCCCTCATTCCCACTCAAACCAGGGACACTGCATTCGATTGAGCTCTAGGAATCGAAATCAAGCTTCTCCAAACTTCCCAAAGCCATTTCCAAGCCTCCTCAATTTCTCCTTCTCGATTTTCATCAAAGCCGAAATAGAGGAGGTGAAGTAAAATTCAAACTTACTCAACTCTCCATCAAATTCAAATTGCTCTTGCAAGCACTATCAACGGACTTAGTCGAGCTCACTCAAGGTGTTTACCAAGTCACCAAGCCACGAAAAGGGGGACTTTGATCAAAGCTGATTGCCATTGAAGGGGAGATTGATCAACCAAAACATCCACTCCAAATCAAGGCTTGATACTTTCAACAGGGCTTCATCTCCACTAAATGATGCTACCTTCCCCATTGGAAGCGCCAGTGATAGCCTCCAGCGAGGTATTATTCAAAACCGACCATAAGTTAAAAAAATGCTTGGTCCTTTATGAATGGAATTGTAATCCCATTAGATATTAGCTGTTGGATCTCTTTCTTATGCTCCTTCAAGGTGTGGAGTTTGAACTCATTCATCGAGCTTCGTCAGTGGTGATCGATCGGCACCCATCTCTCGCCGCTCGGGAGGAGATAGATCACACACCATCTGTTCCGTGTGATTAGAACGTATGACTGTAATTAGATCACACGTTAGCCCCTTTTAATTTAAGCCAAAACTGCAAGATTAATCATGGTCATCCAATCTTAGATCGGACGGCCCATGAGGAAAGCGTGTTCCGCAGCCAGCTGACGAAGTGTGCAATGTGACAACTTAAATAACCAATCACATCGCGCCATGTGGAAAGCGCACCGCGTCAGCAGTCCACATGGCGCCAACAAGATTAGTTAATTAATTATGCTATTTTATTATCCATTAAACATAGAAATCTCATAAAATCATAATTAAATGTAGAAAAATTCAAAAAATATAAATGAGGGCTCATTTTAAAGGTATTTCAAAGGGGAATCCAATAAAATTATTTTTAATTGATTTTAAACAATAAATTTTCCTAAATTAAGATTTAATTAAAAATTTAATCACCTTAATTACTCCTTAATTACTTAATCAATTAATTTCAAATTTCCCGGACATGTTTAGGAGGAGGATCTCTGCCTCCCTTAATTTTCTTCAAATTTATCAATGAGTTAATTAGGGAATTTAATTAATGAACCCCTAATCACTCTCTTAATGTAATTAAGAGTAATTAAGATATGAATAGTGATTTAATTCCTTAATTGAGATAATTAAATATTATTTAAGTAAGGAGGAGGTTTATGGACTAGGTTTGGGATATTTTCCCTAAGTTATTCCCTAAACCCCCTTTCTTCCTTAATCCAAACATAATTAAGGACTAATCCACTAATGATCTACTTAATTAGTCTAATCAAACTTTCAAAACTAATCTGGATTTAATCAATCTCTTGTTGGGTAGATCCTTAGGTGTTCAAAAGCCTAAGGTAAGTTTGAGAAAATCAAATCCAACTCACATGTGTGGGAAGGTTATTAAAGTACTTAATAAAAAATCCTTTAGCTTAATTAATCAATAATTGTGAGCCAATTGCATTAGGCCCTTTTATTTCTTAGGTGAATTACTGATTTAATTTCCATGTGGTTGCATATCATATGTTGATAAGTTAAAGTGGTATAGGTTAGAGGTAATTAATGGACTTAATTTATACCTTAATCTAAACAAAATATAAAATCAACTTAATTATTCTAAAATTAAACTAAATTAATTCACACATGGCGGAAATTGGTTAAGACCAGCAAACTCTTTCTCACAAATTCTTTTCAAATCAAATCCAAAAGTAAAAAAGAAAATCTCCTTAAGGAATTTTGATTCACTTTAAATGATCTTATTTCATAAGATTGTCTTTAGGAATTAATTAGGGTGAATGAAGTCATATGCTTACATCACTTTATTTCCTTCCTAGCATGCTAAATGTTGTTTTCCACATGAAGTCATGCATCCATATCTTTTAAATCAATTAAATGAAATGTTTTCCTTTATGTCAAATTGCATGTTTTGGCTAAAGATTAATAATATGAGTGGCAATTATCACTATTAAACTAAAAAGTATTTTCAAAATTCATAAAAATCAAAAATTATAAATGAAGTGATGCTACTTATAAGTACTTATAAGCTTGCATGTGATTATAGCATAAGTAGTATTTTATGTGATTTTCTTCTCTTCTCTTAACATAGATTTGAATAGGATTTACAAAGTGTATAGTTCATTTGAAAAGAACATAACACTTGTTTAAATCTATTCCTATGCACTTTTATATTATGACTTAAGAAGGATCTTCACATTACACATGTAAATTATACAACTAAATCAAAAATAAAATCTTTTGCATGATTCTTCATCCATTTATTTCTTTTTGTACATTTACATATATTTAAGAAAAGAGGTATATTAGTCTGGACATCCCGGGTTTGTGAGGCTTTAAGTAGTCCCAAGTAAGTCTTGTACCTTACACCCTTGGTGTAGAAAATAATAGCATCGTACTCACTTATATCTTTCATACATGTGGATGTGCATTTAGCTAATGGATAAAAGAATCCTTCTCTTTTCTACATAATAAAAATATGCATTCATGGAATATCTGAATTTTCTTAAGCAACATCTCTTTGCATTCATCATTAAGGTGTGTTAAAATATTGCATGTATATGTAACCTTAGGATTATTCATATGCATAGTATACATAGTGGAAAGCAATAAATGGTTGTGTGTTATGTGATAGTAATTCACCTTAACTAATCTTAAGATGTATTTCTTATTGAATAAGTTTATTTAGAATAAATCCAAACTTAGGGTTAATTAAAACATATAATAAAACATTCACTAAATAAAAAACATTAATGAACCTACCTTAGAAATTACTTAAGGTAAGGAGGAAAGAGAAGTTCTCTTCTCTTTTCTTCTCTTTCCAACATCTAGTAACTAAATGTAGGTTCATTCAAACCAAATCAAATCATCAAATAAAAATTGACAAATCAACTATATCATTTAAAATAAAACCACCCTCTAAGTTGAATCCTTCACACTTAGAAAATTCCAACCTTAAAGCCTAGCTAAGACATGCCACACAAGCCTTAAATGGCACAACTTTAGGCTAAGTCACTATTTCTAGCTCTATGTTATGGCAGTGCATGGTTTGATACCTAATTTTGTTTTGTGATGTAATATTTTTTATACTGTTCGTTAGGGTGCATGTGCATAGACTGGATGATAGGACAATTTTAGTCTAATCATATCTTTTGCAGGGGATTATGCTTAAGGGGTTGTTGACCTCACTTTTGGAGTGAGCTTTCAACTTCTCCATCCTAAGCATAAGGACTCCTCTAGACATTAAGAGTTCCTTAATCTTAAGACACTTCTAGTGGTTAGGTGAACACTTAATCTAACCCTACAGACTTAGAAGATTTAGCCATATGAATGGATTATGCCTTGGGGGTATTAGGAAAACTTGTCTACCCTATAGTTTGAACCAAATCCTTACTTCCTTCTTTCAAATCAACTTCAAATTCAAACCAACTTCAAATTCAATTTCAACTTGATTGATTTTCTCAAATTCAAATCAATTCCAAATCAAATCTTAAATCAATTTCAACTTAATCAATTTTTCTCAAATTCAAATCAATTCCAAGTCAAATCTTAAATCAATTTCAACTTAATTGATTTTCTCAAATTCAAATTTACTCCAAATCTAAATTATGAATCAATTCCAAATGATTGAAATCCATGATCTCCTAAATCCTAAATCTTTTCTAAGCCTTTGATTTCATCTTATGGACTTACCTCAAATCAAACCCAAATCACTCCAAATTCAAAAGATTTTTCTCATAACCCATTTATATTCTCATTTATATTCACAAATATAAATAAATATAAATTCAAATAACCAAAACTAAATTCAATACTCAAACCTAAATCAAACCCAAATCCAACCTAAACTCTTTCAAGATAAATCCTTGAACTCCTTAAAATCAAATTCAAATCACTCCAAATTCAAAAGATTTTCTCATAACCCATTTATATCCTCATTTATATTCACAAATATAAATTAAATATTAATTCAAATAACCAAAACCATATTCAAAACTCAAATTCAAATCTAACCTAAATCTAACCTAAACTCTTTCAAGTCAAATTCTTGAACTTAACCAAATCATTCTCAAATCAATTCAAACCTTTAGAATTTCTCTCCAAATAATCAATCCTTCAATCATAAGTCCATATGTGAGTTCAACCAAACTTGAATCAAGCCTTGATCAAGCCAATTGACCCACTTAAGCACACTTGACCCAAAGTGACCTAAAGCACCTTTTTGAGCCAAATTCTAATCCAACACAAATTGGATTGAACTAAGCTCACCTAAGTCTCACATTGTGAGCAACAATCATCCTAGGATGATCAATCACACAAATTGGGCCAAACCAAGTCAAACATAGCCTTTGACCAAGTCAACACTTAACCCAAATGAAACCTAAACTAGCCAAAATCCACCATAGGTCAATTGATTGAAACCATTGATCTAGACCAATCCAAAATCAATGATTGAATATGACCAAGTCATCATTTGAGCCAAACCTAACCTAATTGGACCTAAGTTGACCCAAGTTGACCTAAAAAGTCAAAATGTATCAAATTTTGATCTAAGTCAAATTGATTGTAACCAATGGATCAAATTCATTCTAAATCACTTGTTTAACTTGACCAAAGCCTTAATTGGCCAACTAGACCCAACCTAGCTTAATTGACCATGAATCCAACTTGACCAAAAAGATCAAATCAACTTGAAATCAAACTAAATCAAAATTAATTGAAACCAAAGCTTGCAATACATTTCAAATTATCAACCAAGCCTAAACCAACCCATGACCTAACCCATTGACCTGATCACCCTAATAAGAACATCTATGAGTCTACGTGGTATCCAACAAGCACATTTTTATTTTCATTTATTTTCAAGATAGATGAAAATAAAAATTCAAACACAGGGGTGTTGTAATAAAAATATAAATACTTTTGCTGTGCAGATTGCTTATACTCATAAGCATGATCCAAACTAGAATAGGTGGACTTGGTTGCCCATGTGTGGGGTGCTAAGTCCAAATTAATCTTATAATTGCTTGGATTGTGTGGTATATTTAGCTAATCTCTATTTTGCAAGTTTAGTTAGATTTATCTTTCTCATTTTTGATGTAAACTTTGCAATTAAAATTTGGAATGAATGTTATGGGGAATTAAGGTGAGCATTGGTCATAAGACCATATCTTATGTACCATGTGAAGCCTTGGAGCAAACCATACCTCAAGTCAAATCAAAAGGAAGAAAGAAGTGAAGAAAAGAAAGAAAGAAAGAAATGAAGAAATGAAGAATGAAGAATGAAGACCCCCATAACATGAATTCCCTTTTGATTGAAATTATTCATTTGTAATCCAGGTTGTAAGAGGGTAGAGCTCGGCTACCCATTTTCGTTTTCGGGTTTGTGCGGTGAAGGCCGACCACATCAGCCTCTTATTCTTTTCTGCTAATTTTATAAATTGATTGATATTTTATTTATGATTGTGCAATTAGGATGGCATGATTTTCCTAGTTTCTTCATTGATTGATGAATGGCTTGGATGCGATTAGGCTCTTAGGAAAAAATAAATTTTCTATCCAATTAAATCAACTCAAAATTAAATTTAACAACTCATAACCTTACCTAAAAGCCTAGGACATAAATTAAGATAATAAAAGATTTAGCAACCCTTTTAGCTGGATGTTATATGCGTCACATCATGCATAAATCATATTGTCTCACTCTTGCCACTGGAGGGCTTCCAACTTTGTCAAAGAAAATGGCTTGACTTTTGAGAGCTATGATGGAAACACACCTCCTTCTTGCTGATTTTATCCCATAACTAACTTTCTCATGCATTAAACATTTGAAATCCCATAGCCTATGTCAAATAAATTGTCCAAAAATTAAAAGAAAACTTAACAAAATTTGCATTAAATGTAGGTCATTATTCATGTCCTACATGATCTAATCTCTTAGAGAGTGTGTTTAAGGACTTAGTCTCCTTTTTAAATAAACAACAGCCTAGTTATCTTGCAAAGCATAAGACTTGTCTATATGTATTTAAAATCGTAGGAGGAGTTAGTTGGCGGCCACCCCCAAGCGGTTGTAAGTCCAACTATCGGATGGTTTATCGTCTCTTGTGGACGTAAACCATATACCTATTTTTGCCTTAGATTTAGGTCGTGCCTTGGCCCTCGCCAAAACTCCCTAGATTTAGGATTCGAGGATGTTGTTTTTATTTGCGGGCTATAAGCATAAATTCTCACCTCTTAGGAATTTCTATGATCTTGTATTATGGAATTGTAAGCCCTACATTTTTAATAAAAATTCAACTCAAACATACAATTTTTCTCAAATTTCAAAAATATAAAGCTCAACCATAGAGTAGTTTGGGATGCTTACTAGGTTTCCTAGTATTATGAGTATCCCTTACTCATCTCCTTTTGGTTTCGATAAATAACTTCCTCTTTTTGATCAATCCCACTTGATTTTTCAAAAATAACTAATTTGTTAATAGTCCTATCTTTGAAATCTTTGGAGACAACGATCATTTACCTTAATCGAGAGTATTCTTAAGGAATCTCATTCCTTTAGATGTAATTAACTATGGGGGATTACCTCTATAGGGAACTTAACAAACTCGATTTAAAATAAACCCTACTTTACTTTTTCATGTAAAGTAGGGAAAAGATCTCTGGTACATTCGAAGACTCATTGTCCTTAGGATTCCTCATTAGGTGATTAGATCCATTGTAGGATGGTGACTTCTGTCTCTCAATATAGTATATCATTCCTCAATGTTGCACCCGATCATGCTAATAAGTACATCTGCGGATCTACGTGGTATCCCAACAAACCAAATATACATTTCTCAAATCCCAAAGTTTGAGAAATAAAAATACACCACATATTCATTTGTTCCATCATGTCATTCATCTTGGTACTAAACTGTGAAATTTCCTTATCTTTGGCTTCCATTTGACGCAGCATTTTTCTTTCTCTCTAGCTAGCACCATGGCATCAATCAATATAAGCTCTTCTTCTTCCTCTATTTCCTTTTCTAGTTCTCCTCCCTACTCATCTTCCAAGGAAGAACTTGATTATCCTTCTCCTTGTGCATTTGTAGGGACAGTTGTTGTTGGGGTTGAACGATGACGCTAATTGTAAAAGTGTGTATTTGGTTGATCATTTACTGGTTCAACCATATAAACAGCTTCAACTCCCATGACCTCCCTTTCATTTTTATCTTCTTCTTCTCCCTCTTTAGCAAAGATTAAAGATTCATCTTCTACTCTCTTTTGTGATGATTCTCCTTCATAAGCATCGAATTCAGGTTCAAGCTCACTGGATTCATCTTGTTGCTGATGTTGAATAGAAAGTTCATCTATATGTCTCACCATATATATGACTTCTACTTCCATAGTGTCCTCTTCATCATATTTTTCTTGCACATGAATTTCTAATCGACGCTTCCAATGGATCTCTTGTTCATTGTGAGGAACATACATTTCTTCCATTAGGGGACTGCGATCAGAGTCAACTTTATCCCGCGGGGGTGAATCTGATTGATGACGGGATCCCCTAGAGGATCTCACCATCATATCTTTTATCAGCAGTATCCCTTCTTTTAGGTATCCACTTCTGATGAGTTATTTTTTAGGTGGATTCTGAATATGTGCATCAGATGTCACACCTCTTTCTTTCTTTAGAATTTCATCACGGAGCCTTGGTCTCCATATATGCTTACCCTTTTGCCAAGATCTTTCAACAGCAGATTCTTGGACACACGGTCCAAGTGTCATGCTTTGATGCTCACCGCACAAAGCATACTTAGCTTGATGACTAGTTGCCATAAGAGATGGCAACCTTCTTGGTGGAATCTCAGTATCTTCAATCATTACAGGCCTCTAAAATTTTCTTTTCATTAAGCCTCTATCCGTAGCTACTTTAAGGACGTTATGTATTCTAGCAGACAGTCTTTCAGGTTATCTCCTCTGCAGTGATGCAGCTTGATGTTGTTGAGTCTAGAAAGACTGCTTCACCTCACCAGTAAAGCTATTTCTTTTTACCCATTTTAGATTATCAAAGTTATTACGGGTGGGAATACTCACTTCTGGTGGAAATATTGCTTGTTCACTGAGTTATTTAAATGGGATCCCTGAGCCCTCGCTCTTTTCTTCTTCTTTGCCTAGTTGCTTCCTGAGAAGCCTCAAAATCATGTCTCCAGGTACAAAGGTTTCAATTAGCAAAGCAGTTGTATCATGAGGCATCAAAGATATAGTATGCTCAATGATGGTTCTCTTCATCATAGGGGCTTCAGATTGACCCAATCTTTCAAAAGCTTCAAGAACTCCTTAGCAGTTGGTTATGAATTGGTTGAAGCATGGCAGGAGATATAGTAAATTGAGGTCTTCCAGCATGGCCTCAGATGAGTGCACCATGGGTGGGTACTTCAGGAGTTGCAGTTATAATAGCTAAAAAATCCACGCTACAAAATTGAATGGTAACCCCAACATCTCCTGTGTTGATGCCGGTGTTAGCTAAGCAGATGTTTGCACCACACCCTAGCTGAATAGTGAAAGGAGTGCTCTGTAGATCCATTCTCCGCAAGTAAAAGATGGGGATTAATAATTAGTAATTATTATTGTCCACATACTTTCAAAATGTGGAGGTACTATAAGATAAAATAATAGTGTAATAAAGATATACTCTATAAAATAATTCATTCGACATAGAGTCTCATACATTAGTAATTTGAATTTACTACACATTTAAATCACCATTTTTTTGTTTTGAATTTTCAATTTTTTTGTTGCTACTATAGCATGTATATGACTAGCCAAAGATGGAAAGAGAATCGATCGGAAAAATCTATGAGCTCCAAAAATTCACGACCTCTCTCACATTGACGGGGTGGTGTTTGTCTAAGTCCCTTAGCAGATAGAGGATTTTTTTCCCTATCATACCTATGATTCACCTCTCTGTACAAATACAAAGCACGAGCCTGATCAGATAAATATAATGGTGTTATTTGGCAACCACCCATTAAAGGACTTTGGTGAATCAGATTATATTATATGTGTACTCTTGGCCAAACCACATGGCAGAGATTAGCCACATCCTTACTGCATGAGATTAATTGAGAGTGAATATAGAAATATATTTGATTTGACATTGGCTCCTTTATGAGTTAGAGTTTTCTTAATTCATCACCTTTAATAAATAGTTGCGGAAGGTGGAATGAATGGAGTTTGCTTTAAGTATTTAAGGATTAAATTTCATTTAACCATTAATAGCTTAGGGATATATTAGATTTCACATTTGGATTGATACTCAATTTAAGTTAATTTAATCTAAAATTAAAATCACTTTTTTATGGAAGTATCCCCTCCGGTTGAAATCTCTATTCAAAACACCATCATCAAGGTAATAAATATGCTTGATCATTTAATTCATTATCAAATCTTGTCGACTCTATTAGTTTAATAATAGAGGATAAGATCTACTGTCATATGATAGAATTATATTCTCATATATTTTAATAAGTTGAAATTTTTATAATGATTGGATTTCTAGGTTTTGTTAACTTCAAGACCAAATCGAGCAACACAACATCCTCGACTAAGTTTAAGCATTCAGCATTGTGTTGGGCCTATGCGAGTGTTTAATAATTTAGGTACTTTTATTTCTAAATTATGAGATTAATTTCAAATTATCTTGCGTAGCCTTTTCAGACATTAAAATTTACATTTTAAATCTCTATGTTGGAGCACACACATGTATTTATGACTTAGATAATTTCATCTAATTAATGAAATCTTTTATTTTGAAAATTATAATTAGATTGAGAATTTTTCTAATTTTTGGATTGAAAGAAGCTCCATAATTAGTGTACTGTTTAATTTAGTATCGCCTTCTATCTACTTATACGAAGAATTGCAAATCTAGTGGCGATAAAGGTTTTTTAAATTAGTCTAATATCTTATTAGCTCTCTTAGAATAATATTTAATTACTTTCTTTTACTCAAAATTGATTAGTCTTTAAGTGTTCAATAGACTCTCATTTATGTCTATTGATAATTCTCAAACTCATCACAAACAATATTCAACTTCTCCTTGATCCAATTTGAGTATTTAATAAGATGAATAATATGCTTCAAATATTTTCTAAGAATTCATTGATTATGCTTATTAATAATCATTCGATCTCATTGAAAATCTCTTATAAATTTTTTAATTTTCTCTAATTCATTTGGAGTGAATTATGATTTGAAAATTATATTCTAATTCCAAGAAGATCTTGTGTGCTCTAATTGGATATTCAGTTAGGTCATCTTCTAAATCAATTGAACTGAGATATTGAATTGGAAAATTTATATTTAGTGCCAAAATATTCAATTCAATTTAAATTCATTTTAAATTCATAAATCTTTTTGAGTTTAGTCCATCTTTCTTTATTTGAAATATAATCTTCAAATTCATTCTCCTTTATAATTCAAAAATTAAATTTGATATCAATTTTATTTTAGCAAGTTTATGTAGCGCTAACTTTTCTGCTTGAATTTTATTTGCAAGTATGAACTTTAGATAAAATTTTGACGATTTTAAAATATTCCAAAGATCTGCGTAGGGGCTACATCAAACAATTTTTTGCCCACTCATACCTTAATGATGAGCATGGTTGGTATTTTGACTAAATTTCAATCTCGTTATGCCCTGGTGAGCATAACGGGGCCTTCAATCACCTGCATAAAGGCAAATATATATGCAACTTCTACACATTCAAGTTTCATTTTAAATTATTTATTTTTTTTATGTGCTTGATTTCTTTTTTAAATGAATCTTGATTCTTCGCCACCTCCCCTTTTAAGTCCAAATTATTAGAATTTCAGTCGTCCCACAGGGAGCTACATCGAAATAATTTTGGCCTACCCATCACACCCTGATGAGTGTGATGGTTAGTGTTTTGAAGCACCTCGGCAGATTTTCATCTCATCACGCTTTGATGAGCTTGATGAGATATTCAAACCTACATAAAGAAACAAATGCATTTACTATATACACATTCATACATTTTTATACATCCATAATCAACGACAATAAAAAATTTGCATGAGTTCGGCTATAAAGAATTAAATAGGAGAGATTATCGGGTTGATTATTTGGATTGAATAGATGGGAAAGATGTCGAAAACCGAGAGGAACCTGGCTGATGACAGAATTCCCTCTTGGCTGTGACAAAGGGAATTGGACACTATCAAATAGGGGATACGTAATAGCTACAGGAGATAGTGTTGAGGGAAACCCGTATGATGATGGAGTTGCCTCTCAGCTGTTGGTGGCAAAGTCACCTCTTATCTATACTCTAGGTCGCAGAAAGGGAAGGTGAGTGTGCTGTTGGATATGAGGGAGGAGGAATCAGAAAGGGCATGTCGAGAGGAACCCGCCTAATGACGGAGTTGTCTCTCGATTATACTCTAGGTTGTAAAAAGGGAAGGTTAGGAAGAATGGGAGGTTGGTGTTGCAGGTACTATAGCAGAAGGGATAAAAAAAACAAAAATTTGGATCTACAGTAATTGTTATAGTAATCTTTACACAATATATTGTATAGTGCTGTCTTCTGATCATGAGATTGGGTCGGATTTAATTTTTTTTTTTGGGAAAAATTAGTGCAACAAAGCATGGGATGGGAGAGGATTTGTTGTTGTATGCCAGAAGTCGATTGGTTTGGAAGCTTCACGCTCACTTTGGGATGGGATTGAGTAGAAAGCTCGTTTGAGCAGGGGAGGTGTGGGCTCCAAAACATTGCCACCAACCTCTCAACAATTTTGAATGAAGAGAGTTTAATTTTAGTGTCAATGTAATTTTTAAGGCGAGATGAAAGTAGATAAGACACTACCCAGAGATTTCATCCTCATTTAGTGAGGACTTTAGATCTGGTTTCCTATAAGCCCTATAAACCCACATGCTCTATAAGAGAGAACTTTCGATTAAGTGATCGTTAATGCGTAGCGTATAATAGGCATGGAGTTTTAGAATTTAAGATTATGAAATTCATCATTTTAAATATGGTTGGGGGGAATGATGGCCCAATCCAGATCCCACGGTTGTCATGGCCATTGTGGTCCCTTTATAGATAGAGGGCCGAGATTCTTATCGACACATGTTACGTCATCCAAGAAATTCTTGTAGACTTGGGGTGGTGTTTGTCATGGAGGCTTAAGTCTACCTTAGATTTTTTCCTATATACCCTATGATTCACAACTCAAAAGGGCGTGAGCCAGGGACCATCAGACTCTGATCATGATCGTAATATAATGGAGCCGGCCAAACCACCGGATCGAGGACTCGTGCGTAAATCAGACCAGCCAGAAATACGTGTCAAGACGCCCGTCCTTCATGAGATTGATTAAGAGTGAACATAGAAAAATACTTGATTTGACATTGGCTCTTTTGTGAGCTAGAGTTTTTTTAATTTGGCACCCTGGATAAATAATTACGGAAGGTGGATAGATTGAGTTTTGCTTTAAGCTTTTAATGATTGAATTTCACTTATGCAGTTATTTAGATTGATATTTGATTTAAGTTAATTTGATTTGAAATTAGAATCACATTTGATAGAAGTATCCCTTCTAATTGAAATCACCATTCAACATAGCTATCATCGGGGTAGTTAATTAATTGAATCGAATATATTTGAGAACTTTAGATCCTGTCAACTCTGTTTAGCTCCTAACAGGGGATCAGATCTACTGTCACATGACAGAATTAGCTTCTCAAAGGTTTTAGTAAGTTAAAATTCTTATAATAGATTTTTAAGTTTTGTTAACCTAACAACTACAGGAAGCAACCGCCTCTCGACATTTAAATTTAAACATTCGGCATAGTGTTGGGGCTCATGCGAGTGTATTTAAGAATATCTTAATTAACACCTTCTGTTCTCTTGTACGATGTGTTGCGAATCTAGTGGCATTTTGGAGCAGAATTAGATTTATATTTGCACTCAAAATATTGTATCTTTGTTTGCACTAAAATTATTTATTGAATCTCTAAACTTTAATGGTAGGTTCATACTCATTAGCGAGCTCTTTAATTGAACTTGTGAAATAAGCTATCGAACTTCTTACAAACTCTCATTCTCATTTTAGAATTGACTTTTAGGTTCATCACCAATCACATGTTCCACATTAAATTGAGGTCTTCATTTCATTCAATATCTGTTATCTGTTGTTGATTATATTTCATGCTTGTTATTTATTCATGAATTTGACACTTTAAATAGTCAAGAAAAATCTTATTCATGTTAATTTGTGAGATGCCAAAACCTACTCTTTTAAGTCAACTATCAAGCTCATATAAGTTCTCCATATTCAATTGTGTTCAATTAAAATCATTTTAATTCACTTAGAATAAGTTGTAATAACCAGTATCTCTTTTATATTCATGTTTATTATTTATAGTAGTCACATCCATATTCATATAAGAGTTATTAAACCCAATTTAAATTCCTCCTCCTTAACATCAAGTTTCATATTTATTTGATATTTTATATTATAAGTCTCTTATGAGTTTGCATTTGCTCAAGTTGATCAAATTTTTGCATTTGAATATCCTCGGTTGTTTGAACATATTAAACAACGGTCAAGTATTCATTTAGCAATAAATTAATTGACTAAATTCACCTTCACTTAGTACATTTTAATAGGGAATAATATTTATTGAGCACACCACCCTCTATTATTACTTTAAATTACATGTGAACTCCACATTCTCTTTTCATTTTATTTTGTTTTAAGACTTTATGCTTCACCATTAATTTAATATCCAATTAATTTTAAATTTAAGTCTTAAAAATTTGATGAAATTCCTCCGCATCTGCATTCCGAGAGTGTTTTTCTTTGGTCTTGTGTAATGGCGTGGAGTGATGTCTTAATGTGATTCTGTATTTATCTCTTACCATAAGCATGTATATATATTAAAGAAGATATATATCATATATATATATATATATATATATATATATATATTTTTTTTTAAGTCCTATAAATTTTGGCGGCATTTCATAAATGACATTTAACGATGTTGAACTACTGGTATCTCTAATGAAAGTAATGATATCTTGCATCGCAATCAATTTTTCATCTCGTCGTAATGAGCGGGATGACCTTCAAACCTACAAAAAAACACAGACATATACACAATCACATATTGATCCCACATGTTCATTTTTTCTACATGCATTTTCATCAGTGAGGGGACGAGAGGGAGATGCCAGAAACCAAGAGAGGAACCCGCCTAATGACGGTGTTTCTCTTTGGTTGTGACAAGAGAAAAGGTCGGAAGAAGACGGAAATCAAAAGCCAGAAGAACCTCATGTCTTCTTTCAGTAAAAAGAAGAGTGTGAAAAGAATGAAGAAGAAACCGCCTAATGATAGTGTTCTCTCTCGATTCGAAAAAATAAAATTGAAAAAAATATGGAAAGAGCATCGAAATCGAGAGAAGAATCGCTAATAATGACAATTTCTCGATCTGAAGATGGGAATTTTGGATTAAATGATTGAATTTTTCGATTTTGGAAAATAAAGGATTTTCAGTTTAAGAGGTGAAAGATTTCAAAAGAAAGAAGATTTACTCAAGTGGAAAGGAAAGGAGAAGAAGAGAAAGAAAGGGAGAGGAGAGAAGTAAAAAGTTTGGATGAGAGAATGGAGAAAGTTTGAAGAAAAAGGAGAAGAAAAACTGAAAAAAAAAAGAGGGAGCTCTCGGTTTGGAGGAAAGAACAGTTTGGAAGAGAAATGGGATCAGTTGAAGGAGCCGTTCGTGCGTGGTCGAACGAAAGAGAGCCGTGCGCGTGAAGGAGTTCGATCGGGAAAAGGGAAGCTCGCGTGATCTCTTCGGCCGAGTAGATCGTCTGCGTGAGGGAGAATCGTGTGAGGGAGAAGCCGAGCCGCTCGTGTATGAAGGATTAGGGTCGAACCGGTCTCAGGGGGCTTTAGGTTAGGGCTAATTAGTAAAATTAGCTTTTTAAATTAATTTTTTAAGTGTTTAATGGGCTTTAATGTGAAATTTATGCCGATAAAATTGCATATTTAATATGTACATCAATCTTAGCTTATTCGATGTTCCAGCGTCTTTATATCACGTTTAGTTGAAATGGTTATCAATTTATTTCAAAATGCCGCGTTATCATTTAAACTCGATTTTCTGGCTTGTCCTGAAATTGACTTGATAGATTTCACATATTTTAATAGCGTAATTAATTTCAATGGATATCATTTTGATTTATTCGGCGCTCGATCTCACGTGCGAGGGCGTTGGCATTCGATCGTTGATGCGTTATATTATATTCGGCCGGTTTTGACATTCTAATATGATGGCAAAATCGCATTGATCATTTGGACGATTTTGGTGGCCAATGTATTTCAATTTTACGTCTTTGTCACTTTCGATACTTGATTTTTTGCGTACTCGAATTGAGCGTCGATCATTTGATAGTTTTCGGCGTTTCAAAGCCGATGATCAATTTCATGAATCGTTGAGATTTTCATTAACGTTCGATATGTGGGTTAGATATCGATCATTTAATCAGTTAATCTTTAGATTATGCAATATTTATATTTTGATCAATTTCGATATTTTGAACACAATGGAGAAGTCCGTTCATTGATCGGAGGACGTTTACATTTTTGGTGCGTTGTTATTTTGAGCGATTTGCTTGTCACAAATTCCGTCAAATTTGACTTGTGGACTTGACTCGACTTATGACACATATATGAAGGTCAATAAAGAGAAATTTCAGCATATGGGGAGAAGAACAAGCGAGAGAGAGAGAGAGAGCAGATGAGAGAGCGAACAAGAGGTGCAAGCAGCGAAGGAGAGCGAAGGAGCGTTACCTTCTTGGAGTTTCGGTCGAACCACTCGAGAGAGAAAGAGAGCGGGGGAAAGAGATGGGATTTGTGGCTTGCAACTCGAAGCGGACGAACGAGGATTTTCGGCAACCGAATGAGAGCAGCCAACGCCTGAGGGATCATGAATCAAAAGCCGAAACCGAAGGCTTCATTCAATTTTTACCCCAGACGTACGAGAGCGGCAACAATTCTTGTCGTTCCTTGCAGTTTCCAGGGAGGAAGGGGGGGGAGCTTTCAGCTTTGATGGAGACGAACCGAGGGTCAACATTTGTATAGCTTTAGCATCAAGTGAAAGAGTCATATGGATCACATTACTAGGAATCTAATGTAAAATCATCACAATTGAAGCATGTTGATTAACTTAACCTTCTAGTGCACAAAATAACATAATTTTTTATCATTAAAATTGATTCAAATTCTCTCTAATTACCATCACAATCGTATAATGTGCAATTATCAATCCTAACCATTCAATCCACTTCGAATGGTTGGAACTAACTTAACCAAAATGATAACCATTTCGAAAAAAAAAAGATAGAAATAGTTTTAGGTGTTGTTTGGTTACCTGCATTTACAATATGAAGTAAACCAAATGCATGGAATTTAATTTTTTTTGTGAGTAAAAAATTTCAATGCATTTGTAGTGTACTTGAAATGCATTAGAATGATCATTTTGGGTGAATTTAGAATTCGCCCGATTTGAGCGAATTCCAAATAGACCAACTACTGTAAAGTGTTCGTCATCGCTTGCCCGACGGTATGCCGGCTGCCGACCGTTAATGACGGCCACCAACCATTGGCTACGCCACCGAATATTGCCGCCGACCACCACCCACCGTCGGCCAACCACCGCCACCGGTCACGCCACAGATAATCTTAAAATACTTTATATTTATTTTTCCAGAAAAAAATTATTTTTTTCAAACAAATAAGTTAAATGGAATCTAAATGCATGAAACCAAATCAGCTCAATTTAATGTAACAATCATGATAATTCAAGAGGATCCATAATATCAAAACTTCACCCTTCTTAAATTTGTGATGAGGCCTTTGGCAACCTCCCACTTAAATCCTATTATTTTTCACCACTAATTAGAACCCTAATGATTTAGTAAATTTGTGTTGTGATGAAATTTGAATTGATCTCCAAATTGCACAATCTCTATCTTCTATGTAGATGTAAACACAAGGATTGAGCCAATTGCCAAATGAGTTAATCAATTTGACTATGGCATCTTTGAGTAAAGAAATCGAAATCAATTTCGAGTTGAATCAAAATCTAACATTTCTCAAGCGAGTTTTGAGTTTTATTCATAATCATTTCATGATATCATTTATTTCAACAAATCTAAAATAACTCTCAAAGAAGAAGAATAAAGATTCATAGATGCAGTGAGAGATGATTTTGGCCTCCAAAGAATTAAAATGCAAAGTCATAAACATCGCATGCTTATATACAAGTTCACGCATGTCAAGTAATTTGATCTATTGAAAAAGAAATATAATGTAAAAAAATTTAATATTATTAGAATAGTATATTTGAAATGTGTTTGGGTTGATGTAATATAAATACAATGAATTACTTTTTTGTGTTTGATTTAATAAAAATAATAATTAAAACTCGGAAGAAAGCAATGATAGTGATAGCAGGCGGCAGTCAACAATAGTGACCAGCAACATATGATGTTCATGGGTGGCAATGCTGGTGAGAGGTGAGTGGCAGATAGTTGATAGCCATGATTAGACCCACTATGGGTGGCTACGATAATTTAGACATTAGCGCATTCAAAACTTGGCCGAACTTAAGCGAATTTGAAATGCACCAAAACTGAACTACAAGATTGTGGGCTACGAAAATTTGTCACCGACCACTCGACAAATTTGAATTGAAGAGAGTATGATTTAAGTGTCAAAGTAATTTTCAAAAGGTGGATGGAATAGTAGATAAGACACTACCCAGAGATTTCATCCTCATTTGGTGAGAACTTTATATCTGGTTCTAAGTTTCCTATAGCAAGCCCCATAGTTAATTATCCTCCCAATAAGAGAGAACTTTCGATTAAAGCTAGTTAATTACTTAATGTGTGTATAGTAGCATGAAGTTTTAGAATTTAAGATAATAAAATTCATCATTTCACTAAACCGGATGGTTGGGGAATGATGGCGTGCAATCTAGATCCATGGTTCCATCATCGTATGGTCCCTAAGTCTGGTCAGGAGGAGTGATAAACCTAACATAAGAATCCTTATTAAATACATGTTACGCCTTCCAAGAAATCCTTTAGACTGGGGGTGTTTGTAAGGACAATCTTAAGTCTACCTTGTGAAAGGGTTGTTTGTCCTATCAAAGTATGATTCACAACTCAAAGAGGCGAGATTGGGGAAATATGGGCTACGGTGATTGATCGTAATATAATAGAACTTACTAGCCAGCCACCTGATCAAGAACTCAGTGAATGCGTCATTTATTGGAGCCGCCAATGCGTAGTCGAGAACACCGTCCATACTAGCATGAGATTGGTTGAGAGTGAACATAGTAGAATACTTGATTTGATCGCTCCTTTATAGAGTTTTAATTTGTCACATCAAAATAAATAATTCAGGAAGATGGATAAATTGAGTTTTGCTTTAAGATTTTAATGATTGAGTTTTATTTAAATAGTTTTTAGATTGATACTTAATTTGAGTTAATTTGAAATTAGAATCATATTTTGATAGAAATATCCCCTCTGATTGAAATCACCATTTAACATAGTCATCATCGGGATAGTTAATTGATTGAATTGAATATATTTAATAACTTTAACCACTCTGTTTGGTTAACAAAGGATCATATCTACTACGTGTCATGACAAATTAAAACTCCGAGATATTTTTAAGTTGAAATTCTTATATAATAGATTTTTAGGTTTTGTTAACTGAAAATTAATAACTACAGCAACTCACCGACCAATTTAAACATTCAGTATCTATGCGGTTTATTTGAGAATCTTAATTAACGTCTTCTTAGCATACGATGTGTTGAATCCATTAATAACGTTATAAATTGATCTAATATCTTATTAGATTTTTCAGATTAATATTTGATTAATTCCAATTTAGTCTGCGCAGGCTTTTTAGACATTAAAATTTGCACTTTAAATCTACGTAATGCGTCACGGTATTTATAACTTAGATAATTTCATCTAATTAATGAAAGCACTGACAGTAAAAATCATAATTAGAATGAAATTTCTTTTATTTTTGGATTAAAGGAAAGTTTATTCATTCGTGCAGCATTTAATTTAGTAATTTATCATGCAATTGAGAATTCACATCAATGGCGAAATATATTATTGAATTTTCCAATTCTTAGGTATTATTTGACTTATAGTCTTTTATGAGCTTTAGTTATACTTGCCAATAAGTTGCTCGTCTTTAGTGAAAATCTCTTTTGAAATTTATTTGATTTTTACTTTAACTTGAAAATAGCACTTAATTAATCTCTTATGCTTCAAACCTGACTTTAAGCACAAGATCTTAATGATCCTTTTAAAAGCCACATTCATGAGTAATCATGAGTTGCCTAATTGAATTTGTGCTTATAAGAAAACTATTAAATTTCTTGCACACTTTATTCTCAATTTGAAATTGAATATTTATACTTACTACCAATCATTTGCCATTTAATATTCAATTGAGATCTTTACTTCATTTGATATTAAATACGATTTGTTCATATAAAAAAAGGACTTTAAATTCAATATGAATTTATCCTCAAAGATCATTTTTATTTAATAACCGAATTTCAAATTTATCTTAAATCTCTCGTGAGTTTTGGTTCATGTATATCAAAGGAATTCAAGTTTATTTGTTTTATAAGTTCACTTGAGTTTGATCCCTATTTTCTTATTTGAAATATGATTTTCAAATTTATCTGTACTCAAATCACTTTCAAATTTATTTATATTTAATTTTCAATTCATTTCTTTAGGACTTTAGGTTTCATAATTAGTTTGACATTCAATTAATTTCGAGTTTAAGTCCCTAAAAAAATTGATGAAATTTCTAAAAATCATTCCCAGCGTGAGAGATTTTGCAGACGCTTTTCTGACGTGGTGTCTTCTAATGACACCGTGACCGATTTCCACTCTAATGAGCAGCGTGCGACTTTAAACCTGAAATAAGACAAATGCAATGCAATATATATTCATTTCTTTTTTTAAGTCCAAAAATTTGACGAAATTTCGGCAACATTTCGACTAGGGGGAGCGACATCTAACAATTTTTTTTTTGCTTGCTTTCCCTATTAGCATAATGAGTGGTGTCTTTGCCATCACGTCTTCTACTCACTTCTCCTATGGGGCATTAGCCGGATCTTGGAGCCTGCAAAAGAATCACAAGCACATAATACAATTTCCACATTCATACACTCTTGCATCCACAGATTACATCGATGCTCATCTCTTCGAGTCTATCAAAGCACTTGTGATTTGTTGAACTGCTGCCAAAGTTACATAGTTTTGCATTCCAGTGTTTATCCAATAAAATGTTGGAAGGCTTGAAATCTCAAGAAATGATCTGAATTTCTATCCCTTCATGTAAGTATGTCAAACCACGAGCAACATCAAGGGCTATCTTCAATCTCATGTCCCACGAAAGAGGGGCAGACATTCTTAGTGAAGTGATATTCCACACTTCTATTTTGCATATATTCATAAACAAGCAATCTCTGAATTCCTCTTTCATCATCTTCAGCACAATAACCAATCAATTTAATAAGATTTGGATGCTCAACCACTCCTAAAACATTTACCTTAGTCGGCCATTCCTTATGTCCCTGCAAGCCTACACGGCTCAGTTTCTTAACAGCAATCTCAAGATTTGCATGCAGATCAACACGACTCTTGACTGTGCCGCTATATACGCATCCAAAGCCGCCTTCTCCAATCATCTGTAAGCGGCTGAAGTTCCGAGTAGCAACTTTTAGTTCTTTCAAATTTGAATATCTTAAGATCGTTTGGCTTCTGTGAAAACTATAGAATTGAGATCTTCCCTTAGAATCTGTACTCATGTCTGAAGTATTTCTCGAGTTAAAGTCGGATACAGATTTCTTCGTATCCTGATCAGTTGATGCCATGCTGCTTGAATGATTCGATGTCATCTTACTCACCTGAGATTCTTGCTTTCCCTCTCCATTCAGGAAATGAAAACACTTCATGGACTCAATTTGAAAGACACCCTTAAAATGCTTCCTTTCATACTAATGAAAGAAAACTCAAAGCTTTAGCTTCCGCTTCCTTCGATCAATAGATCCAGACCTGTTGAACAGCTTAAAGTGGAGGCTCGAAAAGCCACCGCTGGATCCCTTACCCGCAGCCCTTTTCAAATCCTCCGCAATAGCATCCACTGGCATCGCGAGTTCCATCCTCCTCACCGATCCAGTCTTTGAGTTGTTGCGCTTCTTCATGATCTTCTTGACCATGGTGCTTAATGGCGGTGGATGGTTCTTCGTGAGCACGCGGGACGGGTTATCAGCTGCGACGGCAGCATGGTCGGATAGGAGGTATATTGTGGCGGCTGCTTGAATTAGAGGACGGATTCTTCAGGGAAGGCAGCTTCTTCGAAGTGGTTTTGAGATCAGAGACAACGGAGGGATTGGATTTCGTCGCTCAGGTTGATCACGGTATTGGAACAGAGAGGGAAAAAACGAGAGAGCCGCGCCCCCTTCTTTTTTTTTTGGATTTTCCAAAAGAAAACTAAAAACGAAGAGTGGGGCGTTCGGCTTGTGCCATTCAAACGGAAAAGAGCCGAGCGGGAACGGTTTTGCCGAGAGTGCGTGCGGTTGAAGAGGGATCATGCTTGCGGTTAAAGGAAACCAAACGAGAATGAGATTGGGAGGAATTTAATAGGGTCGGTTAACCTTAAGTACGATATAAGCTAATTAATAAATTTATTTCTAATATTTAATTCACCTCAATATGAATTTTACGTCAACGAAATCATATGAATAATATATATAATTATCTTGATTATTGATGTTGAAGCATGATAGTCGTTTCGATCGGCTTGATTGATAATGTTAATTTTTCAAAATACACGTTCTTTTGCTCACCTTGATACGATTGTAAATTGAATGTGAAGCAATCTTCTTGAAATATTTAAAGTTTAACTAACGCGCATCAATTTCGAGTTTGATTTAAAGTCTCGGCGATATGTGTAAGCATTGGCTTCGATAACGATCGGTTGACGATCTGATTGTCTCGTTTATATTCCCAGGTTTTATATTACGAGCGATGGCGAAGTCGTTCGTCGATCGGAGTCGTTTATTTTTGGACACAAGTGTATTTTGAGGCCATTTACACACCTTTCATCGAATTCATTGTGGGGCTTTCGCTATGAAAAATATATGAAGGTCAACAAAGATAAGTTTTGAATTCTTTGAAAATTTATCGTGCATTTCAAATTCTTCAAACTAAATACAAAAAAATTAAAAATTATTCTATTCCAAATACTTTATCCTACAAATTCAGCAAATCAAACAACTCCTAAATAAAATTTAAGCCATAAAGTAAAAAAAAAAAAAAGGAACTTCAAAGCTAAAATAGGAAGAAATTCATATGTTTCCGATCTGGAAATAAATATACATTTACCCTTAGATTATTGAAAACAAATGTTTCAATATCTACAGTTCACACAATTCCTAAATTACACAACTTATTGCATAAAGAAGAGATGATAGCGGATCAACTGGAGTTTTTGCGCCTCTAAAATTCTACCCGTAATTTACCAGATTAAAATCAGTGTTTCAGTAGCTTCTAATGAGAGGCAAACCAATAACAATGACAATAATGGTAGAAGGAACTCCGAAACGCAGATGGCTCCAGAAGGAGAGGTTGTAACCAAAAAACTGAGCCCTTCGAGCCTGCTCGCAGACTATCAGATTCGCAGCAGAACCGAGCAGAGAGAGATTTCCGGCCACCGTGCTCACCCATGCAAGTACAAGCCATGACCGAGCCTCCTCGGAAGCAGAGATTGATGCTGCAGATGTAGCCACCCTTGCTCCAAGTAGAAGAACTGAGGCAAGAAGGCAAGGTCTGCAATCATTAGTATGCCAAGAAGATGGAAGAAATAACTTCTAAAATTGCAGAAGAACGTATATTGTAAAATGAACCTTAAATCATAACAGCATTCACAAATTTGTAAGATGGTAACAAGTAACAGCAATATTCCAACCAACAAGCTTTGATTGGTAACTGCAGCTGTTATTGTTTTTTAAAATATAATATAGAATAAAATGAGAAACAAATATTTATGTGAGAAATTATTGACGTAAATATCTCACGGAAACACATACTTTAAATTTAAGTTTGTTTACAAATCTCATATTCAAGTTTAAGAAGTAAAACTAGCGATGGCCTCATCTTCTTCAGCATTATCAGCTCTCACTCATAATCTTCTTCATCACTCTCATATTCAAGTAAACAAGCGTCATCCTCATCACTTCTCTGGAACCGAGTAAAATGAAATGTGTTATCTACACGTTATTTTGATTGCATGTGCATTGCAATAGAGTAGGTGCACTATTTTACACAACTAACTAGAACGGTTGGGCCTCCTCTCATATTCATTACTTAGCTTCAAACTTTGATTATGAGGTACCAAGTATTTATAGCATTGTCATTGCATTATTTACCCAAAGTGAATCATAAACAAAAGTAAACTGTGGTGATGAAGGCAATTGTATCAGCAATTAATCATTCAGGGAACTGAATATGCATGCAAGTCTACAATTGCAAGGCTACCCAGGCATAACAGATGTGACATGCCTAACATCCGACACAATTAAGGTCTGTCATGTAACGGTAACCCCTCATCAACAATGATGATGAACAGTAAGTATGCACTTCTTCCCAAATTTAAAAAAAAAAAAAACATGAACAGAGCATACAAATGAATTGAAGTTAAACTCAAATCATCATCACCAATCTTATCCTAACTATTTGGAGTTTTTATTAATCGTTCCTGATAAGTGTTGTATAAGTTACCTATAATTTATACATCATTTTAAACAACTTCCATCCATGCTATCTGAAGTCTATTCATTTTTCTTCCCCATCCTTTAGTACTAATTTTATGTACCTATCTAATGGTGCATTTTCTACCCCATATCAAAACCACCTAAATATATTTTTCACTATTTATCTTCAACATAAACTACATCACATCTCAAATATAATTGTTGAGAGAAAAGGAATTTTGTGTATATTGTTGGCTTTTTAAGGGGTGCCATAAATTGAAATACGGAAGATTGCAAAGAGCCATAGGTTGGTATTTAGCTTCAATATTTAATCTAGCTGCCACTATCTATTTCATACTTTTTTTTACGTGAACAAATTTCGTCTGACAAAAATGAAATATCTTCAGATTGATTTTTTGTCTTCAACACTCTCTCTCTCTCTCTCTCTCTCTCTCTCTCTCTCTCTCTGTAAAATAGCTGCCCAATGCTACGTCCTTGAAACAAAGAATGAAATATAACTCATAATCAAATAAATCAACTTACCATTAAAGTTTAAATATTGAGGTGGAGAATTAAGAGGTTCATCATTATCAAATGTGGTATGAGTCTTCATAAATGCACCAATAGGTATACAACAAAGAAGACTCATTTCTTTAAGAAGGTTGAGAGCTTATTTCCTTTGATAATGAGATACTCCATTTTATCATATGTACTTCAATCCCAAGCAATTTGATCATCCTAGATCTTTGGTAACAAAGCACCTTTGCATTGTTTTACCTCAGAAATTTCATAAGTCACTTCTCTCAAGATGTTGACAGCATAGTCAACTTCTATGACTAATCCTTCAGGGAAATGCTTAATGAAAATATAATGATTTATGTTGTTGCTTCAAAGACCAAATTTAATAGGGACTTAACGTAATTTTTTAAGTCAGGTTCATAGACTCTATTTAAGGTCATATATAGATTTCCTAAAAACACACAGCTTCTTGTTGTTAGCAGCATACCCAGAATGTTGCTCCATATAAATATGCGCACATAGTCACCATAAAGAAAGACATTACTTATATCCACTTGTAGCATAATCAACCTTGATTGAGGGTTGAATTTTGACGGAATTTAAGCGCACAACTGAGGAAAATATGTCAAAATAGTAGACCCCATGTATTTGGGTAAACCTTTAACAATCAAGTTTTGTAGCAATCAGATGACTCATTATGATGAAATGAGGTGTAAAGGTGCACATCATGATTATTATATATGAAATTTTTGGTGTAGATAGATTAGATGTATGATACATATATGCTTGATTACATTTGTTTATGTATGATTTTATCCGCCAAGTTGGAATTCACCATCCAACCATCATATCAGTCCCTTTATGTAGGGTTGTAAATGAACCAACGCGTTGACTTGAACTACCTTTCGATTAATGCCGTTCATGTTTGTTCACATTAATAAACAACAAACAAAATTCAATTTTGAAAACTTCGGATATGTGAATATGAAACGATCTTACTCACTTGTTTTACGTGACATACTCGTTTATTGTTAGAAGTAATTTATTAAGTAATTGATATTAAGTTTGATAATAATTGATATATTTATCTTCAAAATATGAGTAAATATAACTTATAATTTTTAATTATATATTTAATAAAAATATTATAATTTACTAAATTCTTGGTATAAGTTATAAAATATATGATACATTTAATTAAATATTTATAAAATATAATTGATACTATAGTTTATAAATTATAAGATAAATACACAAAAAAATAAAAGAAACTCATATTAATTATTTAAATATTTAATTAAAGTTAACAAATTATTTTATTTAATTTATAAATGATGAAATGGAATTAAGGCTTGTTGTTGTTGTTGTTGTTGTTGTATAAATGATGAAATGGGTGACCCTCAAATAAAACTAAGCTATGCCTCTATCGCTCGGTTCAAATTCAAGCTTAAGCTCAATTCTTGTTTAAGCCACTCTGTTGAGCTCATTCACATTTCGCATTTTGCATTTACAAGCGCCCACGACTCTAGCTTATCGGTTCATCCTTGCGCAAGCCAACTCTTCGACTTCCATGAGCATTCACTCGTCTTCTCTTTGACTTCCGCCGGCATTCTCTCATCTTCTTATCAATTTCAGTCGATTCACAAGGTAAATTGGAGGAAACAGTGACTTGAACCGATCGTTCTCTCTTCCTCTTCGGCTTCCCGCCTCTCCTTTTCAGCTTCTCTCTTTTTCCTCTTCAACTTCTGCCGGTTGGTCGCTGTCTCTCTCTCAAGTTCTGAATTTTTGGTCATCTTAGGTATGACATTGAATAAATTATTTTGTACTAACTGCTAAGATTGATAATGAAGTTCTATCCTTTGTCTACTGTGTCTTATCTTCACTTGTTGATATGCTTATCGATAATGAAGTTCTTATGCATTGATCAATCCTAGGCTTAGGAGGGTTCTTTAGTCTTGGTTCTTCATTTCTTGATCAATCATATGCTTGCATCGACAATGTTATGATTTGGTGATCTTTAAATATCCATCAGAACTTCATAATAGTCATTTCTATAATAATCTAGCCACTTGCTTAGTTGGAGGGTTTCATTTTTAACTACTATTTCACTTTCTTTTTTTTGTCTGCTTTTTATGAGTGTGATTCCCAAAGCTTCATAGCCCTTTTTATTTTAATCCACCAAGGAATATTAGTAATACCAACTTGATTCTATGCTAGTGTCACAATGTTTAAGTGCCTTCGCATCCGTTTCTTTGATTTTGATTCATTATTTTGCTATTGGTTGTTCTCATGTGTTTGTTAACTCAAATATTACTGGATATTTTGTGTTTGACTTATGTCAAAATTATTCTATTTGGGGATTTCAATTTCAGTTATTTGTTATAGTAAAAGAGTTATGGAGACATTGATGGAAGTGATATTGTTCTTGGATGAATCAATTGTGGATTAAATTTTCTCTTGAATTTGAGGTTATTTGTTAAAATTTGATGATCTGTGATCCCTCTCATTTTGTGGATGTATGCTTTAGAGAACTACACTATGAGCAATAACTTGCAATAATAATGTTGTAGCATTTGTAGTCTATGTGAAGAATAAATGAACTGTGATCCCTCCCATTTTATTAAATTTAATGTCAATCTTTCATTGGAAGGCCACTGGCATGTGGCAACCAGAAAGATTTTTTTTTTTTTTTTTGAAAGGCAATGATTATATTTTTTTGCTTCATTTAGTGCAACTTAGTTGATGTGAGCTCTATTTGGTCTTTGATATTCTTCTAGATTGGGTTTATTCTAATTCAGATTATAGCTTGTTTGCATATATATATCAAATTCGGCTACTATTGTAGATCTTAGTTTGTTGGAAGTTGAGAGGGTTATTTTTAATATTTTACCGACCTCTTCTTTTAGTTTAGGATTTGGAAGATTCAAGCCTAATATCTCTCATCCTATGATGGCACTAATGAAGCATTTTTTATATGAGCCGCTAATATTTTGTCCATTATATAGTTTTTTTTGTATTTAATGTTTTAATTTAATAATGATGTAGTAGACCTTTTTTTGAGTGATCATTACTTTGCATTTTTTCTAGTGTTGAAATCATGAATGAAACTCAAGCAGATGTAAATGTTAATGTTATTATAAGTGCTACTGAAAGAAGTGTAGATCTTGTTATTGATGATATTCAAGAAAGCCCTTTTGAAAAGAGGAAAAGAAAGAGAACTTCAGATGTTTGGAAAGAACGTAAGAAGTGGTGTTGAGAAAGATGCAATCATTCTGAGTTATACATGAATAAAAATAAGGATAAGCATAACAATATATATAAAATCTTCAAACTTGTCCAAAAATTTTAGGAAAGGGACAACTGCTTATCTCTATGGGAAAATCAACACTTACATCTGATAGCATGCAAACTTAGAAGTATGATCATGCTAAAATTAGAGAGATTACAACTCATATGATCATGGTGCATGAGTTGCCTTTCACTTTTACAGAGTATGAAGTGTTTAATATTTTGATGAAGACTGCTAGTCCACAATATGAGAAAATTTTACGTGCAATGACAAAGCAGGATTGTATCAGTAGTTATAATATTGAGAAGAAATGATTGAAAAGTTTGTTAAGTTCAATAGGAATGATAAGCATAACAACAGACTTATGAAAGTCCGGACAAAAAATTCAATATATGGTTATCACAGGGCATTTTGTTGATAAAGAGTGATGTCTATAAAAGAGGTTTTATATTTTGTTAATGTTAATCCACCACATAGAGCACATGATATTCATTATGCTATTTATAAATGTTTGAGAGAGTGGGAAATTGAAGGCAAATTTTTTAGTGTGACAGTGGATAATGCTTCATATAATAGCGGTTATCTTTTCGTGATAGCAACTTTCAAAAGAAAACTTACATTGAATTATTTCATATATGTTGTGCACACATAATAAATCTCATAGTGCAAGATGATCTTTCTATGATAAGCCATATTATCTATAATATAAGAGAAAGTGTGAAATATATTTCAACTTCCACTGCAAGATTAAATCTATTCAGTGAAATTTTTATGCAACTTAAACTTCCTAACAAGAGGCTAATACATGATTGTTACTAGATGAATCGACATATGCCATGCTTTCATGTGCATTGGAGTTTAAAGAAGTATTTCCTCGCTATCAAGATAGAGATTCATCTTACACATATTGCCCATGTGAAGAAGATTAGAATAAAGCAGAAGATGTTTGCTCATTTTTGGGTTTATTTAATCAAGTTACAAATATAATTTCAGGTTACATAAAATATTTTTTCATTTATCTATCATTATATATATATATATATATATATATATATATATATATATATATATTAAGTATGCAAACTTTATTTGTATAAGAATCCAAAAACTATTTCTTTCGATCTCTAGATAATCAAGGATATGTTGGATGAAGTTTCTATAAATGGTGTTGATTATATGAGATTGATGGCCTTAAACATGAAAGAGAAGTTTGACAAATATTTGGGAGAATGTAACTTGCTAATTTCTATCATTGTTTGATAGAAATAAGATGAAGTTAGTTAACTTTGCATTTTCTCAAATTTATTCTCCTAATGTTACAACCATTCGTGAATCACTACAACCATTGCATAATGATTATGCAAATGCTCACGCTTCAAATATCATAGAAAAAACTTCTAATGAAGAGGTTGTTAGTCACTTTGGACGCAACACTCGTTTCACTTTAAGAGGCAAGTATTTTAAAACTGAAAGAGAAATATTTGAATATTATCTTAAGAGTGATGTCAACAAGAATGTAAAATCTGAACTTGATGTTTACTTAGAATATGGTGTTCATACTCCTAATAAGAGTAATGATCATTACCAATTTAATGCTTTAGAATAGTGGAAAGCAAACAGATTGAAATTTCTAATACTTTTGTTGACCTCCACATATGTGTCATCATTCAGTCGCCTGCAAATCAATTCCCTTGAGGTGGCGAGGTCGCAAATCGAGGCTCAAAATGCACGGGCGTCACCGAAAATGGTGAACCTCGATCGACGAGCGAACGACTTCGCCGTCAGCGTTAAGAACGCGTTGAAATTGATCGAAATATAAATAAATCAATCAACAAACACGCGATCAAGCGATTGGTATCGATATGCACGCGTATCGAAGCACGCAGCGATAATGATTCGCCGGTTAATTGATTGTTGTTGCTTTGAAACATCAAAATAAAAGTCCACGCTTAATTCGACAAATGCTCCGAATGTCGAATGATTTAAAATGACAATGCGCAAATCGAGGATGAAATACACAAGACGTCGCCAAAACCAATGACTATGATGACCATGACGGACTTTGCCATCGCGTTGAGCGTGGTTTGAATATAAATATTAACTGATGATCAGCCGTCAATCGATAAAACACCGCATGCTTCGAGTCGGGAGGCGGCACGTAAGCAAATACCTCCGTTAATTGATTGCGACATTATCGAAATGTGAAATATCAATAGACTATTCGCTCAATTCGACGAGTCTACGAATGTCGAGCGATTGAAAGTGGCGACACGCATTTTGAGTTGAAATTACTCGATTTGGCGACTGAACCAAACGGCCCGATTGCGAAAAGCGGATGCGTTCGTTGAACATCTAATAACCTTACATTGATATATATATTGATCATCTAACCGCAACAACACAACAACAACAACAGCCATCCCAGGTGGGGTTTTCATGAATCCTTCGTCTCATTCATTTAAATCAAATTCATACTCTATACCGGTTTGGACGACGGCTTTATGTGGCCAAACCATCTAAGGAGACTCTCTAATCTTGTCTACCGAGCTACTCCAACTTTTTTCCCGAATATACTCATTTTTTCTATCTCTAAGAGTAAAGCCAAACCATCTCCATCCTCATCTCAACACTTAACTTAGTCTTATTCTTCTCTTTTTGTTGTGACATTTTGCACCATAATCAAGTCTTACCACCACCATCTTATAAAATTTTCCTTAAGTTTAAATTGGAACTTTTATCACATAATAAAATGCATTCCTCCACTTCAACCATCCAACTTGAATTCTACTAATAACATTCTATCTATTTCACCATCATTTTGAACAATGAGCTTAAATATTCAAACGCTCACTCTTATTAATGACTTGTTCACTAATGTCACAACACTACCACTAACTTCTACAACTAAATTTACACTCCATATATATTAGCTTTAGATCTACTTAAATGAAAACCTTTAGACTCTGAGTTGACCTCCATAATTCAAGTTTCTGGACTCCTTCTCTAGTCTTATCAACAGAAAGAATATGTATACCAAGGTACATCTTCTTGTAAATGCCTAGTAAGAACATCCATAACTAAAATAAAAAGATAAGGCTTAAAGGATCCTTGATGTAATCCAACTGAAATAATATTTTGTCAATCCACCTTGTGTTTGGACACAAGTAGCTCTAGTATACATATCCTTGACTTGAATATACCAATATTAACTCATTTACGTTAGAACTCTCCAGAACATCTCTTGAAACTTTATCATAAACTAAATCAATAAATATCATATGTAGATCCTCCTTACTTTCTCTATGCTTCTCCATCAATCTCCTTAACAAATGTATAGCATCCATAGTAGATCTACCTGGCACAAAATTCAATTTAAAGTCAATTACTCAATTTAAAATATCAATTTAAATCTCTAAATACCCACTCAAATGAACCGGTCCAGCCCTAGTTCCTAAATCTGACCGACCCTCCTCGACCGAAGGCTCGCGGGACTCCCCCTTCTTCAAACCGAAAGAAACCGCTCCCGCTTGCAACTACCCACTCTCCCATTCAATTTTCCTCAACCGCAGGAAACCAACACTCCTCTCTCATTTCTCTCGTTCAGAAAAGAGAAAACTGTTCCGCTCTCCTCTTCGTTCGATCCGTCACAGACACGAGATTGGTTGTCTCCCATTTTCCTCATCCGTAGGCCCTCTCTCTCTCTCTCTCTCTCTCTCTCTCTCTCTCTCTCTCTATGTTTCTCTCTCGCTCTGTTGTCGCTCGCTTTTCCTTCCATTCATCCTCACACGGTCTATCTTGACTGCTTGATCCTCTCTTTTCGCCGGCACGCCTAATTTGATGCTCCACTTTCATGGGCCACCTTTGCGCTAGGGTTTTGATATCGTCTCTATCCGATTGCAGTGTGAGCGAGATGGTGACTAGTACAAGGCTTGAAGGTGGGGATGGTGAGGCCATCCCTGTTCGCATTCGGAAGACAATTCAGTTGACTAGAGAGAACAACGGCAACCATTCCGACACGGATATCTATGTGGTGCTGTAGGAGACCAATATGGACCCCAACGAGACGGCACAAAAAACTCCGCAACCAAGATCCATTTCATGAGGCAGAAAGCAGCAATTGGAAAAAAAATCCAATAAATCCAATAAATCAATATATTTAAAGGCTCACAGAGGAGGTTTTAGAGGAAGTTATGTTCCTGATTCCAGAATCAACAAAGAATTCCGTGTGGGTACGGGAACCTTTACAGCCAGGGATACGGCGTGCAGACAGCAGCGCTGAGCACTGCCCTATTCGACAATGGCTAGAGCTGCGGGGCTTGTTTCGAGATCAAGTGCGCCGATGATCCTCAGTGGTGTCACCCAGGAAGCCCCTCCATTTTCATTACGGCGACTAACTTTTGCCCGCCGAACTACGCTTTACCCTCCGATAATTCTTCCAGACTAGTTCATTTCTGGATACGGGCGAGAAAGAACCTGCTCATTTGTCAAGTTTCAAGTTGTCAGACAGATTGTTGGTTTCTCTGTTTAAAGTAGACGGCTTCAGAAGAGGTCTAGGCAGAAATTATGGCTTGGCATTCCTTCTATAGAGTTAAAAGCATTCTTGATCAGACACCATAACCCCTCCTATAAATTTCGTTCTCCAGCTGAAGTTGCTTCATAAGTTCCGGGAACTGTTTGGTAATAACAGGTCTTAAAACCTAGGTTATATCTCCTCCAAATCAGCCTGCCATTTCTTCCCCTTTTGTGCAGTTATTCTCAGGTCTTTTCAGGTATACATGGCTTCTTCCTAATCCAAAACCTAAGGCAACTCCCTCTTCTCTCCGAATCCCCTCATTTTCACCAAGACCGAAAATCAACTTTCAAATTCCCCCATTTTCTCAATCCGAAAATTCCCCCATTTTCAAAATCCGAATTTCCTACTTCATTTCATAATGGGAACACCATCAAGAGCGGGTTCTTTGGTTTCGGCGTCGATTCTTGCATTACCTCTTCAGGCCAATCGAAAAGCGTCAGAGCGGATTCTTGATTTTGCGTCCATTCCATTCTCTTCAAATTCACAATGTCGGAAGCAACCGTCAAGCGGGTTCTTCTCTTGGTTTTAAATAACTCATCTCTTTGTCGATATGTGAAAAATGAGTCAGAACATGTGGGATATGTGAATGTAGATATATATACATACTTTATGTTTCTTTCGGTTCAAGTAAGTCTCAAAGGCTGACGAGATGGCCAGGTGTCATGAAGACAGCTCATATCTTTAAGGCGCCTGCGTGCAGTTAAATTAAACTCTAAAGCGAAATCTTGTGAAATTTTGTAATTCTGACTTAGAAAAAAAAAAGAGGGGGACAAATATATATTGTATTTGTTTTCTTTCAGGTTTGAAGATCTCGTTGTGCTCAAGAGGCTGACGAGATGGTGTGGTGTCATGACAACTATAGCGTCTTGAGAAATCAAAAGCTTAACACCCCGCAGAATGGCCTGGGAAGGCAAAATTTAGACTAAAATTAAACAAATTCAAATGAAAATTACCCAACTTAAAACAAAGAATATATGATAAATATGAAGATAAATGTTAAAGAGAAATAGGAGAGAGCACTTTAAAAAAATTTTGGAAATAATAGAACACTCATTTAAAATGCAAGTAAAATTTGGGGAGGCTAATATTAAACTCACAAACTCTAATTGTGATTCTCTATGGCTTAAATTGAAATAACGAGTGAGTTATCTTGTAAATTCCTCAAAATTAAATAAGCTTTAATTGAAACTTGGGGAGACTAATATTAAATTCATAACAAACTTGCAATAAATTTAAAATCTATAAAATTTGATATGAAATAAAGGATCAATCCAAATTGGGTTTGATAACTCTTATACGAATATGGAGGTGATTATTATGTTAGCTAATAAGCGTGGTAGATTTAGCGATAAATCGAAATCAAAGACAACTTATCAAAAACTCAACTAAAGTGCAAATAATGTTAAACTACAATCTAAATCAAAATCTTTTGTCAATCTGATTACAATTCCGACAGAGAAGGCAACTAAAGCCTCAACGAATGAGCTTTTCTTTAAAAATTAAGGAACTTCATTCTAAATTATGATTTTCAATTTAATCAAATTAAGTAATTAACTAAGTATAAACACGTCGTATATGGACGTAGAGATTTGAAGTATAAATTTTAATGTAAAAGGCTGCGTAGCTAAATTAGAATAAAAAAATAAAAATGAAATTAATCTCATAATTGAACAAACACCTAAATCTTATCTTTCACGGAGACACTACGTTGAATGCTTCTTTGTTTGAGGATGTTCTTGGCGGGTTGTTTCGGTTTAATCTTGGGGCCAGAATTAAACACCTATAATAAGAGTTTCAAATCGGTGAAATATCATTATCGGTAATAGTAGATAATCCCATTAGCGGTAGCGAGTTAAGATCTAAAATTTCTTAAACATATTCAAATTAATCAATTTTTCAAATAAAATTAAATAGCAATCTGAAACTGGTTAAATAGAATTCTAACGTTAAAAACTTAAATCAAACTAAATCCATTCACGCTGCTTTGTTTGTGGGTGAAATTAAAACTCACAAAGCGATGTCAAATCAAATCTACTTATGTTTACTCAATCAATCTCACGCCCGGTAGGACATGGCGTGTTCTCGGCTGCGTGGAGAGGCCTGAGATGAAGTAGTTCGATCGGTCATCGATGGTGGTTTAATCAAGTCCATTATATATTACGATGCGTGCAAGTATGCTCACGATGGCTTTTCTTTGAGTTGTGAATGGGGATATACTTGATAGAAGAACCATGATACAATCATTTGCTTTAAAACCTCTGACAACTCTACAAGGATTTCTTGAGCGGCGTAATCATTACGATGGGGATCCTTCTATCGGTTAGGACTACATTCCTCCAAATAGGCCGGATACTGGGATGACGGAATGAGAGATCTAGATGACGCGTCGTCATTCCCAACCATCCGATTTAAAATTTGAAATGATGAATTTCATAATCTTAAATTCTACAATCTTCTTATTATCTACGTTTTTTAATCGAAAGTTCTCTCGGAGAGGTAGTGTATAGGGCTTTGCTATGGGAAACCAGATATCTAAAGTCCTCACAAAATGAGGCGAAATCTAGGTAGTATCTTATCTATTTATCTCACTACATTACACATTTTCAAATCACTCTTGATTCAATATTTGTCGAGAGATTGGTAATTTTTGAACCCATAATTATCTAAAATGGCTTGTGATATCTTCAATACCTATTACCTACCGTGATCCACTTTCGGTGAGTTATAGATACATATCGCACATCCTTGGGTACAAGCACTATTCAATTTCTTATGTGTGGAAGTAATTGGTTTAGAAATTATTATGGGATTATTGTTCATTTTTATTTTTAAGTTGATAATATATTTATAGTAAAAGAGTTATATTAATTATGTTTTACTTAACTGGATAAAGAAGACATCAAAGTCATTAATCTTTCTTGAGGGGTCTTGGAAGGTGATATTATAGATTTTTTGATGCAACCATTCAATATAAAGGATAGCATCATGTTATTAATCCACTAAATATATGAATGATTGTATATTTTTGGGAAGAACTATTATCAAGTTTTGAATAGAATAATGAATATTTTTGATTCATTATGAATAGCTGTTTTCAATATTAATCATATTTTTTATGGGAAAAATAGCAATATATTTTCACTCTCTTATGAATTTGAAACACTTTTCTATTTTGAGGGGTTGATAAAAACTTGTTCCATATATAATGCTTCTTATTCAGGTATGCACTCTTTTATTTTTGAGTTTTTTTTTCTTCAAACTAAGTTTTTTTTTTTGTTTCAGGTGTCTTTTTTTAGAGAAAAATTGTTATACTTTGGGAGCATACAATAAGGTATGTTATATAAATTTGATTATCTATTTTTATATTTTTTTTATTTTTTTTATAAAAGGTCGACTAAATTATTGTCTGGGATTAGATGGGGATACTTAAAACAAATAAAAATATTTTTGACAAGAAATTAGAATTTGGCATATTCATAAGACGTTATGTGAGAAAAAATATCATGTGAAATTAAGCAGTTCTTAAAGATGTCTTGGAAAATCAAAAAAAGAAAAAACTAATAATAATAGTTGATGGTGTCGAGTGTCGAAAAGATAAGAAATAAGAAGCGTTGTTATAAAACTTGGTTTAGATGTAAAAAATTGGGAAAGATATAAAGTGGGCATTAAGAAAGTAATATATGATGAAAAATTTAACTTTTAGTTATTTATCTGATAGATTAGATACTAAAGAAGGTGAAAGATATATGTATAAGAATCAGAGATAGGAAAAGTAAAAGTTAGTGAGGGGTATTAAGGATGAAAATAATAAAGTCTTTTCTTAGAAAAAGATATTGAAAATAGGTGGATAAACTTTTAATGAAGAATCGAAAACGATTGATTTTAGCGAACCTTAATACCCTAAACAAAATAGAATTTCATTTTATCATCGTATTAGTAAATCAGTTAGTGAGCTTTAAAGAAAATGAAATGTGGAAAAAGGACCAGATAATATTCCAATAGATGTGTGAAAATGTTTAGGAGATCGAGAATTTCTTGACTTACAAATTTTTTTAATGTTATTTTAAAGACTAAAAGATGTCGAGATGAGTGGAGAAAGAGTTTGTTGGTTCTATATTTTAAGGTGATGCA
This sequence comes from Cymbidium sinense, assembly GCA_021442155.1. Lineage (NCBI taxonomy): Eukaryota > Viridiplantae > Streptophyta > Magnoliopsida > Asparagales > Orchidaceae > Cymbidium > Cymbidium sinense. Next base: position 186,532,035 of record CM038218.1, on the reverse strand, counting down.
AGAGTGTGCAAATTATAGAGGAATTAAGTTAAATGTCATACATTAAAATTATGGGAGAAGTGAGCATAGTTACGATGTGATCTGAAGTTTCTTACAATCGTTTGGTTTCATGCCGGTAGATACTTATGAATGTTATACATTTGTTAAGAGGTTTGATGGAAGCATAGAGAAAGTAAGAAGGCTCTACATATGATATTTATTGATTTAGAAAAGCTTATGATAAAGTCTCAAGAGATGTTCTTTGGAGAGTTCTGAGCGAGAAAGGAGTTAATATTGGTTATATTCAAGTCATTAAGGATATGTATGTACTAAATTGCTTGTGTCCAAACACAAGGGATTGACAAAATATTTTCCTATTTCAGATTACATCAAGGATCAACATTAAGCCCTTATCTTTTTACTTTAGTTATGGATGTCCTTACGAGGCATTTACAAGAAGATGTACCTTGGTGTATGCTTCTTGCTGATGACATTCTTCTTGTTGATAAGACTGAGAGGAGTCCAAAACTTGAATTATGGAGGTCAACTTTGGTTTTAGTTTAAGTAGATCTAAAACTATATTAAGTGTAATTTTAGTTGTAGAAGTTTTAGTGGTAGTGTTGTAACTTTAGGTGATCAAATCATTAATAAGTAGCGATTGATATTTAGGCTCTATTGTTCAAAATGATGGTGAAATAGATGGAGATGTTATTAGTAGAATTCAAGTTGGATGGTTGAAGTGGAGGAATGCATCACGGCTTATTATGCGATAAAAAAGTTCCACTTAAACTAAGGAAAATTTTATAAGATGGTGGTAAGACCGATGACTTATGGTGCGAGAATGTTGGCCAATAAAAGAAGCATAAAGGCTAAGTTAAGTGTACTGAGATGAGGATGCTCGTGGATGAGTAGCTTTACTCTTAGAGATAGAATGCAAAATGAGTATGTTAGGAAAAAGTTGGAGTAGCTCCAGGTGGTAGATAAGATTAGGGAGAATTCGCCTTAGATGGTTTGGCCACATAAAGCGTCGATCCATGATGACGATTAGGAGAGTAGATGCATTAGATTTGCACTATGTTAAGAAAGGTAGAGTAGACCTAAAAGACTTGGTTAAGATGTATAAAAAATGATCTTAGTATCTTGAATTAAATGAGAATTTGACACATAATATGGATAAGACGAAGGATTCATGTAGCCCTAATGGGATTAAGGCTTGTTGTTGTTATTGTTGTTGTTGTATAAAAGGTATATGTCTTAGTTTTAAAAGTCACATTTATTTTAAAACAATGGTTGATTATGTATATTTTAAAATGGCTGTAATCTTACTTTATACATCATAAAATTTTAAACATCTCTAGGTTTTATGTATGTTTTAGTCAAACTTATATAGAATTTTTCATGATTTATTTATTTTTTAGAATCTAGATTTTATATTATGTGGAGAACTTATATGAGATTTAAGAAAATCCAAACAAAAAAATCGAGAAAATTTTAGAACTCATTTTAAGCTCATTCATTAACTCGATTATATAATTGTTCACTTATTTCAAACAAGCCAAGTACAAATCAAGCTTGAACATAGTTAAAATTAAGCAAGTCAAGCTTGAACATCCATATGAAAGCTTGGCTCGAACTCGAAGCGAACACGAACAACTTTTAATTTGTCCAAACCAAGTCCAATCCGATAAGTACTCGGCTCGGCTCGGCTCAGCTCGGCTCGGCTCGATTACAGCCCTACCTTTATGTAGCATAGGATAGACCAGTTTTAACTTGAGGAGAATATTTTCTATAATCATACCCGAATCATGTCATGCATGAATAGGCTTCGTAAGATCCCTACAATAAGTGATGTTATTCATTGATGAATTATTCAGGACTCTAAATTAGTTTGTATAAAATATGAATATTTTATTAATTTATTTAAAATAAATCAAGGATATTTGAGAAGAATTGTGTATGTTAGTAGTAACTCTGAAGGGTTTAAGATTGATTTAGAATCAAGAGTTCTCCCATTATGATTTAATTCAATAGGATATATTACATGTCAGGACTGCATTGGGCTAGGCAATGATATTTGCTTCCATACATGATATTGATAAGGCTAATTGGTCGGGTCAACTAGTCCATAGAGTGATGGCTCTCTCAAGTGGGTGAAATCTTTCACTTTTTAATGTATTATAAAAATCAAATATGTATAAAATAGGTATTTAAGAATGGTATGCATGCATGCGGATGATTTAACTTTTGAATACAATAACTATCATTTTGCATGTATTTCCTAATAAACTCTAATGCATAGTAATCACCATTTGAACAGTTTCCTATCTAAAAATTTTTGCCACCTACGTTCAACATAACTCTCTTGTACTGATGTCTAGCTACATTAAAATACCGATATGACATGCGCATGTCACAATTAATCACAGATAGGTATTGACAAAAATATTTTGAATTATGTTAAACCCTTCAAAACAGACAAATGTTTTCTTCTTCATAATAAAATGATATCGAAAAACTTAAATGCAATTAAAGATAAGCTGATATAGGTAAGAGGATTTACCTGAAGAGATTTAACAAAGGTCCAAGAAACAACAGAGGTAAAACTAATGACAACAAATAACACTGGAGTCTACTCATTTGAACCATTTGAAAATAAATATATAAAGTCAGCATAGGTATCGGTAGAACTTTAAGATAAGAAAAGCAAAAGACATGAATTGAAAGTTTCTTAGGAAAAAAACAGAGTTGGTTGAATGAATCAAGACGCTAAAGATGATATTGTTATGATAGTGAAATCAGAGAAGAATGAGATTACTGAAGGAGAACACAAAAAAAAAATAATAATAATAATCTTTTCTGTAGAACAGACTGAAAATAAAGGATCCCTTGAGAAAGAAACCTAAGTAGCCTAAAAGATTTATCAAACCCTTTTGTGTTCTGAATTCAGAAGAACAAATATCTACAAGTACCCATTTTTTGGTTTGATTAAAATCCACCACCACTAAAGACAAGCTTAAATGTGCAACCCAATTAAAAGGGTGAATAGAGATGAAGTAAAATAGTTATACATGCTCACATTGCTAGGTAAATATGTAATAGGAAGAACAAAGAGAGCATATGAAAATATATTACACATCATTGATTCATAGTTTAAATGTTGTCTAGCAAAAAATTCAAGTCAAATGCTTCATGATACTACTCTTCACTTGCAGGCAAAAAAAATTAAATAGATAAATCAGACAACTTACCAGTGGGTACATTGGAGGCAACATTAGACAGAATAAGAATAACTAGGCTAAGCAATGCAATCCCACCAACACTATCAATTCGGGAATAAGGTTCAACTGCATCCCAAAGGGTGCTTGGTATTCCTGTCTTATTGAAACCATCAACAGCTATGAACATACCACAGAAGAATATCAACAAGGAGTAAGAAACCTGACAGAAATTCATCAGGAGACATAAATCAGATTACATAAGCAATATGCATGAGCTATCAAAGATTCATAAGTACTATTTTAGCTAATGAACTGGATGCTTAATTTTTCGCAGTATTAAATAAATGCAAGAAGCTTTCCAAACATATCCAGAATAGATTAGATCAACTTAAAAGTAATGTTAGCCTTCTCAAATAGATTCGCATTTAAATGAAAGCCACATTAGGACATGACTGCTTAGTAAGACTTATTCTTCATCTTCAGCATACATAGATATAAAATACTTCATCTAGTTGTTATAAGGAATCTTACTTTGATATGAGGCAACTTACTTAGAGAATGCATTTCATTAAAAATAAGTAATATGCTTAGAAATAAGGTGTATTAGTTGGAATCAATTAATAACCTCCTTAAAATGCATGTGATAGGGAAGTATTAATTTGTTGATTTAAAAAGATGCCATATAGATGTCTGACATGGCGCCGATTTAAGGCTTCAATTAGTTTCACTTTTCTCACTTTTTAAAAACATATTAATTTTACATGAAAAATATGCTTAGAAAACCCCCATTTTGCAAGTGCATCTTCTCAATAATTTAACAAACATTTGGATGGACTTCAGACAGTTCAAATTTATATGTTAGAATATGCAGATCTATTTCATACAACACAATAGAAGTATGACATAAACGTCATTGTACAAAACGAAGCCTAAATGAGAATCTATGCAGGAACTACAGCATTTTTTCATCAGTGCTTAAGAATTTTTAACAAAAGAATTATGCCATTTTTCAGTTGATATTAGTTCCTCATTTAACAACTATTAAGAATCTTCAGTTGTGAAGTACCTTCTCTAAACATGGACGAGCATCCTTGAAATCAAGAGCCACAAGAGCGAGAGCAGCAGTGATGGCAGTCCAGGACATGTTAAGGCCAGCTAAAAGAGAAACCAGCATTCCAATTGTCACCACATAGACGCTCATCTTCCACATCGACCTTTTCCACTTCTCGGCAGCAGTCTCCTTCTCTTCTAAAGATGAAGACGTTTCTCCTGAAGAAAGAATAGTTCTAGAATATCTTCTTGCAGAGGATCCTTCCTCCCTTCTCTGTGAGATACGCGTACTTCCAAATGCATCCTTTGATGAACTCGAATTCCTTGCAGGTTCTATTCCACCACTCAAAGCCCTTTGCACGGTAATCTCACCATCAACAATAATTATGCTTCTTGTAGAATCAGCTGGATCAGAATCCACATTCAGCGATGGGTTCTGCTCAATTGCATCAAGTGCCGAACTGAATTCCTGTGAGGTTGTGTAACTAGAATGTGACATTGTTGCAGGGGAAAAACGGTGAGAAATCACGTCATCCCCGGCAAACAAGTCTCCAGCTTCTTCTAAAACTTCTTGATCCCTTTCAACAGATAATAGTTTCCAAAAGTAGGCTAGGAGTATGGTGGCATTGACAAGCACACCCAAGAACATAGCAGGAAAGATTCCAAGCAGGAATTTCTCGAATGAAATCTTACTTTGAACAGCAATGACCAGGTTTTGCGGGTTACCAATGGGAGTTGCAGCGGATCCAATGTTTGAGCTAGAAGCAAGGGCTAGAAGGAAAGGTTGGGGTGGTAGATTGTTTTGTCTTGCAATTTTTAATATGAATTCAGTGAGAACAACACAGCAAGTGTCGTTAGTGAACAAAGCGCTTGCAAAAGCAGAGACAAGACAAACACGAAAGAGCAAATCTTTACCTCCTCTGCTCTTCCATGAGAGCAATTTACCAAGATACATAAACATGTCCGCTCTTTCAAGATAGACACTGACAACCATGGTTCCAAAGAGAAGACCAAGTATTGGAAGATCAATGGCTTCATAAGCCTCATCAGGCGATATGACACGAAAGATAACCATAAGCATGGCACCAAAGAGAGAACCAGCAGTCCTGCCAATGGGCAAGAAGGGCACTGCAGGGAAAACAGCTAACATCCAGAAAAAACCAAATGCAATACAACCTAGACCTACCTTTACGGCTGATGCCATCGCCATTTTTCCTCGTCCAAATCCTGATAACACAGAAGCAACAAGATCTCCAATTCTTTCTTGCTTGCTAGTTATTGCATCTCAAAAGATCACGCAACAATCTCAGAAATGCAACCCTGATGCCGTCCTCTGAGCCAAAGAGTTCAACAATTTTCAGATTCGGAACAGGAAGGTTCAACTAATCTATCAAAAAATATTAGCACGGGGAGTAACATGCTAGAGAAGAGGAGACAACCTACAATTAGAATATTCAAAATTCTTCAAAAAGAATCCCAACCAAGCAATTAACCATAATTCAAACCCCAAATCCCCAAACCGACAACCTTTTCAAGAAAAAATTCCAGGGCCAGGCAGACCCATTGGAGCAGAATAACAAACATAAGGACCCGACAGCTTAGAACCCGCGACCCAAAACTTGAATTTGAGCAGAATTCGCGAGGAAAGAGCTAGAATTTGATAGGGGACAGACCAAGAAGTTGAAGAGAACCACTCTTCTCGGCCTTGGGATGATTTCTCTTCCGCTTTTGTGCAAAATATATATATGAAGTGGAGCCATCAAAAATCAAACAAAAAAGTGGGTCTCGCCCGGAACCTGTGGGTACGGTTGCCGCTAGGCTTTTCGGGATTTCTCATGTTCGAAGTTATATGTCACACGCCACACGATAATGAATGAGATTAAAAATGAACACCTCATTATCAAAAAAAAAATAATAATAATAAAAATCATGGTCCCCCAGCTCCATCACTCTCATGTTCGGCCGGGCCTTCGTATCTCTCCGTCGTCTTGTTTGTATAACCGGTGATATCAGCTCCAGTACAAACTTCACAACTCGAGATGAATTTTGTCGAAATGGATTTTGAATGTTTATCTCAACTTCATGCGAATCAAATAAAAAATGGGGTATTTATATACTAATATATAATTTTTATACATTTATATATCTAATATTTATTTTTTTCTATTTCTATAAATAATAAAATCTTTAATATTATATAAAAATAATATTATTATTACTTTATATGCATAAAAAAATTATATTTATAAATATCAAATTTTCTATGTTACACATATAAATATATAAAAATTATGTGCTATATATCTAAATTTTCGTAAACAAGACTATAATCATTATTATTAAATTATTAAATATATTATATTTAATAAAGAAATAATCTGAGATAAATTATGAAATTTATAATATTTTTTTATTTGGGTTAAGGGCAACAATTGAATTAGTGCATTGAAGATTGAGTGTAATTTTAAAGTTTTATATAATGAATAAATTTGAGAAATTTTTTTTAAAATAAGTATTATTATAAACTTAATTAGGAAATTAAATATCATTAAAAAAATTTAGAAATAGGTATAGTCCCCAGCGTAGGTAGCCACATCAACATCGCGTGCGTGGAAGTTGTCGTTAGCGATGAAGTAGTGCCCACTTAGTGGGGCGCTACATTTACACAGCCCAATTGGGCGACGGTCAGTCGAAAGCGGTATCAACCCCATTATTTCCCTCGATCCCGCCGTGTCGCCTCACGCCTCCAGCCACTCGTTTTGCCCTTCAACACTCATCTTCATCTTCAAGCTTCCCAACAACGGTCGTCGGCATTGTTCCATCTTCCCCTAGCCAAAACCATTTTTTTCTTTCCGAAAACCGCATCCACGGCATTTGACTTCCCTCTCTATCCCTGGAACCCAACATTAGCCGGAGATGATTTATCTGATTCGTTGGAGGTTTCGCCACTCTATAGTTTTTTGCGCACATTCTCATCGTTCTTTGTCAACACACGGTAAATCCCTATTTTTTTCTCATTTATAAATTAGTAGATTATGTGTTCTAGGGCTTAAAGCTGTATGGTTAGAATTTTGTGATTGGATTTGATTTGTACATTTGTGTTAGCGTTGCGATTCAGGTAATTTATTTGTAATTTTAGGTAATAATATGTCAAGTATACTATTATAAGTAACTACGACATATTTTTGAATGGTATAAGTTGGGTTTGAGTTATTGCAGTTGGCCTATAAGCTTAGAGCCCCGTTATTTGTAGTCACGTTAGATGGCGGCGTTTGTATAACGTGTCGATTGAATTAAATTTTTTATGATTTATGTAGTTTGTTCTACAAATAAACTTGGACGCGCAATGTTTTTTTAGATTTATGAAATATTGATATGATTGGTTATTCTCCAGTTATTTGAGAAATGAGTAGAGTTTGCTAATCCTTTCTATGGAGCGAACTAAGTATCGATGGCGGTTCACTCAAGTTATGTGGAAGGTCAATCGTATAGTTAAGGTTACGCCTGACACTTTCTTGAAAAGTGAATTATGATGTCATTGAACATTGATTCAGATCGCCACTCTGTAAGTCTTACATGTCATTATCCGGTGAGTAACGGATGTATAGCGTCTGTTATATCTGACAATCAAGTTTGCGATGTTACACTGGACGAAGCTTCCCGTCAGATATTAGTGTTGTAAGTGGAAGTGGAGGATGCTAATATTGCATCCACATCAGCTGATCCGGTAATAAGGTCAGTAGATATACCACTGACGCATACACAAGATTTCATCGCACATGTACCTATGGCGACATAGAGCAGCTTTAATGAATTGATTTCCAAGTAATACCTTATCAACATTTTCCTGTTTATATTTGTAATATTTAATATCAAAGTTTATCATCCTACTTATGAGTTTTATGGCAGCAATGATATTATTTATCATTCATGTATGTACCCAGTGTTAAAGCGATGATGAATATCGGTATGGCGATGGTTCAAGTAGTGAGAAACGGCGGATATCAATGATGATGATTGTTCACTTGGGTTAGAAGCTACTTTAATTGGGAATGTAGCCAGTCATACTCTTTTAAAAAATCATTCACTTTCGAATATTAATAGTGAAAGTCAGATGTTATCTACAAATGAGTATGTACGGATGTATCAAACTACAAGAGAGTGGGGTAATGATATTTACTTTGACGGTCCATCTGATGAAAATGTCCTAACATACGATGTTGAAATCCCAGGCGACCTTGTCGAAGGAATATGTTTTACAAGTAAACAGAGTCTTTAATTTACTGTTATTGGGTGGTGTATAGTGAATAATGTTCAATTTCAAATGATTACCTCTAACCAAAAGAACTATACGATCACATGTGTACATCATGATAGTCCTACCAGACCATGTAATTAGCGTTTGCATTATAACAGCAGCAGACGCTTAGGGGGTGCTTGGAGAATATCCAGAATTGAGGAACACAACAGATGTATCAATGCAGTTAGCGAGGCGGTCATCGGCAGTGCAGTTTCAAATTCATAGCTTATTTCATTATACTTGTGATCAGGCATCAAATTGATTTGAAACCTAAGGAAATTATAGGTAGAATGGAGTCAAAGTTTCTTACATGAAGGCCTGGAATGTTAGGCGTAAGGCAATAAAATATTCTTTGGCAATTGGGAAGAGTCTTATAGGACTCTCAGCCTTTACATGGAAGCAGTTTGTATTACTTTACCTGGTACAGTATATAGAATTCAGTTTAGTAGTACAAAATGCATTCAAAAATTTTTTGGGTATTTGGTCCTTCCATTATGGGCTGGGGTAGCTGCCACCTAGTGCTCAGCTTAGACGACACATTTTTGTTAGGCAAGTACCGTGGAACTTTATTAACTGATGTTAGAATATATGAAAATAATGGTTTGTTTCCTCTTTCCTTTGCTGTTGTGGAGTCTGAATCGACTGATTCTTGGTTGTGGTTCTTAATGTGCTAACATGATATGTTGTCTACAGTGTCTTCTAGACGTGATTTGTGCATCATATCTGATAAACATGCTGATTTATTATGTGGGTGTAAAGAAGTTTTTCCATGGGCTGCTCACAGACACTGCTTGCGCCATCTTCGTGAAAATTTTAAAAAGGTGATACGTAGATTAGGAATTGGTGATGTTGAATTTTATGCCAGAAGATGTATATGACGGAAACGATGACATTCAGTTTCATTTCATTATATTAAAATGTGAAAGAAGAAGCTTATAAATGGCTAGTGGAACGTGACTCTGTTAAATAGTCACTTATACATGATGATGGGATGTGTTACGATACAATGACGACTAATGCATATGAATATTTCAACGGTGTTCTGAAACGTGCTCGTGATTTGCCGATTCAGGCTCTAATTACTATTATTTATTACAATTTAGTTGCATTGTTCATGAAAAGATTTGCCTCTGCAACTCAGCAATAGGAGGCCAACTTATCTATTTTTATCCAAAAGGTATCCACAATGTTACAACATACTGAGAGGGAAGCAAGACATTTCCCTGAACCAGTGAACATCAATCTCAGAGAGATGCAGGTGTTTGACATGTCAAGCTGATCATTTAGAGTTGATTTTCTTGATAATATCTAGTGTAAATGCAGTTGTGACAAAACAATCATATATCATTGGTCATGCCAACATGTTGTTACTGTGCTGGGATTTAGAAGATTAAACCACCTAACGTGTGTGTCACAGTACTACACACAACATCTGTATAAGCTCCCGTACTCAAATGATTTTCACACTTTGCTTGATTGTTCTGATTGGCCATCTTTCAGTGCAGAGCATGGATTAGTAGCATTACATCCACCCAATTTTTGTAGAAGGTCAGGTAGACCTCGTACCACTAAGTTCAGAAAAATAGTGGATGAAAATAGAGCTAGCAGTAGTTGATCATGCAGTCTATGCAAGATAGTTGGCCACTACAAGTCATCGTGCCCACACAATGTTAATAGTAGAAGGTATGTCATACATACAATAACATATAATGTATATGTTTAGTGCATATTATTTAGACTTTCCATGTAAGTTGCAGTACTTTTTTTTACACTTCTTATTTTCCCTTTCATTATTTAGAGCGATTATCGACTCCATTTGTTTTCTTAAATAGGTACGATGGTCGAGAAGCACCGCCCACCAGTTAGACGTTGGCGTCGGGGCCATGCTAGGGAGGACACCTCACAGTTGGAGCGACCACGAGGTCTAGCATAGACTCCTATGGACGGCTCACCCTGATATTGTAAGTAATATTTAATTTCAATTTATATGTTACACCTGCATAATATTCATTTTGGCTAATGACTGATCGATCATGTTATTTTTTTTGCACTTGTTTACTGCGCATCGTGCTTTTACGGTCGAAAGTGATATTCCCACCACTACGTTAAAGATTATTCTGTCTTTTCATTATTGTACATTTACTTAATGACTAAGTAAAATTTATTTTGTCTGCTTCTTCTATATAAGGAAGCTTTGTCTGTTGTTTGGGTGTGCTCAGTTTTTCCTCTTCTCTCCTCTCATGCTCTCCGGTGTACTTTCTTACTCCTTCTGTTCTGCTTGCTCTTTGCTTTCGTCGTGTAAGTTTTTAAATTTTAATAATAAACAAGTTTTTAATATCGTGGTATATATGTATGTATATATATATATACACACACACACACATGAATACATAATAATACATAGCAGTTCATAATCAATATATATTAACTGTATATTAATGAGCGTCATATGATATTATGCTATTTGGAGTCTAAACATAAAATTATATTCGGACTCTGCACATAATAATTTCTTAGTTTTTCATTCAATCTCACTATTAACTTGAGAATATTATTCAAAATTTTAGTTATGTTAAAACTCAAATCTATTAAAATTATTTTGAGATTAAAGTTATTAATTGATTTAAAATATATTATATTTATCTTAAAATAAATTGAATAATTCAAAGAAATTTAAATTTAAAATTTCAAATTCAGTTTTTTTTTATAAACGTGTGCCATTGATACGAAAAAAAAAAGATCTAAAATATTCTAATTTAAATTTGTCTCAATTTTACAATAAATAATTTAGTTGAAGATAAATATAATGATTCCTATTAATAGTAATAAATCATTTCATAATTTTCAAAAAATTACTAATAATTGGCCCACATTGTTCTCAACATTTTATAATAATAGAATTGAAACTTTAGTTTACTCATATAAATATTTATTTAAAAATTTCATTATCATGTTAATGTTCGTTTAAATTTAAAATGTTTATTATAATTTTTTGAAGCACCTAATATATAAGAAAGTAGATATTCTAATATAAAATTTATTCAAATATATTAAAATTTAATTAATTAGCTGAATGAACTAAAATAAACAAAATTTATATAACTGAATTATCGAATTATTCATCGAATGATCGCATTATTGGCCCCAGCGTTGGTGAAAATTACGGGGAGTGGCTTGCGTGCCGTTTCAGAGGACCGAGCTTAATCTTCTTTGATAATTGATGTGCGATTAATATATTGAATCCAATCAGACTCGCCCAAATAAGAGATCCAAGATTTGGATCTTTGTGATTAATAAGTTGTCTCTAAGTGCATTATTAAGTCACTGCTGCCCCTTTAATTATGCGTTAATTATTTTTTATCGTCGCGTGTAACGCGTAATGAAGCTCTTGCGTGGCAGTGGCAGAGCGGATGGAGACCACACGAGCGTTGTTCTTTTCTTTCATTATTTTAATAGTCGTTTTGATTATCATTTTTTTATTATTTCTTTGAAAAATTTTGAACGAAATAATTTTATAATTCAATTTATTAGAGAAATTTATAATTCATATGTAAAATTTATAATGTAGTTTTTCGCCCTATAAATATATAAGAGATTATTATGCAAGGAGTACTCTATGTTCGGATTTTAATAATATAGTGTCATGTATCGTTCAATAAAAATAGGTCTTTCTGTATTATTGTGATGTAATATTATATATTTATGTATATTTATATTATCAATATATGATATGCTTGAATCACATCAATCATAACATGTGTATTGATTGAGTGTATAATATATATATTATATGTGAATAGAACTTACATTCGAACTCCGCATGTAATAATTTTTTCTAAATATACAACTATGTTATTTAGAGGTAGTTTTTGATCAATTTTATTTTTGTTTTTATGATGTATTTAAAAATATGCTTATTTAATGTATTTTTAAGTGTTTTTTTATTTTTATTTTTAATAATAAAGAATTTTATTTTTAAAAATACTCAAATATCAAAAAATTATTTTGAGTGTTCTTAAAAATAACTAATACAACCAAACATATTTTACTTTAAAATAAAAATAAGAAATAATATATTTAAGTTTGATAAATAGTGAAGATGAAAATTGATAAATTTATTGTGAAATTTGAATTTTGATTGATACTTTTATGAATAAAGATGATTGAATAATAGTTTTATAAATAAAAAATATTTTAATATTTTGTACAATATTTCCCCTAAATTATTATAATAAATATATTTTTCGGTGTGTTTTGAAATTCAAGGATATGAGAAATTATTATGTACTGATTTTGTAATAACTCTTGATATGCCACTGAAAACTCTACTAGTTAAAGCACGAATATTGATAGAAAACATCGATTCTAAGTGAGGTAGCAACAACTTAAATTATAATTGAAAACTTTGAGATATCGATCGGATAAATAGCTCATAAATATGGAGTGTTTATATAAATCGGCGTCTTGGCGGATCTAACAAACTAAGATCTCCTAATTCTGACTTCATTTGAGCATTCAAATACTTAAAATGCATCAGATGATCAAAGGAATCATTTTGAGCTGTCCGATTGAGTGGTTTGGATTTTGTCTGTATTTATATAAATGTCACTCCCATAATCTATAAATAGTCTCTCATTCTTCACATGAGGGGGAGCTAAGCTAAAGAAATGAGAGAGCTTTGCGACCAAAGAATCTCATAATGTCATCGGCATTCTTTGGAACATCGGACCACCGCGGCCGTGTCGGTCATTCGCGACCTCACCCGCCGGTCAACCGTCGATCACCTTCGACAATCGCGGAATCACCGTGGTCAATCTTATTGCCGTTGGCCACCCATATCGTCGGTGCCGATATCATTTTGCCACCACGATAGTCATCGGATCCGCCGCCACCACTGGTCATCCGCCGTTCGCCATCATTTATTCTTTACCTTAGCTCTTTCAATAGTTTCGCGTCGGATAATTAGGTATCATCTCTCAGAGCGCCCGTTCTTAATCCGAAAAGAACTTACTCTGTAAAAATTTGTAGCTTCTCCAACTTTGGAGAAAAGATAATAAAAGGCGATATAGTGAAATTATTTATAAGTGGACTAGGCCCCATGATTTTTTCCTTCTTGAGTTTTTCCACGTAAAAATCTTGAGCTCTCTCAAACTCTTTTGTTGTGTGTCTAAACTTTTTGTGCAATCTTAAGACATCAATTCTCCTCTACTACCAACCAGAATCTTCTGCATAGCGGTTTGGCAATGTGGGAAAGAGAATCCAACAATCGCAATCTCTGTGAACACCTGTACTATATCCAATAAGCGTAATACTCGCAATAATGAAGCCTCCCGCTCGAACTCCCATTATTCCCCAAGCCAATCCTTAAACTAAGGACGTCAAGCTTCTGCCTCATTTCCATATGATAGGCGTTACCCTATTGGTGAAGGTATATCAAGAACCTCTCTAGAAGATCGTGTTCATTGAATGGAAGAGTCTCAAAATAAGATAATTCAACTTTTACAAGAAACACGATAGCCCTTCTTTGTGACAAGCATCTCCCAAGATCGATTATTAGGAAGGTCAAAATCCGACGGGACCTTCTCGCCATCAGGTTGAAGTTCCATCACTTCCAGACCATAATGCTAACCTCCTTGACACTGCTAATTCTACCCATCCATCACTTGCGGCTCAATCGATCCCTAACCCACCAATAATTGCGAATAGCTTGGCACATTCTCGCCCTGCTGATTTCACCCATCATATTATACGTGAAAAATTACAATGTTTAATGCGAGAAGAATTTCACCTCAAAGATATAAGTCATCTTCCCTCTCATTGTGGCTATCAGAAGTCTTCACCTTTAACTGAAGCAATTATTCAATATCCTATTCTAGTAGGTTTCAAGCTTTCAAGCATCGACTCCTATGATGGGGCAGCCGACCCATATAAACACATTGACCATTATAGAACAATCATGCACATACAACAAGCTCCTAACACACTGCTTTGTTAGGTCTTCCTAGTCACCCTCAAGGGTCAGACTCGCATTTGGTTCTACTCTCTTCCAATGAGATTTATCTATACTTTTGATGAACTCATTAAGATTTTTGTAGAACAGTTCATTGCGAACCGAAGGATCATTAAAGATTCCTTTCATCTCTCAGGAATTTGTCAAAAAGAAGATGAATCACTTAAGAAGTACTTCCAGAGATTCTCCTTAGAGGCTCGCTAGATACCAGGGGTGGACCATGAATTACTAAGAGGAGTTTTTCTTGAAAGACTCTGTCTTGGGCCATTCTATTCATCACTAATGCGTAATACAGTTCACTCATATGCCAACTTGGTTCATCATGTGGAAGCACAATTTTTTGCTAACGAGGCTATCGATGCACATCAGCGGTTGAGCAATATGAGGAACAATCATGGACTTGGGGGGAGGGGGAGGGGCAACCACTTGATTACCAACCCTAAGATAAACAAATCAAGCTTGGGGGAGGAATTTTGATTGCAATATTCAAATGATGATATTCTGACATAATTATGATTACAAAGCTTGTTTCTTCTATCATCTAATTTTATATATTAGATTTATGATGAATAAGGCAATATGAAGAGGCTTTCTACAAATATATAAGATGTCATAAAAAACTCTTGGGCAAGATTAAAATTTTTCATACAGTCTTCAACTAGACTTCTACTCATTGGGCAAGACTAAGTGTAGTAACGATCTAAACATAAACCAAATTTTCATCTTCGATTCAAATACACGTGAATCCTCATCCTAATCGAGTATAATCAATCCAGGATTCGATTCGACCCTTCCATTATTGTCATCAAGTAGCGCTTTGGCAACAACTCGGATGGGTCAAAATCCTTGGTAGATTTCTTTCAACTTATTGTACTGGGTTAATATCATAAATACATAACAATCTCGATTGGTCAAAATCCGCGGATTTGATTCGGCACTTTTCTGAGGTTAATGTCATCAAGTAACACTTTAGCAAACAACCTCGGATGGGTCAAAAATATTTCACAGATTCAATTCGACCCCTACCATACAGGTTAAGATCATCAAGTGACACTTTGACAAACAACCCGGATGGGTCAAAAATCCTTCGCGAATTCAATTTGATCGCTTCCATACAGGTTAATGTTATCAAGTAATACTTAGACAAACAATCTCAAATGGATCAAAAATCCTTGGCGAATTCGATTCGACCTCTTCCATACAAGTTAATGTCATCAAGTAACACTTTGATAAATAACCTCGGATGGGTAAAAAATCTTCAGCGGATTCACCTTCATACATGTTAATGTAATCAAGTAATACTTTGATAAACAACTTAAGATGGGTCAAAAATCCTTGGCGGATTTAGGCTCAGCTAACTTTTGGATTCGAAAAGTTGGTTTAAAGTCGAAAATTTATTTGTCTTTTGGCTTTTGAAAGCAAACGGTGAGATAGAACTAAAACTTCGGTTCTAAAAGCACTATTCAAACGGGTATCAAAATTAAAATTCACTCAAAACAAAGCGCACTAAAAAAGCTCTCCCAACGGGTGGTTCCGATTACAGGGTTAATATTTTCAATTTCTCTTTGAAAAATAACTCGAATGGGTCAAAATTCTTGGATTTCTTTCGATATGTTAATGAGTTAACGTGTAATATCGACAAATAACTTGAATAAAGTCTTCTTCTTGGAAGGATAACGCCTCTTGTTGACCTCATTTTTACTTTCAGAAAAGCTGAAACTGTTACCTCTCTCAGCTTCAGTTTCCTCAACCGCAAGAAAAAAAAAATTGCTCCTGCTCGCGATCCCGTCTTTCCTCCCTAAAAATTGAAAGCCCTCCCACACAAGGTATTTTTCTCACTGGTCGGTCTCCCCTCTCCGTTTGATTCTCTTATTCTAGCTCCTCCAACTGCACGCAAGTCGAAACTCCTCTCGCACAAAGTATTTCCTCATTGGTCGATCTCCCTCCTTGTTCGACTCCCTCTCGTTCTCGCAATAGGACGCAAGCATATCCTTCCCTCTCCCGTTTGTCTCTACCAAGATCAAAAGCCCTCACTTTCCTCTTAGGTAGGCTACATTCGAAATCCCTCTCTCCCTCTTTCTTTCTCTCAGCCAATAAAGCCCCTCTCGATTCGTTTGATCACAGCATCTTCTTTCCTGAGCATCCGCGTCAAGCCTCACTCTCGTTCCCTACCTTAATCTTCCAAACCGAAACTCTTCCCAGCCGAAGAACCACTCCTGTGACCGACCGTCGGCAACTTTGCCTACTTAGAAGCAAGTTAGGTGTTTTCCACTTCCAATATCGAAGTTAGGAAAGTTGCGGCGATGAGAGATGATCCCCGTTCTGCTGTCGCTTATTCGGGGGCTGCAGATGATGGCTTTGCAGCAGTGAGGAATACACTCCGTCCAACTCCAACTTTAGAGAGTGAAGAAAATTTATGGACAGGATACAATGCTAGTTTGAATATACATGCTTCTGAATCTCTTTCTACTTCACTGATTGTTTCATCTGCTTGGAGCATCTGTAATCATTTATGCAATGGAAATTTTAAAAGTGATATTGAGGAGTGTAAATATGAAACTTCTATTCAAACCAACAAGAAATCAAAAAATCTTCATGGAGCACGCATAGGGATTGCCGCTAAGCCTTCTGCTGAATTTGTTACTGGGCTTCTCGGCACTTGGCTTAGTGGTGGAGTTATAGTTCCACTTGCACTGAGCTACCCTGAGATAGAGCTCTTATGATGAATGATTCAGATATCTCTGTGGTTTTAAGCACCCAAGAACATCAAGAACTAATGGAGAAAGTGGTTGTCAAGTGTGTTCTTCTAATTTTTCTCCTCTTCCTTCTATTGCTAGTGTACCTGGAAAGATGGACTCGCTTGGGAATGACCAATTTCATTTGATTTCTAAATTGGTAGAGGAAATAATTGATTCAAGAAAATTTGAAGGTAATGACCCTACTTTAATTCTTTATACAAGTGGGACAATAGGGAAGCCCAAAGGTGTTGTTCACACCCACAAGGGTATAATCTCCTAGGTCCAGATTCTAACAGAAGCAGAATATGGACCTATTGATCAAGTTCTGAATTGCTTGCCATTACATCATGTTCATGGGCTTTTCAATGTGCTGCTTGCCCCTCTTTATGCCGGAGCTGTGGATGATTTATGCCAAAATTTTGTGTAAGAGGTGAATGTGCAACAAGATAGAGATAAGCTTGAATGCATGGATATTATATATATATATATATATATATATATATATATATATATATATATATATATATATATATATATATATATATATATATATATATATATATATATATATATATATATAACTTCTTTTGAGGTTCAGACCACACTAATGCCTAATAGGGTATATTAGGTGAAAAGAGACGGTTATAGTGTCACAAGACACCGCTCGCTATGCTCAATAGGGCGTATCGAGTAAGCCAAAATTATTAGATGTGATACTCCTATGTCGAAGTGCTGCCAAAATTTGGACTGAATTTTGGACATAGAAAAAAAGGGGAGGAGGTGTGAATGTGTAGAAATTACAAATATATTTGCTTTTATGCAGGTGATTGAAGGCATTATTATGCTTATCAGGGTATAACGGGATTGAAATTGGGTATTAAAACACCAACCGCTTACGCTC
Source organism: Cymbidium sinense (assembly GCA_021442155.1). Lineage (NCBI taxonomy): Eukaryota > Viridiplantae > Streptophyta > Magnoliopsida > Asparagales > Orchidaceae > Cymbidium > Cymbidium sinense. Next base: position 186,513,839 of record CM038218.1, on the reverse strand, counting down.
ATCGCATGACATGGATATCTAAAACAATTATTATGTAGCCTACGAGGATGATGTGAATCTTTAAATACTACAAAATTACAAATTTTGTGACTTAAAAAATAATTTAACATTAAGTTAAATATAAAATATAAAGTCCTATGAAAATGAATTCATAATTAAATTTGAATGAGCTCAATAAATATTAATATCATATAAGAATACACAAAGTAAAGAAAATGAGTTCATTTACTTAGTTTATTGTCAAATGAGTGCTTGAGTTTATTACTTTATATGTTAAAGCAAAATGCTCAAGTCAAATATAAGTGAAGTTTGAGATCAATACTTGGCTCATAATGGATTGGTAATAAATTTAAACCAAATTTTGAATAAAAATAAAACTTGAAGTGGAGTAAAAGATTAGGTAAAATTGGGTTTGATAATTCAAACATGAGCAAGAACATAAGTTGAATGATTACCATTGAGCATGATCATGGTTTATTCAATAAATACTATAATTACAATATTTTATTCTAAGTGAATAAAAAATATATAATTTCAATTGAACACAATTAAGCTTGGAGAATGAATATGAAGCTTGATAATTCATCAACGAGCAAATGTGGATTTCGATATTTCATAAGCTAAATATGAACAAGATTTATTATTGATTATTCCAAATATCAAGTTCTTGAACAATAACAAGCATTACAAAGCAGCTCGATTAAAAAATGAATTAAAGTTTAATTCACACTAAAGCCAGCATCGATCAATTTCTTGATTTCAGAAGTGACCTATTGTTCAATTTCTAATCGTATACGTTTAAGAGCTTGCTTGATAGCATTAGCATTAGGATCTATTGCCAGTTTGTTGACTGCTATGTTAGGAGATAAACTAGGCATTTCTTCATAACTCCATGTGAAGCAGTCTTTAAACTCAGCTAATAGCCTAACTAAGTCATTGGTTTCTTCTTCATTTAACAAGGAATTGATGTACGTCGGGTATGGATCTTCTTTTGTTCCTAAGTTAATTTCTTTGAGTTCATTAATGATTGATCTAATTTCTTCTTCAAACTCTGGTGATGCCTCTTTGACTTTAAGCTCATTTGGGTTATCTGAAGTTTTTAAACATGCCTCATCATAAGAGTTATCATGATTTGAGAAGAATCCATCAGCCAAATGAGTGGTGATGACTAGGCAATGGTTGTCATCGTCGACTGGACCCACTGTGTCGAATCCTAATCCTAGTCTTGATCGAGAATGTCTGCTTTGGTTGTCCCATAGTTTTTCAAAGTAATCTGACCTATGTTTAGACCAAGTATATGGGATTAATCCCTTCTTTGCTAAGTTAATAACACAAGGCGAATACCAATGAAGATAATAAAAGATTTAACAACTCACAACCCCTTTAGCTGGATGTTGTATGTCTCACATCATGCATAAATCATATTGTCTCACTCATACCAATGAGGGCTTCCACCTTTGCCAGAGAAAATGGCTTGACCTTTGAGAGCCATGGTAAAAACACACGTCCTTCTTACTAACTTTAGCCCATAACTAACTTTCTCATGCATTAGGCATATGAAATCTCATAGCCTGTGTCAAATAATTGTCTAAAAATAAAAATAAAAAACTTAACAAAATTTGCATTAGATTTAGGTCATTATTCATGCCCTACATGATCTAGTCTTTGAGGGAGTGTGTTTAAGGACTTAGTCTTCTTTCTAAATAAATAACAGCCTAGCTATCTTGCAAAGCATAAGACTTACCTACATGTATTTAAAATAATAGGAGTTAGTTGGCCAGTAAGCGTCCAACTGGGTGATTTATCCTCTCTGGAAAATCATATACTCATTTTCGCTTAGAGTGTAGCCTCAAAGCTCCTTAGATTTAGGATCTGAGCTCATTTTTTCCCTTTGCGAGCTACAAGCATAAATCCTCACCTCTTAGGTATTTTCATGATCTTGTATTATAGAATTGTAAGCCTTAGATTTTTAATAAAAATTTAACTCAAACATACAATTTTTCCCAAATTTCAAAAATATAAAGCCCAACTATAGGATAGTTTGGGATGCTTACTAAGTTTTCTAGTATCATGAGTATCCCCTACTACATCTCCTTTTGGTTTTGATAATAACTCCCTCCTTTTGATCAATCCCACTTGATTTTTCAAAAATAACCAATTTGTTGATAGTCCTTTCTTTGAAATCTTTGTAAACAATTATCATTTACCTTAATCAATAGTACTCTTAAGGAATCTCATTCCTTAAGATGTAATTAACTATGGGGGCTTGCCTCGACAGGAAACTTAATGAACCCGATTTAAAATAAACTATACTTTACTTTTCCATGTAAAGTAGGGAAAAGGTCTCTGGAACATTTGAAGACCCATTGTCTTTAGGAGTCCTCACTAGGTGATTAGGTCCATTATAGGATGATGACTTCTGTCTATCGAGATAGTAAATCATTCCTCAATGTCACACCCGATCACCCTAATGAGTACATTTGCGGATCTACATGGTGTCCCAACAAACCAAACAAACATTTCTCAAATCTTAAAGTTTGAGAAATAAAAATACACCACAGATTTTTCTCGCGACTCCACTGGGAACTATTCCTCTCTCCATCTTTGGTAAATGATTGTTGTCTCCAAGTATCGATAGTGGATTTGTATTTTATATGAATCTCAGACTATCCTTCTTTTTTGTTGGCACTTAGCTCATTTCATTCTTAAGCTAAGCAAGTCAACATCCTTTAGGTTTTAGGACCTCACTCCGTGTAGATCTTAAAACCCCTATTGGGTTCCCCAATAGGTGAAATAAAAATTTAATAAAAAGAGAGTATTAAAAACCTTGTTGAATCTCCTTACCATTTCTATGGTAAAGAAAGGTTCATTCCAAAAATAAATAAAAAAAATCCTTTGTAAAAACATCACTTTCTAAAAAGCACTTTTTCAAAAAGTTCACATAATAAAATACTTGCAAAAAATACATATACCTCGACCTCATCTAACAATCTTCAATATTGTAACATGTAGGATCTTTTCAAAATCATAGCGAAGAATCATCTTCCAAAAAGCACATATGAACATCCTCATTCAATATATCCAAATTTATTGAATGAAGATTTCATTTCTAAACAAAGTCAAAAATAATATTTCCAAAAATCACATATTTGAAAATGAACACCCTCATCCAATATACTCAAATTTATTGAATAAAGATTTCATTTTCAAATAGAATCATATAGTTCCATTTCAACATATCTCACATATGTTGAAGTTGAAATTTCTTTCTTTTCAAAAAGTACAAAGTTGAATATAAGCCTCTTCATTCAATATATCCAAATATGTTGGATGGAGATTTTATTTTTTATTTTTTTAAATTACACCATTTGAAATTCTACTCAACACATCGTACATGTGTTAAGTTAAAATTTTCTTCTTTTCAAAAAGCAATAATCACACACAAAAATTTTATCTTTGAAAAATAAAATATAATTGACTTCCATTTTACATACCGAAATTTGTTAAATGAAAATTTACTTTGCAAAAAATCATAAGAATCAAAATACATTGAAACCCTATTTGACATACCCAAATTTGTTAAATGAGAGTTTCATTTTCCAAAAAAAGAAAATTGAAAAAATAAATCGGATTCCATTTAACACACCATGCTTGTTAAATAGAAATCACTCCTTTCGAAGAAGTAACACAAAACCAAAATCACAAAAATCAAACATATTTGGATCCTTTATTTAGCATATCTAAATTTGCTAAATAAAGATACTCTTTTCAAAATCATAAACACATGTGAATCCTTTATTTAGCATACCCAACTTTGCTAAGTAAAGATCGTCTTTTCAAACTCACAAAAATTAAACACATTTGGATTCTTTATTTAGCATACTCAAATTTGCTAAGTAAAGATCCTCTTTTCAAAATCATAAAAAAATCAAGCACATTTGGATCTTTTATTTAGCATACTTAAATTTGTTAAGCAAAGATCCTCTTTTTAAAATCAAAAAAATTAAACACATGTGGATCATTTATTTAGCATACCCAACTTTGCTAAGTAAATATCCTCTTTTCAAACTCACAAAGATCAAACACATTTGAACTCTTTAATTAACATACCCAAATTTGCTAAGTAAAGATCCTCTTTTCAAAATCACAAAAATCTTATTTAGCATACCCAAATTTGCTAAGTAAAGATCCGCTTTTCAAAATCACAAAAAAAAAAAAATCAAACACATTTCGATTTTTATTTAGCATACCTAAATTTGCTAAGTAAAAATCATCTTTTCAAAAACAAGACATAAAAATCAAACATATGTGGATCATTTATTTAGCATACCCAAATTTACTAAGTAAATATCCCCTTTTCAAAATCACAAAAAAAATCAAACACATTTTGATTTTTATTTAGCATACCTAAATTTGCTAAGTAAAAATCCTCTTTTAAAAATCAAGATATAAAAATCAAACACATTTGAATTTTCATTTAGCATACCCAAATTTGCTAAGTAAAGATCCTCTTTTAAAAACCAAAATAAAAGAGACCATTTGGACTTTATTTAGCATACACAAATTTGTTAAGTAAAGATCCTCACACATGATTCACAACATGGGCAAACAAGCAGAAGAAGAAAATTATTTTCAAATAACTCATTTAGCATACCCAAAATTGCTAAGTGAGTAATCCCCAAACAAAATCAATTGAACCTTTATTTTAACATACTCAAATTTGTTAAATAAAGATCCTCAAATATAAAAATCAAATTCAAATATGAACCAACGGAAGCATCAAAAATCTCTTCAAAATATTTGAACACATTTCCAGCATACACAAATTCGTTGAAAATGGATTCTAAATTTAAAATTTCTTCTCCAATTCTAATTCAAAATCTCTCTCCTAAATTCAAAGGGACCCACTTAAGACATTCAAATTATTGAGTGTGAGTTCAAATTCTAAAACAAATTAAGATAGAAAATTTGATTTGAGTTTGTTATCAATAATTATAGAACTTAAGGTCAGTTTCAGTCAGCTTTTTACTCCAAGTTCAGTACAATTCAAATAGATGCCCAGAAGTATATCTTCACTTTCCCCTTTGGAATGGATTTGGCCTTGGATCGTTGAAAGAATTGGAGATCTTATTGCTTCTGTGTTATCAGGATTTGGACGAGGAAAAATGGCGATGGCATCAGCCGTAAAGGTAGGTCTAGGTTGTATTGCATTTGGTTTTTCTGGATGTTATTGTTTTCCTGCAGTGCCCTTCTTGCCCATTGGCGGACTGCTGGTTCTCTCTTTGGTGCCATGCTTATGGTTATCTTTCGTGTCATATCGCCTGATGAGGCTTATGAAGCCATTGATCTTTCAATACTTGGTCTTCTCTTTGGAACCATGGTTGTCAGTGTCTATCTTGAAAGAGCGGACATGTTTATGTATCTTGGTAAATTGCTCTCATGGAAGAGCAGAGGAGGTAAAGATTTGCTCTTTCGTGTTTGTCTCGTCTCTGCTTCTGCAAGCGCTTTGTTCACTAACGACACTTCGTGTTGTTCTCACTGAATTCATATTAAAATTGCAAGACAAAACAATCTACCACCCCAACCTTTCCTTCTAGCCCTTGCTTCTAGCTCAAACATTGGATCCCTGCAACTCCCATTGGTAACCCGCAAAACCTGGTCATTGCTGTTCAAAGTAAGATTTCATTCGAGAAATTCCTGCTTGGAATCTTTCCTGCCATGTTCTTGGGTGTGCTTGTCAATGCCACCATACTCCTAGCCTACTTTTGGAAACTATTATCTGTTGAAAGGGATCAAGAAGTTTTAGAAGAAGCTGGAGACTTGTTTGCCGGGGATGACGTGATTTCTCACCGTTTTTCCCCTGCAACAATGTCACATTCTAGTTACACAACCTCACAGGAATTCAGTTCAGCACTTGATGCAATTGAGCAGAATCCATCGCTGAATGTGGATTCTGATCCAGCTGATTCTACAAGAAGCATAATTACTGTTGATGGTGAGATTACCGTGCAAAGGGCTTTGAGTGGTGGAATAGAACCTGCAAGGAATTCGAGTTCATCAAAGGATGCATTTGGAAGTACGCGTATCTCACAGAGAAGGGAGGAAGGATCCTCTGCAAGAAGATATTCTAGAACTACCAGCACCCATAAGATTGATTCTTCAGGAGAAACGTCTTCATCTCACTCTTTAGAAGAGAAGGAGATTGCTGCCGAGAAGTGGAAAAGGTCGATGTGGAAGATGAGCGTCTATGTGGTGACAATTGGAATGCTGGTTTCTCTTTTAGCTGGCCTTAACATGTCCTGGACTGCCATCACTGCTCTCGCTCTTGTGGCTCTTGATTTCAAGCATGCTCGTCCATGTTTAGAGAAGGTACTTCACAACTGAAGATTCTTAATAGTTGTTAAATGAGGAACTAATATCAACTGAAAAATGGCATAATTCTTTTGTTAAAATTCTTAAGCACTGATGAAAAATCTGTAGTTCTGCATAGATTCTCATTTAGGCTTCGTTTTGTACAATGACGTTTATGTCATACTTCTATTGTGTTGTCTGAAATAGATCTGCATATTCTAACATATAAATTTGAACTGTGAAGTCCATCCAAATGTTTGTTAAATTATTGAGAAGATGCACTTGCAAAATGGGGGTTTTCTAAGCATATTTTTCATGTAAAATTAAGATGTTTTTAAAAAGTGAGAAAAGTGAAACTAATTGAAGCCTTAAATCGGCGCCATGTCAGACATCTATATGGCATCTTTTTAAATCAACAAATTAATACTTCCTTATCACATGCATTTTAAGGAGGTTATTAATTGATTCCAACTAATACACCTTATTTCTAAGCATATTACTTATTTTTAATGAAATGCATTCTCTAAGTTGCCTCATATCAAAGTAAGATTCCTTATAACAACTAGATGAAGTATTTTATATCTATGTATGCTGAAGATGAAGAATAAGTCTTACTATATGAAGATCTGTTAAATTAATTTACTGATTTTATTAAATGTCACATCAAATGCCACCTAAGTCATGTCCTAATGTGGCTTTCATTTAAATGCGAATCTATTTGAGAAGGCTAACATTACTCTTGAGTTGATCTAATCTATTCTGGATATGTTTGGAAAGCTTCTTGCATTTATTTATCTAAAAAATTAAGCATCCAGTTCATTAGCTAAAATAGTACATATGAATCTTTGTTATAGCTCATGCATATTGCTTATGTAATCTGATTTATGCCTCCTGATGAATTTCTGTCAGGTTTCTTACTCCTTGTTGATATTCTTCTGTGGTATGTTCAGCCTAAGATTGGGTTCAATCTATTGTCTCGCCAATAGATCACCCCAGCGACCGACCCCTACTTTGGAGGATGTAAGCCTACTATTCTTTCTTCCTAGTATAGTTGTTGCATACCGAAAGATGATCCCTTTGGTTGGATAGTCCTACTATGTGGTTAGTAGACTACCCCTTTGGACTGGTAAATTTGAAGTAGGCCAAAGCCAACATGGCCCTGCATGAATCCATCCTGTGGCGGGGTGGTCTCAAAATCTAAAAAAAATATTTTAGAAGTCTGAAACAAAATCAACCAACCTCTCCCAGTGGAGTCAAATTAAATAATCAAATCAATCAGCTTCTCCTTAGTGAGATGCAAATCCTTCCAATTTTCCTAGTGGAATCAATTCAATCCAACCCGAACTTGCTCCCTTAGTAGAAGGTTCACATCTTTTATCCCTGTTTGATTCCAAATTTTAATCCCCCAGTGGATTTCACAACCTCTCATCCCCTAGTGGATAACTTGAACCTGCCTCCCTTGTGAAAGGACGTACTCAATCCCTAGAGGATTCCTCCTTCACTCTCTTATGTCTTTGACATAAGTAGAGTCACTTGCACTAAGCTCTTGACTCCTTCTACACCTCTGGTTTGGGAGTAGATCGTTTATGTTAGTGCTTATGATTGTTGGCATTGTTAATCATCTCGGACAACACCAATACGTGTGATATGCCTTATCAGTCACACCACACCTATTGGGCGCCCTTTGTTGACCTTACGTTTGGAGTGAGTTTCAACTTCCTCATCCTAGGCATAGGACTCCTCTAAATACTAAGAATTCCTCAGTCTTAAGACACTTCTAGTGATTAGATGAACCCTAAAGACTTAAAAAGAGTTAGCCATAGGAATAGGTTATGCCTTAGAGGTATTAAAAGAACTTGCCTACCCTATAGTTTAAACCAAATCCTTGCTTCCTTCTTTCATGTCAAACTTCAAATCCAACTCATATCTTAAATCAATTCCAACTCAATTGATTTTATCGAATCATAAATCAATTCCAAAATTCAAATCACGAATCAAATCTCAAGTGATTAAAACCCATGATCAATTCCAACTCAAATCTTAAATCAATTCCAACTTAATTGATTTTCTCAAATCATAAATCAATTCCAAAATTCAAATCATGAATCAAATCCCAAATGATTAAAACCTATGATCAATTCCAAATCCAAAATCTTTCCTAAGCCCTTTTAATTTCATTTTATAGACTTAGCTCAAATCAAATTCAAATCACTCCAAATTCAAAAGATTTTCTCATGTACCACTTATATTCTCATTTATATTCACAAACATAAACGAAGTATAAATCCAAATAACCAAAACTAAATACAAAACTCAAATCAGAGTCTAACTAAAATACAACTTACCTTTTCAAGCCAAATCTTTGCACTTAACCAAAATTAATTCAAATCACCCCCAAATTCAAAAGATTTTCTCATAACCCATTTATATACTCATTTATATTCACAAATATAAATGAAGTATAAATCCAAATAACCAAAACTAAATTCAAAACTCAAATCCAAGTCTAACTAAAATACAACTTATACTCTTTCAAATCAAATTCTTAAACTTAGCCAAATCATTCTCAAATCAATCCAAACCTTTGGATTTTCTCTTCAAACAATCATTCTTCAATCACATGCCTAAATATAAACATAAACTTCAATCATCAAACAAAAATCAAACTAACTTAAGTCAAACACATATTCACCTTTTTGACTTGAAATTATCAAATGAATCAAAACTCATTTGACTCCAAATCACTTGTAATTGGATTTATATTTCAATCATAAGTCCATATGTGAGTTCAACCAAACTTGAATCAAAGCCCTTGACCAAACTTGACCCAAAGTGACGTAAAGCACGTTTTTGAGCCAAATTCTAATCCAACCCAAATTGGTTTGAACCAAGCTTATCTAAGCCTCATATTGTGAGCAACAATCATCCTAGGATGATCAATCACTCAAATTGGGTCAAACCTAGCCTTTGACCAACTCAACTCTTAGCCCAAATGAAACCCAAACTAGCCAAAATCCACTAAAAGCAAAAGTGATTAAAACTATTGATCAAACCAATTCATAATCAATGATTGAACTTGACCAAGTCATCATTTGAGCCAGACCTAGCCCAATTGGCCACTTGACCTAAGTTGACCCTAGTTGACCTAAAAAGTCAAAATGAGTCAAATCTTGATTTAAGCCAAATTGATTGCAACTAATGGGCCAATTTCATTCTAAATCCCCTATTGAACTTGACCAAGTCATCATTTGAGTCAAACCTAGCCAAATTGATTGCAACCAATGGGCCAAATTCATGCTAAATCACTTATTTAACTTGACCAAAGCTTGATTAACCAGACTATTAAATTAACTTGACTAAAGGTCAAATCAACTTGAAATCAAACCAAACTAGAACTGATCGAGACCAAAACTTCTAATATATTTCAAATGATCAATAAAACCTAAACTAACCCATGACCTATCCTAATGGGTCAAATGGGTCAAATTGGTCAACTTGACCCATTTGACCTAAATGAACCAAAATCAAATTGAACCGAACCAATGATACCTATAAGCTCCAAATGATCATTTGAACTTAACGCAACCCTTAGTTTGACCCAATTTGACCAATTGGTCAACTTGACCCAAGTTGACCCATTTTGACCCAAATGGGTCAACTTGAGCCAAATCATATCAAATCAACTCCAAATTTATTGAAATTTGGCCCAACCCATTTTTGAATCATTTCAAATCTGCCCAAATCAAAATCAAGGCAAATGACCATTTTACCCTTAGGTCAAAGGGCATCTTATGGCCAAATTCACTTGGAATTTGGCGAATTCTTTCTCATGGCCACTTGGCATCTTCCTAGTGCCCCACTTGGACACCAAGGGAGGTGGTGAACATGACCCAATGGGTTTGAGTTAGCCATGACCCAACCCAAGGCCAAACTGACCCCTCCAATACAAATTAGCCACTTGGATCACCCCATACACTCACCTAGCGCATGGGCACTCCCTCACTTCCACTCCTCTGCCTAAAACGAACCACATGGAGTGCCTAACAGCAAAAACAAACCAATCAATCAGAGCAATTGAGCTAAAATGACAAAGCTAGTCTCGATCGTCCGATCCAAGGAGGGGGAGATATACTCCCCCTCATTCCCACTCAAACCAGGGACATTGCATTCGATTGATCTCTAGGAATCGAAATCAAGCTTCTCCAAACTTCCCAAAGCCATTTCCAAGCCTCCTCAATTTCTCCTTCTTGATTTTCTTCAAAGCCGAAATAAAGGAGGTGAAGTGAAATTCAAACTTACTCAACTCTCCATCAAATTCAAATTGCTCTTGCAAGCACTATCAACGGACTTAGTCGAGCTCACTCAAGGTGTTCACCAAGTCACCAAGCCACAAAAAGGGGGACTTTCATCAAAGCCAATTGCCATTGAAGGGGAGCTTGATTAACCAAAACATCCACTCCAAATCAAGGCTTGATACTTTCAACAAGGCTTCATCTCCACTAAACGATGCTACCTTCTCCATTGGAAGCGCCAGTAATAGCCTCCGTCAAGGTATTATTCAAAACTGATCCTAAGTTAAAAAAATGCTTGGTCCTTTGTGAATGGAATTGTAATCCCATTAGATCGTAGATGCTCCTTCGAAGGTGTGGGGTGAGTTTGAACTCCATCCGAGCTCACGTGAGCTCGAATTGAGTGACGATCGATAGACGACACCCATCTCTCGCCACTCGGGAGGAGATAGATCACGCACCATCTGTTCCGTGTGATTAGAACGTATGGCCGTAATTAGATCACGCGTTAGCCCCTTTTAATTTAAGCCTAAATTGCAGGATTAATCCTAGTCATCCAATCTTAGATCGGACGGCCCATGAGGAAAGCGGCGTTCCGCCGGTGATCACGTCATGTGATACTTAAATAACCAATCACATCACGCCGCGTGGAAAGCAGTCCATCCACATGGTGCCAATAGGATTAGTTAATTAATTAGGCTATTTTATTTATCCATTAATCACAGAAACCTCATAAAATCATAATTAAATGCAAAAAAATTCAAAAAATATAAATGAGGGCTTATTTTAAAGGTATTTCAGAGGGGAATCCAATAATTTTAAACAATAATTTTTCCTAAATTAGGATTTAATTAAAAATTTAATCACCTTAATTACTCCTAATTACTTAATCAATTAATTTCAAATTTCTCGGACATGTTTAGGAGGAGGATCTCTACCTCCCTTAATTTTCTTCGAATTTATCAATGAGTTAATTAGGAAATTTTATTAATGACCCCTAATCACTCTCTTAATGTAATTAACAATAATTAAGCATATGAACAGTGATTTAATCCCTTAATTGAGATAATTAAACATTGTTTAAGAAAGGAGGAGGTTTATTGACTAGGTTTGGGATATTTTCCCTAAGTTATTCCCTAAACCCCCTTTCATCCTTAATCCAAATATAATTAAGGATTAATCCACTAATGATCTATTAGTCTAATCAAACTTTCAAAACCAATCTAATGAGTTAATCAATCTCTTCTTGGGTAGATTAGGTGTTCAAAAGCCTAAGGTAAGTTTGAGAAAATCATATCCAACTCACATGTGTGGGAAGGTTATGAAAGTACTTAATAAAAAATCCTTTAGCTTAATTAATCAATAATTGTGAGCCAATTGCATTAGGTCCTTTTATTTCTTAGGTGAATTACTGATTTAATTTCCATATAGTTGCATCTCATATGTTGGCTCATAATTATTTGGATAATTAAGTTAAAGTGTTATAGGTTAGAGGTAATTAATGGACTTAATTTATACCTTAATCTAAACAAAACATAAAATCAACTTAATCATTTTAAAATTAAACTAAATTAATTCACACATGGGGGAAATGGGTTAAGACCAACAAAATCTTTCTCACAAATTCTTTTCAAATCAAATCCAAAAGTAAAAAAAAAAATCTCCTTAAGGAATTTTAATTCACTTTAAATGATCTTATTTTATAGGATTGTCTTTAAGAATTAATTAGGGTGAATGAAATCATATGCTTACATCACTTTATTTCCTTCCTAACATGCTAAATGTTGTTTGCCACATGAAGTCATGCATCCATATCTTTTAAATCAATTAAATGAAATATTTTCTTTTATGTCAAATTACATATTTTGGCTAAAGATTAATAATATGAGTGACAATTATCACTATTAAACTAAAAATATTTTCAAAATTCATAAAAATCAAAAATAATAAATGAAGTGATCCTACTTATAAGTACTTATAAACTTACATGTGATTATAGCATAAGAAGTATTTTATGTGATTTTCTTCTCTTCTCTTAACATGGATTTGAATAGGATTTGCAAAGTGTATAGTTCATTTGAAAATAACATAACACTTATTTAAATCTATTCATATGCACTTCTATCTTATGACTTAAGAAGGATCTTCACATTACACATGTAAATTATACAACTAAATCAAAAACAAAATCTTTTGCATGATTCTTCATCCATTTATTTTTTTTTTTTTGTACATTTATATGTATTTAAGAAAAGTGATATATTAGTCTGGACATCCCGGGGTTGTGAGGCTTTAAGTTGTCCCAAGTAGGTCTTGTACCTTACACCCCTGGTGTAGAAAATAATAGCATCGTACTCACTTATATATTTCATACATGTGGATGTGCATTTAGTTAATGGATAAAATAATCCCTCTCTTTTCTACATAATAAAAATATGCATTCATGGAATATTTGAATTTTCTTAAGCAACATCTCTTTGCATTCATCATTAAGGTGTGTTAAAATTTGCATTGCATGTATATGTAACCATAGGATTATTCATATGCATGATATACATATTGGAAAGAAATAAATGATTGTATGTTATGTGATAGTAATTCACCTTAACTAATCTTAAGATATCTTTCTTATTGAATAAGTTTATTTAGAGTAAATCCAAACTTAGGGTTAATTAAAATATATAATAAAATATTCACTAAAGAAAAATCATTAATGAACCTACCTTAGAAATTACTTAAGGTAGGGAGGAAAGAGAAGTTCTCTTCTCTTTTCTTCTCTTTACAACATCTAGTAACTAAATATAGGTTCATTCAAACCAAATCAAATCATCAAATAAAAATTGACAAATCAACTATATTATTTAAAATGAAACCACCCTCTAAGTTGAATCCTTCACACTTAGAAAATTTCAACCTAGCTAAGACATGCCACACAAATAATGGCTAAAATTTCTAGCTCTATGTTAAGGCGGTGCATGTTTTGATACTTAATTTTATTTTGTGATGTAATATTTTTTTAGACTGGATGTTAGGGTGCATATGCGTAGACTGGATGATAGGACAATTTTAGTCTAATCATATCTTCTGCAGAGAATTGTGCTTAAGGGGTTGTTGACCTCACTTTTGGAGTGAGCTTTCAACTTCTCCATCCTAAGCATAAGGACTCCTCTAGACATTAAGAGTTCCTTAATCTTAAGACACTTTTAGTGGTTAGGTGAACACTTAATCTAACCTTATATACTTAGAAGATTTAGCCATATGAATGGATTATGCCTTAAGGTGTATTAGGAAAACTTGTCTACCCTATAGTTTGAACCAAATCCTTACTTCCTTCTTTCAAATCAACTTCAAATTCAAACCAACTTCAAATTCAATTTCAACTTGATTAATCTTAAATAAATTTCAACTTAATCGATTTTTCTCAAATTCAAATCAATTCAAAGTCAAATCTTAAATCAATTTCAACTTAATTGATTTTCTTAAATTCAAATTTACTCCAAATCTAAATCATGAATCAATTCCAAATGATTGAAATCCATGATCAATCCTAAATCCTAAATCTTTCCTAAGCCTTTGATTTCATCTTATGGACTAACCTTAAATCAAACCCAAATCACTCCAAATTCAAAAAAATTTTCTCATAACCCATTTATAATCTCATTTATATTCATAAATATAAGTAAATATAAATTCAAATAACCAAAACTAAATTCAATGCTCAAACCTAAATCAAACCCAAATCCAACCTAAACTCCTTCAAATCAAATCCAAATCACTCCAAATTCAAAAGATTTTCTCATAACCCATTTATATCCTCATTTATATTCACAAATATAAATAAAATATAAATTCAAATAACCAAAACCAGACTCAAAACTCAAATTCAAATCTAACCTAAATCCAACCTAAACTCTTTCAAGTCAAATTCTTGAAATTAACCAAATCATTCTCAAATCAATTCAAACATTTAGATTTTCTCTCCAAACAATCAATCCTTCAATCATAAGTCCATATGTGAGTTCAACCAAACTTGAATCAGGCATTGATCAAGCCAATTGACCCACTTAAGCACACTTGACTCAAAGTGACCTAAAGCACCTTTTTGAGTCAAATTCTAATCTAACCCAAATTGGAATTAACTAAGCTCACCTAAGCCTCACATTGTGAGCAACAATCATCCTAGGATGATCAATCACACAAATTGGGTCAAACCAAGTCAAACCTAGTCTTTGACCAAGTCAACACTTAATCCAAATGAAACCTAAACTAGCCAAAATATACCATAGGTCAATTGATTGAAACCATTGATCTAGATCAATCCAAAATCAATGATTGAATATGACCAAGTCATCAATTGAGCCAAACCTAACCTAATTGGCCACTTGACCTAAGTTGACCCAAGTTGACATAAAAAGTCAAAATATGTTAAATTTTGATCTAAGTCAAATTGATTGTAACCAATGGGTCAAATTCATTCTAAATCACTTGTTTAACTTGACCAAAGCCTCAATTGGCCAATTAGACCCAACCTAGCTCAATTGACCATGAACCCAACTTGACCAAAAAGATCAAATCAACTTTAAATCAAACAAAATCAAAATTGATTGAAACTAACGCTTGCAATACATTTCAAATGATCAACCAAGCCTAAACCAATTAACCTGATCACCCTAATAAGAACATCTGTGAATCTACGTGGTATCCAACAAGCGTATTTTTGTTTTCATTTATTTTCAAGATAGATGAAGATAAAAATTCAAACATAAGGGTGTTGTAATAAAAATATAAATATTTTTGTTGTGCAGATTGCTTATACTCATAAGCATGATCCAAACTAGAATAGGTGGACTTGGTTGCCCATGTGTGGGGTGCTAAGTCCAAATTAATCTTATAACTGCTTGGATTGTGTGGTATATTTAGCTAATCTCTATTTTACAGGTTTAGTTAGATTTATCTTTCTCATTTTTGATGTAAACTTTGCAATTAAAATTTGGAATGAATGTTATGGGAAATTAAGGTGAACATTGGTCATAAGACCATATCTTATATACCATGTGAAGCCTTGGAGCAAACCATACCTCAAGTCAAATCAAAAGGAAGAAAGAAGTGAAGAAAAGAAAGAAAGAAAAAAATGAAGAAAGAAAGAAATAAAAAAAATGAAGAATGAAGAATGAAGACCCCCATAACATGAATCCCCTTTTGATTGTAATTATTCATTTGTAATCCAGGTTGTAAAAGGGTAGAGTTCGACTACCCAATTTTCTTTTCGGGTTTGTGCAGTGAAACCCGACCACATCAGCCTCTTATTCTTTTGTGCTAATTTTATAAATTGATTGATATTTTATTTATGATTGTGCAATTAGGATGGCATGATTTTCCTAGTTTCTTCATTAATTAATGAATGGCTTGGATGCGATTAGGCTCTGAGGAAAAAATAAATTTTCTATCCAATTAAATCAACTCAAAATTAAATTTAACAACTCATAACCTTACCTAAAAGCCTAGGACATAAATCAAGATAATAAAAGATTTAGCAACCCTTTTAGCTGGATGTTATATGCATCACATCATACATAAATCATATTGTCTCACTCTTGCCACTGGAGAGCTTCCAACTTTGTCGAAGAAAATGGCTTGACCTTTGAGAGCTATGGTGAAAACACACCTCCTTCTTGCTAATTTTAGCCCATAACTAATTTTCTCATGCATTAGGCATTTGAAATCCCATAGCTTGTGTCAAATAAATTGTCCAAAAATCAAAAGAAAACTTAACAAAATTTGCATTATATGTAAGTCATTATTCATGTCCTACATGATCTAATCACTTACAGAGTGTGTTTAAGGACTTGGTCTCTTTTCTAAATAAACAACAACCTACTTATCTTGCAAAGCATGAGACTTGTCTATATGTATTTAAAATCGTAGAAAGAGTTAGTTAACGGCCACCCCCAAGCGGTTGTAAGTCCAACTATCAAGTGGCTTATCGTCTCTTGTAGAGATAAACCATATACCCATTTTCGCCTTAGATTTAGGTCGTGCCTTGGCCCTTACCAAGACTCGTTAGATTTAAGATTCGAGGATGTTGTTTCCATTTGCGGGCTACAAGCATAAATCCTCACCTCTTAGGCATTTCTATGATATTGTATTATGGAATTGTAAGCCCTATATTTCTAATAAAAATTCAACTCAAACATACATTTTTTCTCAAATTTCAAAAATATAAAGCCCAACCATATGGTAGTTTGGGATGCTTACTAGGTTTCCTAGTATTATGAGTATCCCCTACTCATCTCCTTTTGGTTTCGATAATAACTTCCTATTTTTGATCAATCCCACTTGATTTTCCAAAAATAACTAATTTATTGATAGTCCTATCTTTGAAATCTTTGAAGACAACAATCATTTACCTTAATAGAGAGTATTCTTAAGGAATCTCATTCCTTTAGATGTAATTAACTATGGAGGATTGCCTCCATAGGGAACTTAACGAACTCGATTTAAAATAAACCCTACTTTACTTTTTCATGTAAAGTAGGAAAAAGTTCTCTGGTACATTCGAAGACTCATTGTCCTTAGGATTCCGCATTAGGTGATTAGATTCATTGTAGGATGGTGACTTCTGTCTCTCGAGATAGTATATCATTCCTTAATGTTGCACCTGATCATGCTAATAAGTATATCTGTGGATCTACGTGGTATCCCAGCAAACCAAATATACATTTCTCAGATCCCAAAGTTTGAGAAATAAAAATACACCAGATATTCATTTGTTCCATCATGTCATTCATCTTGGTACCAAACTGTGAAATTTCTTTATCTTTGGCTTCCATTTAACGCAGCATTTGTCTTTCTCTCTAGCTAGCACCATGGCGTCAATCAATATAAGCTCTTCTTCTTCCTCTATTTCCTTTTCTAGTTATCTTCCCTGCTCATCTTCCAAGGAAGAACTTGATTATCCTTCTCCTTGTGCATTTGTAGGGACAGTTGTTGTTGGGGTTGAACGACGACGCTGATTGTAAAAGTGTGTACCAGGTTAATCATTTCCTGGTTCAACCATATAAACAGCTTCAACTCTCATGACCTCCCTTTCATTTTTATCTTCTTCTCCCTCTTCAGCGGAGATTAAAGATTCATCTTCTACTCTCTTTTGTGATGACTCTCCTTCATAAGCATCGAATTCAGGTTCAGGCTCACTGGATTCATGTTGTTGCTAATGCTGAGTAGAAAGTTCATCTATATGTCGCACCATATAGATGACTTCTACTTCCATAGTGTCCTCTTCATCATCTTTTTCTTGCACATGAATTTATGATCAACGCTTCCAATGGATCTCTTGTTCATTGTGAGGAACATACATTTCTTCCATTAGGGGACTGCGATCAGAGTCAACTTTATCCCGTGGGGGTGAATCTGATTGATGACGGGATCCCCTAGAGGATTCTCCAGGGTGTCGACCATCATATCTTTTATCAGCAATATCCCTTCTTTTAGGTATCCACTTCTAATGAATTATTTTTTAGGTGGACTATGAATATGTCCATCAGATGTCACACCTCTTTCTTTCTTTAGAATTTCATCACGGAGCCTTGGCCTCCATATCTGCTTATCCTTTTGCCAAGATCTTTCAACAATAGATTCTTGGACACGCGGTCCAAGTTTCATGCTTTGATGCTCACAGCACAAAGCATACTAGACTTGATGATTAGTTACCATAAGAGATGGCAACCTTCTTGGTGGAATCTCAGTATCTTCAATCATTGCAGGCCTCTAAAATTTTCTTTTCATTAAGCCTCTGTCCTTAGCTACTTTAAGGAAGTTATGTATTCTAGCAGACAGTCTTTCAGGTTATCTCCTCTGTAGTGATGCAGCTTGACGTTGTTGAGTTTAGAAAGACTGCTTCACCTCACCAGTAAAGCTATTTCTTTCTACCCATTTTAGATTATCAAAGTTATTACGGGTGGGAATACTCGCTTCTGGTGGCAATATTGCGTCACCGAAGTTGTTTAAATGGGATCATTGAGCCCTCACCGATTTCTTCTTCTTTGCCTTTCTAATTTGCATCCTGATGAAGAAGCCTCAAAATCATGTCTCCGGGTACAAAGATTTCAGTTGGCGAAGCAGTTGTATCATGAGGCATCAAAGATACAGTATGCTCAATGATGGTGCTCTTCATCACAGGGGCTTCAGATTGACCCAATCTTTCAAAAATTGAAGTTCTCGGTCTGGAGAACTCGGCAAGCATGATGAGTAAGAGCTATAGTAAACTAAGGCCTTCCAGCATGGCCTCAGACGAGTGCACCATGGGTGGGTACTTCAGGAATTGCAGTTATAATAGTAAAAAAATCCACTCTATAAAATAGAATGGTAACCCCAACATCTCCTGTGTTGATGACAGTGTTGGCTAAGCAGATGTTTGCACCACACCCTAGCTGAATAGTGAAAGGAGTACTCTATAGATCCATTTTACACAAATGAAAGATTGGGATTTATAATTAGTAATTATTATTTTACCCCATACTTTCAAAATACAAAGGTACTATAGGATAAAAAAAATAGTGTAATAAAGATATACTATACAAAATAATTCCTTCGACATAAAGTCTCATACATTAGTAATTTGAATTTACTACACATTTAAATCACCAATTTTTTTGTTTTGAATTTTCAAATTTTTTTTTGCTACTATAGCATGTATATGACTAGCCAAAGATGAAAAGAGAAATCGATCCCTAACAGAGTCGACAAAAATCTATGAGCTCCAAAAATTCACCATCGACCTCTCACATTGACCTAGGGTGGTGTTTGTCTAAGAAGACGAGCTTAAGCCTACCTTAACAGATATATGATTTTTTGCCCTATCAAGTGTACCCTATGATTCACCTCTCAATGTACAAAGCCATTGGGGAGCATACGAGCTACAATCGTGATCGTAATATAATGGTGTTATTTAGCGGCAACCACCCGATTAAAGGACTTTGGTCGTAACTGCATTATATGTGAAGCCTACTGGCCAAACCACACAAGCAGAGATCATGGGCCACATCCATATTGCATGACTTTAATTGAGAGTAAATATAGAAATATATTTGATTTGACATTGGCTCCTTTATGAGCTAGAGTTTTCTTAA
The DNA here is from genome assembly GCA_021442155.1 of Cymbidium sinense. Taxonomy (NCBI): domain Eukaryota; kingdom Viridiplantae; phylum Streptophyta; class Magnoliopsida; order Asparagales; family Orchidaceae; genus Cymbidium; species Cymbidium sinense. Next base: position 186,494,071 of record CM038218.1, on the reverse strand, counting down.
TTCATCATCTTTAACAAATAGTTGTGGAATGTGGATTTAATGGAGTTTGCTTTAAGTATTTAAGGATTAAATTTCATTTAACCATTAATAGCTTGGGGATATATTAGATTTCGCATTTGGATTGATACTCAATTTAAGTTAATTTAATCTAAAATTAAAATCACTTTTTTATGGATGTATCCCCTCCGGTTGAAATCTCTACTCAACACACCATCATCAGTGTAATAAATATGCTTGATCATTTAATTCATTATTTCAAATCTTATCGACTCTATTAGTTTAATAATAGAGAATAAGATCTACTATCATATGATAGAATTAACTTTTCATATATTTTAATAAGTTGAAATTTTTATAATGATTGGATTTCTAGGTTCAGTTAACCCGGACCAGGTCCTAAGACCAAATCGGGAAGCAACCTGCACAGCATCCTCATAGACTAAGTTTAAACATTCAGCATTGTGTCGGACCCATGCGGGTGTTTAATAATTTAGGTATTTTTATTTCTAAATTATGAGATTAATTTTAAATTTATTTAATTTCAAATTATCCTGTGTAGCCTTTCAGACATTAAAATTTGCATTTTAAATCTCTATGTTGGAGCACACGCAGGTATTTATGACTTAGACAATTTCATCTAATTAATGAAATCATTTATTTTGGAAATCATAATTAGAATAAGATTTTTTTCTAATTTTTGGATTGAAAGAATCTCCATAATTAGTGTAGTGTTTAGTATCGTCTTCTATCTACTTATATGAAGAATTGCAAATCCAATGACGACAAAGGTGTTTTAAATGTCTAATATCTTATTAGCTCTCTTAGAATAATATTTATTTACTTTCTTTTACTCAAAGTTGATTAGTCTTTAAGTGTTCAATAGACTCTCATTTATGTCTATTGATAATTCTCAAACTCATCACAAACAATATTCAACTTCTCCTTGATCCAATTCGAGTATTTAATAAAATGAATAATATGCCTCAAATATTTTTCAAGAATTCATTGATTATGCTTATTAACAATCATTCGATCTCATTGAAAATCTCTTATAAATTTTTTAATTTTCTCTAATTCATTTGGAGTGAATTATGATTTGAAAACTATATTCTAATTCCAAGAAGATCTTGTGTGCTCTAATTGGATATTCAGTTAAGTCATCTTCTAAATCAATTGAACTGAGATATTGAATTAGCAAATTTATATTTAGTGCCAAAATATTCAATTCATTTTAAATTCATAAATCTTTTTGAGTTCAGTCCATCTTTCTTTATTTGAATTATCATCTTCAAATTCATTTTCCTTTATAATTCAAAATTAAATTTGATATCAATTTTATTTTAGCAAGTTTATGTAGCGCTATCTTTTGAGCTTGAATTTTATTTGCAAGTATGAACTTTAGATAAAATTTCGACAGCATTTTAACAGTATTCCAGCATCGTCTCTGCGTAGGGGGCTACATCAAAACAATTTTTTGCCCACCTGTCATACATTAATGAGCATGAAGATTGGTATTTTGAAGCACCTCGGCCAAATTTTAATCTCGTTATGCCCTGGTGAGCATAATGGGGCCTTCAATCACATTGATAAAAGCAAATATATATGCAACTTCTACACATTCAAGTTTCATTTTAAATTATTTATTTTTTTATGTGCTTGATTTCTTTTTTAAATGAATCTTGATTCTTCATCGATGGTCAACAACTTTTGTGCACTGTCGGAGGTTCCATTTTTCTCTTCATAGGAGTTCGCTTATGTTTTATGTAGTGGTCGGCCTTCCTACCTTCATGCCTCCTTGGTCGAAGAGCCAAGCCAGCGCAGGAAGCAAACAAACTTGCGCGAAGGTCTGAAAATTCTCTCCTTTCCAAAGCCTGTCACACACTTGCGATTAGCCCATTTTTTAAGTCTCATGATATTTTGACGCCGTGCAGGGAGCTACATCAAAATAATTTTGTCCTACCCGTCACACCCTGATGAGTGTGATGGTTGGTGTTTTGAAGCACCTCGGCAGATTTTTCATCTCGTCATGCTTTGATGAGTCTGATGAGGTCTTCAAACTTACATAAAGAAATAAATGCATATATTATATACACATTCATACATTTTTATACATCCACAATCAACGACAATAAAAATTTTGCATGAGTTCGGCTATAAAGAATTAAATAGGAGAGATTATTGGGTTGATTATTTGAATTGAATAGATGGGAAAGATGTCGAAAATCGAGAAGAACCCGGCTGATGATAGAATTCCCTCTTGGCTGTGACAAAGGGAATTGGACTCTATCAAATAGGGGATACGTAATAGCTACAGGAGATAGTGCTGAGGAAAACCCGCATGATGATGGAGTTGTCTCTCAGCTGCTGGTGGCAATGTCGTCTCTCGTCCCGCCTAATGATGGAGTTGTCTCTTGGTTATACTCTAAGTTGTAAAAAGGGAAGGTTAGGATGAATGGGAGATTGGTGTTGCAGGTATTATAGTAGAAGGGATAAAAACAAAAAAAAATTCGGATCTACAGTAATTGCTATAGTAACCTTGATACAATAATATTGTTATATAGTATCTCGCAAGAGATTGGGATTTGATTTTTTTTTTTGGGAAAAATTAGGTAGAAAAGTGAATGCAGGAACGGATGGGAGGGAGGATTTGTATGTTCACATGCAATTGTCGAGTCTGATGGGTTTGGAAGCTCGATCGCTCAGCTTGCAACAGGGATGGACATAATGAGCAGAAAGCTCGTTTGAACGGGAGGAATGTGGGCTCCAAAACATTCGCCACCAACCTCTCAACAATTTTGAATTGAAGAGAGTTTGATTTTAGTGTCAATGTAATTTTCAGAAGGCAGATGAAATAGTAGATAAGACACTACCCAGAGATTTCATCCTCATTTGGTGAGGACTTTAGATCTGGCTTCAAGTTTCCTATAGGCGCAAGCCCCTATAGTTAATTACTTCTCCCAATAAGTGAGAGAGAACTTTCAATTAAGGCTAGTTGTTAAATCGCTTAATGCGTAGCGTATAATAGCAGTGCATGGAGTTTTAGAATTTAAGGTTATTTAATTCATCATTTCAGCTTAAACCATATGGTTGGGGGAATGATGATGTGCCCAATCCAGATCCCACGGTTCTGTCATCCCGGGCCATTATGGTCCCTAGTCTACTTAGATAGACGAGGTAATAGACCCAACCTGACCGAAAGATTCTTATCAGCAACACATGAGTTACATTGTCCAAGAAATTCTTATAGACTTGGGGTGGTGTTTGTCTATGGAGACAGGCTTAAGTCTACCTTAGCTGACAGAGAGATTTTTGCCCTATCAAATATACCCTATAATTCACAACTCAAAGGGCAGAGCCATTAGGGATCATACGGGCTACCATCATGATCATAATATAATGGAGCCTTGCAGGCCAAACCACCGGATCAGAGGACTCTGAATAGATCATCTCAGAACCTATCGGCCAAGCCATAGAAGACACGACACGTCGCATCGGCATGAGATTGATTAAGAGTGAACATAGAAAAATACTTGATTTGACATTGGCTCTTTTGTGAGCTAGAGTTTTTTTAATTTGGCATCCCCGATAAATAATTACAGAAGGTGGATAGATTGAATTTTGTTTTAAGCTTTTAATGATTGAATTTCACTTATGCAATTTTTTAGATTTATATTTGATTTAAGTTAATTTGATTTGAAATTAGAATCACATTTTGATGAAAGTATCCCCTCCGATTGAAATCACCATTCAACACAGCTATCATCGGGGTAGTTAATTGATTGAATCGAATATATTTGAGAACTTTAGATCCTGTCAACTCTGTTTAGCTCCTAATAGGGATCAGATCTACTATCACATGACAGAATTAGCTTCTCAGAGATTTTAATAAGTTAAAATTCTTATAATAGATTTTTAAGTTTTGTTAACCCGAACTCAGCCTAAGACTACAACGGGAAGCAACCCGCACAGCATCCTCAGACATTTAAATTTAAACATTCGGTATAGTGTTGGGGCTCATGCAAGTGTATTTAAGAATGTCTTGATTAACACATTTTATTCTCTTGTACGATGTGTTGCGAATCTGATGGCATTTTGGAGCAGAATTAGATTTATATTTGCACTTAAAATATTGTATCTTTGCTTGCACTAAAATTTATTTATTGAATTCTAAACTTTAATGGTAGGTTCATACTCATTAGCGAGCTCTTTAATTGAACTTGTGAAGCAAGCTATCGAACTTCTTACAAACTCTCATTCTCAATTTAGAATTGACTTTTAAGTTTATCATCAATCACATGTTCCACATTAAATTGAGGTCTTCATTTCATTCAATATCGAATGTAGTTATCTCGGTGTTCAATTGATTATATTTCATGCTTGCTATTTATTCATGAATTTGACACTTTAAATAGTCAAGAAAAATCTTATTCATGTTAATTTGTGAGATGCCAGAACCTACTCTTGCTCAGAAGTCAACTATCAAGCTCATACAAGTTCTCCATATTCAATTGTGTTCAATTAAAATCATTTTTAATTCACTTAGAATAAGTTGTAATAACCCTAGTATCTACTGCTTTAGTCATATTCATGTTTATTGGCTAGCATCGTAGTCACATCTATATTCATATAAGAGTTATTAAACCCAATTTAAATTCCTCCTTAACTCCACATCAAGTTTCATATTTATTTGAAAACTAGACTTCAAATTTATTGTAAGTCTCTTATGAGTTTGGTATTTGCCACATCAAATTTCACTTGCATTTAACTTGAGTATCCTCAGTTGTTTGAACATATTAAACAACGGGTCAAGTATTCATTTAGCAATAAATTAAGTGACTAAATTCACCTTCACTTAGTACATTTTAATAGGGAATAATATTTATTGAGCACATCACCCTCTATTATTACTTTAAGTTACATGTGAACTCCACATTCCCTTTTCATTTTATTTTGTTTTAAGACTTTATGCTAATTTTAAATTTAAGTCTTAAAAATTTGATGAAATTTTAAATGCCATCTTTAGGGGTTGCATCGAGTATGGCTTACTCGGCATCCAATGAGCAATGAGTGGTGTCTTGACACACTGATTTTATCTCTGTTACATACATGCCTTTAAACTGAAAGAAGATAATGCATATATATATATATATATATATATATATATATATATATATATATATATATATATATATATATATATATATATATATATATATATATATATATATATATATATATATATATATATATAAATTTTTTTTTCTAAGTCGAAATTTAACAAAATTTTGGTAGCATTTCAGAAGGCGACATCTAACCGATGGCTTACTCAGATGTCTAATGAGCGTAATGACAAGATTCGCAACACGAATCAATTTTTCATCTCTTCATGCCCTAATGAGCAGGACGAGACCTTCAAACCTACAAAAAAAAAATACAAGCAGATACATATACACAATCACATATTGATCCCACATGTTCAGACTCATTTTTCTATGCATTTGCATCGACCGGCAAGGGGACGGAGAGGGAGATGTCGAAAACCAAGAGAGGAACCTGCCTAATGACGATGTTTCTCTTTGCCTGCGACAAAAAATAAGGTCTGAAGGAGACGGAAATGTCGAATGCCTAGAGAAGAATCCGCCTCATGATAGTGTTCTTCTTCGGCTGCGGCAAAAGGAATTGGAAGGGTAATGGAAAGGGTGATCAAAACCGAGAAGAACCTACAATGATACCCTCTGACATGATAAAACAAAATTGAAAAATATGAAAGATGATCAATCGAGAAGAATTAATGACAATGTTCCTCTCGATCATAAAAGAAAGAAAAAATGGGAATTTTGGATTGAAGAAATGGGATTTTCGATTTTGGTGGAAATAAGGAGAAAAAAAAAGGATTTTCGATTTTGGGAAATTTTGGTGGAAGAAGAGGAAGAAGAGAAGATTTCACTAACAGGACTGTTCCAAGTGATGAGAAGGAAGTGATAAATTTTGGCTAGGGTAGACAAAAGGAGAGAGAGAGAGGGAATAGGAAGAAGAAGAAAGGGAAGAGAAAGAAGAAGAAGGGGAAGAGGAAGGAGGAAGAAGAGAAGCTTACCTTTTGCAGTTTGGAGTGAGGAGGAAGTGGGAGTAAGGCTCGGTTTGGATGAGGGGAGGAAATGGGAGGACTCCTTCGGTTTGAAGGGAAGGAGAAGAAAAATGGAAAAAAAAAAAAAAAGAGGCACTTTTTGAGGAGGAAGCAGTAGAAGAAGGGGAATGGTAAAAGAAGGAGGCTGGGATTTGAAGAGCCGTCGTGTGGTCGAGCGAAAGAGAGAGTTGTGCGCGTGAAGGAGTTCAAAATGCACGTTATCATTTCCGACCACTCGATTTTTATACAAACTTGTCCGAATTGAGTGTGAACAGTCTTACTTGATAGATTTCAACATTTTGAGGCTAATGGCGTAATCAATTTCACAAACGGATATCATTTGATTTCCTCGCCTCACCTCGATATACGCTGCGTTGACGATTAATTGCTTGACGGATCATCAAGTTGTGCAATATTTATATTCGACGCGACATTCTAATATGATGACAAAGTCATTGATCGAGGTCTTGACGATTTTGTCGACGCCAATGATTTCAAATTTTCAATTTACGTCATACTTTCGATACTGATTTTGCATGACTACCGAATTGAGCGTGATCTCATGAATGCGGTATTCAACTGATAAGCATTATCGACATTCGATCACTTAATCAGTTGATCTTTGGATTATACAATATTTATATTCTGACCTATTTCGATGTTTTGAACACAATGGCGAAGTCCGTTCATCGATCGGAGGTCGTTTCGACCATTTTTGAAGATGTCTAGTGCATTTTGAGCCCCGATTTGCGCATTGTCACTTCCAAAGTCCGTCAAATTCGACTTGTGGGCTTGACTCGACTTATGACACATATATGAAGGTCAACAAGGAGGAATTTCAGCATATGAGGAGACGAACAAGCAAGAGAGAGAGAGAGTAGATGGGAGAGCGAACAAGAGGTGCAAGCAACGAAGGAGAGCGAAGGAGCGTTACCTTCTTGGAGTTTCGGTCGAACCACTCGAGAGAGAAAGAGAGCGGGGGAAAGAGATGGGATTTGTGGCTTGCGACTCGAAGCGGACGAACGAGGATTTTCGGCAACCAAATGAGAGCAGCCAACGCCTGAGGGATCATGAATCAAAAGCCGAAACCGAAGGCTTCATTCAATTTTACCCTGACGAGAGCGCAACAATGCCTTGTTGTTCAGGGAGGAGCAGCGCTTTGATGGAGACGAACCGAGGGTCAACATTTGTATAGCTTTAGCATCAAGTGAAAGAGTCTTATGGATCACATTACTAGGAATCTAATGTAGAATCATCACAATTGAAGCCTGTTGATTGACTTAACCTTCTAGTGCACAAAATAACATAATTTTTTATCATTAAAATTGATTCAAATTCTCTCTAATTACCATCACAACCATATAATGTGCAATTATCAATCCTAACCATTCAATCCACTTCGAATGGTTGGAACTAACTTAACTAAAATGAGAACCATTTCAAAAAAAGAAGAAGATAGAAATAGTTTTAGGGGTTGTTTGGTTACCTGCATTTACAGCATGAAGTAAACCAAATGCAGGAAATTTAATTTTTTGAGTGTTTGGTATGGTGCAAAGTAAAATTTCAATGCATTTGTAGTGTACTTGAAATGCATTAGAATGGTCATTTTGGGTGAATTTAGAATTCGCCTGATTTGAGCGAATTCCAAATATACCAACCATTGTAAAGTGTTAGTCATCGCCGCCACCGCCACGATTTGCCGCCGCTCACAACCACCGTCGACAATCGCCGCCATAAATTATCGTCAGCCACCGATCGCCGAACGCCGCCACCACTACCCACCGCCAACCACCGCCACCGCTGGTCACTGCCGCCACCGATAATCTTAAAAATACTTTACATTACATTTATTTTTCCAAACAAGAAAAAAGACTCTAAATGCATGAAACCAAACAGCCCAATTTAATATAGCAATCATGATAATTCAAGAGGATCCATCATAATATCAAAACTTCACCCTTCTTAAATTTGTGATGAGACCTTTGGCAACCTTCCACTTAAATCCTATTATTTTTCACCACTAGTTAGAACCCTAATGATTTAGTAAAATTGTGTTGTGATGAAATTTGAATTGATCTCCAAATTGCACAATCTCTATCTTCTATGTAGATGTAAACAAAGGATTGAGCCAATTGCCAAATGAGTTAATCCAATTTGACTATGGCATCTTTGAGTAAAAAAATCGAAATCAATTTCGAATCGAATCAAAATCTAACATTTCTCGAGCGAGTTTTGAGTTTTATTCATAATCATTTCATGATATCATTTATTTCAACAAATCTAAAATAACTCTCAAAAAAGAAGAATAAAGATTCATAGATGCAATGAGAGATGATTTTGGCCTCCAAAGAATTAAAATGCAAAGTCATAAACATCACATGCTTATATACAAGTTCACGTGCGTCAAGCCATTTGATCTATTGAAAAAAAAATATAATGTAAAAAAATTTAATATTATTAGAATAATATATTTGAAATGTGTTTGGGTTGATGTAATATAAATACAACGAATTACTTTTTTGTGTTTGATTTAATAAAAATAATAATTAAAACTCGAAAGAAAGCAATGATAGTGATAGCAGGCGGCAGCCAACAAAAGTGACCAGCAACAAATGATGTTCATGGGTGGCAACGCCGGTGAGAGGTGAGTGGCAGATAGTTGATAGCCATGATTAGACCCACTATGGGTGGCTACGATAATTTAGACATTAGCGCATTCAAAACTTGGCCGAACTAAAGCGAATTTGAAATGCACCAAAACTGAACTACAAGATTGTGGGCTACGAAAATTCGTCACCGACCACTCAACAAATTTCAATTGAAGAGAGTATGATTTAAGTGTCGAAGTAATTTTCAGAAGGTGGATGCAATAGTAGATAAGACACTACCCAGAGATTTCATCCTCATTTGGTGAGAACTTTAAATCTGGTTCCAAGTTTCTAAGCAAGCCTATAATTAACCTCCCAATAAATGAGAGAGAACTTTCGATTAAAGCTAATCGTTAGATTACTTAATGTGTTGTGTATAATAGCAGTATATGAAGTTTTCGAATTTAAGATAATAAAATTCATCATTTCAGCTTAAACTGGATGGTTGGGGGAATGATGACGTGCTCAATCTAGATCTCATGGGTTCGCCATCCCGAAGATGGTAGTTAGTCGAGAGGTAATGATTAACCCAACATAAGGATCCTTTAGAACACATTGTTTACGCCTTCCAAGAAATCCTCACTAGGGTGTGTTTGTCAAGAAGACAATCTTAAGTACCTAGTAACAAAGAGTTGTTTGTCATCAAGTATCTGATTACAACAAAGGGAGTCATTAGTGAACATACTAGGATGAATAATAGAGTCTTACTAGTGCCACAAGGGACTGATTGTAACTACATCATGAGTTATGTGAAGTAGCACGTGTCACGCCCATACAAGATGAGATTTGTTGAGAGTGAACATAGTATAATACTTGATTTGATACTGGCTCCTTTATAAACTAGAGTTTTCTTAATTTATCACACCCAACAAATAATTGCGGAAGATGGATAGATTGAATTTTGCTTTAAACTTTTAATGATTGAGTTTTATTTAAATAGTTTTTAGATTGATACTTAATTTGAGTTAATTTGAAATTAGAATCACATTTTGATAGAAATATCCTCCGATTGAAATCACCATTTTCATCATGAAGATTGAAATTGAATATATTTAATAACTTTAAATCGCCAACTATGTTTAGTTCTTAACAAAAATTATATCTATGTATACGTAATTACTATATTTGAGTTAATTTGAAGAATCACATTTTGATAAATATCTCATTGAAATCGCCATTTAACGCCATAGATTGAATTGAATATATTTAATAACTTTAGATCAACTTGCTATTAACAAAGGACCATCATCACATAAATGTAATTAGCTGATATTTTAAGTTAATTTGAAATTAGAATCACATTTTGATAGAAATATCCCCTCCGATTGAAATTGTCATTTAACACAGTCATCATCGGGTAGTTAATTGATTGAATTGAATATATTTAATAACTTTAGATCCTGTCAACTCTGTTTAGTTCTTAACAAAGGACCATATCTACTGTCACATGACAGAATTAGCTTCTCAAATATTTTACTAAGTTGAAATTCTTATAATAGATTTTTAGGTTTTGTTAACAGCCCTAAGACTAAACCGGAAGCAACCCAATGACATCCTCGTGCACTTAAATTTAAACATTCAACATAAGATCGGATGCGATTTATTTGAAAATGCCTTAATTAACGCTCTCGTTTCTCTTATATGTGTCATGGAATCCGGGTAGAAGACGTTGTAAATTGATCTAATATCTTATTAGATTTTTCATATTAATATTTTATTAATTTCAATTTAGTTAGCGCAGGCATTTTCGATATTAAAATTTGCATTTTAAATCTCTATGTCCGAGCACATGCAGGTATTTATAACTTAGATAATTTCATCTAATTAATGAAAGCACTGACAATAAAAATCATAATTAGAATGAAATTTCTTTTATTTTTAGATTGAATGAAAGTTCATTCATTCGTGCAACATTTAATTTAGTGTCGTCTTCTATCTGCTTGTACAAAGAATTACGATCGAAAATATATTATTGAATTTTCCAATTCTTAGGTATTATTTGGCTTGTTATCTTTTATGAGCTTTAGTTATACTTGCCAATAAGTTGCTCGTTTTTAGTAAAAAACTCTTTCGAAATTTATTTGATTTTTACTCTAACTTGAAAATAGCACTTAATTAATCTCTTATGCTTCAAACCTGACTTTAAGCACAAGATCTTAATGATCTTTTTAAAGGTCAAATTCATGAGTAATAATGAGTAGCCTAATTGAATTTATGCTTATAAAAAAATTACCAAATTTTTTGCACATTTTATTCTCAATTTAAAATTGAATATTTAGACTTACTACCAATCATTTGTCATTTAATATTCAATTGAGATCTTTACTTCATTTGATATTAAATACGATTTGTTCATATAAAAAAGGACTTCAATTTCAATATGAATTTATCCTCAACTCCCGATCAAGTTTCATATTTATTTAATAACTGAATTTCAAATTTATCTTAAATCTCTCATGAGTTTTGGTTCATGTATATCAAAGGAATTCAAGTTTATTTGTTTTATAGGTTCACTTAAGTTTGATCCCTATTTTCTTATTTGAAATATGATTTTCAAATTTATTTATATTTAATTTTTAATTCATTTCTTTAGGACTTTAGGTTTCATAATTAGTTTGATATTCAATTAATTTCGAGTGTAAGTCCCTAAAAAAAGTTGATGAAATTTTAGACCTCCCAAAGATCTCATCGATTGAGTATGCTTTCTGCAATTGTAATTTATGATGGACACCACTGATTTCCATCTCACCTAATGATACAATGCGACTTTAAACGAAAGACAAATGCAATGCAACATATATTCATTTCTTTTTAAATCCAAAATTTGAAATTTTCGCAAACATTTCGAAGACATCTAACAACAATTTTTTTGGTTGCTCAATCGCCTATGAGTGTAGAGTAGTGTCATGATATCACGTGCCAGACTCACTATACCCTACGGGCATTAGCCGGATCTTGGAGCCTGCAAAAGAATCACAAGCACATAATACAATTTCCACATTCATACACTCCTGCACATCCACAGATTACATCGATGCTCATCTCTTCGAGTCTATCAAAGCACTTGTAATTTGTTAAACTGCTACCAAAGTTACATAGTTTTGCATTCCAGTGTTTATCCAAAAAAAATGTTGGAAGGCTTGAAATCTCAAAAAATGATATAAATTTCTATCCCTTCATGTAAGTATGTCAAACCACGAGTAACAACAAGGGCTATCTTCAATCACATGTCCCACGAAAGAGGGGCAGACATTCTTAGTGAAGTGATATTCCACACTTCTATTTTGCATATATTCATAAACAAGCAATCTCTGAATTCCTCTTTCATCATCTTCAACACAATAACCAATCAATTTAATAAGATTTGGATGCTCAACCACTCCTAAAACATTTACCTTAGTCGGCCATTCTTTATGTCCCTGCAAGCCTACACGGCTCAGTTTCTTAACAGCAATCTCAAGATTTGCAGGCAGATCAACACGACTCTTGACTATGTCGCTATATACGCATCCAAAGCCGCCGCCTCCAATCATCTGTAAGCGGCTGAAGTTCCGAGTAGCAACTTTTAGTTCTTTCAAATTTGAATATCTTAAGATCTTTTGGCTTCTGTGAAAACTATAGAATTGAGATCTTCCCTTACAATCTGTACTCATGTCTGAAGTATTTCTCGAGTTAAAGTCAGATACAGATTTCTTCGTATCTTGATCAGTTGATGCCATGCTGCTTGAATGATTCAATGTCATCTTACTCACCTGAGATTCTTGCTTTCCCTCTCCATTCAGGAAATGAAAACACTTCATGGACTCAATTTGAAAGACACCCTTAAAATGCTTCCTTTCATATTAATGAAAGAGAACTCAAAGCTTTAGCTTCAGCTTCCTTCGATCAATAGATCCAGACCTGTTGAATAGCTTAAAGTGGAGGCTCGGAAAGCCACCGCTGGATCCTTACCCGCAGCCCTTTTCAAATCCTCCGCAATAGCATCCACTGGCATCGCGAGTTCCATCCTCCCCACCGATCCAGTCTTTGAGTTGTTGCGCTTCTCCATGATCTTCTTGACCATGGTGCTTAATGTCGGTGGATGGTTCTTCGTGAGCACGCGGGACGGGTTATCAGCTGCGACGGCAGCATGGTCGGATAGGAGGTACATTGTGGCGGCTGCTTGAATTAGAGGACGGATTCTTCAGGGAAGGCAGCTTCTTCGAAGTGGTTTTGAGATCAGAGACAACGGAGGGATTGGATTTCGTTGCTCAGGTTGATCACGGTATTGGAACAGAGAGGGAAAAAACGAGAAAGCCGCGCCCCCTTCTTTTTTTTGCGGATTTTCCAAAAGAAAACTAAAAACGAAGAGTGGGGCGTTCGGTTTGTGCCATTCAAACGGAAAAGAGCCGAGCGGGAACGATTTTGCCGAGAGTGCGTGCGGTTGAAGAGGGATCATGCTTGCGGTTAAAGAAAATCAAACGAGAATGAGATTGGGAGAAATTTAGGATCGGTTAACTTTAAATAAGATATAATCTAATTAATAAATTTATTTCTAATATTTAATTCACCACAATATGAATTTTACGACGACAAAATCATATGGATAATATATATGTTAATATTAAATTATTCGATGATGAATGATATAATTCGTTTACGCGGCGCTATTTGATTCAGTCGACGCCAATCAATCATTCAAAAAAATACACGCTATCACTCGACCGCCGATTTTACCGATTTGTCCAATTGAACTCCAAATATTTTAACGTTTCGAAACTAACGCCACAATCAATTTCTTGAACGAAAGTCGTTTGGTTTAAGTCAGCATCTCCTGACCTTGATATGTATGTAAGCGCATTTACGACTCGATCGCTTAATCGGTTGATCCTCAAGTTATGTAAAATTTATATTCGACCAGCCAATGTTTCAACGAGGAAAGTTCGTCGTCGATCAGTCGTTCACTATTTTGGACATCCAGATATTTTAGGAATTTAGACTCATAAGTCTTTAATTCGAATTTTGACTCTTACTAAACATATATATGAAGGTCAACAATGATAAGTTTTGAATTCTTTGAAAATTTATCGTGCATTTCAAATTCTTCAAACTAAATACAAAAAAATTAAAAATTATTCTATTCCAAATACTTTATCCTATCAGCAAATCAAACAACTCCTAAATAAAATTTAAGCCATAAAGTAAAAAAAAAAAAAGGAACTTATTGCATAAAGAAGCAATGATAGCGGATCAACTGGAGTTTTTGCGCCTCTAAAATTCTACCCGTTATTTACCAGATTAAAATCAGTGTTTCAGTAGCTTCTAATGAGAGGCAAACCAATAACAATGACAATAATGGTAGAAGGAACTCCGAAACGCAGATGGCTCCAGAAGGAGAGGTTGTAACCAAAAGACTGAGCACTTCGAGCCTGCTCGCAGACTATCAGATTCGCAGCAGAACCGAGCAGAGAGAGATTTCCGGCCACCGTGCTCACCCATGCAAGTACAAGCCATGACCGAGCCTCCTCGGAAGCAGACATTGATGCTGCAGATGTAGCCACCCTTGCTCCAAGTAGAACTGAGGCAAGAAGGCAAGGTCTGCAACCATTAGTATGCCAAGAAGATGGAAGAAATAACTTCTAAAATTGCAGAAGAACGTATATTGTAAAATGAACCTTAAATCATAACAGCATTCACAAATTTGTAAGATGGTAACAAGTAACAGCAATATTCCAACCAACAAGCTTTGATTGGTAACTGCAGCTGTTATTGTTTTTTAAAATATAATATTGTTGCGTGCTAGAGAATTTTATTCCGGTAGATGCGAGATCTTCGTCGTAGCCCAAAAATTATCCAACACACAATTATGATAAATGAAGATTATAACAAAAATCTGGAAAAAACCATTTACCCAGAACTTTCACTATGTGTTCAAAAGATACATGCTTCTCGTTAGTTACAGTAGAAACAATATTGAGTGTAGAAAAAATACAACTCAACTGGAAGTTTCCCAAAAGCGGCAGAACGGATCTTGAGCAACCTTGATTGGAGAAAGAGCATGTTTTCAGGCGATCTCTAACGAAGCATCAGACACTTGGTGCAGCTGGTGGGTGATCTTTTGCGGAGTCTCGGAGCTGCTTCAATCGAATTAAGAGAAGGCTATTTATGAGGAGCGTTGTAAATTGGAAAACTCCAACCACTCCCATAACCACTGGACGGACGGCCGGCGATCCCCGATCGACGGTGTATTTTGAGATGAGGTGCCTTAATGATGAAGGTGATCTCGAGTGGATTCGCCAAGAAGCCGCCGACCGACTATAAATATGTCGGGCAGAATTTGATCGGATCCATTTTATGCCGATATGACCTCGAAGTCGATGATTATATGTAAATGTCGTCATCGTACGGTATCAGATTAAAATCGGTGATTAGATCAAGCATTTGAAAATGCTTTGAGATTGGTAATTTTGGGACGCAAAAATATATAGAATAAAATGAGAAACAAATATTTATGTGAGAAATTATTGACGTAAATATCTCACGGAAACACATACTTTAAATTTAAGTTTGTTTACAAATCTCATATTCGAGTTTAAGAAGTAAAACTAGTGATGGCCTCATCTTGTTCAGCATTATCATCTCTCACTCATAATCTTCTTCATCACTCTCATATTCAAGTAAACAAGCGTCATCCTCATCACTTCTCTGGAACCGAGTAAAATGAAATGTGTTATCTACACGTTATTTTGATTGCATGTGCATTGCAATAGAGTAGGTGCACTATTTTACACAACTAACTAGAACGGTTGGGCCTCCTCTCATATTCATTACTTAGCTTCAAACTTTGATTATGAGGTACCAAGTATTTATAGCATTGTCATTGCATTATTTACCCAAAGTGAATCATAAACAAAAGTAAACTGTGGTGATGAAGGCAATTGTATCAGCAATTAATCATTCAGGGGAACTGAATATGCATGCAGAAGTCTACAATTGCAAGGCTACCCAGGCATAACAGATGTGACATGCCTAACATCCGACACAATTAAGGTCTGTCATGTAACGGTAACCACTCATCAACAATGATGATGAACAGTAAGTATGCACTTCTTCCCAAATTTAAAAAAAAAAAACATGAACAGAGCATACAAATGAATTGAACTTAAACTCAAATCATCATCACCAATCTTATCCTAACTATTTGGAGTTTTTATTAATCGTTCCTGATAAGTGTTGTATAAGTTACCTATAATTTATACATTATTTTTAACAACTTCCATCCATGCAATCTGAAGTCTATTCATTTTTCTTCCCCATCCTTCAGTACTAATTTTATGTACCTATCTAATGGTGCATTTTCTACCCCATATCAAAACCATCTAAATTTATTTTTCACTATTTATCTTCAACATAAACTACATCACATCTCAAATATAATTGTTGAGAGAAAAGGAATTTTGTGTATATTGTTGGCTTTTTAAGGGGTGCCATAGGTTGGTATTTAGCTTCAATATTTAATCTAGCTGCAACTATCTATTTCATACTTTTTTTTTACGTGATCAAATTTCGTCTGACAAAAATGAAATATCTTCAGATTGATTTTTTGTCTTCAATTGAAACATTCTCTCTCTCTCTCTCTCTCTCTCTCTCTCTCTGTAAAATAGCTGCCCAATGCTACGTCCTTGGAAACAAAGAATGAAATATAACTCATAATCAAATAAATCAACTTACCATTAAAGTTTAAATATTCAGGTGGAGAATTAAGAGGTTCATCATTATCAAATGTGGTATGAGTCTTCATAAATGCACCAATAGGTATACAACAAAGAAGACTCATTTCTTTAAGAAGGTTGAGAGCTTATTTCCTTTGATAATGAGATACTCCATTTTTATCATATGTACTTCAATCCCAAGCAATTTGATCATCCTAGATCTTTGGTAACAAAGCACCTTTGCAATTATTGTTTTACCTCAGAAATTTCATAAGTCACTTCTCTCAAGATGTTGACAGCATAGTCAACTTCTATGACTAATCCTTCAGGGAAATGCTTAATGAAAATATAATGATTTATGTTGTTGCTTCAAAGACCAAATTTAATAGGGACTTAACGTAATTTTTAAGTCAGGTTCATAGACTCTATTTAAGGTCATATATAGATTTCCTAAAAACACACAGCTTCTTGTTGTTAGCAGCATACCCAGAATGTTGCTCCATATAAATATGCGCACATAGTCACCATAAAGAAAGACATTACTTATATCCACTTGTAGCATAATCAACCTTGATTGAGGGTTATGAATTTTGACGGAATTTAAGCGCACAACTGAGGAAAATATGTCAAAATAGTAGACCCCATGTATTTGGGTAAACCTTTAACAATCAAGTTTTGTAGCAATCAGATGACTCATTATGATGAAATGAGGTGTAAAGGTGCACATCATGATTATTATATATGAAATTTTTGGTGTAGATAGATTAGATGTATGATACATATATGCTTGATTACATTTGTTTATGTATGATTTTATCCGCCAAGTTGGAATTCACCATCCAACCATCATGTCAGCCCCTTTATGTAGGTAGAAAACCACACTCGTTGAACTACTAGACTCGCCGATTAATGCCGCTCACGTTTGTTCACATTAATAAACAAACAAGCTTGAACAATTTTTGAAAACTCGGATGTTAAATGAACTGAAAATGAACATGATCTTACTCACTTGTTTACGTTCTTGAACATACTCGTTTATTACTCGACAAGTAATTTATTAAGTAATTGATATTAAGTTTGATAATAATTGATATATTTATCTTCAAAATATGAGTAAATATAACTTATAATTTTTTAATTATATATTTAATAAAAATATTATAATTTACTAAATTTACTGGTAAAATTTATAAAAATATATGATACATTTAATTAAATATTTATAAAATATAATTGATACTATAGTTTATAAATTATAAGATAAATACACAAAAAATAAAAGAAACTCATATTAATTATTTAAATATTTAATTAAAGTTAACAAATTATTGTATTCAATTTATAAATGATGAAATGGGTGACCCAAGTCACCCAAATAAAGCTTAAGCTCTATGCCTCTATCGCCCATCGATTCATCCAAATTCGGAGCGAGGCGCTTAAGCTCAATTTAACTGTTTAAGCCCTAACGCCGACTGTCGAGGCTCGCATTCGCATTTCGCATTTCGCAATTCACAAACGCTGCCCTTACTCCTAAGCTCTATCGGTTCATCCCTTGAAGCGGAGTGCCGAAGCCCTAATTTGCCTTTGACATCGACTTCCGCAGGCATTCACTCGTCTTCTCTTTGACTTCCGCTGGCATTCTCTCATCTTCTTATCAATTTCAGTCGATTCACAAGGTAAATAGGAGGAAACAACGGCTTGAACCGATCGTTCTCTCTTCCTCTTCGGCTTCCCGCCTCTCCTTTTCACCTTCTCTCTTTTTCCTCTTCGACTTCACGGTATGCCTCTCTCTCTGTTCTCGAATTTTGGTCATCTTAGGTATGACATTGAATAAATTATTTTGTACTGACTACTAAGATTGATAATGAAGTTCTATCGTCTGTCTACTTGTGTGCTAATCCTCTCACTTGTTGATATGCTTATGCGCTGATAATAAAATTCTTATGCATTGATCGATTCTAGGCTTAGGAGGATTCTTCAGTCTTGGTTCTTCATCCTCAGTTTCTTGATCAATCATATGCTTGCATGCTGACAATGTTATGATTTGGTGATCTTTAAATATCCATCAAGGAACTCTATCATAATAGTTATTTGCTATAATAATCTAGCCACTTGCTATAGTTGGAGAGGGTTTCATTTTTAACTACTATTTCACTTTCTTTTTTTATCTACTTTTTATGAGTGTGATTCCCAATTAGCTTCATAGCCCTTCTTTGTTTTTATAATCCACCAAGGAATATTAGTAATACCAACTTGATTCTATGCTAGTGTCACAATGTTAAGATGTAAGCCTTGGTTCTGCATCCTCAGTTTCTTTGATTTTGATTCATTATTTTGTTGTCTATTGATAGTCGTTCTCATGTGTTTGTTAACTCAAATATTACTAGATATTTTGTGTTTGACTTATGTCAAAATTATTCTATTTGGGGATTTCAATTTATGTTATTTGTTATAATAAAAGAGTTATGGAGACATTGATGGAAGTGATATTGCTCTTGGAAGAATCAATTATGGATTAAATTTTCTCTTGAATTTGAGATTATTTGTTAAAATTTGATGATTTGTGATCCCTCTCATTTTGTGGATGTATGCTTTAGAGAACTATACTATGAGCAATAAATTGCAATAATAATGTTGTAGTATTTGTAGTCTATGTGAAGAATAAATGAACTGTGATCCCTCCCATTTTATTAAATTTAATGTCAATCTTTCATTGGAAGGCCCCTAACATGTGGCAACCTGAAAGATAGGTTTTTTTTTTTTTTTTTGAAAGGCAATGATTATATCTTTTTGCTTCATTTAGTGCAACTTAGTTGATGTGAGCTCTATTTGGTCTTTGATATTCTTCTAGATTGGGTTTATTCTAATTCAGATTATAGCTTGTTTGCATATATATATCAAATTCGGCTACTATTGTAGATCTTAGTTTGTTGGAAGTTGAGAGGGTTATTTTCAATATTTTACCAACCTCCTCTTTTAGTTTAGGATTTGAAAGATTCAAGCCTAATATCTCTCATCCTATGATCACTAATAAAGCATTTTTTATATGAGCCTCTAATATTTTTTGTCCTTTATATAGTTTTTTTGTATTTAATGTTTTAATTTAATAATGATGTAGTAGACCTTTTTTTGAGTGATCATTACTTTGCATTTTTTCTAGTGTTGAAATCATGGCAGATGTAGATGTTAATGTTATTGTAAGTGCTACTGAAAGAAGTGTAGATCTTGTTATTGATGATATTCAAGAAAGCCCTTTTGAAAAGAGGAAAAAAAAGAGAACTTCAGATGTTTGGAAAGACTTTACTATTGTAAAACCAAGAAGTGGTGTTGAGAAAGTGCAATGCAATCATTGCAAGTTATACATGAATAAAAATAAGGATAGCGCAATAACGCAATATAAAAGGCATCTTCAAACTTGTCCAAAAATTTTAGGAAAGGGACAACTGCTTATCTCTATGGGAAAATCAACACTTACATCTGATAGTGAGAGTAGCATGCAAACTTAGAAGTATGATCATGTTAAAATTAGAGAGATTACAACTCATATGATCATGATGCATGAGTTGCCTTTCACTTTTACAGAGTATGAAGTGTTTAATATTTTGATGAAGGCTGCTAGTCCACAATATGAGAAAATTTTACGTGCAATGACAAAGCAAGATTGTATCAGTAATTATGAGATTGAGAAGAAATGATTGAAAAGTTTGTTAAGTTCAGTAGGAATGATAAGCATAACAATAGACTTATGGAAGTCCGGACAAAAAATTCAATATATGGTTATCACAGGGCATTTTGTTGATAAAGAGTGATGTCTACAAAAGAGGGTATTAAATTTTGTTGATGTTAATCCACCACATAGAGCACATGATATTCATTATGCTATTTATAAATGTTTGAGAGAGTGGGAAATTGAAGGCAAATTTTTTAGTGTGACGGTGGATAATGATTCATATAATGACAAAGCAGTTGATCTTTTGCGTGATAGCATCAACTTTCAAAAGAAGCTTACATTGAATGGGAAATTATTTCATGTACGATGTTATGCACACATATTAAATCTCATAGTGCAAGATGGTCTTTCTATGATAAGCCATATTATCTATAATATAAGAGAAAGTGTGAAATATATTTCAACTTCCACTGCAAGATTAAATCTATTCAGTGAAATTTCAAAGCAACTTAAACTTCCTAGCAAGAGGCTAATACATGATTGTTGCACTAGATGGAATGCGACATATGCCATGCTTTCATGTGCATTGGATTTTAAAGAAGTATTTTCTCGCTATCAAGATTGAGATTCATCTTACACATATTACCCATCTGAAGAAGATTAGAATAAAGCAGAAGATGTTTGCTCATTTTTGGGTTTATTTAATAAAGTTATAAATATAATTTCAAGTTACATAAAATATTTTCTTTCTTTCATTTATCTATCATTATATATATATATATATATATATATATATATATATATATATATATATATATATATATATATATATATATATATATATATATATTTGTATGCAAACTTTATTTGTATGAACGGAGTATCCAACTTCAAATCTATTTATTTCTGATCTTTGGAGAATCAAGGATATGTTGGATGAAGTTTCTATAAATGGTGTTGATTATATGAGATTGATGGCCTTAAACATGAAAGAGAAGTTTGACAAATATTTGGGAGAATGTAACTTGCTAATTTCTATTGCGGTACTTGATCGAGAAATAAGATGAAGTTAGTTAACTTTGCATTTTCTAAAATTTATTCTCCTAATGTTACAACCATTCGTGAATCACTACAACTATTGCATAATGATTATGCAAATGCTCATGCTTCAAATATCATAGAAAAAATTTCTAATGAAGAGGTTGTTAGTCACTTTGGACGCAACACTCGTTTCACTTTAAGAGTCAAGTCTTTTGAGATTGAAAGAGAAATCTTTGAATATTATCTTAAGAGTGATGTCAACGATAATGTAAAATCTGAACTTGATGTTTACTTAGAAGATAGTGTTCATATTCCTAATAAGAGTAATGATCATTACCAATTTGATGTTTTAGAGTGATGGAAAGCAAACAGATTGAAATTTCTAATACTTTTGTTGACCTCCACATGTGTCATACGTCAAGTCAGGCCTATATTGAATTCGACGGACTTCGGAGGTGACAGTGAACAAACCGAGGCTCAAAATGTATTGGACATCACCGAAAATGATCGAAACGACCTCCGATCGACAAACGGACTTCATCGTCGCGTTAAAAACGTTGAAATTGATCGAAATATAAATATTGCACAATCTAACGAACACACGATCAATCGATTGAGCTATCAATGTGTCAACACGCATATTGAAGCCGGGAAGCTGCGACAATATCCGAACGTCCTTCATTCATGAAATTGATTGCGCTGTTAGCTTTGAAACATCAAAAACTATCAAATAAGACTATCCACGCTTAATTCGGACGTCTCGCAAATGTCGAATGATTTAAAATGACAATGCGCAAATCGAGGATGAAATACACAAGGCGTCGCCAAAACCAACTCAAATGACCTCCGATCGATGAACGGACTTCGTCATTGTGTTCAGAACGTCGAAACTGGTTAGAATATCAATATTGTACAACTTCATGATCAACCGACCAAGCGATCGAGTCGTGAACGAGCGTGCACGCATATCGAGATCAGGAGGCACCGACGTAAGCCAAATGACCTCCGTTCGGAAAATTGATTGTGTCATTATCTTCGAAATGTCGAAATCTATCAAGTAAGACTATTCGCACTCAATTCGGACGAGTCTACACGAATGTAGAGATAAAAACGGCGATTTTGATAAATTGACTGACGTTAACATAACCAAACGCCCGACATGAAGACCGCTGCGTTTGGAACATCGGAATAACCTTATATTGATATATATATATTGATCATCTAACTGCGTCGGCATAAAATTCAATTTAAAGCCAATTACTCAATTTAAAAAATCAATTTAAATCTCTAAATACCCACTCAAATGAACCGATCTAGCCCTAGTTCCTAAATCCGACCGACCATCCTCGATCGAAGGCTCGCGCGACTCCCCCTTCTTCAAACCGCAAGAAACCGCTCCTGCTTGCAACTTCCCACTCTCCCATTCAGTTTTCCTCAACCGCAGGAAACGAGACTCCTCTCTCATTTCCCTCATTCAGAAAAGAGAAAACCGTTCCGCTCTCCTCTTTGTTCGATCCGTCACAGACACGAGATTGGTTGTCTCCCGTTTTCCTCATCCGTAGGCCCTCTCTCTCTCTCTCTCTCTCTCTATTGTCGCTCGCTTTTCCATCCATTCATCCTCACACGGTCTATCTTGACTGCTTGATCCTCTCTTTTCGCCTGCACGCCTCATTTGATGCCCCACTTTCGTGGGCCGCCTTTGCGCTAGGGTTTTGATATCGTCTCTATCTGGTTGCGGTGAGAGCGAGATGGTGACTAGTACAAGGCTTGAAGGTGGGGATGGTCAGGCCATCCCTGTTCGCATTCGGAAGACAATTCAGTTAACTAGAGAGAACAACGGCAACCATTCCGACACGGATATCTATGCAGTGCTGAAGAAGACCAATATGGACCCCAACGAGACGGCGCAAAAAACTCCACAACCAAGATCCATTTCTTGAGGCACAGAAAGCAGCAATTGGAAAAATAAATCCAATAAATCAATATATTTAAAGGCTCACAGAGGAGGTTTTGGCGGAAGTTATGTTCCTGATTCCAGAATCAACAAAGAATTCCGTATGGGTACGGAACCTTTACAGCCAGGGATACGACGTGCAGACAGCAGCGCTGAGCACTGCCCTATTCGACAATGGCTAGAGCTGCGGGGATTGTTTCGAGATCAAGTGCGCCGATGATCCTCAGTGGTGTCACCCAGGGAGCCCCCCCATTTTCGTTACGGCGACTAACTTTTGCCCGCCGAACTACGCTTTATCCTCCGATAATTCTTTAGACTAGTTCATTTCTGGATACGGGCAAGAAAGAACCTGCTCATTTGTCAAGTTTCAAGTTGTCAGACAGATTGTTGGTTTCTCTGTAAAAAGTAGACGGCTTTAGAAGAGGTCTAGGAAGAAATTATGGCTTGGCATTCCTTCTATAGAGTTAAAAAGCTTTCTTGATCAGACACCATAACCCCTCCTATAAATTTCGTTCTCCAACTGAAGTTGCTTCATAAGTTTCGGGCACTATTTGGTAATAACAGGTCTTAAAACCTAGGTTATATCTCCTCCAAATCAGCCTGCCATTTCTCCCCCTTTTGTGCAGTTATTCTCGGGTCTTTTCAGGTATAAATGGCTTCTTCCTAATCCAAAAAACTTAAGGCAACTCCCTCTTCTCTCCGAATCCCCTCATTTTCGCCAAGACCGAAAATCAACTTTCAAATTCCCCCATTTTCTCAATCCAAAAATTCCCCCATTTTCCAAATATGAATTTCCTACTTCATTTCACGAATCGTGCAATCGAGAAGCAACATCACAAGAGGCGTTCTTTTTTTCGATGACGTCGCATTCAGATTACTCTCTTCAAATTCCGCCGAATCAAGATCATCGTCAAGAGGCTAATTCTTGATTTTGATCACATTCCTTGCATTACCTCTTCAAATTTGCTTCGCCGCAATCAGAGGAAGCAACACCGTCAAGAGGCGGGTTCTTCTCTTGATTTCCGCCATATCCAACCTCATCTCTTTACCGATCGTCGCAGCGCGCAAAAAAATAAGTCAGAACATGTGAGATATGTGAATGTAGATATATATACATGTTGTGTTTCACAGTTCGAAAGCCTCATCGCTGAGACGAATGATGAGGTGTCAGAAGACACCACTGCCACGCCAAGAGGAGTACCGAAAGCAGCAACATTTGTTAGATCGCTCCCTGTGAAAATGTTGCCGAAATTTTGTCTAATTTCTGACTTAGAAAAAAAAGGGGAGGAATATATATAGCATTTGTTTTCTTTTCAGGTTTGAAGATCTCGTTCAAGAGGGCTGACGAGATGAAAACTGCGTGTCGAACACACCACTGCCACGAGAGGCGTCAAAGAAAGTCAAACACCGATGTAGCTACACGAACGAAGCTACCAAAATTTAGACTAAAATTCAAGACTTAAACAAATTTAAATGAAAATTACCTAAATTTAAGTCAAACAAAAGAATAAATGATAAATATGAAGATAAATGTTAAATCAAAGAGAAATAGGGGGAGAGCACTTAAAGAAAATTTTGGAAATAATAAAACACTCATTTAAAATGCAAGTAAAATTTGGGGAGGCTAATATTAAACTCACAAACTCTAATTGCGATTCTCTATAACTTAAATTGAAGTAATAAGTGAGTTATCTTTTCTTGTAAATTCCTCAAAATTAAATGTTTTAAAAACTTGGGAGACTAATACTAAACTCATAACAAATAATAAAATTAAAATCTATAAAATTTGATATGGAATTAAGGATGAATCCAAATTGGGTTTGATAACTCTTATAATAGGATGATTATTATGTTAGCTAATAAGCATGAGAAAAGCTAAGCAATAAATATTGAATCTAAATAAAAATGCTTTCACCGCCACCGAATCTGCAATTCTTTATACAAGCAAACAGAAGACGACGCTAAACTAAATGTCGCACGAATGAAGGAGTTTTTCTTAAATACAAAAATTAAGGAACTTCATTCTAAATTATAATTTTCAAAATCAACGAAATCACTAATTAAGTAAAATTAACTAAGCTATAAACACCTGCATATGCTCAAACATAGAGATTTGAAGTGCAAATTTTAATGTCTAAAAAGGCTACGCAAGCTAAATTAGAATAAAAAAATAAAAATCTGAAATTAATCTCATAATTCAGAAATAAACACCATATAAAGTCTTAAATACACCAGCATGGACCCCGACACTACGCTGAATGCTTAAATTCAAGTGTTTAAAGATGTTGTGAGTTGTTTGATTTAATCTTACTGGACCGTTAACAAAACTAAAAATATATAATAAGAGTTTCAAATCGGTGAAATATAAACGATTCTATCAGGTGACAATAGATCTAATCCTCTGTTAGTAGCTAAACAAAGTGGACAGGATCTAAAGCTCTTAAACATATTCAAATTAATTAATTTTTCAAATCAAATTAAGTAGCAATCTAAAACTGGTTAAATAGAATTCTAACATTAAAAACTTAAATCAAATTCAATTCATCCACCTTCCGCAACTGTTTGTCGGGAGTGACAAATTAAAAAAAAACTCTAGCTCACAAAGGAGCCAATGTCAAATAAAGTCTTCTACTATATTTCACATCAATCTCACCGGTAGAACGTGGCGTGTCCTCATTGCGTGGCTTGGCCAATCTCCACGGATGAAGTAGTTACACGAGTCCTCCTGGTGGTTTGCTCCATTATATTACGATCACGGGCATTTCCAATGGCTCACGCCCTTTGAGTTGTGAATCATAGGATATACTTGACAAACAACCCTCGGTGTAGACTTAAGTCGATCTCCTTAGACAAACACCACCCCAAATCTACACGAATTTCTTGAACGACATAATCCATATATTGCTGATGAGGATCCTTCTATCAAGTTAGTTATTTCCTCTAAGTGGACTAGGGACCGACGACGGATGATGAACCATGGGATCTAGATCGCGTCATCATTCCTCATCCGATATTTAAATGATAAATTTCATAATCTTAAATTCTAAAATTTCACATACTACTATTATGCGTTATGCATTTAGCGATCTAACGACTAGCCTTAATTGAAAGTTCTCTCTCACTTATTGAGAGAGGTAATAAACTATCGAAGCTTGCGTCTATAGGAAACCTAGAACTAGATCTAAAGTCCTCACAAAATGAGGGCGAAATCTCTAGGTAGTGTCTTATCTACTATCTCATATGCCTTCTGAAAATTACACCGACATATTTCAAATCACTCTCTTCAATTCAATATTTGTCGAGAGGTCGATGGCGAATTTTCGGAGCCCATAACTATCTAAAATGGCTTGTGATATACTATCAATATCTATTACTATTGTTGCATCAAAATCCACTTTCAGTGCTGGTAGCTGAGTTATAGATACATATCTCTCATCCTTGGGTACAAGCATTGTTCAAGTTCTTATGTGTGGAAGTGATTAATTTAGAAATTATTATGGGATTATTGTTCATTTTTATTTTTAAGTAGATAATGTGGGATCCAAAAATTCACCATTGACCTCTTTTGGAATAACAAAAGAGTTGTTTTAGTATCGATGAAAATTTCAGAAGGCAGATGAATAGTAGATAAGAACAATTTCGTTCTCATTTGAGAATTTTTATATCTGTTCAGTTTCTATAAAGCAAGCTATAGTTAATTACCCCTCCCTATCTTGAGAGAGCACTTTTGATTAAAGGGTCAATGAATCGTTAAAGAAGCAGTATATAATTGCGGTGGAGTTTAGAACTTATGAAATTTATTATTTCAATTTAAAACTTTGTGGGGAACGATGGCGCTGATCTAGATGGTTCATCGCTCCCCTATTCCTAGAGAGGTAGTGTCACCACGGCGATCCTTGTTAGCAATATAGGGTTACGTCGTCAAGGTGTCCTTGTAGATGGGTGGAGTCTAAGGACAAATATAAGTCAATAACCATACATTCTACATTTCACCAAAGAGCAAAGAACACATAGCACCTGCGGCCATGGCCGTATTGGTGAACCACCCGGAGGGCTCGTCGTCAAATTATTTATGTGGTGTCATATCGCGGCAAAACCACGCGGACAGAGGACACGGGCCACATCCTTACGAGCTTTAGAAATATTTGAGTGTGAAGTTAATTATGCATTTGATTTGACATTGGCTCTTTGCGAGTAAAAGTTTTCTTAATTTGTCATCCGAAGACAAACAATTGCGGAGGGGTGGATTGATTTTAAGTTTTAATTTAAATAATTAATTTTATTTTTTATTTATATTTTTGTTATTTTATTTGAATTTTGATCATTTTATGATTGATTTAGATTTGAATATATGATCATTTGAAATTTTAATTAAAATTACTCTTCTTGATCATAGGACTAATATCAATTAATACCTTGTCTGCTCACGATTTTCTACGAGAATGGTCTTAATTCATTATCTCAAGAAGTATAATCCTTCAAAACCACTCTAGCTTGAACATGAGGATTGGGTTTGAGACTTTTCTTCTTGATGGTTTGAAGAAACTATGTTGATTCATATATTGTATTATATATAGAATTAGCTCCATTATTAATTTGAAATTCTTATAATATCAAATTTTTAGGTTTTATTAACTTCCTCAAGATCAAACCGAAATAAGTAGCATCTGTTCTTTGTTTCATATCTAACTTGCATGTATTCCCAATATTTGAACATTTCAACACACATACGAGTATCTGTTCTTCTAAAACGTTGTATGGACATAAGAATGTCAAGTTGAAATATACGTATCAATTTGCAAGTTTAGGTTTTTGATGTGATATTTTTAAGTTTTATTAACCCGGACCCGGTCCGAAGACCAAACCGGAGAATGTAGTATATGTTCTTGTATATTTATCTTGCATTTGGATTACATGTCCTTCTAGATATTTGATCTATTAGATACTTCAACATACATACAAATATCTATTCTTCTAAAATTGTATGGACATAAATGGATGTCAAGGTTGAAGTAATTTGACATGATGTAATGCAAGCATGAGTTTTGATATAGGATTTTTAGGTTTTGTTAACCCGGACCCGGTCCGAAGACCAAACCGGGATGGTTTAAACAAACATACGTGTATCTGTTCTTTAAAATTGTTGTATGGACATATGAATGTATAGTTGAATTTACTATGTTTAGTATGACATGCCACCTTTAATGCATGCTATACAACAAGTAATATTTGATCAAACGTATATCTGTTTTTTTGGTATTTTGACACTCCCAAATGCGAACATAAAGCCCGTAAATTTGCATATCATAATCAAGTCCTTTTTATGCATATTAGGACTTGGATAATTGAATGTCAATTAAAAGAGATTTAAAGATATATCGAACACGACATTTTGAAGGCCCATTAACTCAGATGTAAGGCTTTTCATGTAAGACATAAATTTGGCACTTATTCATGAATAAACCATAAAATAATGGCATTTTTGATGACCAAACAGCAAGCAATCTCCCCTTTTATGTAACAAATCAGTAAACAAAAGGGATTGAATTTAAGTATTTTAGAAGCCCACTTGATCAAATATGAAGTGAGGGATCCAAGATAGACATTTGCATTTAATGAGAAACATGATATGCATATTGTTTGAACCAAAAATCCCCTTTCTATGCAATAAATCAGCAAGGGAAATAGGCTGAAATAAATCATTTTTAGAAGCCCATTTAATCAAGTGTGACGTAATGGATCTAGCATAGACTTAAGCATTTAATTTAGTCTATAAATCCTCTCTTATGTAACGAATCAGCTAAGGAAAGAAGCTGAAATAAATTATTTTAGAGGGCCTCATTTGATCAAGTACAATGTAATGGGTCTAGCAAAGACTTAAGCATTTAATTTGGGCTAGAAATCCTCTCCTTATGTAACAAATAGCTAAGGAAAGAGACTAAAATAAATTATTTTAGAGGCCCATATAATCAACTATAATGTAATGGTATAGCATAGACTTAAGCATTTAATTTGGGCTAGAAATTCTCTCCTTATATAACAAATCAGCTAAGAAAAGAGGCTGAAATAAATTATTTTAGAGACTCATTATACTATGATCCATAGCCCATGTTTCTCTTAATAATGTGGAGGAGAAGACAAAGACATGAGTGAATGTCAAATATCATTAAGAAACAAATGGCAAAGGTAGACATGCATGTCAAACATTAAGAGACAAGTGGATTGATTAAAATCCACCTCTCTTGCATGTCACCTCATGAAAAAAGAGGCACAAGTACTCACCCAATTTCATAAAAGGTGTATGACAAAAGGGTGGATGATAAAGAAAGGGTAAAAATTTCTCACATACATGTGCATGTGAGATGCCATAAGAAAATGACAAAAGGGAATTTTAAATGCATGTGCATGCAATATGACACATGGCCTAAAATTGGATTAATCCTCTTGCATGCAACTTATGATAAGCATAAACATATATCAATGTCATAAAAGTAAGTAATAAGAGGAGAAGGTTAAGGGGGCCTATAAATAAGAGGGGATTCACCTCTCATGAAACATTGATTTCCTACTTTCTTTTTCTCCCTTATACTAGAAGTCTAAGTTCTCCGATCTTACAAAAAGAATCAATTTGTGCTACTTTAACTTGTAAGTTCTTTCTAGCTTGACATCTTCTAATTTAATATTTTCATAGTAGATGTCATATCATGTTTGCAAATTTGCTTCAATATTATTTCATATGTGTTTCTTCCATGTTTTTACCATGCCTCATGAATATGTGTAAATCATTGTAAAATGGACAAATAAAGTCGAAGAGATGGCATACTAAGCTTATATTTAGGCACATGTCCAGTGTATATCTCATAGCATATCAAGCTAAGTAGAATTTTAGGATAAGCATTAACCAATACATGTTATAATGGCCACATAATAGGATAGCTTGCATGATATAGAAAATTAACACATGAACATTCATGTTTGACATAAAGAAGCATTGATCAATTCATGTCATATTTGTCACAAAATAGGATGGTTTGCATGATATAGAAATTAAAGCATAAGCATTTATATATGACATGCTTCATCACTTTTTTCATTTCTCCTTTTTTTTTTTTTGAAAATTTCTAGCCTCTCGACGCCATCCAAGCATATTATTTTCGGTCTTCCTTCCCACCACGCCAAGAAAGGCGTGTATGGTAGGTGTCGTGAGACACCGCGACGATCGAATTTTATTTACCCACCACGCCAAGAAAGGCGTGTATGGGTTAGCATATCATAGCATTTCCCTACCATATTGGAGAAACATGAGTAGGTACTTATAGTAATAGATTTAAAACTTGCATTTGAATATAGACATACTTAAACATTACAAGAAAATAAATCTGAAAATAAATTTTGCTTGAATCCTCATCTTCATATTAGCACAATAATATGTAATAGAATGAGCTTTCCAACAAATAATTACATTACCTTTCTTCTTCTTTTTTTTAATCAAAATTTGCAATGCCTTCTCACACCCCGCGATATGGGGTTGCCATGAGAACCTGCCACCACGCCAAGAAAGTGTATGGGTGGATGTCATGAGACACCACTACCGAATTTTGTTTACCACCACGCCAAGAAAGGCGTGTATGGGTTAGCATAGCATAATGAATTTCTCTGTTAATAAGATATCAAATGATAGAAATAGGCAAGTATGTAAGTAGAAATTAAACTCAAAAGCCAATCATTCCTTTCTTCCTTTCACAATATTTTGCATAATGTATCATCAATAATTGATTTAAACAAAATAACAAGAATAAAACCCATAAAGGAAAGCAAACAATTTCAGATTTTGGAATTTTAGATTTTGGAGTTTTTCAACACCCAAGCCCTTCTATGCTTTTAAATTTCAGATTTCATCATTTTTTTGTGTAGGTAAAAAAGACAATTTCAGCAAACATTACTTCTCCATATGATAAGAACTTAGGGTTAAGGATAAGAAATACTTGCATTTAGCTTAGAATTCCATTTTCTACCCCATGAAATTATTTTCAGAAGATAAAAGCATAGATATCCATAGGAAACAACAAGCAACATGACATGGCTTAGATTCAAACCATGCAATACTTGAAAATCCCTCTTTTTAATTTCAGATTTCAATCTAAGCATGTGCAAGAGACAAAACGAATGAAACCCATAGGAAATAGCAAATAGCATGATATTTAGGCCATATATCCTTGTCACATTTTCATACTTCTAGCTCAAGTAAAAAAAAAATTTCAACAAGTTTATAGCAAAAATGATTCATTTCCCCTTTGATAAAAATGATTTCAACGTGCTTTATGTCTTTAGACAACAAACTAATGGATTTCCCCTTTGATAAAAAAAATAATTTTCAGCATGCTTTATGCCTCTAGACAACAAACTAATAGATTTCCCCTTTGGTAAAAATAATTTCTAGCATGCTTTATGCTTCTAGACAACAAGCTAATAGTTTTCCCCTTTCATAAAAATGATTTCAGCATGCTTTATGCATTTAGACAACAAACTAATAGATTTTCCCTTTGGTAAAAATACTTTCAGCATGTATCATACCCATTAAAAGCAAATAGATTCAATTTCCCTTAGGTAAAAACGATTTCAGCATGTATCATGCCCTTTAAAAGCAAAATGATTCAATTTCCTTTAGGTAAAACCAATTTCAGCATGTATCATACCCATTAAACAGCAAATCGATTCAATTTCCCTTAGGTAAAAACAATTTCAGCGAGCACCATACCCATTAAATAGTAAAATGATTGAAAACAAGAAGGAAGCTTGCACATAGCTTAGGTTTTTTTACATCATCTCAAAATCCATTCTAAGCTTTAAATTTCAACTTTAAATCCATAGTAGAAGGATAACCACAAAAGATGTAATTTCCAACAATAAAAAAAAAACGTAGCATCCATATAAGAGAGAAAAGAAGACAACAAGATTTGGGTCATACATCATCCCAAATCCTTTAAGTGAAACTTTTCAACATCATTCAAACACAAAATATAGCATATGTAATAAAACCTTAACTTCCAAAACACCCAAACATATGGAAATAAGTTTAGGGTTAGAAAGAGACGCACTGAGGTATCGAACGCTGAGGAAACGGAGGGAGTTTTGGTTTGTTTAGAAAGAGCAAACGATTAGGGTTCACGGAGAACCTTCACCAGAGGAAGCAAGAGAGAAAGGACCGAGAGAGGGCCGCAAGAAGCCGTTGGAGAAACGCTGAGAGAAGAGCTTCTTGCGCGAGAGAACCGTGCGCAGCCATGGAAAACAACGGGGAAAACTGAGAGTCAGAGGAGAAAATATAGTGTCCGCACGTAGTTTTTACGGGACTCAATCCATGGACGACATCCGCCCCTGGATTTTTCCCCGCTTTACCGATTAACGGAGCAACAGATAACTGACGGCTTTCGTTCGACCCTACCGAAAACGTCATGGCGATGAAATATATTTCTCCTACCAGCTACCGCGCTCAAAAGCGGAGAAGAAGAACGAAACATTACCGACGCTCGACATTCCTCGCCAAGAATTTTTCTCGCCTACCCGTTGTCGATCGACGTCCGGACGCCGCTAAGGTATAGCAAATCATAAATTGAGTCAGGTAGTGACCATGAGGTATTTACACATGCATGAACTTGAATGAATTTAGGGTTTACTCGTTCTTCTGATCGAAAGATTAGCTATTTTTTATATGTTATTTTATATCAGATTATCTGTACCTCTCTTTGGATGCACTCATTTTATCCCTATTTTCCAGTTTTTTGCCACCTCCTTATGATTAAGATGCAGAAGCATTTGATGGCGCTTTTGGGTGGTTTAGGTGGTTTAGTGCATTCAGACTGTACCTCTTTGGAGGGTACGACCTCTTTTACCTCTTTTTCTGTTTTTTAACTCCTTATGATTATGTTGAACATTGCAAAGGAAGCATTTGATGGCGCTTTGGGTGGTTTCGGTGTGATTCATCTCTGACTTCTGAGGGTACGCACCATTTTGACCTCTTTTTGTTGTTTTTTTCCAACTCCTTATGATTACGTGATAGGACATCAAAGGAAGCATTTGATGGCGGTTGGGTGGTTTTGGTGGGTATTTTGCATTTGTACCTGTTTGGAGGTACTGATCAATTTTTCCATTTTTTCCATTTTTTTCCAACTCCTTATGATTATGTATAGAGCATTATAATGGAAGCATTTGATGGCGCTTGGGTGGTTTTGGGTGGATATTTTGCATCCACTGTACCTCTTTGAGGGTACATAATTCTTTTGACCCATTTTTCCAATTTTTTTGCCAACTTTTATGATTATGTTTAGAAGCAAAGCATTGTATTTTGGTGGTTTATGTAGTATTACAGTACCTCTTTGGAAGGTACAGACCTTTTGATCTTTTTTTTGCTTTTCTGGCCAACTCCATATGATTATGTATAGAGCATTATAATGGAAGCATTTGATGGCGCTTGGGTTTAGGGTATTTTGATCCAGACTCCTCTTTGAGGGAGCAGACTCTTTTGACCCTTTTTTCCAATTTTTTTTGCCAACTCCTTATGATTATGTTTAGAATATTGCAAAGGAAGCATTTTATGTCAGTTTGGGTGATTTTTGGGTGGTTTAGTGTACTCACAATTCCCTCTTTGGAGGTGCACCATTTTGACCTTTTTTTCCCTTTTTTTTTGCCAACTCCTTATAATTATGTATAGAGCATTATAATGGAAGCATTTGATAACAGTTTGGCTAGTTTTGGGTGGGTATTTTACATTTGTACCTCTTTGAGGGTGTGATCAATTTTGACCTTTTTTTATAGTTTTTTCTGGCCAACTCCCTATGATTATGTATGGAGCATTATAATGGAAGCATTCGATGGTAGTTTGGGTGGTTTCGAGGTTTAGTGCATCAGATCTGTACCTCTTTGGAGGGCAGACCTTTTGATCTTTTTTTACGCTTTTTCGCCAACTCCTTATGATTATGTTTAGAAAATTGCAAAGGAAGCATTTGATGGCGCTTGGGTGGTTTCGGTGGTTTAGTGCATCTCAGACTGCGGTACCTCTTTGAGGGTATCATTTTGACCTTTTTTCTCCAACTCCTATGATTATGTATGGAGCATTATAATGAAAGCATTGATGGTAGTTTGAGGTTTTAGTGCATTCAGACTCTGGTACCTCTTTGAGGTACCTCTTTGATCTTTTTTTACAGCCCGGCCAACTCCTTATGCTTATGTTTAGAATTGTAAAAGGAAGCATTTGATGTGGTTTTTGGTTTAGTGGTTCATCTCAGCAGTGTACCTCTTTGGAGGGTACAAACCCTTGATCTTTTAGCTTTTTCCGGCCAACTCCTTATGATTATGTATAGAGCATTATAATGGAAGCATTTGATGGTTGGGTGGTTTTGGGTGGGTATTTTGTACCAGACCTCTTTGAGGGTACAGACCTCTTTTTGACCCTTTTTTCCAATTTTTTGCCAACTCCTTATGATTATGAGAATATTACAAAGGAAGCATTTTATGTCGGATTTCGGGTGGTTTAGTGATTCAGACTGTGGTACCCTCTTTGGAGGGTACTGACCATTTTGACCTTTTTTCCCATTTTTTTGCCAACTCCTTATGATTATGTATAGAGCATTATAATGGAAGCATTTGATGGCGTTATGGTTTTGGGTGGGTATTTTGCATTTGTATCCTGTGTACCTCTTTGGAGGGTACATATCAATTTTGACCTTTTTTTACAGTTTTTTTTGGCCAACTCCCAATGATTATGTATGCATTATAATGGAAGCATTTGGTTTGGGTGGATTTGAGTTTATGCATTCACTGTACCTCTTTGAGGGTACAGACCTCTTTTGATCTTTTTTTACAGTTTTTCCTAGCCAACTCCTTATGATTATGTATGAGCATTATAATGGAAGCATTTGATAATGGCGGATTTGAGGTATTTTAGATCCCACTGGTACTCTTTGGAGTGTAGACCTCTTTTGACCCTTTTTTTACAATTTTTTTGCCAACTCTTTATGATTATGTTTAGATATTACAAAGGAAGCATTTTATGTCGGGTTTGGGTGATTTGGTGGTTTAGTGCCAGACCGTGTACCTCTTTGAGGCATTTTTGACCTTTTTTCCCATTTTTTGCCTCCTTATGACATGTATAGAGCATTATAATGGAAGCATTTGATGGCTTTTGGGGTGGGTATTTTTGCATTTACCTACCTCTTTGAGGGTACGATCAATTTTGACCTTTTTTTTACGCTTTTTGCCAACTCTGATTATTATGGAGCATTATAATGGAAGCATTCATGGTAGTTTGGGTGATTGAGTTTAGATCTGTACCCTCTTTTGGAGGGTACGCACCTCTTTTGATCTTTTTTTACGCGCCAACTCCTTATGATTATGTATGTAGCATTATAATGGAAGCATTTGATGGGTGATTTTGGGTGGGTATTTTGACCATTCCTTCTTTGAGGGTACATACCTTTTTGACCTAATTACTTGTCTTTGAAGTTAACCATGTCCGGGAAAAGGATAACTCGCGGTGCCTACCATGAGAAATGTGTTCGATAATATTACAAAGATTTTACATGAAGCCACATTTTTAAAGAAGCTTCATCTCCATCAATTCATTAGACTCATCAAGCAAGACTCGCCATTACATCGATCGTCTGGGACATAAAAAAGCAAGCTTTCACGGTGGGCGCATACCTTTACCCGATGAAGTTGCATTGATGATGGGATGCCAAACGAGGGAGAAGGTATGGCGAAATCCACCGCATCGTCACCATCGACTACAAGAGCCGCTTGAGAATTGATGGCTCGTTGCAGACAGCCAGGAGTATATCGTTTCTTCTCTCAAATCTATTTTTGTATATCACAATGTGGTGGCATCGAATTGATTGCTTACCGATGATATAGATTTTGAGTACAACCGGGCGTGATGCCATTTGGGACTTCCTAGTCTCAATTTGATGTTATTGCATCAAAGATTGAACGAGAGGCCATGAGTGGATTTGTCACTCTTGATGGTATGTTTTATATCTCCATTAATGTGAAATATAATGTCTTGAGTTTCTTGTTAATATATTCATTGTAGATATGGGCTGAGCACATAAGCATCATAAGCTCCATCAACCGAAGCCATGTATCGCGATGGGCTAAAATAGAGTTCCCAAAAATGCTTTCCTTTGGGAGGACGCCAGTGACATATAATAATATCACTTAGTTCAAATAAGAATGTATCCATTTATGTTCTTCAAAATTTTTTTATCCTTTTACCACATTTTCATTCGAGGACTTATTGGAAGATGAGAATTGACTCCTTCATTCGAGTCCTCAACAATCTAGACATGTGGAGATAGTAGTCCCGTTTTAAGTCCAATCAAGCCCCCACCGACTCTCCTATATTTCTCCTCGATATTCTCCCGTCAGGTTTTTCTACCGCCTCTGCCACACTGAGACCATGGAGAGGATGTTGCAGCTCAAGGACTGAGAGAGACAAGATCGCCTTTCCATACCACAATAACAGAGGTTGGATGGGCTTTGGGTTGTCGCTATCGAGGATGTTCATCCAGGCAATGGTCCTACCACCCCAAATGTGGGAGGTTCCTACCGGGTCACCACAGAGAAACTCTTGGAGGCTACCAGAGCTTCCCCGTGGATGGTACCCACGGGAGACTACCACGGTACGCCCCGAGGAGGGTACAGAGGAAGCTCTTGTGGAGTCTACCACAAGAGATTCCATCAGAGTTGGATACTTCAAAAGGGGAAGCCCGTGGAATTGACCGTAGAAGTTCTTGTGGAGGCCACCACACATGCTTCAAACCAGAATTGGCGATTGAGCGTGATGTTAAAGCTCGACAGATAAGAAAAAGGAAAATTGTTACTTCCCCTTTCACACACACTTACAGGAAGTCTCGAGCAAGAACAAATGATGTGGTGGCCTCCACGCAAGCTGCAGAGCCGGCAAAAGAGGTATTAAGATACTTTCCTTTAAATTTGAGATAATAGAAATAGTCTTTAACTAAGTTTTTGTATAGGCAAGACGATGATAAAAGGTCGATGACCCACTGTCGCATCTTGTGGTGGAGGAGCATCAGACCGAGGTATTAAGTTACTTTCTTTTAAATTGTAAATAATAGAAATAGTCTTTCACTAAATTTTTGTATAGGTTAGCACAAATGATGCAATAAAGGTCGATGACCCACAGGCTGCTACTGTTGTGGTGGAGGAGCATCAGACCGAGGTATTAAGTTACTTTCTTTTAAATTAGAAATAATAGAAATAGTCTTTCACTAAATTTTTGTATAGGTTAGCAGATGATGCAATAAAGGTCGATGACCCACCGCATGTTGTGGTGGAGGATCGAATCGAGGTATTAATAATCTCAACCTCGATCCAAAGTTATATTTATTTTCCTCATCACTAAATTGTTTTATAGGTTAGCAAAGATGAGCCAATAGGTCGATGACCCACAGACCGCCATCGTCGCGTGGTGGAGGAGCATCGTGGTATGCATCATATCGAGATCGAGTATTTATTCATAGTGAATGTATCTCTTCATCGCTAGCTTTTGTCATCGCAATTTTGTTGCGCATCGAGGCACTTCATGTTGTCGAAGTTCTCATCCGTATTTTTCCGCGAATGCTCGATCTTATGACACATCGCGTTCCGGTTCAAGGACAAGTAAGTCAAGCCTCTGGTCCTTCATAATAAAATAACCTACTCGAGTTCAGATCACTTTAAAATATTTATTAATAGGGTGATCGATTCGCTGGAATATCATTATTGCACGAGTGATCGATGAGTTGCCGACGATCAATATCTCTCGATGCACATTGATGCCTTCGCCTTCCTACTACCGAGAAATGCTCGCTCGATGATTTATATTTATTTCATGCTGCATTGGGTATGTTACCCCGCTTGAATGTTCTAGACGATTCGTTCTTGTTTGCTTAGATGAAAGCTGTAATGTGTAATTGTTCTCTTCTTTCTACTGCAGAGTTATGCCAGGTACGGCCTAAAGATGGAAAGCAAGATGTTCATCCAAAGATATATCAGCAGACATGTGTGAGCCGAAGAATCTTAATGCCGCTTATAGATAATCAAGACTGACACTCTTGGTTGGACATATTAAATCGAGGCGGTATTTTATGACTCATTGCCCAAACCAACCCATAAGAGCATTCTTCCTGAGATTGTAAGAACTATTTTCAAATCTAGTTCATCTTAACTTTTTTTCCCTGATCCAACTTATTGAAATTTTTTTCTGCCTATTTAGATCAAATTACTTGTTGAAGATCTTTGGCTTATGAAATCCAAGGAAATGGCCAATCGACATAGTGAGTGGGATACCACCAAGAAAATAGTGTCGCGAATGTTTGTCGCAAATACATGGAAGAATCAAGAAACGATCCAAAACGATTGGATTGGCCAAAGATAATGAATATATTTAAAGTTCGCCACGCTACTTTTGTTTGGGACTTAAAATCGTGAAGTGAGAACAATATTATTTTGTCTGATATAAGATTTTGTTTAATGCATCTTAGGCTTTGAAGACCGAGCAGATTTTTTTTTTTTTTTGCATAGACTGGGATGATATTTTACTCGCTTTGTTTAACTTCTCTCTCATCTCATATAGAGTGCATGGGTGGATGATATTTTATTCCCGCTTTGAAGACTCTATTGAAGTGCATATCCGATCATGAAGCTCCCAAAGCTAATTCCAATAAAGATTGATTTCCGCCATAAAGTGTGATTCTCATTGTATATTTTCCTTCAATATGGAGCATTTCCATGTCATGAATAGTGATTCGCATTGTATATTTTCACATATGATATTGAGAAATGTATTTGATAGTGATGATTGATAATTCCTGTGTTCTATGAGATGGATCATAAAAAATAACTTTTCAAAATAAATGTTTAGGTTTTTCATGAAATCATTGTTTGTTTTCCGATTAATGATCTATATATCTTTAGATTTGCAGTTATATCCGCGTGATGATGTTATTAAGTAGTGTTTTGTTTATATATATTATTTAAATTTGATTGTGAGGTTAATGTTGATTAGTAATTCTATTTACTTGGATAGATTGTTGAAGGCTTAACATGTCGTACTTTTTCTCACTTGAACATACTTATGAGCTCAATTTATGCTTTGTCACTTTAGAGGTTTAATTTATTCGACATGATCAATTGTTTATAGATTATAATATATCCTCTAAAAAAAGATTAAAATGTCACTCAAGAGGTACAGGGTACATGCAAATACCCACTCAAACCAAATAAACCCATCAAATGCTTCCTTTGCAATGTTCTAAACATAATCATAAGGGGTAGGCAAAATAAAATGGGAAAAAGGTCACAGAATTCTCCAAAGAGACAGAGTACAGATGCACTAAAACACACTAAACCACCCAAAATGCCATCAAATGCTTCCTTTATGTTCTAAACATAATCAAAAGAAGTTGGCAAAAAACATGTGAAAAATGTCAAAATGATCAGTACCCTCCAAAGAGGTACACATGCAGAAAAACACCCACCCAAAATCACCCAACCGACATCAAATGCTTCCTTTGCTTAAACATAATCAAGGAGTTGGAAAAAAATGGAAAAAATGTCAAATTGATCATTCCTCCAAAGAGGTACATACATGCAAAATACCCACCCAAAACTAGCCAAACTGCCATCAAATGCTTCCATTATAATGCTCTAAACATAATCATAAGGAGTTGGAAAAAAAATTGCAAAAAAAAATGGTTACTCCAAAGAGGTACAGAGGGTACAGATGCACTAAACCACCCAAAATCACCCAAACTGACATAAAATGCTTCCTTTGCAATATTCTAAACATAATCATAAGGAGTTGGCAAAAAAAATTAGAAAAAAGGGTCAAAAAGAGGTCTGTACCCTCCAAAGAGGTACACAGGGTACAGATGCACTAAACCATCCGAAATCACCCAAACTCATCAAATGCTTCCTTCAATGTTCTAAACATAATCATAGCAAAAAAAATCAAAAAAAGGGACAAAATGGTGACTCCAAAGAGGTACAGAGATGCACTAAACCACCAAATCACCCAAACCGACATAAAATGCTTCCTTTGCTATTCTAAACATAATCATAAGGAGTTGGCAAAAAAATTGGAAAAGGGTCAAAAGAGGTCTCAGACCCTCCAAAGAGGTAGTGGTACAGATGCACTAAACCATCCAATCACCAACCCATCAAATGCTTCCTTTGCAATGTTCTAAACATAATCATAAGGAGGTGGCAAAAAAAAACTGGAAAAGTTAAAATGGTCCAGACCTCCAAAGAGGTACACAGGGTACAGATGCACTAAACCACCCAGAAATCACCCAAACTGACATAAAATGCTTTCTTTGCAATATTCTAAACATAATCATAAGGAGTTGGCAAAAAAAATTGGAAAAAAGGGTCAAAAAGAGGTCTGTACCCTCCAAAGAGGTACACAGGGTACAGATGCACTAAACCATCCAGAAATCACCCAAACTGCCATCAAATGCTTCCTTTGCAATGTTCTAAACATAATCATAAGGAGGTGGCAAAAAAAACTGGAAAAAGGGACAAAAATGGTCTGTACCCTCCAAAGAGGTACACAGGGTACAGATGCACTAAACCACCCAGAAATCACCCAAACCCATAAAATGCTTTGCATGTTCTAAACATAATCATAGGCCAAAAAAAAAAAAAAGTCAAAAATGGTCGTACCCTCCAAAGAGGTACACAGGGTACAAATGCACTAAACCACCCAAAACCACCCAAACTGCCATCAAATGCTTCCTATGCAATGTTCTAAACATAATCATAAGGAGTTGGCAAAAAAAATGGGAAAAAAGGGTCAAAAAGAGGTCTGTACCCTCCAAAGAGGTACACAGGGTACAAATGCACTAAACCACCCAGAAATCACCCAAACTGACATCAAATGCTTCCTATGCAATGTTCTAAACATAATCATAAGGAGTTGGCAAAAAAATGGGATAAGGGTCAAAGAGGTCTCTCCTAAAGAGGTACAGTGGTACAAATGCACTAAACCACCAAAACCACCCAAAATGCCATCAAATGCTTCCTATGCAATGTTCTAAACATAATCATAAGGAGTTGGAAAAAAACCGCAAAAAAGGTCATGTCAGACTCCAAAGAGAGGGCACAATTAAACCGTAAAACCACCCAAAATGCCATCAAATGCTTCCTTTGCAATGTTCTAAACATAATCATAAGGAGTTGGCCAAAAAAAAAATGGGAAAAAAGGGTCAAAATGATTCTCCAAAGAGGAATGTGGTACAAATGCACTACACCACCCGAAAACCAAACCGACATCAAATGCTTCCATTATAATGCCTAAACATAATCATAAGGAGTTGGCAATAAAAACTGGAAAACAAAAGTCAAAATTGATCTATTATTGGTACATATTTATTGATTACAATTTCCACGTAGGGATTAACTCATTCACTATTGCTTAAAGAGCTATAAACAGAGTGTCAAAATCTCCTAAATATCGAAA
This sequence comes from Cymbidium sinense, assembly GCA_021442155.1. Lineage (NCBI taxonomy): Eukaryota > Viridiplantae > Streptophyta > Magnoliopsida > Asparagales > Orchidaceae > Cymbidium > Cymbidium sinense. Next base: position 186,452,429 of record CM038218.1, on the reverse strand, counting down.
CCAAAACGGATAATGTCATGTATCAAAATGTTTTCTGAGATAATATCCATCATCGCCTTAGTGTACCCTTCAGATTGTTTCATCAGGAGCTCGAGTTAAATTCTGCATGTAGAACATCGTATTAGTTGATACATTCTAAAGATCGATATATGATATTATGTGCATACCTCAAAAACATTTTGGCATACAGAAAGGTGATGCAACTTGAGAGGAAGCACCTTCAGCCACGCTATCAGACTGTAGTTTGGTTTCTGCAACCAAAAAAAGTAGAAGGGTTTGAAGATTAACAAAGAATATTTAAAATACCAAAAAATAATACAAAGTAGAAAATTACTCTTGGCTTTCTTGGATCTCTCCCAATATCCCTTAAGCCTTGAGTTGGAAACACCCTTTGACGTGTTTAACTGGATCTTTTAAGATGTCTTTTCCTTATCTCGTGGTTAACTTCTTCCTAACGCTTTACTGAGAATTCACTTATTATAGTCAACATCATCATATAGTTTTTCTAGGGATGTAGTCTCTTATTGCCTGTGCGACGCTATTATATGATATGCATTTATGTGGCCAAAATAATGGGCATTTTCGGTTACATCTCTTAATTTTTCAGATGCATTTAAATATCCTCTTTGCTTAAGAATTATCGAAGATAAATTTAATGCGACAACATCTTCGACTAAGAACTGATACTGCACAAAGTAATCCCATCATCTCAAATTTTGCAACTACAAGTCACTTTGTAGTTTTATTTAAATATAACATGTTTGATATTTTATCTCTAAATTTTCTTATAAATATAGCTTGTATCGATGGTAATTGAGCTTTCAAATTTTATGTTAAAATGTTTCCGTTCATAAATCTTTTTCCAACCCCAAGAAACAAGTGAGCGAACTTGTTGGTTTAGATATTCCATGGCATACATTGTTCGTGGACTCACTACGCTGACAAGATGCCCATGCAGAATGAGTCCTGAATGCACCACTTGGATCTAATCTTATAAAGCTCAGACAACCAAGCATGATCATGCAAATTGCCTTCTTCTAGCATGGCATACCAAGCCTCTTTAAACTCTTCCTCTGAGTCACACTTACTCATGCATTTATAAAATAGGCCTTGTACTATCTTATTACTATTGAAGCAATGAACCTTGGAAGGAGCTTTCTTTGAAATATGCCATTGGCACAACCTATGATGAGTATGCTACAATACAATTTCAATGGTTTCGCCATATGATCTTGATCAATATTGATGATGTTCATTCATCAACCAAGAAAAGTTTGGAATAGAATGACTCAATTGTCTCTTCCGATAAAAAAGGCTACTCCAAATAATACATTTTGCCGTGATGATTCACTCCAACAAGAGGGCACAAACGAGATTATATTTATTGAGTCGATAGCTTGTATCAAAATTATCACATCCCCAAAACAATCATATTCTATTCTCGACATGCCATTACAAAAAAAACTTACTAAGCAATCCGACTCATCAACTGACATCCCATGCAAACATCCCATCCGATGCTTGCTTCCTTAAACAATCAGATAATGCATTACCATCACCATTTGTAATCTCGATCTTTTCTCTTTCAATAAAATTGAAAGCATCTCTTTTGGTGAAATATTCTCTACACCGCCAACTTCCTAGATAATGCATCGTTTCTAATACCATCTATCATTTCAACACGACGCCTTTTCATCGCTAATGCATGGTGATCGAGAAGATGTAGTCAGGCTCTCGCAAAAGAATGATTCTCAGATGTTTTAATCGCCCAATTCCTCCAAATCAGAGAATCTAATCATGCCGGACATCCAGTTCAGTATCAACCTTCGAATTTTGTCTTATTTAGAGCGACTTCTTACCTTTTGCACATAGAAAATATTTTGATTTCAATTTCTTTGAGTTTGGCCAAATAGTATGGTCCTTCCAACACTAAGCCATTTGATGTATATACAAGATGTATATGCCTCCGTTTCATTCTCAAAGTGGTGCAAGGAGTTTCTCCAAATATGGGTCATGCATTTACTGCGTAAGATACAAAAATATGTTAGAAAATATGGATGGAAAATACCCACCCAAATCACCTGCCGACATCAAATGCTTCCTTTGCAATGTTCTAAACATAATCCTAAGGAGTTGGCTAAAAAACTGTAAAAGGTCAAAAGAGGTCTCAGATTCTCCAAAGAGGTACTGGTACATGCACTAAACCACCCAAACCAAACTGCCATCAAATGCTTCCTTTGCAATGCCCTATACATAATCATAAGGAGTTGGCAAAAAAAAATGGAAAAAGAAGATCAAAAATGGTCTGTACTCCAAGAGGTACAGGGTACATGCAGAAACCACCCGTAAACCACCCAAATCGCCATCAATGCTTCCTTTGCAATGTTCTAAACATAATCATAAGGAGTTGGCAAAAAAACTGGAAAAGAAGATCAAAATGGTCCAGACCTCCAAAGAGGTACACACTCTGATGATGCAAAACACCCACCCAAAACTAGCAAACCGCCATCAAATGCTTCCATTATAATGCTCTATACATAATTATAAGGAGTTGGCAAAAAAATGGGAAAAAGGTCAAAATGGTCAGAATTCTCCAAAGAGGTACATGGTACTGATGCACTAAACCACCCGAAATCACCCAAACCGACATAAATGCTTCCTTGCATTGTTCTAAACATAATCATAAGGAGTTGGCAAAAAAATTGGAAAAAGGATCAAAAGAGTACTCCAAAGAGGTACACAAAATGCAAAATACCCACCCAAAACAAAACCGCCATCAAATGCTTCCATTATAATGCTCTATACATAATCATAAGGAGTTGACAAAAAAAAAATGGGAAAAAAGGTCAAAAATGGTCTGTACCCTCCAAAGAGGTACACAGGGTACAGATGCACTAAACCACAAAAATCACCCAACCCACATAAAATGCTTCCTTTGCAATATTCTAAACATAATCATAAGGAGTTGGCAAAAAAAAATTAAAAAGGGTCAAAAAAGATCAGACCTTCCAAAGGTACACGTACAGATAAAATACCCACCCAAAATCACCCAAACCGCCATCAAATGCTTCCATTATAATGCTCATACATAATCATAAGGAGTTGGCAGAAAAAGCAAAAAAGATCAAAAGAGGTCAGAATTCTCCAAAGAGGTACAGATGCACTAAACCACTGAAACCACCCAAACTACATCAATGTTTCCATTATAATGCTATACATAATCATGGAGTTGGCGAAAAAACTGTAAAAAAGGTCAAATTGATCTCACCTCCAAAGAGGTAGGGTACAAATGCAAAATACCCACCCAAAACCACAAACCATCAAATGCTTCCATTATAATGCTATACATAATCATAAGGAGCAAAAAAAATGGGAAAAAGGTCAAATGGTCAGACCTCCAAAGAGGTACTGAGTACAATGCACTAAACCATCCAGAAATCACCCAAACTGACATCAAATGCTTCCATTATAATGCTCTATACATAATCATAAGGAGTTGGCAAAAAAATGGGAAAAAAGGTCAAAATGGTCCAGTTCCAAAGAGGTACAGTGGTACAGATGCAAAAAAAAATGGGAAAAAAAGGTCAAAATGGTGCATTCCCTCAAAGAGGTACCAGTACAAATGCACTAAACCATCCAAATCAAACGACATCAAATGCTTCCATTATAATGCTACATACATAATAAGGAGTTGGCAAAAAAATGGGAAAAAAGGTCAAAATGGTCAGTACCCTCAAAGAGGTACATGGAGGATGCACTAAACCACCCGTAAATCACCCAAAGACATCAAATGCTTCCTATGCAATGTTCTAAACATAATCATAAGGAGTTGGCAAAAAAAAATTGGCAAGAAAGAAGAGGTCAGACCTCCAAAGAGGTACACGTGGGATGCAAAATAACACTCAAAATTAAATATTCGACAAAAAAATATCCAAATTACTTCTAATTGGAAGAAATGAACATATTATTTTCAGATAGAACAAGAATATCACTAATAAACCGTAGAAAAAAATGCACAAGAAGCATTACCGATGGATTTGTATTTACATCCTTAAAATGGTTATTTTTTTCGCTCTCCATCTTTTAAAAGGAAATGAGATTTTCTATCTCTTCTTTTCGTTTTGGAAAAACTAACCCCAAAATCATCTATATATTTCTTTAAATTCCTCCCGCATTTTGAACGACGAGCCAGGCGGGTGGGCCGGAGAAATGTATTTACCGCCGTCCGTTAATACCATCGACGCTTCTGGGCGGTCGGCCAGAAAGCCGTCGTTATCTCCTGCGTTAATCGGAAACGGGAAAAATACGGGGATGTCGATTGAGTCCACGTAAAGCTACGTGCGGACTCCGGACGTAATATTTTCTCGTGCGGGAGAGTGTGTCGTGTGTGAGAGGAATAATCGAAAGGAATGCCGTGAGGGAGTTTCGTTTATTTAGCGCCCATTATGATTGGTACGCGGCATCCAATCAGTGCGATCTTTATGTTAATCAAGACCGGCATTGATTAAAGATTTAGTCTTGGACGTCTGATTTTAGATTAGGGATTAAAGACTTATTAGCTTAAGAATTAATATAAATAATTCTAATTATAAAATTTTGACGAATCATCCTAGTAATAAATCCTAGCAATATGAGTGTTAATTTTAATTATTTCTGTTGTGCCGAACACAACGACGCGATCGATTTCGCGATCGGAGGTCATTCGGACGTTGTCGGAGCTTCCCAACTTCGATATGCACGTAATTTCATTAAAAAGTAATTTTAATTGTTTGATGGATCATTAATTGATTCAATATTTTTTTATTCAATTAATTTCGATATTTTAGGCGCATTCCGCAGTCGAATTTTCAAATCGAAGCAAATTTAATCGATTTCGATCGCGATTAGGGGGGTTTTAACCTCTACTTTATTTATTTAATTTCAAGTGGTATATAGTTGTAGGTCAACATATAATATATTTATAATAAAAGAGTTATATTAATTATGTTTTACTTAACTGGATAAAGAAGGCATCAAAGTCATTATTCTTTCTTGAGGGGTCTTGGAATGTGATATTATAGATTTTTTGCTGCAACCATTCAATATAAAGAATAACATCATGTTATTAATTCACTAAATATATGAATGATTGTATATTTTTGGGAAGAACTATTATCAAGTTTTGAATAGAACAATGAATATTTTTTATTCATTATGAATAGTTGTTTTCAATATTAATTATATTTTTTATGGGAAAAATAGCAATATTTTTTCACTCTCTTATGAATTTGAAGCACTTTTCTATTTTGAGGGGTTGATAAAAGCTTGTTTCATATATAATGCTTTTTATTCAGGTATGCACTCTTTTATTTTCGAGTTTTTTTTCTTCAAATTAAGTTTTTTTTTTTTTCCAGGTGTCTTGTTTTAGAGAGAAATTGTTATAATTTGAGAGCATACAATAAGGTATGTTACATAAATTTGATTATCTATTTTTATATTTTTTAAAGGTTGATTGTGTGTCTTGTTTTTTTTTTTTATAAAAAGGCCTACTATGTGCTTTCATAATTTTTTTAAAAGTCACATTTATTTTAAACAATAGTCGATTGTGTGCTTATATTTTAAAAATGGCGTGCCATCTTCTTTTACAAATTTATATACATCATAAAATTTTAAACATCTCTAGATTTTTATATATATTTTAGTCAAGCTTATCCCTTGAAGAATTTTTCATGATTTATTTATTTTTTAGAATCTAGATTTTATATTATGTGGAGAACTTATATGAGATTTAAGAAAGTAATCCAAACAAAAAATTAGAGAAAATTTTAGAACTCATTTTAAGCTCATTCATTAACTCGATTATATAATTGTTCACTTATTTCAAACAAGTCAAGTGCAAATCAAGCTTAAACATAGATAAAATTAAGCAAGTCAAGCTTGAACATCCATGTGAAAGCTCAGCTTGAACTCGAAGCGAACACGAACAATCTTTAATTTGTCCAAGCCAAGTCCAATCCGATAAGTACTCCGCTCGGCTCGGCTCGATTACAGCCCTACCTTTATGTAGCATAGGATAGACCGGTTTAAACTTGAGGAGAATATTTTCTATAATCATACTCGAATCATGTCATGCATGAATAGGCTTCGTAAGATCCCTAGAATAAGTGATGTTATTCATTGATGAATTATTCGGGACTCTAAATTAGTTTGTATAAAATATGAATATTTTATTTATTTATTTAAAATAAATCAAGGATATTTGAGAAGAATTGTTTATGTTAGTAGTATCTGTGAAGGGTTTAAGATTGATTTAGAATCAAGAGTTCTCCCATTATGATTTACTTCAATAGGATATATTACATGTCAGGACTGCATTGCCGCTAGGCAATGATATTTGCTTCCATACATGATATGTGTAAATATTAGTACTAACCTCATATTGATAAGGCTAATTGGTCGGGTCAACTAGTCCATAGAGTGAGGGCTCTCTCAAGTGGGTGAAATCTTTCACTTTTTTAATGGATAAAATAGGTATTTTTTGATAATGCATTTTGCATGTATCAAACTCTAATGCATAGTAATCACCATTTGAACAGTTTCTATCTAATAAACTCTTTTGATAGCTACATTAAAATACCATGTCAATTAATCGCAGATAACAAAAATATTTTGCTGTCTTCAAATAAAATGATATAAAAATACTAAAATGCAATTAAAGATAAGCTGATATAGGTAAGAGGATTTACCTGAAGAGATTTAACAAAAGGTCCAAGAAACAACAGAGGTAAAACTAATGACAACAAATAACACTGGAGTCTACTCATTTGAACCATTTGAAAATAAATATATAAAGTCAGCATAGGTATCGGTAGAACTTTAAGATAAGAAAAGCAAAAGACATGAATTGAAAGTTTCTTAGGAAAAACACAGAGTTGGTTGAATGAATCAACACGCTAAAGATGATATTGTTATGATAGTGAAATCAGAGAAGGATGAGATTACTGAAGGAGAACACAAAAAATAATAATAATATTTTCTGTAGAGGGTTGCGTTAGGTAGTCGACAGCCAGCGTAAAATTTGACGAAATAATCATGACATGAATCATTTAAATCATTGTGTTTGCTAGAAGCGTCCCGAAGCCAGCTATATGCTTGAATATAGTGAAAAATATGCTAGAGCCGCTGCATCGACGCTCGGGTGCAGTGTTAAAGAAGCAAGGGTTCCCACATTTTGGATGGATGCGGGCAAAGAAGTTAGTCCATGAAACTAGAATTAGGTTAGGATCTTGGAATATAGGTACTCTTACAGGTAAATTAATGGAATTAATAGATATTATGGTTCATAGAAAGATAAATATTTTATGTGTTCAAGAAACTAAATGGGTTGGTGAAGGCCAAGGAGATTGATAGTTTAGGTTTTAAACTTTAGTATTCAAGTAAAAGTAGAACTAGAAATGTAGGTGTGATTATAGATAAAAGTTTGAAGGATAATGTTATAAGTATTAATAGATGTGGAGATAGAATTATAGCTTTAAAGATTATTGTTGATACTAAGATTATCAATATTATAAGTGTCTATGCTCCTCAGGTAGGTTTAGAGGTAAGCACAAAAGGAAAATTTTGGAATGAATTAGAGGGATTAATACAAAAGATACCTCTTGAAGAAAAAGTATTTATTAGAGGAGATTTAAATGGACATGTTGGTAGAGTGATAGAAGATTTTAAAAGTATTCATGGTGGCTATGGATTTGGAGTGACTAATGAAGAAGGTAGGGATATTAGATTTTGCTTTTGCTTATGATTTTTTTGTAGTTGCTAATACTTTTTTAAGAAAAAAGATGAACATATTATTACTTATAAAAATGGATCTAGTAAAACAGATTGATTATTTTCGATAAGAAAAATAGAACGCTTAAATTGTAAAGATTGTAAGGTACCAAGTGAAATTTTTAAAATCAACATATTATTAGTTTTAGATTTTAAGATGAAAGGTTGTAAGAGAAAAATAAACTAAATTATTATCCTAGATTAGATGGGGACACTTAAAGAACACAAATAAAAATATTTTAAGAGCAAGCTACATGAAATTAGAATTTGGGGTGTTCATAAAAGCTATGTGGGAAAAATATCAAGTGAAATTAAGCAAGTTGCTAAACATGTGCTTGGAGAATCAAAAGGAAAAGCTTCTTTTAATAAGAATAGAAGTGGTGGAGTCGAGTGTGCAAGAAAAGATAAGAAATAAGAAGCATTGTTATAAAACTTGGTTTAGATGTAAAAATTCGGAGAATTGGGAAAGATATAAAGTGGCCTGTAGAGATTCTAAGAAAGCGATATATGATGCAAAAAATTTAGCTTTTAGTAATTTATACAATAAATTAGATATCAAAGAAGGTGAAAGATGTATGTATAAGTTAGCCAAGCAAAGAGATAAGAGAAGTAAATATATAGTTCAAGTGAGGGGTATTAAGGATGAAAATAATTGTTGCGTGCTAGAAAACCAATTGCGGTAGAGTAAAAGTTTATGCCTTAACTTATGAGTCCAAAGACACACACAGTATTTAAAGAGCGAACAATAAAACTCGAATTTTTACGTGAAAACCTCAAAGAGGAAAACCAGGGGCTGCCTGAAAAGCTTCCACTATGTATCTGTTTCAGAGTACAAGATCTTCCCGATACCGAGATTACAGAATTGTATATGAGAAATTGACAACATTTGCTAGTAATAGACAATGTTGACGACGATGTTGACGATAATGTTGACGACGATGTTGACGATGATGTCAAAGATAGTTGTCGGTGATGATGACCGGCAACGACAATTACGACGAGGATCATGGTGGCGGTGATGGCGGCTGGCGGCGGTGTTGAGTCAGTGGTACGATTGTGCTTGGAGGATCTTTAGAGCTCTCTCTCTCTCTAGCTTGCCCTCTTTCCTTCACTTGGCCTCCCCTCATATGAGGAATGAAGGATTTATATGATGGAGGAGTGGCGTCTCTGTAAATACATGCAAAACCCATACCACTCCACTTCATCGGATGGCTCAAAATGATCCCCTTGATCATATGATGTATTTCGTGCACTTGAATGCTCAAATGAAGTCAGAATTATAAGATCTTTGGCTTGTTGGAACCGCTCGAGGACGTGACTATAAACACTTTATAATTTGTTTATAACTGATATCCCAAAGTTTCTAAGGATATTTTGAGAGCTTGATCTCGACCAGTTTCAATTTTTGATTAGCTTGCTTTCAGCATCAAGATTCGTGCTTCGACTAGAGGAATTTTTAGGGTCATATCAATAATAAAGTGCTTTTCTTAGAAAAAGATATTGAAAATAGGTGGATGAGGTATTTTGATAAACTTTTCAATGAAGGATCTGAAAGTACGATTGATTTTAGAACCTTAATAACAAAATAGAGAATTTCATTTCTATATTATTAGTAAATCAAGTTAGTGAAGCTTTAAAGAAAATGAAATGTGAAAAGCAGAGAACCGATAATATTCCAATAGATGTGTGGAAATGTTTAGGAGATCAAGGAATTTTTTAGCTTACAAATCTTTTAATGTTATTTTAAAGACTAAAAGATGTCGATGAGTGGAGAAAGAGTTGGTTCCTATATTTAAGAATAAAGGTGATGCACAAGAGTGTGCAAATTATGAGGAATTAAGTTAATGTGGCATACATTAAAATTATGGGAGAGTAATTGAGCATAGGTTACGATGTGATACGTAAGTTTCTCACAATCATTTGGTTTCATGACAGTAGATCTACTATGGATGCTATACATTTGTTAAGAGATTTGATAGAGCAGCATGGAGAAAGTAAGAAGGATCTACATATGATATTTATTGATTTAGAGAAAGCTTATGATAAAGTCTCAAGAGATGTTCTTTGGAGAGTTCAAGAACAGAAAGGAGTTAATATTGATTATATTCAAGTCATTAAGGATATGTATACTAGAGTCGCTACTTGTGTCCAAACACAAGGAGGATTGACAAAATATTTTCCTATTTCTTGGATTACATCAAGGATCAACATTAAGCCCTTATCTTTTTTACTTTAGTTATGGATGTTCTTACGAGGCATTTACAAGAAGATGTACCTTGGTGTATGCTTTTTTCGATGACTCTTCTTGTTGATAAGACTAGAGAGAGTCCAAAAACTTCAATTATGGAGATCAACCTTAGAGTCTAAAGGCTTTCGCTCAAGTAGATTTAAACTGTATACATGGAGTGTTATTTTAGTTGTAGAAGTTTTAGTCATAGTGTTGTAACTTTAGGTGATCAAGTCTAAGAGTGAGCGATTGAGATATTTAGGCTCTATTGTTCAAATGATGGTGAAATAGATGGAGATGTTATTAGTAGAATTCAAGTTGGATGGTTGAAGTGGAGGAATGCATCCGCCTATTATGTGATAGAAAAGTTCCACTTAAACTTAAGGAAAATTTTATAAGATGGTGGTAAGACCTACAATGACTTATGGTGCAGAATATTGGCCAATAAAAGAGAAGCATAAGACTAAGTTAAGTGTTACAGAGATGAGGATGCTTAGTGGATGAGTGGCTTTACTCTTAGAGATAGAATGCAAAATGAGTATATTCGGGAAAAGTTGGAGTAGCTCCGGGTAGATAAGATTAGGAGAGTCGCCTTAGATGGTTTGGCCACATAAAGCGTCGTCCGATGACCATTAGGAGAGTAGATGTATTAGATTTGTCTTATGTTAAGAAATGTAGAGGTAGACCTAAAAGACTTGGTTAAGATGTATAAAAAATCTTAGTATACTTGAATTAAATGAGAATTTGACACATAATACACAATGGAGACGAAGGATTCATGTAGCCGACCCCACCTAGTGGGATTAAGGCTTGTTGTTGTTGTTGTTGTTGTTGTTGTTGTAGAACAGATTGAAAATAAAGGATCCCTTGAGAAAGAAACCTAAGTAGCCTAAAAGATTTATCAAACCCTTTTGTGTTCTGAATTCAGAAGGGCAAATATCTACAAGTACCCATTTTTTGGTTTGATTAAAATCCACCACCACTAAAGACAAGCTTAAATGTGCAACCCCATTAAAAGGGTGAATAGAGATGAAGTAAAATAGTTATACATGCTCACATTGATAGGTAAATATGTAATAGGAAGAACAAAGAGAGCATATGAAAGAATCTAATATATTACACATCATTGATTCATAGTTTAGATGTTGTCTAGCAAAAAATTCAAGTCAAATGCTTCATGATACTACTCTTCACTTGCAGGCAAAAAAAATTAAATAGATAAATCAGACAACTTACCAGTGGATACATTGGAGGCAACATTAGACAGAATAAGAATAACTAGGCTAAGCAATGCAATCCCACCAACACTATCAATTCGGGAATAAGGTTCAACTGCATCCCAAAGGGTGCTTGGTATTCCTGTCTTATTGAAACCATCAACAGCTATGAACATACCACAGAAGAATATCAACAAGGAGTAAGAAACCTGACAGAAATTCATCAGGAGACATAAATCAGATTACATAAGCAATATGCATGAGCTATAACAAAGATTCATATGTACTATTTTAGCTAATGAACTGGATGCTTAATTTTTCGCAGTATTAAATAAATGCAAGAAGCTTTCCAAACATATCCAGAATAGATTAGATCAACTTAAGAGTAATGTTAGCCTTCTCAAATAGATTCGCATTTAAATGAAAGCCACATTAGGACATGACTGCTTAGGTGGCATTTGATGTGACATTGAATAAAATCAGTAAATTAATTTACAGATCTCAATATAGTAAGACTTATTCTTCATCTTCAGCATACATAGATATAAAATACTTCATCTAGTTGTCTGACATGGCGCCCATTTAAGGCTTCAATTAGTTTCGCTTTTCTCACTTTTTAAAAACATCTTAATTTTACATAAAATATGCTTAGAAAACCCCCCATTTTGCAAGTGCATCTTCTCAATAATTTAACGAACATTTGGATGGACTTCATACAGTTCAAATTTATATGTTAGAATATGCAAATCTATTTCATACAACACAATAGAAGCATGACGTAAACGTCATTGTACAAAACGAAGCCTAAATGAGAATCTATGCAGGAACTACAGCATTTTTTCATCAGTGCTTAAGAATTTTTAACAAAAGAATTATGCCATTTTTCAGTTGATATTAGTTCCTCATTTAACAACTATTAAGAATCTTCAGTTGTGAAGTACCTTCTCTAAACATGGACGAGCATCCTTGAAATCAAGAGCCACAAGAGCGAGAGCAGCAGTGATGGCAGTCCAGGACATGTTAAGGCCAGCTAAAAGAGAAACCAGCATTCCAATTGTCACCACATAGACGCTCATCTTCCACATCGACCTTTTCCACTTCTCTGCAGCAGTCTCCTTCTCTTCTAAAGAGTGAGATGAAGACGTTTCTCCTGAAGAATCAATCTTATGGGTGCTGATGGTTCTAGAATATCTTCTTGCAGAGGATCCTTCCTCCCTTCTCTGTGAGATACGCGTACTTCCAAATGCATCCTTTGATGAACTCGAATTCCTTGCAGGTTCTATTCCACCACTCAAAGCCCTTTGCACGGTAGTCTCACCATCAACAGTAATTCTGCTTCTTGTAGAATCAGCTGGATCAGAATCCACATTCAGCGATGGGTTCTGCTCAATTGCATCAAGTGCTGAACTGAATTCCTGTGAGATTGTGTAACTAGAATGTGACATTGTTGCAGGGGAAAAACGGTGAGAAATCACGTCATCCCCGGCAAACAAGTCTCCAGCTTCTTCTAAAACTTCTTGATCCCTTTCAACAGATAATAGTTTCCAAAAGTAGGCTAGGAGTATGGTGGCATTGACAAGCACACTCAAGAACATAGCAGGAAAGATTCCAAGCAAGAATTTCCCGAATGATATCTTACTTTGAACAGCAATGACCAGGTTTTGCGGGTTACCAATGGGAGTTGCAGCGGATCCAATGTTTGAGCAAGAAGCAAGGGCTAGAAGGAAAGGTAGGGGTGGTAGATTGTTTTGTCTTGCAGTTTTTAATATGAATTCAGTGAGAACAACACAGCAAGTGTCGTTAGTGAACAAAGCGCTTGCAAAAGCAGAGACAAGACAAACACGAAAGAGCAAATCTTTACCTCCTCTGCTCTTCCATGAGAGCAATTTACCAAGATACATAAACATGTCCGCTCTTTCAAGATAGACACTGACAACCATGGTTCCAAAGAGAAGACCAATTATTGGAAGATCAATGGCTTCATAAGCCTCATCAGGCGATATGACACGAAAGATAACCATAAGCATGGCACCAAAGAGAGCACCAGCAGTCCTGCCAATTGGCAAGAAGGGCACTGCAGGGAAAACAGCTAACATCCAGAAAAAACCAAATGCAATACAACCTAGACATACCTTTACGGCTGATGCCATCGCCATTTTTCCTCGTCCAAATTCTGATAACACAGAAGCAACAAGAACTCCAATTCTTTCTTGCTTGCTATTTATTGCATCTCAAAAGATCACGCAACAATCTCAGAAATGCAACCCTGATGCCGTCCTCTGAGCCAAAGAGTTCAACAATTTTCAGATTCGGAACAGGAAGGTTCAACTAATCTATCAAAGAATATTAGCGCGGGAGTAACATGCTAGAGAAGAGGAGTCCAACCTACAATTAGAATATTCAAAATTCTTCAAAAAGAATCCCAACCAAGCAATTAACCATAATTCAAACCCCAAATCCCCAAACCGACAACCTTTTCAAGAAAAAATTCCAGGGCCAGGCAGACCCATTGGAGCAGAATAACAAACATAAGGGCCCGACAGCTTTGAACCCGCGACCCAAAGCTTGAATTTGAGCAGAATTCGCGAGGCAAGAGCTAGAATTGGATAGGGGAAAGAGCTAGAACCCCAAATCCCCAAACTGTAATTTTAAAATTTTATATAATGAATAAATTTTAGAATTTTTTTTTTAAATAAGTATTATTATAAACTAAATTAGGAAATTAAATATTATTAAAAAAATTTAGAAATAGTATAATTCGTCACTAATTGAGTGTAGCCATCAATATCGATGTAGCGTGGAATCATGGTCAGATCGAAATTCTTTCTCTCGATCCGCCCGTCTCGCCTCCGCCACTTCGCTTTTGCCCCTTCCGAGCACACTCATCTTCGTCTTCAAGCTTCCCAGCAGCCGTCGGCATTGCTCCAACCGCCAGCATTGTTCCATCTTCCCCTTCTAGCCAAAACCAGCTTGTTTTCTTTCCCTACAGCCGCGTCCACGGCATTTGACGACTTCCCTCTCCATCTAACAGCCCTTTGAACCCAACATTAGCTTCCGGAGACGATTTCGGCGGCTTTATTCCGTTCGGGGAGGTTTCCTGCGACGGATTCTACAATTTTTTGTGCACATTCCCGTCGTTCTTTGTCAACACACGGTAAATTCCTATTTTTTCTCATTTATAAATTAGTAGATTATGTGTTCTAGGGCTTACAGCTGTATGGTTAGAATTTTGTGATTGGATTTGAGTTGTACGTTTGTGTTAGCGTTGTGGTTCAGGTAATTTATTTGTAATTTTAGGTGATAATATGTCGAGTATACTATTATAGGTGACTACAACATACTTTTGAATGGTATGAGTTGGGTTTGAGTTGTTGCAGTTGGCCTATAAGCTTGGAGCCCTGTTATTTGTAGTCACGTTAGATGGCGGCGTTTGTATAATGTGTCGATTGAATTAAATTTTTTATGATTTATGTAGTTTGTTTTACAAATAAATTTGGACGCGCAATATTTTTTTAGATTTAGGAAATATTGATATGATTGGTTATTCTCCATTTATTTGAGGAATGAGTAGAGAGTTTGTTTCATTAATCCTTTTCTATGGAGACGAACTGAGTATCGATAAACAGTTCACTCTAAGTTATGTGGAATGTTGAAATCATCCAGTTAAGGTTCTACGGCACAACACCTTATTGAAATTGAAACAACGAATTATGATGTCATTGAACATTGATTCAAATCGCCACTCTGTAAGTCTTACATGTCGTTATCCGGTGGGTAACAGATTTATAGCGTCTGTTATATCTGACAATGAAGTTTGCGATGTTACACCGGACGAAGCTTCCCGCCAGATATTAGTGTTGTAAGTGGAAGTGGAGGATGTTAATGTTGCATTCACATCTAATAATAATAGATATACCAAAATACACACATACACATTCATCACATGTACATGTGGCGACATAGAGCAGCTTTGATGAATTGATTTCCAGGTAACACCTTGTCAATATTTCACTGTTTATACTTGTAATATTTAATATCAAAGTTTGTCATCTTACTTATGAGTTTTGTGGCAGCAATGATGTTATTTATCATTCAGAGGAATCGTATGTACCTTAGAGTGTTGCAGGCGATGATGAGTATCGACCGAGCGTGGTTCAAGTAATGAAATGCGATATCTCTGATGATGATTGTTCACTTGGGTTAGAAGTTACTATGATTGGGAATGTAGCCAATCATACTCTTTTAAAAAATCATTCACTCTGGAATATTAAAAGTGAAAGTCAGATGTTGTCTACAAACGAGTTTGTATGAATGTGTCAAACTATAAGAGAGTGAGACAATGATATTTACTTTGACGATCCATCTGATGAAAATGTCTTAAAAGATGATGTTGAAATCCCAAGTGACCTTGTCGAAGGAATGTATTTTACAAGTAAATGGAGTCTTCAGTTTGCTGTTATTGGGTGGTATATAGTGAATAATGTTCAATTCCAAACAGTTACCTTAACCAAAAGAACTATTTGGTCACATGTGTACATCATGATAGTCCTACTAGACCATATAATTAGTGTTTGCATTGTATGCTTAGCAGCTTGCTTAGAGAATATCCATGAGGAGAATATGAATCAATATCTGTTAGCGCGGTCATCGATAGTCGGTTTCAAATTCATAGCTTATTTTATTATACTTGTGATCAGGTATCAAATTGATTTGAAACCTAAGAAAATTATAGGTAGAATGGAGTCAAAGTTTAATGTCAAAGTTTCTTACATGAATGCCTGGAATGCTAGGCGTAAGGCAATAAAAATAATCTTTGGCAATTGGGAAGAGTCTTATAGGACTCTCATCCTTTACATGGAAGCAATTTGTATTGCTTTGTTTCAATCTGGATATAGCGATTACCTGCAGCATTCAAAGACTTTTGTGGGCATTTGGTCATTCTATTATGGGCTGGGGTAGCTATCGCCTAGTGCTCAGCTTAGACGACACATTTTTGTTAGGCAAGTACCGTGAAACTTTATTAACTGATGTTGGAATAGATGAAAATAATGGTTTATTTCCTCTTGCATTTGCTGTTGTGGAGTCTGAATCGATTGATTCTTGGTTATGGTTCTTAATGTTCTTATATGATATGCTGTCTGTAGTGTCTTCTAGACGTGATTTATGCATCATATCTGATAAACATACTAGTTTGTTACGTGGGTGTAGAGAAGTTTTTCCATGGGCTGCTCACAGACACTGCTTGCGCCATCTTCGTGAAATTTTTAAAAATGTGATACGTAGATTAGGAATTAGTGATATTGAATTTTTATGCCAGAAGATGTATATGGTAGGAAACACTAACGACATTCGCGAGTTTAATCATTTCATTTCAGATATTAAAAATGTGAAAGAAGAAGCTCATAAATGGCTAATGGAACGTGACCTTGTTAAATAGTCACTTATACATGATGATGGGATGCTTTACGATATAATGACGACTAATGCATCTGAATATTTTAACGGTGTTTTAAAATGTGCTCGTGATTTATCGATTCAGGCTCTGATTGTTGTTATTTATTATAATTTAGTTGCATTGTTCATGAAAAGACTTGCCTCTGCAACTCAGCAACAAGAGATCAACTTATCTATTTTCACCCAAAAGGTATCCACAATGTTACAACATACTGAGAGGGAAGCAAGATATTTTCCTGAATCGGTGAACATCAATCTCAGAGAGATGCAAGTATTTGACAGGTCAAGCTGATCATTTAGAGTTGATTTGCTTGATAATATCTAGTGTAAATGCAGTTGCGACAAAACAGTCATATATCATTGGTCATGCCAACATGTTGTTATTGCGCTGAGATTTAGAAGATTAAACCACATAACGTGTGTATCACGGTAATACACGCAGCATCTGTATTAGCTCTCGTACTCAAATGAGTTTCACACTTTGGTTGTTGATTGGCCATTTTCGAGCATTGATTAGTAAGCTGACCACCCAATTTTTGTAGAAGGTCAGGTAGACCTCATACCACTAAGTTCAGAAATACAATGGATGAAAATAGAGCTAACAGTAGTAAATCCTATAGTCTATGCAAGACAGTTGGCCACTGCAGGTTATCATGCCCACACAATGTTAATAGTAGAAGGTATGTCGTACATATAATAATATATAATGTATATGTTTAGTGCATGTTATTTAGACTTTCCATGTAGGTTGCAGTACTTTTTTTGGCTTACTTTTTGCTACATTTTTCCCTTTCATTATTTAGAACTATCTAATGCTGACTCTTGCATTTGTTTCTTAAATAGGTAGGATGGCCGAGGAGCACCACCCACCGTTAGTCGATCGAGGCCATGTCTGGGAGGACACACCGGTCGAGCAACCACATATTGAGGTCCACCCCATTGCCTCTATGTGACGCATAAACTCACCTCTTGTAAGTAATATTTAATTTCAATTTCTACGTTACACCTGCATAATATTCATTTTGGCTAATGATTGATCGATCATGTTATTTTTTGAGCACTGTAGGTACTTTTGCTTATACCTTGAAGGTGATCCATCACTTGCAGAAGATTCATCAGTGGCTTAGGAGAGCTTTTTGAGTCATCACCGCATGCGAGAGTACCCAGATTTGATATTTCTTTCTTATTGTTTCTTCGGATACATCAGGTTATGAGATTCACCTGTAGTATCTTCCACTTATAAAGGACCTAGAATCATTCAGTACGTTGTCTGTATGAGGAGCAGTTCTGGCCCACCTCTATAGAGAGCTCTACGAGTCTACTAGGCCCAGTAGGGCTAACATGGCTGGCTACCTACACCTCCTACAAATATAGTCTTGGGAGCATATTCATGTGGGAGGCATATGCATATCTATCCATGTGATCTGCCAACATTGGTTTGAGGTATATTTTATTTTTTGCACTTTCAAATTTTTAGCGTATATATTTGATTAAAATGTGTTGTGTGCATAGGTGGAATGAAAAATATGTTCGCTAGATGCCAATGACGAACATTGCATTGTATAGAAATGAGCTGGATGGCTTGTTGCATACGCAGGTTGGACTTGTAGAGTACATTTTGATTCAAATTTTTATAATACATATTCTAATTTAACATAATTTTAAATAATTTGGGAGGTATTACCAGGAGTAGATCCTTCGTCGTCACATATATGCTTAACAGCTCGATATATGGTTGTACGAGTCCAGATCTGAAAAGAGGGTGGAGTGACATTTACCTGATCGAGTGCTGCGATAGTTTGGACTCATACCCAGAGTAGATGTGGCGCTAGTTGACTATAGTTTCAAAAGAGTCGATGGTCGAGGTAAAGCGGATGTCGACTGGGTTGATTACCACCATGTGCACATTGCCACTTGGGAGAGGTAGAGAGATTACCTAGTCGAGGGCTTGGATGAAGATGAGGATAGGTTGGCGGCTATCAATCGGATATGTCTTTGGTTCGGATCTTGGGCTTCTCTAGTCCTGGGTGCCACGGCAGATTCTCTGACCACTTACTATCCCAAAGCACCTGTAGAGCGTATATATATAAGTGTTAATATAAGTATTCTGTTGAATTCAATATGTTACTTGAGGCTAATTTCACACACTAATTTTTCATGCAGTCGGAGCACATCTTGGTGACTCAAGACATCTTCCAACCGTACTTCGACCGTATAGATGAGCACGAGCTACACGGAGCCATAGATAGGTACGAAGTGTTGTGTGTACATATTGGGAACCCACATTACGGATCGAAGCCTATAGAGGATGTCCCTCAGCATGATTGGGGCATCGGACCATCTACATATGTTGATCCAGGTCCATCTACATATACCGATCCAGGTCCTTCTACATACCAGCCTACATATAAGTCACAGCCGCCTATCTTCCCGTCATAGGACTATCCTACACAGACTTCCAAAGATCTTGCATTAAAGGGTTACCATCAGTTGTGTGATCGTCCATCGCATTGCACGACCGGATACACGGGTAGTGTGATTCCATCCGGATGACTGAGGTGTTAGCTATTTAGATATTATTTGTAGTCATTTATGCGTCATTTATTCTTAACTATTTTATTTTTGTTACCGGATCATATATTTATGTAAATACTTGTACACATTTTTTGGAATAACTTATAGAACTTATAATCATCCATATACTTAGTTTTAGATCTACATAAATAAAAACCTCCTGACTCTAAGGTTGACCTCCATAATTGACGATAAGGGCTTAAAGCTCACAAATGGAATATCCAAACTTAAAGCAAAAATATAAGAGCTTAAAGCCAATCCTTGATGTAATAGCCAATCGCATGTTAAAAAATTTTTTTTCTATGCAGGCTAGTCGACCTGCAGATCCTACAAACCGTCGTCGATTCGGGTGACTACCTGAGATATGTTACTGAACCCACTAATTAAGCTACACCTGGATTAGCTTCCCTGCCACGTCAAAGTTGATGTGGCTACCTAGTCGCCCATTTAGTGGACGACTATACATATTTCTAAATTTATTTAATAATACTTAATTCCCTAATTAAGTTTATAACAATACTTATTTAAAAAAATGCCCTAAATTTGATTAGTAATGTATAGATTTATTTATATTAATTTGTTCATTATATATAATGAATAGACTTGTTATGATATCAAATGAATAATTAAATATCTAAATTAAAATATTTTCTCATTAATATTTAAATTTCATCAAACAAGTTAAATAATATTTGATGAATTATTTTAATTTTGATTATAATGTATAAATTCAATCATATTTATTAATTAGACTATATTTTTAAATCATGAGCATTAAATGTATAACTAATTAGATTTAATTATAGCTCAAATTTGATAACAAATAAAAAAAAATTTGTGCAATATTTCAAAACTTGAACATATTCAAATTCTTCTCAAATTTGATAAAAAAAATTAATGAGCTTGAACAAGTTATTATTCAACTCACCCTATTTGCTTATATCCTTAATTATACATGTTTATATATTTATATTTAACTTTTAATAAAAGAATATATATATATATATATATATATATATATAATTTAAATTCATTTGAGCCTTTTATTTTGTCTAAGCAGTAAACCATTTGTTTGTTTTTTTTAATTGTTTTTTTTTCTGGCCAACTTTGAAATTGTGGGTGGAATATTGAGTTTCTAATGTAATAAACACCTGTAAAATATGGGATAAACAGTTTGCTTATCCTCGCTCGGCCTCAAATATTTCAGAAATTATTATGTGAAGAGCCACCATGTAGTTTTATATTCAGACTTAATAACATATAATTATGTGATACTTAGCTCATACATAATTGTTATATATTAGTTATATAGTATTAATGTATTACATTTATAGTATTACAATATATATATATATATATATATATATATATATATATATATATATATATATATATATATATATATATATATATTCTTATAGTCATATGAGATGAAGCCAGGATAAATTCAAAGGATTAGCAAACAAATTAAATTATAATATCAAAGTAATCGATCTATAAAGAAAACACCTGATACCTCTCCCCCCAGGAATTCACCCTATCATGACTCTGATATCAAGCTTACACCAGGATATAAAAAACTTATTTATTATTAAAACTTATACGATGAAAGCAGAGAGCAAGTAGAATAGAAGGAGTAAGCAAGTACATCGGAGAGCATGAGAGGAGAGGAGAGGAAAAATTGAGCACACACAAATAATAGACAGAGCCTCTTTATATAGAAGAGGCAAAATAAACTTTACTTAGTTATTAAGTAAATGTATACAATAAAAGAGAATAATCTTTAGAAGAATGGCACTTTCGAAAGTGCGCGATGTAGTGATAGAAATAATATTGGTCACTTTAGAGCTGTAAAGTAAAGTGACACCAATAATTCTAGAATAATGCTTCCAATTATAGAACTCACTAATTTTCGCCAGTGGATTCAATGTCGACGTTATCCGATGATTCGCCACTGTCACAAATGTTAATTGAGTGTTTGAACACCTTTGCGAGTTGATCCTCGTAGATTTTTTGAAGACGATCCTTATGCTGGGTTTCATTTTCATGAGCACATCTTCTCTTGATACCATCAAGAACTTCATCAATATATAGCTCAAATCTGTATTTTTTGAGGAATTGATGATTCAAGATAGAAATTAATAATAGATCTGATCTGTTTGAGTTTATCCTCAAACTGATATGATTTCATCATTTAAGCATGAATTGTCTCTGAAGGATCAATTCATTAAATGGGTCCTTTCCAAGCATAACATTCCATGTCCAGATCTAAGTGATTTGATCAAAGAAGTGGGCAAGATTTTACCTGAATCCTTTTTTGAGGATTAATGACCCTTATTTTAGCAGCGGCCTCCATTCATTCATTAAATACCTCTTTGATTGGGTCTGGTAGTATATTAAGTTCTGCACCGAAGTAATTCCACCATCGAAAGAACCAAGCCGGAGGAATAATATCTTTGTTCATAATGAACATCTAAGAATGTCTTCTCTTATCATTGATAAGAAAGAAGACCTTCATCATGACTTGAATATAGCACTAATAATTTACACCAATTTTATATTGTAAATTAGTGGATAAAAAAATTATTTTTTCATGAAATGGAGTTAACCCTCATTCACTTTAATGTAAAATTTTATGTACAACACATTTGCTGTACAGAATCATGTGGTTCGTCTGATCATGAACATGGGATATTTCAACACACTTTAATTGTGTCAAAAAATTTTCATAAGTCTCACGAGAGAGATTGCTTTCATATGGGAAATGATTATTTCCTAAATATCATTCAAATAAGGCCTACAGATTATTGATAGAATAATCTGAGGGGTTTATTTCAACAATATTCTATTTAATTTCTTTAGAGAAATAAACATGTCCTTGAACAACGACATCTTTAAGGGATGGAGATACTGCTACCTTGGATGATTCACCCTTTTCAATCGTGGTTGAAGAAGAGCCATATAAATAGGTTTTTAAATCGATCATGCAATTGATAAGTTGGCCGGATCTTTGCCATTATTTCTTCCATGATCGCAACCTCCTCGAAAGGAGGGATCACCTCTCTTATGAGGGGTCATCCTCCCATGAGGGGATCCACCCTTGGTCAACCCTGTAAGAATTCACGAGTTAGAAAATCAAGAAGAGAATTTTAAGAACCTTTAATGAATTCAATAGTGAAATCAAAAATAGAAAGTTGGGCTTGTCAAAAAGCAAAAATTTGTTTGGAAATTAAATTTTTTACATCTTGCTCAATTATATATTTGACTGATGAACAGTCAATACGAAGAAGAAAACATTGATTAAGTAAATCATCTTGGGTGGAGGTATCAAGTATTTTCTTTATAGATTGATTGCTATCCTTTGGATTTATCCTGACTTTGTTGCATCATGGCTCTGATACCCAGGGATTCTATATAAGAAGCTCTGTCTGTTGTTTGGGTATGCTTAGTTTTTCCTCTTCTCTTCTCTCCTGCTCTCCGATGTACTTTCTTACTCCTTTTCTGCTTGCTCTCTGCTTTCGCCGTGTAAGTTTTTAATCTTTAATAATAAACAAGTTTTTTATATCTGGTTTCTACCACTACATCCGTATATTTTACAGTCCGAAAGTGCCAGCATTATTCCTACAACTATGTTAAAGATTATTCTGTCTTTTCATTATTGTACATTTATTTAATGACTAAGTAAAGTTTATTTTGTCTGCTTCTCCTATATATAAGCTCATTTGTTATATTGCTCGCTTTTTCTCTTCTCTCCTCTCACGGTCGGTTTTTTTACTCCTTCGTTTCTTGCTTTGCTTTTCGTTAAGTTTTTAAGTTTTAATAATAAACAAATTTTTTATATCCTGGTGTATACACACACACACACACACACACACATGAATACATAATTGAGCGACATATGATATTATGCTATTTGGAGTCTAAACATAAAATTATTTTCGGACTCTGCACATAATAACTTCTTAGTATTTCATTCAATCTCACTATTAACTTGAGAATATTATTCAAAATTTTAATTATGTTAAAACTCAAATCTATTAAAATTATTTTGAGATTAAAGTTATTAATTGATTTAAAATATATTATATTTATCTTAAAATAAATTGAATAATTCAAAGAAATTTAAATTTGAATTTTCAAATTCAGTTTTTTTATAAACGTGTGCCATTGATACGAAAAAAAAAAATCTAAAATATTCTAATTTAAATTTGTCTCCATTTTACAATAAATAATTTAGTTGAAGATAAATATAATGATTCCTATTAATAACAATAAATCATTTCATAATTTTCAAAAAATTACTAATAATTGGCCCACATTGTTCTCAACATTTTATAATAATAGAATTGAAACTTTAGTTTACTCATATAAATATTTATTTAAAAATTTCATTATCATGTTAATGTTCGTTTAAATTTAAAATGTTTATTATAATTTTTTGAAGCACCAAATATATAAGAAAGTAGATATTCTAATATAAAATTTATTCAAATATATTAAAATTTAATTAATTAGCTTAATGAATAAAATAAACAAAATTTATATAACTGAATTATCGAATTATTCATCGAATGATCGCATTATTGGCCCCAGAGTTGGTGAAAATTACGGGGAGTGGCTTGCGTGCCGTTTCAGAGGACTGAGCTTAATCTTCTTTGATAATTGATGTGCGATTAATATTTTGAATCCAATCAGACTCGCCCAAATAAGAGATCCAAGATTTGGATCTATGTTCGGATTTTAATAATCTAATGTCATGTATCGTTCAATAAAAATACAGATGCTCTGTATTATTGTATATTGATATAATATTAATTATATGTTAACACAAACTATTTATACGCAATATATATAATACATGAACTTCAATGATCAATATACAACAAGCTGTATCGATTGAAATATATCATTTATCGGATATTTATCGTAGAACTTATATTCAAATTCCGCATGTAATAATTTTTTCTAAATATACAACTATGCTATTTAGAGGTAGTTTGTGATCAATTTTATTTTTGTTTTTATGATGTATTTAAAAATATGCTTGTTTAATGTATTTTAAGTATTTTTTTATTTTTATTTTTAATAATAAAGAATTTTATTTTTAAAAATACTCAAATATCAAAAAATTATTTTGAGTGTTCTTAAAAATAACTAATACAACCAAACATATTTTACTTTAAAATAAAAATAAGAAATAATAAAAATGGTCTCAAACAGTCCCTTAATTAAAATTTATTTTTATAATTATTATCAATCCTAATGCAATTAAAAACTCTTAATTACAGTGATGCAAATAAATATATTTAAGTTTGATAAATAGTGAAGATGAAAATTGATAAATTTATTGTGAAATTTGAATTTTGATTGATACTTTTATGAATAAAGATGATTGAATAATAGTTTTATAAATAAAAAATATTTTAATATTTTGCACAATATTTCCCCTAAATTATTATACAAAATAGATTTTTCGGTGTATTTTGAAATTCAAGGATACGAGAAATTATTATGTACTGATTTTGTAATAACTCTTGATATGCCACTGAAAACTCTACTAATTAAAGCATTTAATATCATATCAAAAACAATCGATTCTAAGTAATACAAAATAAAGACTTTAAAATATAAAAAACTTTGGGATATCGGATCCCTAAATAAATATAAATTTATAGTCAAATCGAAGCGTCTGATGGATCTAACAAGCCTAAGATCTCCTAATACTTCATTTGAGCATTTAAATACTTAAAATATATCGATGATCAAAGGAATCATTTGAGTCGTCGATGGAGTGGTTTGGATTTTGTCTGTATTTATAGAAATGTCACTCCCATAATCTATAAATAGCCTCTCATTCTTCACATGAGGAGGAGCTAAGCTAAAGAAATGAGAAAGCTTTGCGACTCAAAGAATCTCAAAGCATAATCGGGTCATCGGCCAACCATTGCTGGAACATCGCCGACCACCACCGACCGCAGCCGTCGGTCACCGTCGCCGACCACCGCCGGCCACCACCTCCGGTCCTCGCCGCTGTCGATCACCACCGCCCGACAATCACCAAATCACCGTTGGTCAATGCCGCGGCCGCTTACTATCATTGCCACCGACGGCCGCATCACACCGCTACCGCTACCGCCGATAGTCGGATCACCGGCCACCACTGCTATGGTCACCGTTTCATCATCGCTACCGCGCCTGTCGCCACCCGACCATCTTTCGATAGCTGATCATTAGACTACCACCAAGGCCTTCATTTAATCCAGAAGTTTTGTCATAAAACTTACTCTTGTAAGCTATCCTTCTCCAACTTTGGAGAAAGATAATAATTGTAACGAAAGCTGATATAGTGAAATATTTATAAGTGGACTAGGCCCCATGATTTTTTCTTCTTGAGTTTTTCGACGTAAAAATCTTGAGCTCTCTTAAACTCTTTTGTTGTATGTGCAAAACTTTTGTGCAATGCTAAGACATCGAATTCTCCTACTCTACCAACCTGAATCTTCCTGTGTGCAACAGTTTGGTACCATCTGTGGGAAAGAGAATCCAACAATCGCAATCTCTGTGAACACCTGTACTATAGCCAATAAGCGTAATACTCGCAATAATGAAGCCTCCCGCTCCAACTCCCATCATTCCCCAAGCCAATCCTTAAACCAAGGATGTCAAGCTTCTACCTCATTTTCCTATGATAGGTGTTACCCTATCTATGAAGGTATATCAAGAACCTCTATAGAAGATCATGTTTATTGAATGGAAGAGTCTCAAAATAAGATAATTCAACTTTTACAAGAAACACGATAGCCACTACTGCAACAAATGCATCTCCCCCAAGATCAATTATTAGTCAGGGAAGGTCAAAATGCTGACACGGGACCTTCTCGCCATCAGGCTGAAGTTCCATCGCTTCCAAACCGTAATGCTGACCTCCTTGACACTGCTAATTCTACCCATCCATCACTTGCGGCTCAATCGATCCCTAAGCCACCAATAATTGCGGATAACTTGGCATATTCTCGCCCTGCTGATTTCACCCGTCATATTATACGTGAAAAATTATAATGTTTAATGCAAGAAGAATTTCACCTCAAAGATATAAGTCATCTTCCCTCTCATTGTGGCTATCAGGAGTCTTTATCTTTAACAGAAGCAATTCTTCAATATCTTATTCCAGTAGGTTTCAAGCTTTCAAGCATCGACTCCTATGATGGGGTAGCCGACCCATATAAACACATTGATCATTACAGAATAATCATGCATATACAACAAGCTCCTAATACACTGCTTTGTCAGGTCTTCCTAGTCAGCCTCAAGGGTCAGGCTCGGATTTGGTTCTACTCTCTTCCAATGAGATTTATCCATACTTTTGATGAACTCATTAAGATTTTTGTAAAATAGTTCATTGCGAACCGAAGGATCATTAAAGATTTATTTCATCTCTCAGGAATTTGTCAAAAGGAAGATGAATCACTTAAGAAGTACTTCCAGAGATTCTCTTTAGAGGCTCGCTAGATACCAGGGGTGGACCCTAAATAACTAAGAGGAGTTTTTCTTGGAGGACTCTATCTTGGGCCTTTCTATTCATCAGTAATGCGTAATACAGTTCACTCATATGCCGACTTGGTTCCTCATGTGGAAGCACAAATTTTTGCTAACGAGGCTATCGGTGCACATCGAAAGCGCTTTGAGCAATATATGAGGAACAATCATGGACTTGGGGTCAACCACTTGATTTCCAAACTAAGATAAACAAATCAAGATTGGGGGAGGAATTTTGATTGCAATATTCAAATGATGATATTCTGACATAATTATGATTACAAAACTTGTTTCTTCTATCATCTAATTTTATATATTAGATTTATGATGAATAAGGCAATATGAAGAGGCTTTCTACAAATATATAAGATGTCATAAAAAACTCTTGGGCAAGATTAAAATTCTTCATATAGTCTTCAACTAGACTTCTACTTATTGGGCAAGACTAAGTGTAGTAACGATCTAAACACAAACCAAAATTTCATCTTCGATTCAAATACACATGAATCACCTCATTCTAATCAGAGTATAATCAATCCTAGGAGGATTCGATTCGACCCCTTCCATACATTATATTGAAGTAACGCTAAGAACAACCTTGGATGGTCAAAAATCCGGATTTCTTTTCATATTCAATACAATGTAGCGAATATCATAACAAACAATCTGAGATTGGTCAAAAATTCTTAGCGGATTTGATTCACCACCTTCAATACAGGTTAATGTCACTAAGAAACAACCTGATGGGTCAAAAATATTTCATGATTCAATTCACCTTCCATACGGTTAAGCCATCGTCGACATGACAAACAACCCGGATGGGTCAAAATCAACGAATTCAAATCGCTTCCATACAGGTTAATGTATCAAATATCTTTGACAAATAACCTGAATCAAAAAATCCTCATGGATTTGATTGACCTCTTCCATATAAGTTAATATCAATACTTTGATAAATAACCTGGAAAAAATCCTCACCGATTCACCTTTTCATACACGTTAATGTAAGATACTTAATAAACAACTTAAGATGGGTAAAAAATCCTTG
This sequence comes from Cymbidium sinense, assembly GCA_021442155.1. NCBI lineage: Eukaryota > Viridiplantae > Streptophyta > Magnoliopsida > Asparagales > Orchidaceae > Cymbidium > Cymbidium sinense. The sequence continues at coordinate 186,424,567 of CM038218.1, read as the reverse complement.
GCGGATTTAGTTTGACCAATTCCATACAAGTTAATATTAACAATTTACTTTTGAAAAATAACCTTGAATGGGTAAAAAATCCTTAGCAGATTTCTTTCGACATGTTCCATACAGGTTAACGTCATCAAGTAACATCATGATAAATAACTTCGAATAAAGTTTTCCTCCAAACTCGATCGGACAAGAATGATTGACGCCTCTTGTTGACCTCAGTTTTACTTTCAGAAAAGCTGAAACTGTTACCTCTCTCGGCTTCAGTTTCCTCAATCGCAAGCCAAAAAAAATTGCTCCTGCTCGCGATCCACTCTTTCCTCCCTAAAAATTAAAAGCCCTCCCACACACGGTATTTTTCTCACTGGTCGGTCTCCCCTCTCCGTTTGATTCTCTTATTCTAGCTCCTCCAGCTGCACGCAAGTCAAAACTCCTCTCGCACAAAGTATTTCCTCATTGGTCGATCTCTCTCCTTGCTCGACTCCCTCTCGTTCTCGCAATAGGACGCAAGCATATCCTTCCCTCTCATGTTTGTCTCTACCAAGATCAAAAGCCCTCACTTTCCTCTTAGGTAGGCTACATTCGAAATCCCTCTCTCCCTCTTTCTTTCTCTCAACCAATAAATCCCCTCTCGATTCGTTTGATCACAACATCTTCTTTCCTGAGCATTCGCGTCAAGCCTTACTCTCGTTCCCTACCTTAATCTTCCAAACCGAAACTCTTCCCAGCCGAAGAACCACTCCTGTGACCGACCGTCGGCAACTTTGCCTACTTAGAAGCAAGTTAGGTGTTTTCCACTTCCAATATCGAAGTTGGGAAAGTTGCAGCGATGAGAGATGATCCCCGTTCTGCTGTCGCTTATTCGGGGGCTGCAAATGATGGCTTTGCAGCAGTGAGGAATACACTCCGTCCAACTCCAACTTCAGAGAGTGAAGAAAATTTATGGACATGATACAATGCTAGTTTGAATATACATGCTTCTGAATCTCTTTCTACTTCATTGATTGTTTCATCTGCTTGGAGCATCTGTAATCATTTATGCAATGAAAATTTTAAAAGTGATATTGAGGAGTGTAAATATGAAACTTCTATTCAAACCAACAAGAAATAAAAAAATCTTCATGAAGCACGCATAGGGATTGTCGCTAAGCCTTCTGCTGAATTTGTTACTGGGCTTCTTGGCACTTGGCTTAGTGGTGGAGTTATAGTTCCACTTGCACTGAGCTACCCTCAGATAGAGCTCTTACTTATGATGAATGATTCAGATATCTCTGTGGTTTTAAGCACTCAAGAACATTAAGAACTAATGGAGAAAGTCGTTGTCATGTGTTCTTCTAATTTTTCTCCTCTTCCTTCTATTACTAGTGTACCTGGAAAGATGGACTCGCTTGGGAATGACCAATTTCATTTGATTTCTAAATTGGTAGAGGAAATAATTGATTCAAGAAAATCTGAAGGTAATGACCCTACTTTAATTCTTTATACAAGTGGGACAACAGGGAAGCCCAAAGGTGTTGTTCACACCCACATGGGTATCTCCTAGGTCCAGATTCTAACAGAAGCAGAATATGGACTTATTGATCAAGTTCTGAATTGCTCACCATTACATCATGTTCATGGGCTTTTCAATGTGCTGCTTGCCCCTCTTTATGCTGGAGCTGTGGTTGAATTTATGCCAAAATTTTGTGTAAGAGGTGAATGTGCAACAAGATAGAGATAAGCTTGAATGCATGGAAATTATCTCTATATATATATATATGCTTGTGCTTCTTTTGTAAGTTCATCCCGCTAATAGCAGATATAAAAAGAGATCAAAGACAGCCACTATGTTCATATGGTAAGCCAAAATTGTTAGATGTGATACTTATGTCGTCACGCCAAAATTTGGACTTGAAAAATGAGAGGAGGTGTGTGAATATGTAGAAATTACAAATATATTTGCTTTTATGCAGGTGATTGAAGGCATTGTTATGCTCATCAGGGCATAACGGGATTGAAATTGATGACTTCAAAACACCAACCGCCACGCTCATCGGCACGAAAATGCTAAAATAATTATTATGCCTTAATGATGAATAGTCGAATGTAAAATTTTGTCAAATTTTGTGACTTAAAACATGATTTAACATTAAGTTAAATATAAAATATAAAGTCCTATGAAAATGAATTCATAATTAAATTTGAATGAGCTCAATAAATATTAATATCATATAAGAATACACTAAGTAAAAAAAATGAGTTCATTTACTTAGTTTATTGTCAAATGAGTGCTCGAGTTTATTACTTTATATGTTAAAGCAAAATGCTCAAGTCAAATATAAGTGAAGTTTGAGATCAATACTTGGCTCATAATGGATTGGTAATAAATTTAAACCCAATTTTGAATAAAAATAGAACTTGAAGTGGAGTAAAAGATTAGGTAAGATTGGGTTTGATAATTCAAACATGAGCAAGAACATAAGTTGAATGATTACCATTGAGCATGATCATGTTTTATTCAATAAATACTATAATTACAATATTTTATTCTAAGTGAATAAAAAATATATAATTTCAATTGAACAAAATTAAGCTTGGAGAATGAATATGAAGCTTGATAACTCATCAATGAGCAAATGTGGATTTCGATATTTCATAAGCTAAATATGAACAAGATTTATTATTGATTATTCCAAATATTAAGTTCTTGAACAATAACAAGCATTACAAAGCTGCTTGATTAAAAAATGAAGGTTTAATTCACACTAAAGTCAGCATCGATCAGTTTCTTGATTTCAGAAGTGACCTATTGTTCAATTTCTAATCGCATGCGTCTAAGAGCTTGCTTGATAGTATTAACATTAGAATCTATTGCCGCTTTATCTATGTTAGAGATAAACTATTTCTTCATAATTCCATGTGAAGCCCCTTAAACCCTAATAGCCTAACTAATTCATTGGTTTCTTCTTCAAGGAATTACGATGCCGTGTGTGGATCTTCTTTTGTTCCTAAGTTGATTTTTTTGAGTTCATCAATGGTTGATCTAATTTCTTCTTCAAACTCTGGTGGTGCCTATTTGACTTTAAGCTCATTTGGGTTATTTGAAGTTTCTAAACATGCCTCATCATAAGAGTTATCATGATTTGAGAAGAATCCATCAGCCAAATGAGTGGTGATGGCTAAGCAATGGTTGTCATCGTCGACTGGACCCACGATTCGAATCCTAGTCTTGATCGAGAATGTCTGCTTTAGTTGTCCCATAGTTTTTCAAAGTAATCCGACCTATGTTTAGACCAAGTATGTGGGATTAATCCCTTCTTTGCTAAGTTAATAACACAAGGTGAATACCAATCAAAAGGTAGTTGTATTAAATATTTATATGAATCATCCTCAAGTTTTACATTAGCTTCTTGACTTGAGGATGATGCTCCTAACAAAAACCTCTTCGGCCTGACACTTGTGGATCACTTGGGGGCCTCCTTAACTACTAAACCTTCAACTTTCTGAGAAGAAAGTTAGGTAAGAGCTAAAGTTCCCAATTGCTACTTGCCTGTTCTACATAATGATGATTTAATACATTCATGCTTTGCTTGGAGACCTGGTTTTTATTACTGTCTGGCTCAAACATCACCTCCAAAGGGGGGACCCATTGATAGGGATTGGTTGGCTTGCTAACCACATGAGACTCATACTCCGAACTGGACTCTAAGTCTGTGTGGATAGCAAGGGTACTCCTGTGAGCTGGAACATAGCTCTTACTGGCTGGCCACTAGCAAGAGGTCTTCCACCTCTAGACTTGCCTCTTCCTCTACCTGGTGGAGGTCGAGTCATCCTACCCATATATTCATATGGAAGAACAAAATGTGGGTGGTATCTAACATCTGGCTCTACTTCTTCCTCGGTGTCTAATTCTCGTTCACTTATATTTTCTTTTTCTTTTTCTTTTTTCTTTTCTTTTTCTTTTTTCTTTTATTTTTCTTTTTTAGTTTCTTTTTTTTCTTTTGATTTTGAACTTTCACCAAGTTCACGAGAATAGACCTTTTGATTTGGAGGAAGATAGTAGGCTACATCTTCATAAATCTTGACCTCTCTAACTGAGAATGGCTTCAAGTCTCCTTTGACACAATACTCGATTCCACCTCTTCTGAATTTGATGCACTGATGCAAAGAAGATGAAATTGTGTTGTTTCCATGTATCGAAGGTCTATCGAGCAAAGTAGTGAAAGATGTATCTGAATAAATTATGTAGAACTTGGCTTCTATTTTCCAGTCATCTATCTCCAATGGCAGCACTATGGAGCTTAAAGTTCTCTCACCCTATTCATTGAATCCTCTCAACATCATCTGATCTCCTCGGAGTTCAGAGATGTCGATCCTCAAGTAGGCAAGGGTCTTTAGACTCATAATGTTCACTGATGTACCCGAATAAACTAACACCCTTGAGAGTCTGAATCTGCTCATATCCACTGTGATGTAGAGGGGATGGTTGTGCGCTGTTATCCCCAAAAGAAGGTCTTCATTGGTGAATGTAACTCCATGATCTTCTCTTGAAAAATATGACTCCTCTCCAATAACGTCAACTGAGCTAAGCATATTTATGGATCATGAAGGGCTTTGATCAATGCCTCTCTCATCTCTTTGGATAAAATAAGGGCATCATATATGCTTAGTTTAGCTGGCAACTTTCTTAAGTGTGCTAGGACATTATAGTCAACTCTAGGTTAGTCCTTCATAAGCATATCCATAGGCAAAGCACCCTGTGCAGGGGCTTCTTGATTATTAGAATAAATGACTTATTTACCATTATCGAGATGCTACCCAAGGAGATAAAACATTGCCACTATGAAGGTTGAATTCAGTGACTTCATGAGATGGTTTAATGGAAAGTTTTACTCTGCTCATCAAGTTCACCTATAGCTTCTCCTATAGGATCATCAGAGTCAGATGACTCCAAATCTATCTCAATGGTTGAACTTGGGTGATTTAGAATGGGTAATCCATTTCTAATTTAGAAAGGAGTGGATCAGAATTGTTATAATTATTAATACTTGGAGAGCTTTCTATTGGAATAAAATCATCAATATCATCAAAAGTAGAGACGATGGAAGTGAATCAGTCTTCTTCTTCATTGATTTCTTAGATTTGGATGAAGGTATAAAGTAGAAATCAAGTAAAGTAAGTGGAGGAGGGATTTGGCACCCCCTCCGCTGATATAATATGACTGCTAGAAGAAGAGCCAGTTGGAGGAACTGTAGCTGCAATTATGGTAGGAGTGCTGGACTCGGTTGATGGTTGCTCTAATGTGCTATCTTGAACAAGTGGAAACTGTCACTGCTGCTGCTGGGCTTCTACCTCCCTCAAGTTATCCTTTGTAACTTGCAAACCTTCCTTAGAGTTGAGGTTTGAGCTGCTTCAGGCACCTGCAAGGGTAACTTTCTAATCTTAAAAATAATTTTCTTGGAGGTTCAGGATAGGGAGATATCATAACCTTCCTCTATCTTAAGAAGATTGCGTGTATCCCCAAGGATTTCCCTAATAGAACTAGAGGGTTGTTCTAGTAGGTAATCCTTAGGGATGACAATGGCACCCAACTTATAGTTATGCTCAAGCCAGTCCTTAAAGGTAAATCAATCTTCCAATACATGACATAGCATGCAGTGGTAGGGAAAATAATTTGGATCATGACTCTTGCTTACATCCTCCACCTCCTAGGCTCTGGTAACTGAAAATTAGGCTTCTTTAATAGGTTCTTAAAGATCTTCCTGACTACCTCCCTTTTAAATGAATAAGTTTTATTTAATTTATCAAGAGTAGGTAAGTGATAGCTACTTGGTGGTGGATAGGAATACTGCTGCTGATATTGTGGATGAGGATATTGATGAGCAAGTGGTGGTGGAGGCCATTATGGTAACTAAGGTGATTGATATGACAACTGAGGTGATGACAAAGGAGGTGGTAGAGGAGGCTGCTAAGCTCGAGGTCTGTCTAATTGAACCCTGGCTAGCTGCTTCCCCTTGTCAACTGCCATGACTGCCCTTGGCTTTTCTCAAATGCCTTCTGAGGTTTGGGTTTGGCTGACTGATCTTGGAAACGTAATTATTTGACCTCCCCTTATAGACTAGCTGCCTTGTTGATTAATTTTCAAATGTCTTAATGGTGAACCCTTTAAGCATGAAGGCGACTGGACCATGGATATTCTTGAGTAGAATTTCAATGGCATGTTGTTCAGATAGATGTGGTTCGCATTTCATACTTAAATTATACCATCTAAGAATGTAATCAACAAGGAACTCACCGAAGTGTTGTTGAGCTACAACAAGATCGCCTATAGTTACCCTTTATTGAGCTCCAGCAAATCTCTTAATAAAGTGCTGCTCTAACTCAGTATATATCTTCACTGAACCATTGGGTAGTTCATCGTACCAATCAAAAGCAATGCCTATCAAGCTACTGATGAAGAGGCAGAATAAGAGTTCATCGTAGCCACTGACATTGCAACATCCGGCCCTGAAATGTGCTATGTGCTGTCGGGGGTTCCCACAACCATCAAAAATTTTGAAGGACAGGAGGCACAAAGCCCTTAGGGTATTGGACACCATCAAATTCCTCTGGGTAGGGTCTACCCTTTGGAATAGATGAGCTACCTCGAGCTTGCGCTAATGCATCCCTCACCTATTGCTCCACCATGTGTTTGATATCTTTTTTCATGCATGAAGGTGTTATCCACCACTTTCCTATGCAAACTACCACTGCCTCCCTCTGCAAGAATGCATTTAGAATAATCTAAAGTGTGCCACCACCTATCTACCATGGGAGAAAGCTATGAAATGAGTGTAATTAATGCTAACACCGCCATCAACTCTTCAATCTTCTTCCCCATTTGATCAATATAATCATCCCTCTGTCTAAGTTATTGGAGGAGGTGCTAAGTTGAATGGATGACATCATCTTCTTCAACTCCTTTCATGTCGATCTCTATGGAGGGATCCCCAAGATCAACCATTCCTCACCAAATCCTCCTTCATCTAAATCAAAGTTGACCTTTCCTCCTCATACCGACGGTCACTCCATAGAAGTTCTCTCTCTCAGCAAGCTAAAATATCATCTAGGAGTGGTTTAATGCGTGCATAAATACATGCTACCACCGTAAGAGGGCCGTGCTGACATAGATGCACCTAACACCGCCTATCACTGGAGTGCTGGCTCTCAGAGAGTCATGCTCACTGGAAGGGATATACTCATGACTACTCATGGGTGGAGTGATGTCCCCGGGGAGATCCACTACCATGGAACTACAAAACTATCCCCTTCCCCCTCAACAACTGTCGATGTCACTAGCTCTAATGGTGGTGGAGGTGGTGGTGCTACCATAACGCTGCGGGGTCGCCACTCCTTTTTCACCAAGACTGAAGTAGGAGGCCGAGTAGGGAAACTTATCATCACCTCAGTCGGTGGAGTAGATGAAGTGGGATCCTTTGGTCATAGTAGGATCACCAAAGGGTCTTTCTTCTCCCTGGATGTTATCTTTTGTGCCTTTGTGGGAACGGTGGATGGCGGACTTGAATTGGTGACAGTGGGTGAGGAGTGGATCGGTGTGGTAAAGACAACACTAGATTTACCCTCGCCTGAGCTTTTCCCCTACGATTGGTGGTACCCGTCAACACTATGCTATCGGTCCTATTAGCTCTAGTGGCCCAATGACTAGGGAAATTAACTATAGACCACCGACATTGCCGACAAACCTCCGCTTGCTCGCTCTGACACCGCTACTTGAGCCTCTGATGCTCTATCACTGTGAATATGCCTGGTAACACTCCTGGGGATAATCGACCTCAAGTCAAATAATGTGTCAGACTCCGAACGTCTATGTGTCCTGCCTACCTAACGTAATATCATTCGTAGACCAGCATGGGACTTCCTCTTATCCCTACCCGAAACCTCATGGTATGTGGGAGGGAAGGCAATGCAGCTATCCTTTAGTAGTCTTCCTCTCCATCTAATGCCGAGAGGGGGTGGAACTTGTTGTTAGTCAGAAATGGAGAAACCATGTGGTGAAAACTATCCTCTTCAATGTTGGACACAACATCTATCTCTTGGGTGGCATGCTCATGATCTTGCAGCTCCTGTTACGTTGTTGTGTGCGGTTGAGTAAGGCGGTGTGAGAGCTAGATCCTACCTCGAAGGTAGGGGAGACTATCTCTGAAGTCAAAATAACCTTCCCCTTAGAGGGGATCAACAAGGAGGTACTAGTATGCACCTTAGCTACTGTGGGAGCAACTGGTTGAGTGAGAACTAGACCGGGAACTAACGCCTTCCAGGAAGGGTACCAAGGTCGGGTTAAATGTGGATGACTGCTTCCCAACCACCTCATCCTGGTTGAGTGGTGAGGATCACAAATGCAGCTCCCTCAAATCCTTGGCCAAAGAAAACCAAATGGGTGTAGTCAGTTTGAGGGAGGCTGGCCCGATCCAAGGCCAAATCCATCCCGAATAGAAAGGTGGAAACAAACTTCTGAGAAGCCATGTGTACTCACTGTAAAGACTGTATTGACTGATCTAAGCTGTATGTCTACAAATGTTGAAATATAACTTATATCAGATTTCTATCTTGTTATTTGTTCCAAGAAAGTAACAGAGGTTTGGAGTTTTGAACCCATATTCAACAATTCAAATATGTTAAGTATGGTTCATTGGAGACATTTGGATGTTTGGAGGAGAGTCTTTAGCCATTTGATTTTTGATTTTAGAACCCATACTCAACCAATTTTGGTAGGTTGGGTCTGGTTTAAAATTTTAAGGAGAGATTTCTTTTTTGGAGATTGTTTGTATTTTATGTTTCTTGTTTGAAAATATGGATAGTTTGAAAGAACCTCTACTTAGCAAATTTGGGTATGCTACGAGAGGTTGTGATTGTGTGTTTGAAATATTTTGTTCTTGTGAAGATTTGATTGTGTGATATTTTGTTTTGAAAATGGGACTTCTTACTTAATGAATTTGTTATGTTAAGTAGAGGTCACATGTGTTTGATTTATGCTTGAAGATGAGACTTTCACTCAACAAATTTAGTATGTTAAGTGAAACCCAAATGTGATTGCGAGATAGATTTGCTTTTCTTTGAAGATGGGAGTCCCACTTAACAAAATTAGTATGTTAAATGAAAGCCCCAAATGAGTTTAAGATATGTTTATTTTTCTTTGAAAATGAGACTCTCACTTAACAAATTTGGTATGTTAAGTGAAAGCTCAGGTGTCGTTGATATGAAAAATTGGATCCTCACTTAACAAATTTGGTATGTTAAATAGGGATCAAATGTGTGTTGAAAAGAGACCCTCACTTAACAAATTTGGTATGTTAGGTTAAAGCCTAAATGTGTTTGCTATATATTTGAAAATGGGACTCCCACTTATGCGTTAAGTGGAAATCAAGGTATGATATGGCTTGAGAATGAGATTCTCACATAACAAATTTGATATGTTAAGTAGAAATCCAATATGGCATGATTATATGATTCTTACTTAACAATTTTGATGTGTTATGCAAAACCGAATATATGCTTTGAAAGTGAGACTCTTACTTAGAAAATTGGATATGTTAAGTGAAAGCCTAAATGTATGTTTATGAAAATGAGACTCTCACTTAACAAATTGAATATGTTAAGCGAAAGTCAAATTTTATATTTAAAAAATGAGACCCCCACTTAACAAATTGAAATTGTTTAGTGAAAGTCAAATTTATATTTTTAAAATGAGACCCCCACTTAACAAATTAAAATTGTTAAGTGAAAGTCAAATTCATATTTTGAAAATGAGACCCCCACTTAACAAATTAAAATTGTTAAGTAAAACTCAAATTCATATTTTGAAAATGAGACCCCCACTTAACAAATTGAAATTGTTAAGTGAAAGTAAAAGTCATATTTTTTTTTTTGAAAATGAGACCCCCCACTTAACAAATTGAATATGTTAAGTGAAGGTCAAATTTATATTTTGAAAATGAGATTCCTACTTAGCAAATTGAAATTATTAAGTGAAGGTCAAATTTATGTTTGATTTAAAAAAAGATTCTCACTTAACAAGTTTGGATATGTTAAGTGGGAATCAAATATGACATGATTTACTCTTGAAAGGAGAGAAACTTCAACTTAAACATATATGAAATATGTTGAGTGGGACTTCAATTTTATTTTATGATTTGAAAGTAGAATCTTCATTCAACAAATTTGAGAATGTAGAATGAAGATGGCTATTTTTGAAAAGAAGTGCTTTTGGAAAGTGTCATTTTGTTAAAAAATTTATTTTCTTTAAATTTTATGATGAACCTTGCCTCACCAAGCTAGTGGTGAGGAGGTTATAAATTTTTATTATTTCCCACTTTACTGATGTACTTCGTTCAGTTACGTATTGCTCTATTGAAATATGATAGGATTTAGCACAGGTGAGGTCCTAAAACCTAAAAAATGTTGGCTAACTTTTCTTAAGAATGAAATAAGCTAAGTACCAACAAAAGGAAAGATAATCTCAGATTCACATAAAATACAAGTCCACTATCGATGCTTGGAGACAACAATCGTCTACTAGAGATAGAGAGAGGAACCATCCCTAGTGAAGTCACCAGAAAAATTTGTAGTGTTTATTTTTGGTTTATGTGTTTATGTGTGTATATATGAGGGGACACCATGTAGATCTGAGGATGTACTTATTGAGGTGATCGAGTACGACATTAAGAAATAATGTACTATCTCAAGAGATAGAAGTCACTATCTATAATGGACCTAATCATCTAATAAGGACCCCCCCTAAGGCATGATGGGTCTTCGAATATACCAAAGATTTTACCCCTACTTTACATAAAAAACTAAAGCAGGGTTTATTTAAACGAGTTCGTTAAGTTTCCTATAGAGGCAAGCCTCCATATTTAATTATATCTTAAGGAAAGTGAATCCCTTAAAAATACTTTCGATTAAAGTATGCAATTATTGTCTCCAAAAAATTCAAAGATAGGACTATCAACAAATTGGTTGTATTTTAGAAGATCAAATGGGATAGATAAAAAAAAGGGAGAGAGTTATTATCGAAACCAAAGGAGATAAGTAGGGAGCACTAATGATACTAGGAAACCTAGTGAGCACTCCAATATATCGTATGGGGCTTTATATATTTGAAATTGAGGAGATTTATCCATTCGAGTTAAAATTTTATTAGAAATCTAGGACTTATAATTCCATAATACAATATTATGGAAATACCTAAGAGGTGAGGAATTATGCTTGTAGTCCACAAAGAGAAACAACAATCTCAGATCCTAAATTTAGGGAGCTTTGACGAGGGACAAAGCATGACCTAAATTTAAGGCTTGAGTGGGTATATGATTTACCTCCACAAGAGAGAGTAAACCACCCGACTGCTAGACTTATTACCGCCTGGAGTGGCAACCAGCTAACTCCTCCTATGCTTTAAATCCATGTGGTCAAGTCATATGCTTTGCAAGATGATTAAGCTATTATTTATTTAGAAGAGAAACTAAGTCCTTAAACCCACTCCCTAAGAGACTAGAGCATGAGGGGTATGGATAACGACTTAATACAATGCAAATTTTTATCAAATTTTATTTAATTTGGGACTCTTTATTTTGACGCAAGCTATTGGATTTTGTATGTCTAAATGCATGAGAAATTGATTATGGGCCAAATCAAGAGGGAAAGAGGTGTTATTGCATCATAGACTCTTAAAGGTTAAGCCCATTTTATCTGGAAAAGATGGACCCTCTCTTAACAAGAGTGAAACAAGATGGTTATGTATGATGTTCAACATACAATCATCCAGCTAAGGGGTTGCTAAATATTTTATTTTCTTGATTTAATTCCTAGGCTTTCATATAAGGTTATAAATTATTTTAAAATTTTAGTTATGAGTTGTTAGTGGGATAGAAAATTTATTTTTATCCTAAGAGTTTAAATGCATTAGGCCACACAGCAATCACCAATCATAAAGAAATTTGAAAAGACATGTTATTTCTAATGCACAAGCTAAATATAATATCAACCAATTCTATAAAGCTATCACAAAAGAAGAAGAAGTTGATGTGGTCAGGTACCGCAGTATAACCCGAAAAGAAATGTGGATAGCCGAGCTCTACCCTTATACATCTCAGTATAATGAAATAATAGTTACAATTATTAAATGATAAGTATTATGGGGGTCTTCATTCTTCATCCTCCATTCTTCACTCTTCACCTTTCATTTCTTCATTTTGATTCTATTTCTTTCTCCCTTTTGGCTTGATTGGGATGTAGCTTTCTCCAAAGGAATCACATGGTGTATAAGACTTTGTCTTATAACCAATGTTCATCCAAATCCCCCATAACACTTATCCTAATCCTAAAACAAAATTACATTAAAAAGAAGGAAAGTAAATCTAGCTACACCTATAAAATAAATATTAGCTAAACACATCATACAACCCAAGCAATTATATGAATAATTTGGACTTAGCACCCCACACGAGTAACCAAGCCCACCTATCCTAACTTGGGCTATGCTCAGGGATATAAGCAACCTGCACAGCGAAAGCATTTATATTTTTATTACAGTGACCCCTTAAGCATGACCCCTTGCATAAAATATGATTAGGCTAATATCGGCATAACATCTAGACTATGCACATACACCCTAATATTCAGTCTAAAATAATACATCACAAAATCAAACATACACCAAACCATGCATCATCCTAACATAAAGTTAGAAATGGTGACTTAATATAATGTGTATGTGTTAAGGCTTGTGTGGTATGTCCTAACTAGGCTTCAGAGTTATAATTTGCTAAGTGTGAGGAATTTAATTTATAAATGGTTGATTCTCTTTAAATGATTTGATTGATTTGAAGATTTTATTTAGTATTTTCTTTTATTTCATATAGTCTACACTTAGAAACTAAGTGTTATAAAGAGAAGAAAGAGAGGGAATCTCTCTTTTATCACTACCTTAAGTCATTTCTAAGGTAAGTTAATTAGCTTAGTTCTCTTTAGTGAATGGCTTATTATGTGTTTTAATTAAACCTAAGTTTAGGTTTACATTAAATACACTCATTCAATAAGAAAGGCATCTTAAGATTAATTAGAATGAATTTGCTATCACATAACACACATTCATTCATTTCTTTACATCATGTATATCATGCATATGGGTGAATCTTAAGCATACTTATACATGCAATTGGTATTTTTAGCATACTTGAATGATGACAAATAAGTGTATTTGAAACTTAAATATTTCATTTTTGATTGAATTATAAAAGCATGCCTTATTACATAGAAAAGAGGATTTTTCATCCATTAGCTAGATACACATTCACGATATAAAGTTTTAAGTGAGTACTGCCATTATTTTCTATCTTGGCAGTCAAGACCTACTTAGGGCTACTTAAAGCGTCCGCCCAGATGTCGGACTAATATACCACTTTTCTTAGATACATGTAGATGTATAAGCAACTATAAGGATAGAAAACCCATGCAAAAGTTATGTTTGATTTATTTGATTTATGATTCTTATTCATTGGCCAGATCATACATACATATGTATAAGAGTTTTAAGTGCGTGCGGTGCCATTATTTTTTGCACCAGGGGTGTAAGGTACAAGACCTACTTAGGGCTACTTAAAGCCTCGCAGCCCCGAGATGTCGAGACTAATATACCACTTTTCTTAGATACATATGAATCTACAAAAAGAATCACATGAATAAGGAATCATGCAAGAAGTCATATGATTTAATAGTATGATTTACATATGTGATATGAAATTCTTCCTAAGTTATAACATGGAGATACATAAGAGTGTATTTAGGCAAATGTTATATTCTTCTCAAATGAACTATACACTTACAAATCCTATGTGAATCCATGTTAAGATAAGGAAAGAGAACTTCATATTACACATCTTATATTATTATCACATGCAAATTATAGATACTTGTAATTAACATTACTTCATTTATAATAATTGATTTATAGGCTTTTGAAAATAGCTTTTGATTTAGTAGTAATAATAGCCACACATATTTTAATTTAAGTCAACACATGCAATTTGACATAAAAGAAAACATTTCATTTAATTAATTTTAAAAGAAATGAATGCATGATTTCATAAGCAATATTTAGCATGATTGGAAAGAAATAAAGGAATATAAGCACATGATTTCATTCATCCCAATTAATTCTTAAGGAAAATCATATTAAATAAGGCTATTTAAAATAAACCAAAATTCTTTAAAGACATTTTTAACTTTGAGTTTGATTTTATTTAAGAAATATGAAAGTGGTTTGCTAATCCTAACCCAATTCCCCTTGTGTGAATTAATTTGGTTTAATGAAGAATATTTAAATTGATTTTATTTTTTAATTATGTTAAGATATGAATTAAGTGAATTAATTAAACCTTACTTATATCACCTTAAGTTAATTAACTAATTGATAATAAGCCAACATCATATGCAATCATATGAAAAGTAAATTTGCAATGCTCGTAAGAAATGAAAGGGGGATAATGCAATTGACTTATGATTAATAGTTAATTAAGCTTAAGGGATCTCACTTAAATACTTTTATGATTTTTCACACATATGAGCCAACCATAATTTCATTATCTCTCACCTTGGGTCATTGAATACCCAAGGAGCTACCCAAGATCAATTAAAGGTTGTTTAGATGTGGATGAGTTGATTCTTAATTTTAATTTCATTAAGCCTTTAATTAATGGATTAAACACTTTTATTATATTTTAATTTGAATGATGAAATTAACTTAGGGGAGAGGATCAATGACAAGACCCCAATCCTAATCCCTAAATCATTTTAAACATTCAGTTAAATTCTGATTTCCCTATCTTGAAGATTAATCACATAATTAATCAATTAATCATTTCATCAACCATTAATCAATTTGATTTTTAAAGGTAAAAAAAACTTATGAAATGAATTAGGAAAAGTATCCCCAACCACATTCCTAAGTTATCTTACTGTTCAAGAGAGGTAATTATGTTTAAATGATTGATCAAGTTACTGTTCATTCATTAATTATGATTAATTATATTAAGAGAGTGATTAGGGCTTAATCAAGTTATTTTTCTAATTAAGCAATCAATAAAATTCTAGAAAAATAGGAGAGGCAGAGGTCATCCCCCTAAACATCTACCAAAAATTTGGGATTAATTGAGTGTCTGATTAAGGTATAATTAAGCTAATTATATTTTTGATAAAATCTTAATTAAGCCAAAATTACTATTAAAAATTAATGAAAGATAATTTTTCTAGATTATACTCTGAAATATCTTTAAAATAAGCTTAAGTTTGTATTTTTTGGATTTTTCTACAAGTAGTTATGATTTTAGAAAGTTTAAGGATTAAAAATGAATTAATTAGCCTAATTACATAATCCCATTCATCATGTGTGGCTTGTAGCTTTCCACATGCGATGAGAGTGGCATTTTAAGTAGCCACATCCGAAGGTTGACTTAGATGGCGTCGGATGCGCTTTCTTTGTGGACCGTCCGATCTAAGATCGGATGACCACAATTTGATTTGCAGTTAAGGAAAGGAATCAAAGGATCTACCATGGGATTTAATCATAGCCATTCATTCTAATCATGCGGGATGGATTGCTCATGATCTATCCCATTCATAAGGGATGAAAGATGGATGTCGTCCATCTTCCCTTGTTCAATCTGATCTCACTCAAGCCCAGATTGTCTCCAAATTCTTCCCACACCTTCAGGGAAGGTATACACACACATCTAACAATCAAAAGCACATGGGATTCAAATTTCCTTCATGAAAGACCAACTCACTTATCCATACAAGCTCAGTTTGTGAAATTACCTCACGGAAGCTAATGTCTGGCGATGTAATGCCGGAGGTAGCTTCACCTAGTTGAGGCGAAGCCTTGTTGAAGAGTTTTGAGCTTGATTTGGGCTAGAGTGCTCGATTTACCAATCCACACACACAAGGGGATCGACTTTGATCGAACTCCTATCTCTGGTGCTTGGGAAGGCTTGAGGATGATTTAGTTGGCTTCGATAGAGTATTGGGATGGTGTGGATGCAAGGAATTTGGATTTGATTTAGTGGAGAGTGAGTATTGCTTGGATGAGTGGTGTCCTATTTTGGTCATGCTCAGAGAAGAGGAATGTCGATCGAGGAGGGCTTGGGGATCCTTGGAAATGCTTTGGGGGCTTCAAAATTGGCTTAGGAAGGCTCACAATGCAATTCCCATTCTTTTTTGGTCGAATTGAGGGGGTATACCCCTCAATTGCCCATCATGGATGGATGGCAGCGTGAGCATGATTTGCACTAGTTGGCTGCCGTCTGGCTACCAGACTTATCTCCATTAGGTTAGGGTGGCACACCAGGGATGGGAGGAGTGATGGGAGGCTGTCATGGGTCCATTATGCAAGAGTGCAAGGGCTTGGATCCAATGGGTGCTCAGTTTGGGTTGGAGGCGAGTCAACTCACCTCCCAAAGGTCCTTAGTCGACCTAGGGTGGGTTAGGAGGGCTAGGTGGGCTAGGTGGGTTAGGATAAAGTTTCATGGAGTGCTAAAGGGCTGCCATGGAGATGGGAGAGTTGACTTGGCTTGGATCTATTGGTTTTGAAATTTAAATCTCATGGTTTGATGTCTAATCCCCTTGGTGGAGCCCACTTAGCTTTTGGGGAGGTCTTAGGTTGACCTAGGGTGAGTTTAAGCTGAGTTAGGTCAGCCCACAAGGTTCCATAAGTTAGATTTAAGTGGTTTAGCTTGGATTAGTCAAATTGGTTCCATTTATCCTAGGTTGGGTTGGGTTGACCAATTGGTCAAATTGGGTCAAATTAAGGCTAGGGTTAGGTTTATATGATGATTTGGGATGTGTGGTGAAAAATTTTTATTGTAGGGAGTCTCCTTTCAAATTTATTGGTGAGAAATGAAAAGAGGACAAGCATATAGAAATTCATCTTTTAAGGATGCCACGCAGATTCACAGATGTACTTATTCAGGTGATCGGGTACATCATTAAGGAATAGTGTACTATCTCGAAAAATAGAAGTCACTACACTTTAATGGACCTAATCACCTCAATAAGGACTCCTAAGGATGATGGGTCTGCATATGTACCAGAGATTTTTCCCCTACTTTACATGAAAAAGTAAAGTAGATTTTATTTTAAACCAGGTTCGTTAAGTTCCCTATAGGGGCAAGCTCCAATAGTTAATTACATCCTAAGGAATGGGGATTCCTTAGGAAAACTCTTGATTAAGGTAAATGATTGTTGTCTTTTAAGATTTCAATAGGAAAGAACCATCAATCGATTAGTTCATTTTTGAAGATCAAAATGGGATTGATCAAAAGAGAGAGTTATTATCGAATCCAAAATAAAATATAAGTAGGAGATGCCCATGATGCTAGGAAACTTAGCGAGCATCTCAAACTATCCTATAGTTGGGCTTTACATTTTTGAAATTGATGTAGTTTGTTTGAGTTGCATTTTCATTAGAGATTTAAGACTTATGATTCCTTAACACATGATTAAGGAAATGCCTAAGAGGTGAGGAATTATGCTTATGGCCCATAAAGGGGAAAAGCAATCTCAGAACCTAAATCTAGGGAGGTTCGGTAAGGGCCGGAAGCACAACCTAAATCTAAGAAAAAATGGGTAATTAATTTACCTCCACAAGAGAGGACAAACCACTCGACAGCTTGGACTTACAACCGCCTGGGGGTGTCCGCCAACTAACTCCTCCTATGATTTTAAATACATGTGGGTAAGTCTTTATGCTTATGCAAGATAACTAGGCTGTTATTTATTTAGAAAGAGACTAAGTCCTTAAACTCACTCCCTAAAGAGACTAGATCATGTAAAGGGACAAGCTTCAAATGACCTAAATCTAATGCAATTCAAATTTTATTTTTATTCTCATTTTGGACAATTATTTTGACTCAGACTAATAGAATTTTTATGACTAATGCATGAGAAAAAAAAGTTATTGGCCAAAATTAGCGAGAAGGGAGGAGGTGTGTTTTCACCATGGCTCTCAAAGGTCAAGCCAAGATTCTCTAGCAAAGGTGGAAGCCCTCGAATCAAGAGTGAAATAAGATGCATTTATGCATGATATTACAAAAGAAATGCTCATCCAACTAAGGAGTTATAAATTCTTTTATCTTGATTTTAAACTTAGGCTTTAGGTGAGATTATAAGTTTTTTGATTTTAATTTGAGTTGTTAAGTTGGGTAAAAGATTTATTTTTCCCTAAAGAGCCTAATCTATATTCAGGCCATACATAAAGCAAGGAAGAAACTAAGAAAATTCATGCCACTTAATGCAAAACTAAACAAATCATCAATCAATTTATAAAGCTAATCACAAAAAGAATAAAAGGCCATTATGATCGAGCACCACCGCCCAAAAATGAAAAGGATAAATGTCGGTAGCCGAGCTCTACCCTTATATAACCTAGATTACAAATGAATTAAATTACAATTAATCAAGGAATTCATTGTTATGGAGGTCTTCAAGCTTTATTCTTCTCTCTTCTTTTCTTCTTTCTTCTTCCTTTCTTCTTTCTTTCTTCTTTGGTTCTTCCTTTCTTCTTTGGTTCCTCCTTTTGGATGGTTGGAAGGTGGATGCTCCAAGGCTTCACATGGTGCATAAGAAGGTTCTTATGACCTATACTCATCCTAATCCCCATAATAATCATTCAAAAATCCTAATTGCATAAATTTACATGAAAAGGAAAAGTGGAAATCTAACTAACACCTGCAAAACAAAAGTTAGCTAAAACAAACCACACAAATCCCAAGCATGTATATTGGACTTATCACCCCACACATGGATGACTAAGTCCACCTGACCTATAGATTATGCTTAGGGGTATAAAAGCACAAAGAAGAATTTATATTTTTATTTATGATAGCCCAAGCACAATCCCCTATGAGAAAATAGTTAGACTAAAAGTGTCCTACCATTAATTCTACGAGCATACACCCTAACATCCAGTCTAAAATATACATTATAAAATAAAACAAAATATCAAACCATGCACCGACCTAACCTAAGGCTAGAAGTGGTGACTTAGGCTAAGGTCTGTGTTTTGAGGGCTTATGTGGCATGCTTAGCTATGGCTTTAGGTTTAAATTTTTTAAGTGTGAAGAACATGTTCAACTTAGAGGAGGGTTTCATTTAAGTTGTATAGTTATTTTGGGTTGATTTTATTTCATATTTTGATTTGGTTTGTGGATCCTACAATTAATTACTAAGTTATGAAGAGAGGGAAAGAGACGATAACTACTCTTTCCTTCCTTAACCTAAGTAATTTCTAAAGTAGATTCACATTTTGATTTTGTTTAGTGAATGTTTTGATTAAATATTTTAATTAAACTAAGCTTACATAAACTCTAAACAAATCTATTCAAAAAGAAAGGTATTTTAAGATTTAAAGAAAATGAATCAAAATTCACATAACACACATTACTTCATTTCTTTCCCAACATGTATAACACGCATATGAATGGATCCTAAGCATATCTATACATACAAATGAGAATATTTAACACACTTTATGATGCATGCTAAGTAATCCATTTAAGGTAATTTAGATGTTGAATATGCATGATTTTCTTTAGTATAAAAGGGTTTCTTTATCCAAATTTTCATATACACACATGAAAGTAAGAAAGGAATAAGTGAGTACAACGCTATTGTTAACTAGAGTTGTAAGGTACAAGACCTACTTAAGGCTACTTAAAGCCTCGCAACCTTGGGGTTGTCTAGATTAATATACCACTTTCCTTAAATACAAACATGTGTATAAGAGAAATGAAATGGAAAAGAAGAACGCAAAAATTATGTTAATGGATTCATTTTATTTATGCAATTTATGTATGTCAGTATAGGTAACCCTTCTTAAGTGGTAGCATAGAGATTAATAGGATATGAAATTAAGTGAGTATTAGGTTCTTTTCAAATGAACCATACACCTCTTCAAAAAACTATATACATAAGAAAGGAAGGAAATATATGCTAAGCATACCTTTATATTCTTTCACATGCAAGCTTATAATTAAGGTATAAGTAGCACACCTTCTGATTTAGTATTTGATTTATATGTTTTGAAAATAATTTGAATTTATTAGTGATAATAGCCATTCATATTCCTACTTTAGACAATACATGCAAATTTGACATAAAGTAAACAATTTCATTTAAAATTGGAATTTGAAAAATATGAATGCATGAAACCACTTGACATACAAATTTAACATGTTGGGAAAAGATTCAAAGCAATAAAAGTATGTAAAAAAAATTCACTTCACTTAAATCCTAAAGACATTCTTATAGAATAAGAAATTTTAAAATAAATCAAAGTGAATTCATCATGATTTTTGTTTAGTTTGAAGTTTGATTTAATTTTGAAAAGGTGAGATTAATTTGTTGTTCCTAACCCATTCGCACATGTGTTTAATATTTTTGTTTAATTTTTAGACAATTAGATCCATTTTTATGAGTTGATTAGGTTAATGTATGAATTAAGTAACTTACTTAACCCTTACGTACACCACCTTAGAAGAATTAACTAAATAATTATGAGCTAATGAGATGACATAAAACACACAAAGAATTTAAATTTGTAATGCACCTAATAAGAAAGAGGCCTAATGCAATTTGGCTCACAATTAAAAGTTAATTAAACTAAGTGGTTTAGCTTAAATAATTTCAAAACACCCTTTCATACTTATGAATTGGGTTTTGATTTCCTTCATTGAACTTAGGCTATTAAGCACCTAAGCATCTACACAAAGTAGATTAATTAAGTTCTGTAACTTTTTTATAATTTTTAGAAATTAATTAAGGGAATAATTAATGAATTAACTTTTAATTAAGAGAGGATTAAGGAGAGAAGAAGGGGTTTAGGGAATAACTTAGGGAAAATGCTCCAAAATTATTTCATAAACTTCCTACTTATTGGATCTAACCTTAATCAACCCTAATCATGGATTAAAGTCATTAATTACACCTTAATTATCCTTAATTACATAATGAGGGTAATTAAAAATCCATATGCAATTATTCTAATCAAGCCTTCAATAAATCCCAAGAAAATTAGGGGAGGTAGAATTTATCCCCAAAATCATACCCAAGAAATTTGGGATTAATCAGAGATTTAATTAAAAAGTAATTAGTAAAATGAGATTTCTAAGATAACTCAAAATCAAAGAAAATCATAATTGAAAACCCTTTGAAATTAATTTTAAAATATTCTAGGTTGAATTATCTTTCCATTGGATTTTATTTCATATTTTTAAATTTTCTAGAAAGAGTTATGAATTTTAGAAGATCCTTAATTAGATTAATTAAGCACTTAACTAATCCCTGGCTGGCGCATGGCGCGTCGGTGCTTTACAGCGTCGCACTGAGGTCTCTAAAATTTCAAATCCCAAATGATGACTAGCGATGCACGCAATTTTGATCTCTGTCGTTCAATCAAAGATCGGACGGCCAGAGATCTCCCCACAGTTTCAAAAATAGATAATGAATATCTAAACATGTGGAATTATCTCAGCCGTCCATCCAAAATGCACGGATGGACGGCTGAGATCTCCCAAGTTCTTCCTCTTGATCAACAGAGATCGTCTATGATCAAGGGGAAGATCCAAGCTCGATCTAGCATGGATTCAAATCAAACTCAACCCACACCATCTAAAGCTAAAGAGTGACAAATCCAACGGTCAAAAATCGATGGGGTGAAAATTTCTTTCACAAAGCTCCACACCACATTGAGTTTAATGATCGAAAAATCCCATACCTCGTCGGAGGTGATCACCGGTGCTCGAGATCAATGAGGTAGCTTCGTCTGGTGGAGATGAAATGCTAATGAAGTTCCTAGGCCTTGGGATTTAAGTGGCTTGCTCTATGGACCAACACCACTTGAAAATCCTTGCGGCCTTGATCTAATTTAGCTCTTCCTTATTGTGGGAACTCCAAAGGAAGCTTGGGTGCACTTAACTTAGCTCCTTGATGAAGTGTGCAAGCGGTGGAGGAAATTGGGAAGAAGTTAGCTCTTCAATGGACTTCCTATTTTCCTTTGTTCAAAACCAGAAATGGAGACATGGCAAGAGCTCTAGGAGGCTAGGGATCACTCTCAGATGGCTCCTAAGTCTCTCCCTTACTCAATCAAATTAAGGAATCCATGATTTGAGTTTATTTAGAGGGAGTATATCTCCCCCTTGAAGGATCGATTAATCGCAAGTCATTGTGTCATTTTGATCCAATTGATCATATTGGGGAGTTTATTTTGGCTGTTAAGAGTGTGCACATGGTCGGTTTGAGCCAAGGAGTGGATTGCCAACCTCCCATGTGCTTGAATTTGAGTTTGAGAGGGAGTTTGAATTTTGCATTTTGACCCATAGGGTTGGATTTGGTCTAAGGACCAATTGGGCTAACCCAAACCCATTTGGTTGGGTGTACCACTCATCACTAGGTCCCCTTGAGCTTTTAGGAAAGCCTTAAGTGAATGCGAAGAGGGTATGACCAAATTACCCATGGATTAAGCCAAAATTTGTTCTATGACCTAGGGGTAGAATGATCATTTTCTATTTTTTCCACTTTGAACATGTTGGGTATGTGGAGAAACTAGATTTGGCCAAGTTTCATGAGATTTGGAATTCATTTGATAGATTTGGCTCATGTTGACCCATTTAGGTCAAATGGGTCAACTTGGGTCAAGTTGACCAATTGGTCAAATTAGGTCAAACCAAGGGTTGGGTCAAGTTCATATGACCATTTGAAATGTTTTGGTGGCTTTGGTTTGATTCAATTTGGTATAGATTTGAATTTGGCTTATATGACTTCATTTAGGTTAAATGGGTCAAGTTTACCTATTTGACCCATTTGAACTATTTGGGCTAGGTCAAGAGTAGGTTTAGGTTAGGTTAGTCATATGGAATGGATTGATATCTTTGTTTCCAATCAATTTTGGTTATGTTCAAATTTGGCTCAACATGACCCCTTTAGGTCATGTTGGGTCTAAGGTCAATTGGGCTAGGTTGGTTGGATGAGGCGGTCAAGTTCCACAAATGGTTTGGAATGGACATGACCCATTGGTTTGAATCAATTTGGCTTAGATCAGGTTTTGACCATTTTGACCCTTTAGGTCAAAAAGGGTCAACTTGGGTCAAGTGGCCAATTGGGCTAGGTTAGGCTCAAATGTTGGCTTGGTCAAGTTCAAATATAAGTCATGAATGAACTGAGATCAATGGTTTCAATCAGTTTGGCCTATGGTAGAATTTGGCTATGTTATGTTTCATTTTGGGTTACGTGTTGACTTGGTCAACCCTTAGGTTTGACTTGGTTTGACCCAATTTGATTAATTGATCATCCCATGATGATTGTTGATAATGATGAGAGGGATATATGAGTTTGGTTCAATCCAATTTGGTTAGGATTAGAATTTGGCTCATAAGGGTACTTTAGGTCACTTTGGGTCAAGTGAGCCTAAGTGGGTCAAATGGTTGGGTTAAAGCTTGATTTGAAGTTGGTTGATCTTGTATATAGACTCATGATTGAAATATAAATCCATTTACAAGTGATTTGAAGTCAAATGGGTTAAGATCCATTTGACAATTTCATATTCAAAGGAAGAATATGAAAGGGTTTTGGCTTTGATTTTGGACTTAGGTTTTGATTGTTTGATTGAAGTTTGGATTTATATATAAGCTCATGATTATAGGGTTGATTGAATCATGAGAGAAAATCAAGAGTTTGGCTTGATTTGAAATTGATTTGGCTAAGTTAAAGATTTTGACTTGAAAGGATTAGATTGGATTTTGGGTAGATTTGGGTTTGATTTTTTTTTTTTGGAATAGGTTTTGATTCTTTGAATTTATATTTTATTTATATATGTGAATATAAATGAGAATATAAATGGATCATGAGAAAATTTCAAGAATTTGAAGTGGTTTAATCATGATTTGGGCTAAGTCCATTAAGAAGGATTTAAAGGACTTAGGAAAATTTTGAAGTTTGGAGTTTAAATTTTTGAATTTCGTTTGATTGATTTATATTCATATTTCATTTATATATGTGAATTTAAATGAGGATATAAATCATTTATGAGAAAATCTTATGATTTTGATATGGTTTGATCAAGATATAGGATAAGTTCTTTAATGGAAAATTAAGGGACTTAAGAAGATTTTAAATTGGGAATTTAATTTTTGCTTTTGATTTGATTGATTTATATTTATATTTCATTTATATATGTGAATATAAATGAGAACATAAATGGTTTTTGAGAAAATCCCATGAGTTTGAAATGATTTGATCATAATTTTGGCTAAGTCTATTAATGGAAAATTAAGGGACTTCGAAGAATTTCATGAATTGATTTGGAATTTGAGTTTGATTTGATGGATTTGAATTTATATTTCATTTATATATGTGAATATAAATGAGAATATAAATGGATTATGAGAAAATCTCAAAGATTTGAATTGGTTTTGATCATGATTTTGGTTAAGTCCTTAAGGGAGGCTTAAGGACTTAGGAAAATTTGAGCTTAGGAATTTTGATGGATTTTGATCATGGGTTTTAATCATGGATTTCGATCATGGATTTCAATCATGGAATTGATTTTAGGTTTGGATAAAATCAAATAGAATTAATTTGGAGTCAAACTTGAATGAAGGAAAGTGAGGGATGGTTCAAGCTAAGGGTAGGCAAATTTTTCTAACACCCCTAAGGCATGACCTACTCCTATGGCTAACTCTTCTAAAGTCTAGGGCTAGGTTGAGTGTCAACCTAATCATTAGATATGTCTTAAGACTAAGGAACTCCTAAGGTCTAAGAGAGGCCTTATGTCTAAAATGGAGGGGTTGAGAACTCATTTTAAAAATAAGGTCAATAAAGGGCACCTGATAGGTGTGGTGTGACTGACAAGGAACACTGCACGTATTGGTGTCGACCGAAATGATCAAAAATACCGAGAGATCACAAGCACTAACAAAAATAATTTATCCTTGACCCAAGGAAAAGAAAGAATCCAGAGCTTAGTGTAGTGTGGCTCTACTCATGTCCAAGACATAAGAGAGAGGGAAAAATCTTCTAAGGGATAGAGTGTGAACCTTCCACTAGAGAAGTAGGTCCAAGTCATCCACAAGGGGATGAAAGGTTTTATTTGATTTGAATCTCACTAAGGAGAAAAAAGATTTGATTTATTTCACTAGGAAAGAGGGTTGAATTTGTTTCAATTTTGTTAGGTTTGAATTTTTAGATGAACCCTGTTGGTTTGCAATGGACTGTACTAAGTAGAGCCACATGGGCTAAACTCAGTTTACCAATCCAAAGGGTAGTACTAAACACATAGTAGGACTAACCAACCAAAGGGATGTATGTAGCATACTAGGAAGAAAATTAGTAAACTTCTATCCTCCAAAGTAGAGACTAGTTGCTGGGGTAATCTATTAGCAAGGTAATAGATTGAACCCAACCTAGGGCTGACTATTGAGTGAATGCCGCTGGGGGACTTAAATCAACTCAAAGATAGTCAAGATTAATTTTTTTATTATTTATTTTTTAGATTTATTTGTTTTGATTATGATGATTCAATTGGTTTACAATGAACTGTATTGAGTAAGAGGCATGAAGGCCTAGACCTGACTAAGATTTACCAATTCAAAGGGAGTAGTCTACCAACCATAGGGTAGCACTATCCAAACAAGGGAGAATGCCTTTTTGGTGTATGTTGACCTCATTTTTAGAATGAGCTCTCAACCCCTCCATCTTAGGCATAGGATTCCTCTTAGACCTTAAGATTTCTTAGTCTTAAGACACATCTAGTGATTAGGTGGACACTCCCCTAGCCCTAGAAGACTTAAAAGAGTTATCCATAGGAATAGGTTATGCCTTAGGGGTGTTAGGAAAACTTTCCGACCCTTTAGCTTAAATCATTCCTCACTTTCCTTCTTTCAAGTCAAGCTCCAAATCAATTCTATTTGATTCTCTCCAAATTCAAATAAACTCAATGATTCAATTCCATGATTGAAATCCATGATTGAAATCTATGATTAGAACCCATGATCAAAATTCCATCAAAAATTCCTAAGTCTAAATTTTTCCTAAGTCCTTTATTTTTCCTTAAGGACTTAACCAAAATCATGATTCAATCTTTTCAAATCTTCAAAATTTTCTCATACCACATTTATATTCTCATTTATATTCACATATATAAATGAAATATAAATGCAAACCCATCAAATCAAATTCAAAACTCAAGGTCAATTAATGAAAATTTTCCTAAGTCCCTTTAATTTTCCATGAAAGGACTTGCCAAAATCAATCTTAAACCTTGATCAAACCTATTCAAATTCATGGGATTTTCTCAAAACTTATTGATATTCTCATATATAAATGAAATATAATATAAATCAATCAAATCAAGGCAAAAATTAAATTCTAATTTAAAATCATTGAAATTCCCTTAAATCCATTAAATTCCCTTTAATGGATCAATCTAAACCTTGATCAAACCTATTCAAACTTATGGGGTGTGATTAACTTAATTAGTTTACTTGAGGGGTGTGATTAATTATTAAATTTAATTAGGGGTTTGATTTAAGCTTAATTTAAGAGTTAGTTTTAATGCAATTTATTTATATTAATTTGGTTCATTAAGATTGTGGATTAATTAATTAAGTTTGCATTAATTATATATTTGATTAATTAAGTTTGATTATGGGTAATTAAAATTTAAAAATATCAGATTAATTAAGGTTTGTTTAATTAAAGTTTAATGACTTAATTTTCCACATGTGAGTGATTTGATTTAGTTAAGTGTTTTACTTAAATTTGATTTGATTAAAGGATTATTATTATTATCATCATTGTTATTAAGTGAATTAGTTGTTTGTTTCATTTCAATTAAGTTTGATTATTTATGATTAGAGTTTTATTTAATTTGATTCATTTATTATGTTTGTTTGATTTTATTAACATATTTAATTTAGTTATTAGGCTAAAATATTTAATGGTTAATTTATCTTATTCCAAATGGATGTGATTTAATCATATGTTAATTAAGTTACTTTAACTTTATTTGGTTTAATTTGAATAATATCAAATGATTATTTTGAATTGGTTTGTTAATCAATTTGTTTTCTAATTTATTTAATGATTAATTAGTTTTAGTTTATTTATATTCAATAAGGAGTTTCATATGATTAAGACTCCATGCTTAGTATAGGTTTAGTTATATTAGTTTGACCCATGTTAAAGTTTCCTAGATTTGTTTAATTTTAAGTTTGATTTAAGATTTAACTCATTTAATTAAGATTATTTAAATTTTAATCATATTTAATTTAATTTCTTAGAAGGATGATATTTTTCTGATTTGAGGTTTGATTAATGATTTCTTAAGTGTTATTTCATTTCTGGTTTTGATTTTGATATTTAAATTATTTTTAGATTATATTTAAATTAAGTATTTAATTGATTAAACTTTAATCTTAAGTGTTTGTTTGGGGTTTATTAAGATTCATAAAATCACATTTTTTTCTTAAGAGTCCTAGATGTCAATTGAAGTAATTTAAGCTATTTTGAAAATTTTTGTAAATTTCTGAATTTTTATTTGATTTATTTTATTAAAATGGACAATTTAAATTTCAAATTTTAATTTTTCCCAATCTAGAAGTCCTTTTCACTTGAGCTTTCTATGGTAGGTGTGTTTTAACTTTAGTTTCAATCCCTGAAAATTTCAACTTAATCTCATATGTAGTTTTGGTTTAATTAATAAAATATGATTTTTACTAAAAGCCAAATTAAGCTTAAAATACTTAGTAAATTTAAAATTTTTGGATTTGTTAGAATCCTCTCGAAAAGATGAATCCAACGAGTCCTTGTTTGTAAATTTTGGTTAAGTCTTTTATTTTCTATGAATTGTTGAAGCTTCAGGTGATTTAAAGTAATTTTTTAAATAAACAAATTGGATTTTTATATTTAGCAAAGTCAGCGTGTCATGCGGCGATGACGTGACAATGCGGTGCCACATGGCACCGTGTGATTGGGCGTGCGATGCTGTGTGGCATGCGCGTGATTGCGGTGCGCGACGGCCTGATGTCGCGAGCCTGGGAGAATGACCAACATCGAGAGTGACGCGATTCACTGCCCCCACGATCGGATAGTCGATCAGATCCAATGATCGAGGATTGGGCGTCGGTGAGATCGTCGATCGCAAAATCGCAATCGGACGTGATCGATCGCGCTATCTCAAGGCGGCCCGCGTGATCCGAGCCGTCCGATCCCATGAACCACGAGATCGAATGGTTGCCGCCACCACGTAGTGAATAATAAATTCAAGATTTTAAAAAGAAAAAGAGAGTTTCTAAGTGAAAACTTGTCCAAATGGACTCATTTTCACATCGATTCACACCAGAAAAATTCTATTTTTTAATTGGAATGATTTAAAGTAAAAATATGGGATTATCTAGGGTAGATTCCTAAAAAAATCATGCAAAAACCATCACAAAATGAAGGATCCTAAGGTTGTCTATGATTTTTGAAGATTTCCTCACTGAGGATGATTTCTGGCAGCGGTGATGACTCAAGCGAACTCCTAGGCATGTGAGGAAGTTTTGGAATGATTTTTAGCCTTTGCCTCCCTTTGGAATGTCATTTTATCCAATCTTCACTGCCGCCTTGCAGGAAAAGCTTCTATTTGTATTTTTGAGCTAAAAAATGGCTCAAAGAGGTGGGGGATGAGTTTCCTTTTACTTTGGGGAGCTCTTGGGGGTTGAATAGTGGTAGGAGGAAGAGGAATGAAGCCTCATTTCCCTCTCCTTTTATAATGGCCAAAAATCCACCCTTTTTTGAATTTTTTAGATCCAAAGTATCATCATTTTGCTTAGGGTGGTTGGGATGGATAATGGATTAATTGAAGACTTTAGATTTTTGCTCCAAATTCCTCTCTTGTTTTCATATGATCAGCTCTATTCAATGTAAATGTTGGGGATGAGTTAAGTGCATGTGATGGAGGAGAATTAAATGAGGTTGGGTGGAATTCTATGTGGGGGAGGATTCATGAGGGATTTAATTAGGTTGAGTTGATTTTGGGCCGATCCCAAATGGGTTTGGGTCGGGTTTGATCAGCCCCCAATGGGTCATGGGCTGATTTCAGGGGATTTGACCCAATTTGGGTCATATGGGTCATATCAAATCATATTAAGTTAGGATGACCAATTGGTCAAATTGGGTCAGTCCAAGCTTAGGTTAGGTTGAAATGATAATTTGAAGAGTTTGGTATGATTAATTTGATTTAATTTGGCTTAGAATTGATTTTGGATCATTTGAAATCAAATGGGTCAAATGGGTCAAATGGGTCAAGTTGACCAATTAGACCAAAATTGGCCAAATTAGCTTGAGTTATGGGTTGATTCAAGTTCAATTGGCTAATTGAAGATGAATGTGGTCTTTGGTTTGAATCAATTTGGATTTAATTTGGATTTAGGCCAAATTGACCCTTTATGGCTCAAATGGGCTTGATTGAACAAATTGGGCTTAATTATGGCTTTGGTCAAGTCCAATAATCAATTTAGAATGAACTTGAGCCATTAGTTCCAATCAATTTAGGTTAAATCATGATTTGACCCAATTTGGCCCTTTAGGCCAATTTGGGTCAACTTGGATCAAATGGCCAATTGGGTTTGGTTTGGCTCAATTGGTGGTCAAGTCATATTTAAATATTGATTATGGGTTGATTCAAATCATTGGTTTCAATCAATTTGATGTAGGATGAGTGTTGGCTAGTTTTATTTCATTTGGGCTAAGGGTTGACTTGATAAAATGACTAGGTTGACTTGGTTTGACATAATTAATTGTAATTGATCATCCTAGGGTGATCAACAATCATGGTGGAAGGTTTTGGTGAGCTTAGTTCAATCCAATTTGGGTTGGATTTGAAGTTGGATCAAATGGATCCTTTAGATCACTTTGGGTCAAGTGGACCTAAGTGGGTCAATTAGTTTAGTTTTGGATTGATTCGAGTTTAGTTGAACTTATATATGAGCCCTAGTTTGAAATATAAATTCAACGATAATCAATTTGGAGTCCAATAGGTTTTGGCTCAATTGAAAGTTTTAAGTCAAAAGGACTAAGTTAGGCTTGACTTGGGTTTACTTGAATTTGGTTTGATGATTATAGGTTTTATTTATATTTGGATAAATGATCGAATGAATGATTGATTCGAGAGAAAATCCGTTAGTTTTGACTTGATTTGGATATAATTTGGCTAAGTCCAAATAATTGGCTTAAAAGGATTAGATTAAGTTTAGATTTGATTTTCGATATAGTTTTGGTCATTTGAATTTGGATTCCATTTATATTTATAAATATAAATGAAGGAATAATTGATTTATAAAGAAATTAATTAAGTTTGATTTGATTTGAAGGGATTTTTGGCTAAGCTTATGAATATGATTCATATGGCTTAGGAAGGGTCTTAGGATTTGAATTTGATTTTGGGTTTCAATTATTTGGAGTCAAATTTGAAATTAGATTTGGAATTTGAATTTGAATTTGAGGTTTGGTTTGAGATTTAAATCTAGGTTTGATTTTAGAAGGTGTATATGGAGAGGGTTTAGGTTATAGGATAGATGATTTTCTTAAGCCCTAAGGCATAGCCTAATCCTATGGTTAAGCTTCTAAGTCTCTAAGCTTAGGTTAAGTGTTCACCTAATCATCAGAAGTGCCTTATGACTAAAGAGTTCTTAGTATTTAGAAGATTTCTAAGTCTAAGAGGATGAGGTTGAGAGCTCACTCCAAAAGTGAAGTTAACAAAAGGATGTCCAATAGGTGTGGTGTAACTGACAAGGCACACCGCACGTATTGGTGTTGGCCGAAATAATCAACAACATCTAGAAGATTGCAACAAACAATGGAAGTGATCTATACCTAGACCCAAAAGGTAGATAGAATCATGATCTTAGTGCAATGCAGCTCTCTTTATTCCATGGGCATAAGAAGACTAGAAGAAATCCATTGGGATTGAGTACATGAACCTTCCACTTGGAAAATAGGTTCAAGCTATCTGCTAGGGATAAGAATTTAAGTTTGATTGTGAATATGATTAGTTTGGGTGTGTATCTGCTGGGGATAAGAATCTATAATCTGGTGGGGATTAAGATCAAATTGATTTTAATTTGTTTTATTTTAATTGATGTTGAGGCATCCACTAGGGATATGTGCTGGAATCTGCTAGGGAATGGGTATGTGAACCTTCCATTAGGGAAGCAGGTTCAGGCTATCCACTAGGGATAAGAATTTAATTAGATTTCTTTGATTTATTTGATTAGATAGCACTAGGGAGGTTGGCTCAATTTGTTATGGCTCCACTAAAGAGAAGAGTTCTATACTGAGGGCATATCCACCAGGGATACACACTCAGTTAGATTTGTTTGATTTAGATCTAAGTTCCACTAGGGAGGCTAATTTTATTTGCGCCTCACTGGGAGAAGTTTGGTTTGTCTGATATGTTTAATTTGACTCCACTAGGGAGATTAGTTTTGAACCTGTGGTGTGTGATGGACTACACTAAGAAGGAACCACGGGGGCCTTGGCCTGTCTTAGATTTATAAGTCCAAAGGGGTATTCTACCTACCATAAGGTAGGACTATCCGACCTAAGGGTTGTCTTGGTCTTTCTCCTTTGCATAGGATGATCTTGATGGAAGAAGGTAAAATGATGATTTAACAAAGAGGGAAAATTTGATTTAAGGGATTTGAATTTAATGTGTTTTGGACCTTCCATTTAAACCAAGGGGTAGTCTACCCACAAAGGTAGTATCTAGCCTGGGTGCCTTCGGTGCAGGGGGAAAGAAAGTTGACTTACATCTTTCAAAGTAGGATTAGGTGATATGTCGATGGCGTAACAAGTCAATCCTGACCTAGGAAAACTATTTGAGCGAATGCTGCCATGGACTCATATCAACTCAAGAATAGTCAGAATTAATTTAATTTTAGATGGACCTTATCAGTGTGTGATGGATCTACTAAGAAAGAGCTAATATTAGCCTAGACCTATCTTAGGTTTACAAATTCAAAGGGATAGTCTACCAGCCATTAGGTAGAACTAACCAACCTAAGGGGTGCATTTCAGTTTGCAATGGTCGAGTGAGGAAGAAAGCGAGGACTCACATCTTCCTAAACAAGAAACCACTAGGGTGATCGATTGCTTCCAAAAAACCGATTTGCCGAGATCATCATGAAAAGAATGCGTAATAAACTTATATTTTTCAAAGTAAAGATGACCATCAGGGTAACTCGTTGGTGGCACAACAAGTTGAACCTGACCTAAGGGTGACTACTGAGAGAGTGCCAACTCAGAGACTTATCTCAACTCAAAGTAATCAGACAATTCCTGTAGGGAGTTTTGCTGACACTGCCCTAAAGATATGATGTTTGCTTGGGAAAGGGGCACTAAGGGCTTGAATTCCTAATCCATAAGCGAAGATATATTTTGTTTATTTTATATTTGTGTGGATCCTGTTGGTTTGCAAGGGACCACATTGAGAAGGAGCTTATATCAGCCTAGTCCTATCTCAGACTTACTGGACCAAGGGAGAATCTGTGCATCCAGAATAAATTCTCTAACCATAGGGGTGGTTAATAGGAAAGGGGGGGACTGTCCAATCCAAAAATAAATGGGTAGTGTCTAAATGGTATTGCTAAGGACATGATCTAAATAGAGTGACAACATGGGAGGTGCCGCTAGGGGCTTTATCCAAAATCCTATAAAAGAGAGCTTGTAGGTATTCGGTGGTCAACTCAAGGAGAAAGCATGGGGACTCACATCTGCCAAGAGTGGTGTATCCATCGAGTGGGTTGCCGTCAGCATGGAAAAAACTAACCAAACTAAGGTGCCCATCGATGACAATCAAAGGTCTATGTCGGCTTACATCTCTAAAGCGAACTAATCATCGGATAGTCATCTTCTTGACATCCAGACCAATAATAAATGAGGAGTCCTGTGTAAGGTCTAGACCCAAGCTTAAAGTAGTTAGGAGGAAAGAAGCCACTGGGAGACTTATCCTAGACCTTAAATATACTCAACCTAGTCAATGCATAGTGGCTAGTCCAGGAAGAAAGCGTGTAGGCTTACATCCTCTTAAACAAAGTCAACATAGGATAGCTTACCGGCTGTGCAGTAAGGTTTACCAATCTGACAAGGCACTCGTTAGTTTGCAATGGTCAAGTCAGGAAAAAAGTGAGGGGACTCACATATGCCAGACAAGTGAACACTGGGGTGACACACCAGTAAGGTAACATGCCAGCCTGACTTATAGCAGCTAATGAGTGAGTGTCACAGGGGCTTGCTCCCATGTCAAAATAGCCCGAGATAAAAGATATATGTTTATTTGTGTTGTGAAAGAGGTAATAGGGTGTCGCTTGTGTTCTCTTACACCTATCCTAAACACGTCAAAGAATGGATGAAATGGTGCCACAGGGGCAATTGTGACTCCACCAAGAAGGATCGTCGGTACAAGGTGCCATCCACAAGAGCGTAGGAATGGTCTCTCAACTTCAGCTGGTGTGCTAGTGATTTCTCTTGAGGTAGTTTGCCTATATTTAAATAACTCATGAATTATTGTCTCCAATATGACTCCTTGTTATTTTTGGCAATGACAACCTCCCCTTCAAGAGAGAATCTCTCGATGAGTTTGACATCAACAAGGGATAACACTTGTCTATTCTGGACCCTTATTAGAATGGACTCATCTTTCGGACATGCCAACTCTTTGGCAAGCTTGGCTAATGCGTTTGCTATTGCATTTTCTCTTGAGAAATCTTGTAAATGGTAACCTCTAGGATTTGGGCCAATAACTCCATAGTGTACTTGTGGTAATGATGGAGTTTATGTTTTAAAACTTTGTAAGACCTAGCGATTTGGTTGATGACTAACTGAGAATCTCCAAAGATGTTGATACTATGGACGCATAGTATAATGACTAACTCCAAATTGATAATTAGAGCCTTATATTCAGCTTCATTGTTGGTGCATGGATTGGATAGATGATATGAGAATTTCATCACATCACGGTCTGGAGTTATGAGAACTATTCCTACCTTGGGATAGTAAATTATGACCATCACATCTCCCATAAGCATTAGTATCCCTAAGTTCATGATTTGTTCATCGTGAGATCATCATTAAGCGACAAGGAGTGGATGTGTTGCTAAGAAATCAAGTGCTTGTCCTTTCATGTCACAGAGGGGTATGAATGTGATGTCAAACTGTGACAAAATTATGGACCATCATGCCAACCATCTGGATAGCATCAGCTGTGTCATGAGATATTACACTGGACTGATTCTGGAGATTAGATTTACCTTATGAGAAAGCATGTAGTGTCATAGCTTTATGGATGTAAAGATTAAAGCTAGGCAGTGATTTTAATAGGTTGATAGTTTGCCGAGGATTAGATGAGAGAGAGCGCTTTCCCTTTGTCATTGCCTTGGGCCAACAAAGCACCAAGGGAGTCATCTAATGTAGTGGTGTAGAAGAGCTTACCCGGATAGGCTTAGAATTGGCGGTGTCGTGGTGCTTGATGTCTTCAAAGCATCCACTTGTCATCCCACTTGAACTTGGCATCCTTTTTGACAAGTGCAGAGAATGTTTGGCATCTTCTTGATAGGTTGGATATGAAGCGTCTTAGATATGCCAACCTCTCTTAGAATGATCTGAGTTGAGTTAGACTTTTAGGGGGTGGCATTTTTAAGATAGTCTTAATCTTCTCCAGGTCGATTTCAATTCCCTAGTGTTGGACAACAAACCCCAGGAATTTTCCTGAAGCTACTCCGAACGCACACTTTAGGAGATTCATTTTGAGGTTATATTATCTTAACCATTCGAAAACTACTCTCAAGTCAAAGAGATGGTCTTCCTTTTCTTTACTTTTGACAACGAGATCATCAACATAGAATTCAACTTGATGATGAATGAGTTCATCAAAGATTTGAGTCATGGCCCATTGGTATGTGACACCAGCATTTTTAAGGCTGAAAGGCATGACTTTATAATAATAAATCTCGATCGAGGTTCAAAAAATAGTATTTCTTTCATTCTCGGGGGCCATCTTGATTTAGTTGTAGCCAGATGACCCATCCATAAAGGAGAATACTGCATAAGATGAGGCAATGTCCACCATTAATTCTGGTATAGAAAGTGGAAATTCATCCTCAGGATATGCCTTATTTAGATCCCTAAAATTGACACATATACAAATTTAGCCATTCTTTTCTTAACTGGATGGATGACACCGCCATATTTTTTCTTTGATAAACTAACATCGATTAGTTTCTTGATTACTGAAGTGACTTGTTATTCAATGTCTAATCGCATGAGTCTAGGACCTTGCTTTATAAGGTTAAGATTAGGTTTTATTGCTAGTTTGTGGACTGCTATGCTAAGAGATAAATCGGGCATTTCTTCATAACTCTATGCAAAACAATCCTTAAACTCAACTAATAGCCTAACTAAGTCATTAGTTTCTTCTTCATTTAATAAAGAACTGATGTATGTTGGATGTGGATTATCTTCGATTCCCAAGTTGATTTCTTTGAGCTCGTCGATGGTTGATCTGATCTCTTCTTCAAACTCTGGCATTACATCTCTAATTTCAGGCTCGCTTGGGTCATCTAAAGTTTCTAAACATACCTCCTCACAAGAGTTAGCATGATTTGAGAAACTTATTAGACTCCAAATGATTTATGATGACTAGGCAATGATTGTCATCATTGACTAGACCCACTGTGCCGAATCCTTGGCCTGGTCTTGATTGAGGATCTATGGTTTGCTTATCCCATATCCTTTCAAAGTATTCTGACCTATGTTTAGACCAAGTATGCGGGATTAATACCATCTTTGCTAAGTTAAGAACATAAGGCGAGTACTAATCAAAAGGTAATTCTATTAAATCTTTAAATGAATTATCCTCAAGTTCTACATTGGCTTCCTGACTTAAGGATGATGCTCCCAACAAAAATCTCTTTGGCTTGACATCTGTGGATGACTTGGGGCCTCCTTAACTACTAAACCTTCAACTTTCTGGGAAGAAAGTGAGGTTAAAGCTTAAGTTCCCAATTGTTGTCTGACTGTTCTACATAACAGTGATTTTGATACATTCATACTTTGCTTGCAGGCCTAGTCTTCACACTGTCTTGCTCAAATGTCACCTTTAAAGGGACTCGCTGAGAGGGGTTGGTTGGCATGCTAACCATGTGAGACTCATCCTCCGAACTGGACTCCAAGTCTATGTGGATAGCGGGGCTACTTCTGTGAGCTGGAACATAGCTCCTACTGGTTGGCCACCAGCAATGAGGTCTTCCACCTCTAGAACTGCCTCTGAATTTACCTCCCTTGCTCTACCTGGTGTGATCAAGTCATCCTACCATATGTTCATATGGAGGAACAAACTGTGGGCAGAATGTAACATCTGGCTCTACCTCCTCTTTGGTGTTTGATTCTCACTCACTTGTACTTTCATTTTCTCTTCCTTTTTTTTCTTTTTCATCTTTTTCTTTTATTTCTTTTTCTTTTGTTTTGAACATTCACCAAGCTCAAGAGAATAGAATTTTTGATTTGGAGGAAGATAGTAGGTTGCATCTTCATAAATCTTGACCTTTCTAACTGAGAATGGATTCAAGTCTCCTCTTACATAATACTCAATTCCACCTCTTCTAAATTTGATGCACTGGTGCAAAGAAGATGGAACTGTATTGATTAGATGTATTTAAGGCCTATCGAGCAAAGCAGTGAAAGATGTATCTCAGTCTATTATGTTTGACTTCTATCTTCCAATCATCTATCTCTAGTGGTAACACTATGGATCCTAAAACCCTCTCACTTTGTTTGTTGAATCCTCTCAACATCATCCGATCTCCTCAAAGTTCATAGATATCAATCATCAAGTAGGCAAGGGTTTTTAGACTCATAATATTCATGGATGCACCTTGATCAACTAATACCCTGAAGAGCTTGAATCTGCCCATGTCCATTGTGATGTAGAGGGGATGGTTGTGCTTGGTTGTCCCCAAAAGAAGGTCTTCATCCATGAATGTAACTCCACAGGCTTCTCTTGAATAACATGCCTCCTCTCCAATAGCGGTCAGCTGAGCTAAGCATATTTTTGGATCAATAAGAGCTTTGCTCAATGACTCCCTCATCTCTTTGGATAAGACAAGGGCATCATATATGCTTAATTTAGCTAGCAACTTTCTTAGGTGATCGAGGACATTGTAGTCAACTCTGGGCTGATCCTCCACAAGCATATCCATGGGCGGAGCATCTTGTAGAGGGGTTTCTTGATCACTAGAACCAATGACTTGTTTACCCTTATCCTGAGGTGCAACCCTAGGAACTAGAACTTTGCCACTATGGAGGTTGACTTCAATGACTTCGTGAGATGATTTAGTGGAAAGTTCTACCTGCTCATCAGGTTCACCTACACCTTCTCCTATGGGATCATCAGAGTCGGATGACTCCAAATCAATCTCAATGGGTGAACCCAAATGATTGTGAAATGAAAATCTATTTATAAATCAAAAGGAATGATCAACTAAGATTATCATTATTTTGTAGACTTGGAGAGTTTTCAAGATGAATAAAATCTAGAGTATCAAAAATGGACAAGATGTAAGTGAAAGCTTTCTTCATTGATTTCTTCTTAGATGGAGGTACATGATAGAAATCTAATAAAGTAAGCGAGGTAGGGTTTAGTACCCTTGTCCACTGATACAATGCTCCTACTGGCAGAAGAGGAGCTTGTGGAGGAAGAAGTAGTAGCTGCAATGGTGAATGGAGTGCCAGACTCGGATGGTGGTTATGCTACTATGCTATCTCAGGCAAGTAAGGTGGACTACAGCTGCTGCTGCTGGGCAACTACCTCCTTCAAGTTGTCCATAGTAACTTGCAAACCATCCTTAGAGTTGGAGGTTTGAGTTGCTTCAGGCACCTACAAGGGTAACTTTCTAATCTTAGAGATGATTTTCTTGGAGGTTCTGGATAAGGAGATATCCCAACCTTCATCGGTCTTAAGAAGATCACTTGTATCCCCAAGGATTACCCTAACAAAATTGGAGGGTTGTTCTAGTAGATATTCTTAAGGATGACAATGGCACCCAACTTGTAGCTACGCTCAAGCCAATCCTTAAAGGTAAAGCAATCTTCTAAGACATGACCTAGCATGCGGTGGTAGGGGCAAAAGTTTGGATCATGACTTGCCCGCATCCTCCGGCCTCCTAGGCTCTGGTAACTAAAAATCAAGCTTCTTTAAGAGATTCTTAAAGATCTTCCTGATTACCTCCCTCTTGAATGAATAAGGCTTATTTAATTTGACAGCAAGAGTAGGTAAATGGTAGCTACCTGGTAGTGGATAGGAGTACCGTTGCTGATGTTATGGATGGGGATACTACTGTTGATGCTATGGATGGGAATACTGCTGAGCAAGTGGAGGTGGAGGCCACTATGCAAACTAAGGTGGCTGATATGATGGCCAAGGTGGTGGTAGAGGGTCATGCTCTAGATCTATCTACAACCACGATCGCTTCCCTTATCAACTATTGTGACTACCCCTGGATTTTTCTCAAATGCCTTCTATGGTTTGAGCTTGGCCGGCTGATCTTGGAAAGGTAATTGTTTGACCTCTCCTTCTAGAGTAGCCACCTTGTTGATTAATTTCTTAAATGTCTTAATGGTAAACCCTTTAAGCATGAAGGTGACTGGGCCATGAATATTCTTGAGTAAAATTTCAATGGCATGCTATTCAGACAGTTGTGGTTCACATTTCATACTTAAATTGCGCCATCTAAGAATGAAACCAATAAGGGACTAACCAGGGTGTTGTTGAGCTACAACGAGAATGCCCACAGTTACTCTTTTTTGAGCTCAACAAATCTCTTAATAAAGAGTTGCTCCAACTCAGCAAATGTCTTCACTAAACTATTAAATAGTTCAACACACCAATCAAATGTGATGCCTATCAAACTACTAACAAAGAGATATAATAAGAGTGCATTGCTGCCACCAGTATTGCAACATCCTGCCCTGAAGTGTGCTATGTGCTGATGAGGGTTCCCACTGCCATCAAAAATTTTGAAGGAAGGAGGCACAAAACCCTTAGGATATTGGACACCATAAAATTCCTCTGGGTTGGGTCTACTCTTTGGAATAGATGAGCCATCTCGGGCATCTCGGGCTTGTGCCAATGCATCATTCACTTGCTGCTCCACCAACTGTTTC
This sequence comes from Cymbidium sinense, assembly GCA_021442155.1. Taxonomy (NCBI): domain Eukaryota; kingdom Viridiplantae; phylum Streptophyta; class Magnoliopsida; order Asparagales; family Orchidaceae; genus Cymbidium; species Cymbidium sinense. The sequence goes on along the minus strand of CM038218.1, from coordinate 186,385,297 downwards.
ATATCTTTTTCTTGCATGGAGGTGTTGTCCACCACCTTTCTATGTGCGCCATTGTCATCATGGAGAAGTGCTTTTAGTGATCTAGGACATGTGCTAACTCGTGATGATCTATCTCATCTTATATATATGATACTAAGGCCCGGTTTTGAAGTGCACTAACAAGTCTTCCATCCTCCATCCGTTGATCGATCATCCTTTTATTTAAGCTGTTGATAGAGGTGTTGGGTTGAATGGATGGCGTCATCTTCATCAACCACAATACCTTCCTAACTATAATGATCTATATGAAGGGAGCTCCTAGTATCGACCATATGAACCTCGATTGAATCCTCAAGAAGATCATCCTCATCTGGATCAAAGCTAATCTTTCACTCCTCATAATCTGATCGATCACTCCCTAGAAGCTCTCTCTTCTCTATAAAGTATTATTCCAGAATCTCTTGTAGGAAATGATCTAACTGTACCGGTACAAATATATGTTGTTGGCCGATGGAGGGGCTACGCTCACTGACGGAGATGCACTTAACACCGCTATCCGGAGTGCTAGCTCTGAGGGGTCATACGGAAGAGACATGCTCATGGCTACTCATTGGTGTAGTGTCCTTAGGGAGATCCACTGCCACGGGGATAGCAGAACTGTCCCCTTCCCCTTCTACGGCTGCTGCTATCACTGCCTCTAATAATGATGATTGTGGTGGTGCGACCACGATGCTGCGGTGTCACCACTCCTTCACCAAGACTGAAGTAGGAGGTCGAGTAGGGGAACTCACCCTCACCCCAGTCGGTGGAGTAGATGAAGTGGGATCCTTCGACCGTAGTCGGATCACCAATGGGGCTTTCTTCTCCCCGGATGTTATGTGCCTTTGTAGGCACGGTAGATAGAGGGACCTGAACAGGTGATGGTGGGTGAGGAGTGGATCGGTGTGGTGGAAGCAACACTAGCTTTCTTTGGGTAGGAGCACCTCTCCTATTGTGGGTGGGTAATTCATCGAGAATGATCGCACTGTAGCACACCGATCGAAAGTCCATGAGGCTGGGCCAAGACCGCCTAGCACCATGTCTCTCGCTAGTAATCTATATAGATACCTGGACCTCGCTAGCCCTCTCCTGTCTGATGTGTCTTCCCACACTGCTAGGGATGACAGAACATAAATCAAATTGAGCCCCGGACTTTGATCATCTGTAAGCTCTGCCAACTCAGCATAGAACTGATCTAAGGCCAGCATATGACCTTCTCCTGTCACTGATAGGAGCCTCAAAATGAATTATGAATAGAGGTGAAATTGAGATCTTCCTAATGTCTTCCTCTCCATCAAAACTAGATAGGGGTGAAACTTGCTCTCTGTGATAAGAGGAGACACTATCCTAGGTAACTCCTTTGCTGCAAAAATTGCCTCTAGCACCTTGGCTATGCGGTCATGATGCCACTTGATCTTGCGGCATCGGTTGCAGCACTGAGTCCTACTAGGAGGGGCGGCATGAGAACTAGACCCAACCTCATAAGTGGGTGAGACTATCCCTGAAGATAGGGTAGCCTTCCCCTTAAAAGGAGCCAACGAGTGGGTGCTAGCCCGTACTGGGGAAGGAAGGGGAACCACTGAGTGCATTCATACTGGAACTTCAACTGCTACGGGAATTGCCACAGCCTTCCTCTTCAATGACAGAAACTCTAAGTTAGATAGCATCTCAACCTGGATGACCAACTTCTACCTGGTCACCACACTTCTACTGACGAGTGAGGGTGGTCCCCTCACAAGTGATCCTAGCCCCCTCAAAACCTCATCCAAAATGAATGAGGTGGGAAAGGTCAGTCTACGGGAGGCTGGCCCGATCCAAAGCCAAATCCATCCGAAAGGAAAAGTAAACACGTACTTTTGAGCTCCCATGTGAAAACCCAAAGCACCGGCCGATCAAATGTTATCTACATTTGTGGAAATATAACTTGCATCAGATTTTTGTATTGATATTTGTTCCATGCAAGTAACAAAAGTTTGGAGTTTTGAACCCACACTCAACGATTCAAATGTGTTAAGTAGGGTTCATTGGAGAGATTTGGATATTGAGGAGAGTCTTTGCCATTTGATTTTGATTTAGAACCTATACTTAAATGATTTAGGTAGGTTGGGTGGGGTTCTAAAATTTGAGGAGAGATTTTTCTTGGAGATATTTGTGTTTTGTGCATTTTGTTTGAAAATATTGATAGTTTGAAAGACCTTTACTTAGCAAATTTGGGTATGCTAAGAAGAGGTTGTGATTATGTATTTGAAATATTTTTGCTTGTTAAGATTTGATTGTGTGATATTTTGATTTGAAAATGAGGCTTATTGTTCATGGGATGAACCTTGCCTCACCATGAGGATGGTGAAGAGGTTCTTAATTTTGGTCATCTCCTTTGTTTGATTAATTTTAATTTTCACCTATTGGGGGAATCCAATAGGGATTTTAGGACCTACACGAAGTGAGGTCTTAAAACCTAAAGGATGTTGGAGAGCTTTGCTTAAGGATGAAATAAGCTAAGTGCCAACAAAAAGAATGATAGTCTCGGGCCTATAAAATATAAGTCCACTATTGATGCTTATAGACAATAATTGCCTACTAAAGATGGAGAGAGGAACCCTCCCCAGCGGTGTCACCAGAAAAATTTGTGGTGTTTATTTTTGAGGATATGAGACACCACGCAAATCTTAGGGGTACTTATTGAAGTGATGAGTATGACATTAAGGAATGATGTACTATCTCAAAAGATAGAAATCACCACCTTATAATGGACCTAATCACTTAACAAGGACTCCTAAGGCATGATGGATCTTCAATATACCAGATCTTTCCCTTTTACATTGAAAAGTAAAGTGGGGTTTATTTGCTGATTAAGTTCCTATGGAGATAAACCCTCATAGTTAATTACATCCTAAGGAATGAAATTTTTTTTAAGAATACTCTTGATTAAAGTGGACAATTAGGGTCTCCAATAATTTTAAGGTTAAGACTATCAAAGCATTGGCTATTTTAGAGAATCAAATGGGATAAATCAAGGAGAAGATTTGTCTTTAGAATCCAAAGGGAGAAAGTAGGAAATGCTCATGATACTAGGAAGCCTAGTGAGCATTCCAATCTATCTTATAATTGGGCTTTATATTTTTGACATTGAAGAGAGTTAATTATTTGAGTTGATATTTTATTAGATTGTTAGGGCTTATAATTGTACAACATAAGATTGTAAAAATGCCTAAGAGATGAGGATTTATGCTTGTAGCCCACAAAGGGAAACAACAACATCAAATCCTAAATATAGGGAGCTTTGGCGAGGGCCAAAGCACAACCTAAATCTAAGGAGAAAATGGGTATATGGTTTACCTCCATAAGTGAGAATAAATTACCTGACTACTGGACTTATTATCACTGAGTGGAAGCCAGCTAACTCCTCCTATGCTTTAAACCCATGTAGGCAAGTCTTATATTTTACAAGATGGCTAGGCTGTTGTCTATTTATAGAGAAAACTAAGTCCTTAAACTCACTCCCTAAGAGACTAGAGCATGAGTGGTATGAATTCATAACTTAATGTAATGCAAATTTTATCAAATTTATTTGATTCTTTTGGACTCTTTGTTTTGACACAGGCTATAAGATTTTGTATGTCTAAATGCATGAGAACTTGATTTTAGGTCAGATCAAGAGAGAAAGGGGTGTACTTCCATCAAAGGCTCTCACAGGTTAAGCCTTCATTCTCTGGCACAGATGAAACCCCTTCTTAACAGGAGTGGAAGAATATGATATGCACGATATTATACATTCATTCATCCAGCTAAGGGGTTTCTAAAAATTTTATTATCTTAATTTAATTTCTAGGCTTTTATGTGAGGTTATGAGTTATTTTAAAATTTTAGTTATGAGTTGTTAATTGGGGTAGAAAAGTTAATTTTATCTTAAGAGCCTACCGCATTCAGGCCACACATTCAAACATCAAACATGAAGAAACTAGGTAAAGCATGATGTTCTAATACACAATCTAAACACAACATCAAACAATTTTATATACTACCGTAAAAGAATAAAAGGCCACTGTAGTCGGGTTCCGCCATATACCACGAAAAGAAAAAAAAGATGGGTAGCTCTCTTTATAGAACCTAGATTACAAAAATAATACATGCTATTGGGGTTTTCTTTTCTTCTTTTCTTCCTTCTCTTCTTTTTGATTTGATTTGCTCCAAAGGCATCACAGGGCACCCCAGGGACTAAGCCTTCTGGCCACTGCTCATCCTAATATGCTATAACACTAATCCTAATTCCTAATGTAAAATTATATCAAAAATAGAAAAAGTAAATCTAGCTACACCTGTAAAACAAGTGTTAGCTAAACACATCATACAACTTAAGCAGTTATATGAATAATTTGAACTTAGAACCCCACACATGAGTAACCAAGCCCATCTGTCCTAACGTGAGTTATGCTTAGGTGATAAGCAACCTGCACAAGAAACACATTTATATTTTTATTACAATGGCCCTTAAGCATAATCCTCTACAGAAAATATGATTAGGATAATCACGGCCTACTATCCAGGCTACAAGGCATGCACCCTAACATCCAGTCTAAAATATTACATCACAAAATAAAACACAACATCATACATATATTGACCTCATTTTTAGAATGAGCTCTCAACCCCTCCATCTTAGACATAGGACCTTCTCTTAGAATTTAAGAGTTCCTTAGTCTTAAGACACATCTAGTGATTAGGTGGACACTGTACCTAGCCCTAGAAGACTTAGAAGAGTTAGCCATAGAATAGGTCATGCCTCACGGGTGTTAGGAAAACTTCCTACCCTTAGCTTAAACCATTCCTCACTTTTCTTCTTTCAAGTCAAACTCCAAATCAATTCTATTTGATTTTCTCATGACTCAAATCAACTCCATATGATTGAAATCCATGATTGAAATCTATGGTTAAAACCCATGATCAAAAATTCATCAAAAATTCCTAAGTCTAAATTTTGCCTAAGTCCTTAATTTTCCCTTAAAGACTTAACCAAAATTATGATTCAAACCTATTCAAACCTTTGAGATTTTCTCATACTGTATTTATATTCTCATTTATATTCATATATATAAATGAAATATAAATTCAAACCCATCAAATTAAATTCAAAATTCAAAGTCAATTCATGAAAATTTTCTTATGTCTCTTTAATTTTCCATTAAAGGACTTAGCCAAATTCAATCCTAAACCTTGATCAAACCTATTCAAATTCATGGGATTTTCTCAAAACTTATTTATATTCTCATTTATATTCATATATAATAAATAAAATATAAATAATAACCAAACAAATCAAAGGCAAAAACTAAATTCCAAATTTAAAATCCTTGAAATTTCATTAAATTCCCTATAATGGATTTAACCTAAATCTTGATCAAACCATCTCAAACTCACGAAATTTTCTCAAAACTTATCCTCATTTATATTTCTCATATGTAAATGAAATACAAATATAAATCAATCAAATCCAACTCAAAAATTAAATTTCAATTTAAAAATTATTTAAATCCTTTAAATTCCCTTTAATGGATTTAACCTAAATCATGATTAAACCACTTCAAATCCTTGAATTTTTCTCATGATCTATTTATATTCTCATTTATATTCACATATATAAATGAAATATAAATTCAAACAATCAAAACCAATTCCAAAAATCAAATTCAAATCCATTCAAAATCTAGTCTAAGCCTTTCAAGCCAAAATCTTGAACTTAGCCAAATCAATTTTAAATCAAGTCAAACTCTTGATTTTCTCTCATAGTTCAATCAACCCTACAATCATGAGCTCATATATAAATCCAAACTTCAATCACTCAATGAAAACCTAAATCAAAATTCAAACCCAAAACCCCTTTCATATTCTTCCTTTGAATATGAAATTTTCAAATGGATCAAAACCCATTTGACTTCAAATCACTTGTAAATGGATTTATATTTCAATCAAAAGTCCATATACAAGATCAACCAACTTCAAATCAAGTTTTGACCAAGCCATTTGACCCACTTAGGCTCACTTGACCCAAAGTGACCTAAAGTACTCTTATGAGCCAACTTTTGATCCTAACCAAATTAGATTGAACCAAACTCATATATCCCTCTCATCACGATCAAAAATCATCATGCGATGATCAATCAATCAAATTGGGTCAAACCAAGTCAAACCAAAGGGTTGACCAAGTCAACACTTAACCCAAAATAAAACCTAACATAGCCAAATTCTACCATAAGCCAAATTGATCCAAACCAATGGACCAAGTTCATTCCAAATCACTTGTTAAACTTGACCAAAGCCTTTTGGTCTAGACTAACTTCAATTGACCTTAGGCCCAACATGACTAAAGGGGTCATGTTGAGCTAAAATTGAACTTAACCCAAATTGATTGGAAACAAAGATACCAATCCACTCCATATGACTAACCAAACCTAAACCTACCTTGACCTAACCCAAATAGGTCAAATGGGTCAAATAGGTGAACTTGACCCATTTGACCTAAAGGAAGTCATATGATCCAAAAGAAATATATGCCAAATTGAACTAAATCAAAGCCACCAAAATTATCTCAAATGGTCATATGAACTTGACCCAACCCTTGGTTTGACCCAATTTGACCAATTGGTCAACTTGACCCAAGTTGACACATTTTGACCTAAATGGGCCAACATGAGCGAAACCCTATCAAATGGATTCCAAATCCAATGAAACTTGGCCAAACCTAGTTTCTCCACATACCCAACATATATAAAGTGGAAAAAATAAAATGACTATCCTACCCCTAGGCCATAGAATAAATTTTGGACTAACCCATGGGTATTTTGGTCATACCCTCTTCTCAATCACTTGAGGCTTTCCTAAAAGCTCAATGGAACTTGGTGATGAGTGGTGCACCCAACTCAATGGATTTTGGTTAGCCCAACCTAGCTCCAAATTGAGTTTTCAAATTCCCTCCTAAGCCTTAGATTTAGGTTGCACTTTCGGCCATCACCGAAGCTCCCTAGATTTAGGTTCTGAGGTTGCTTCTCCCCTTTATAGGCCATAAGCATAATTCCTCACCTCTTAGACATTTTCTTAATCTTGTGTTAAGGAATCTTACATCTAACTTTCTAATAAAAAATATAACTCAGATAAACTAAATCAATTTCTAAAATGTTAAGCCTAATTATAGGACAGTTTGAGATGCTCGTTAGGTTTCCTAGCATTGTGAGCATCTCCTACTTATCTTCCATTTTGCCTTTGATAATAACTCCCTCTTTTGATCAATCTCATTTGATCTTCAAAGATAAACCAATCGATTGATAGTCCTTCTTATTGAAATCTTCAAAGATAATGATCATTTACCTTAATCAAGAGTTTTCCTAAGGGATCAATCCCTTAAGATGCAATTAACTATGGGGGCTTGCCCATATGGGGAACTTAACGAACCCAGTTTAAAATAAACCTACTTTACTTTTTCATGTAAAGTAGGGGAAGAATCTCTGGTACATATGTATACTCATCGCCCTTAGGAGTCCTTATTAAGGTGATTGGTTCCATTAAAGGGTAGTGACTTCTGTCTTTCGAGATAGTTCACTATACCTTGATGATGTATCTAATCACTTGAATAAGTACGTCTGTGGATCTACGTGGCATCTTACCAAGATGAATTTCTATATAGGTGTTGCTTCTTTCTTTTCACCAACAGATTTGAAAGGCGACTCCCTACTCCTACTATAGAAATTATTCACCACAGATTTTCTGGCAACTCCGCTGGGGATGGTTCCTCTCTCCATCTTTGGTAAATGATCATTATCTTTGAGTATCGATAGTAGATTTGTACTTTGGTATGAATCCAAGACTATCCTTCTTTCCGTTGGTACTTAGCTCATGTCATTCTTGAGTTGAGTTAGCCAACATCTTTAGGTTTTAGGATCGCATTCCTTGTTGGTCTTAAAACCCCGTTGGGTTCCCCAATGGGTAAAATAAAAATATCAAAATAAAAAGAAACATTCTTAAAGACTTCCTCCTTATCATTTTTATGATAAGGAAAGGTTCATCCTAAAATAAACAAATCTTCTATAAAGAATTTTTTTTTTAAAAGCACCTTTTCAAAAATGCACTTAATAAAATATTTTCCATAAAATTTTGTCACCTTTATTTAAATATTCCCATAATTGTTATATGGAGGGATTTTCAAAAATAAAATTAACAACATTTTCCAAAAGCACAAATGAGCATCTTCTTTTAATTCATTTTGATGAACATCTCATTTTCAAAATAAAATGAACAACCATCTTCCCAAAATTCAAAATCAAAAAAATGAAGTTTTCAAAAAGCACACATGAACCTTTCCATTCAATACACTCACACCTATTGAGTGGAAGTTTCATTTTCAAATAGAATCAAATTTTTTAAAAAGCACATATGAACATCTTCATTTAATTTAGTAAATTAAGATTTCATTCCCAACTAAAAAAATATCATTAGGAAATATCATTTGAACATATCTCACATATGTTTTAAGTTGGAATTCCTCTCTTTCAAAAAGCAACAATCGCACACAAAATAAATGTTTCATATTTCAAAAATAAAATTGATCTCCATTCCACATACCTAAATTTGTTGAATGGAGATCCTCTTTTCAAAAGATAAAACTTCAACAATCATATTTCAAAAATTTCTAAACATATTTTGGAATTTTATTTAACATACTCAAATTTGTTAAGTGAATTCTACAAATCAAAAAATTTCAAAATTTCCTAAATGCATTTGAAACCTCACATAACATACCCAAATTTGTTAAGTGAAGTCTCCAAATCCAAAATCAAAAATCAACAATCATATTTCAAAAATTTTCAAAGCATATTTTGGAACCTCATTTAACATACTCAAATTTGTTAAGTGAAGTTACCAAATCCAAAATTAAAGCCAACAATCACAATTAGAATTTTTCAAAACATATTTTGAAACTTCACCTAGCATACTTAAATTTACTAAGTAAAGTTTCCAAAGTCAAACAAAATACTCAAACACCTTTTGGAACTTCCTTTAGCATACCAAATTTTCTAAGGAGAAGTTTTCATTTTTCGAAACCAAAAATGAAATCAAAAATTTGAACACACCATTTGGAATTTCAATTAACATACTCAAATTTGCTATGTTTAATTTCTATTTTACAAAACTAAGTGGGATTTCATCTTTAGCATACCAAATTTGCTAAAATTGAATTTCACTTTCAATCATCCAAAAACAAAACAAAATACCTTAGGATCCCCTTAGCATACCAAATTTGCTAAGGGTCCTACCCTTTTCAAAAATCAAAAAAATTCCAAACTAATGAAACACTTAGGATTTTTTTAGCATACCCAAATTTGTTAAGTGGGAATTCCAAATTTTCAAAAATCTAAACATCAAAACAAAAAAATGAAACACTTAGGATTTTCTTAGCATACATATATTTGCTAAGAGTCCTATTTTCAAAAATCAAACAAAACACACTTGGTTTCTCCACTTAGCATACCTAAATTTGTTAAGTAGGAATTCCAAATTTTCAAAAAAAAATCTAAACATAAAAACAAAAAAATGAAACACTTAGGATTTTCTTAGCATACCTAAATTTGCTAAGAATCCTATTTTCAAAAAAAATCAAACACACTTGGATTCTTCATTAAGCATACCTAAATTTGCTAAGTGAGAATTCCAAAATTTTCAAAATCAAAACAAAATTCACTTTTACTTCACTTAGCATACCTAAATTTGCTAAGTAAAATTCCAAAAAAAAAATCAAACAAAATAAAATCATTTGACCCTTACTTTAGCATACCCAAATTTGTTGAAGGGAAGGGTCCTCAAAATCACAAAAATTCAAATTCAAAACAACAATGAACTTATGGAAGCATCCTATCAAAATTTTTGAATCCATATTTCAACATACTTAAATTTGTTTAAGTTTGGATTCATATTCAAATTCCTCTTTCAATCTAACTTTCCAAATCCATTTGAACCCCACTTAACACTTCCAAGTTGTTGGATGTGGGTTCAAATTTTCAAAATTCAAAATTCAAAATCTATGGAGATAGAAAACTGATGCAAGTTCATTTCTCATTGTAGATTCTTTTCAGTGCAAGTATAGTTTCAGTTAGTGCAATGATAGGCTCCAAAAATTTGTCTTTACTTTTCCTTATGGCATGGATCTAGCCTTAGATCAGACTTACTTCCCTCATTTGGATCATACCCATTTGATCCACTTTGGCTATGGATTTTAGGGACCACGAATCACTTGAGAGGGCATTCCCCTCACCATGTCACAGAAGAAGAAGGTGGTCGTACCATCGTGTAGACTTACCCTCTAATTTAGATCTCCTCACCTCAGAGGAAAGATGTGTAGTACTAGACTTGGTTTCAAGCAGAATTCTAGTTCTAGTGGCGCTTGTCCCAGAGTTACACATGTTTCCCCTATGCAAGCAAGACCACCATCTGTACCTCCAAGGGTAAGGCTCCCTTGGTTTCGTGGTTTGCCTCCCCAACATTTGAGTATGGGTCTAGTCACTCCCTCCTCTCATCCTACTGCACCCAAAGATAGGAATAAGAATCGTATGGTCAAACGTTCCATACTCGGATAGCTAGAGAGCTAGAGGCGCTGACGCCCATGGATGAGTCTCCCATGATCACTTCACCACTGTTAAAACTAGTTTCATCCTCTCGATTAGACAGATAGAGATGTCGTGAGGATCCATTCATTCACCTCCCCAAGTGGTGCATTTAGCAGCTAGAGTAGGAGGTCGATGCTAGCCTCGATCTTTCTATGTCGTAGGTGGAGCATACGATGCTTAGAGTCCGCTCAATTTGACTGATCTATTAACCCTCAGAGTGGGAGGTAGTGAGAGGGCCCGGAGGCCCACACATCATACATCACCAGCAGAGAGCGATGAAGGTTCAAGGGTCACCGCTTTGGTTGACTTTCTAGCTCTACGCACTGCATCCATACCGATAGTATTCTCCTCAGGGACCGCCATCACAGAGAGGTAGCTCTATACAAAGAGTTGTGGTCTCCACCCACCCTCTACCCCACCCGCCATCTCCGTGTGTTTTAGCATCACCCATTCCATCCAAGGAAATGAAGGCCTCATCTGGGGAAAAATGTACCCCGTTGGTGATCCGGCTATGGCCAAGGGATCCTACTCCTCCTACATTACCTATTATGGTAGGGCTGAGCTCTCCAGCTCGACCTGCTGCCCCAATAGTGGTGCGGAAGGAGTGGCGACCCCAGAGCATCGTGGTCATTCCTTCACCAACTCCACCAATTCAATCGGATGTAGAGGTGGTAATAGTTATCACAGATATTCTAGATGATAGTTCAGTGGCAACAGTGGTAGAGGATCATCCCAAGATTTTTATCCCTATTATAACTAATATCAGTTAGGATTATCATTCTTCTAGTGAGTACAATCCATAGAGGATTGACTCTAGTTACAAATGAGATCCGGTGCCTCTCAGTTCATCATAGTGATCACACCGGTCATCCCAAACTATTTCAACCTGTTGAGTTAGATCAATTCCTAGATGAGATAGTTGCACACTATTTTATGGAGAAAAGGGATATCTTGGGGTACGCATGGTCTGATGAAGAAAAAGTCAGCTTCGACCCCAATGAAGATGACTTAATGGGGGATTCAACTGGAATCTGCATGGTCGATACTATAGGTTCTCTTCTTAGGGAGTAGCAGGCCATGGAAGGTGATGAGCTTGATTAAGGAGACACTACAAAATCAGCCCATCACCTTCGATTACAGTTAAGTTAGAAAGATGAACAGATTGATAGGATGGCACAACAGTTGCAAGACTTGTTAGCGATAATATCAGTGCTTCAGAAGCAAGCCCCTCCAGTTCATCCTAGTACATTTGATGTCAGTCAGCCTAAGCTAGTGCATGTCTTAGACCCAGTTAAGACTCTACCTCCCACTGAGCAAGGTAGCACTAGTCTGTATAGGAAGGTAGTGGAAAGTATCTCCATACATGCAAAAGATCTGAAATCCATAGTTGAGTAGCAAGTGAGGGAAGATTTGGCTCAAGCCTGGAGGATCATCGTTCAAAGGGTAGACCTCCCAAGGAATTGATGCTATCCAAGATCCCAAGGGTTTTGTGCTTCCTTCCTTCAAAAGCTTCGATGGCAGTAGGAATCAGAGGCAGCATATAGCTCACTTCAGGGCCAATTATTGTAATACAGGTGGCAACGATGGTTTACTCTTTAGACTATTTATTAGTAGCCTAGCAGGTATCACTTTTGATTGGTATGCTGAACTACCCAACGGTTCAGTAAAGACATTTGCTAAGTTAGAGCAACTCTTCATCAAGAGATTTATTGTAGCTCAGCAAAGGGTTACTGTAGGTGATCTCATCGTAGACCAACAGCACTCCGGTGAGTCACTTGTTGATTATATTCTCTGATGGCATAACCTGAGTATGAAGTGCAACCACAACTGTCTGAACAACATGCCATTGAGATTCTCTTGAAGAATATCCATGTACTGGTCACCTTCATGCTTAAGGGCTTCACCATAAAGACATTTGAGAAGCTAATCAACAAGGCGGCTAGTCTATAAGGAGAGGCCAAACAGTTTCCTTTTCCAGATCAGTTGCCAAAGCAAAATCCCAAAAGGTCTATGAAAAGAAACCTGGAACAATGACAAATTGATAAGGAGAAGTAGCCAGCTAGATATCCGTCTGAGAGACCACGACCTTAGCAGACTCCACCTCCTTTGCCACCATCGAGGCAACCATACCGCTCCACCTCACCTCCATGGCCAAGATACCATCATCACAAAGTATTCATCTCTATGCTATGGTCCACCTTCCCTTTTAGATAAGTTAAACAAACCTTATTATTTTAAGAGAGAGGTAATCAGAAAGATCTTTAAGATCCTCCTAAAGAAGCCTGATTTTTAGCTACCGAGCCAAGGAGACTAGAGGAAGTAGGCAAAAGTCATGATCCAAACTTTTTCCATTACCACCATATGCTAGGCCATATTTTGGAGGATTGCTTCACATTCAAGGACTGGCTTGAACACAGTTTCAAGATTGGTGTTATACTCATCCCAAAGGAATATCTTGTGGAACAACCTTCCAGTTCCATGAGGGTAATCCTTGGGGATACTAGTGATCCTACCAAAACCAAAGAAGGTTGGGACATTTCCTTGTCTAAAACCTCTAAGAAAATAATTCAAAAGATCAAGAAGCTGGTGCTGAGTCAAACCTCCAACACCAAGGAAGGTTTGCAAGTTGCTAGTGCCAACTATATGAAAGTGGGAGTTCAACACCAACACCAGCATGTGTCAGCCCGGGATAGCCCTTTAGCGCAACCACCGACCATGTCCAGCCTCTAGCCTTCAGTTTCAGCTTCCACATTAGTGACTTCTATCACTTCAGCTAGTTCTTCTATCCCTTCTACTAGTAGAACTCTTGTATCAGCGGATAAGGGCATCAATTAACTTACTCCGCTTACTCTACTTGACTTCTACTTTGTACCTCCAAATACTTCCAAGAAATTGAAGAATAAAACTGATTTGAGTTACATCTGTGTCTCTCGATGAGTTATCTTCTTATTCCTAACGATAACTCTTCAAGTCTAATCAACTATAATTTGATCTTCTTTTCGATTGAGTTGGATTTTTCAACTCTACAATTTCACCTCTTGAGATAGACTGGAATCATCCAATCAGGGTCCCATAGAGAAGTTGTAGGTGAGCCTAAGTGCGTGTGTAGAACTTGCCACCACCTTGCCTCAAGAGATCACCGAAGTCAACCTCTGTAGCGGCAAGGTTCTACCTCCTAGGGCAGTACCTCAAGATGGAGGGAAATAATTCATTAGTACTAAAGATCGAGAAGCCCCTCCATAGATGCTCCACCCTTGGATATGCTTGTGGAAGATTAGCCAAAGGTGGACTACAATATCATTTCTCATCTAAGAAAGTTTCCATCTATTTAAGCATATATGATGCCCTTGTCTTATCCAAAGAGATGAGGGAATCACTAATCAAGGCTCTCCTTAATCCTAAGATATGCTTAGCTCAGCTGACTGCTATAGGAGAGAAAGTACATTATGCAAAAGAAGCCAAATGGGATCACTTTCACAGATGAAGACCTTCTTCTCGGGGACTTGGAGCACAACCGTCCCCTCTACATCATAGTTGACATGGACAGTTCAGACTTGCCAGAGTTCTTGTGGATCCAGGTGCATCAATGAACATTATGAATCTAAAGACCCTTGCCTATTTGAGGATCAACATCTCTACACTCTGAGGAGATAAGATGATATTGAGAGGATTTAATAAATAAGGTGAGCGAGCTTTAGGTTCTATAGTGTTACTATTGGAGATCGGTGACTGGAAGATTGAAGTCAAGTTCTACATCATTGATTCGAATACTTCGTTCACTGCTTTGCTTGGTAGGCCTTGGATACATCAGAACAAGATCGTTTCCATCCTCCCTTCTTCAATGCATCAAGTTCAAAAATGATGGGATTGAATATCGTGTTAATGGAGATGATAAGCCATTTTCAATTAAAGAGGTTGAGATTTATGAGGATGCGACCTACTATCTTCTCAAAATACCCTTTCGTGAGCTTGGACAAAATTCAAATGCAAAAAATCAAAAGAAAAAGAAAATGAAGAAAAAGAAAAGACAAAATAAAAAGAAAAGAAAAAAGTCCAAGTACACAAGAAAGAGGAAATGAAGAAGAAATAGATCTACATATCACATTCTACCTACAGTTCATTCCATCATATAACAACCTCCGGTGTAGAGGCGAGGCAAAATAAAGGCAGAGGTGGAGACCCCTAGTTGGCCACCAATAGAGGTCGTGTTCCAATTCATAGGAGTACCCCTACTATTCACATAGACTTAGAATCCAGCTCGTAGGATGAGTCTAATGTGATTAGTATACTAGCCAACCCCTCACAGCGGGTTCCATTAGAGGCAACTTTTGACTCAGATAGAGACGAAGACCAGGCCTCCAAGCAAAGCAAAGTGTTTGAATATGGTTTATGTGAAACTCTTAAGCAGCAGTTGGGAACTTTAGCTCTTACCTCACTTACACCTCAGAAAGTTGAAGGTTTAATAGTTAAGGAAATCCCTAAGTCTTCCAGTGACATGAAGCAGAAGAGGTTCTTTTTGGGTTCATTCTCCTCAAGCCCTGAAGTTGATGTAGAGCTTGAGGAAGATACTTTTAAAGAATTAATGGAACTACCGCTTGAATTTTACTCTCCTTGTGTTCAAAATCTTGTGCAGAAAGGTTTGGTTCCTCACACATGGTATAAACACAGGTCAGAGTATTTTGAAAAGCTATGGAACAATTCAAGCAGGGAAACACAATCAAGAGTAGGACTAGGATTCGGGATAGTGAGTCCAGTCGATGATGAAGATTATTGCCTAGTTGTTACCAACTATTTGGAGTCTAATAGGTTCTTCTCACACATCCCCAACTCTTATGAGAATGTGAGTTTAGAAATCTCAGATGACCCAGATGATCTCCAAGTCAAAGAGGCACTGCCAGAATTTGAAGAAGAAATCCATTCAATAATTAACAAACTTAAAGAAATCAACCTGACAAGAAAATCCTCACCGACATACATCATCGAATGAAGAAGAAACCAATGACTTAGCTATTAACTGAAGTTTAAAGACGCATGGAGTTATGAAGAAATGCCCAGATTATCTCCTAACATAGTAGTCCACAAGCTAGCAATAGATTCTAATGTTACCCCTATTAAGCAAACTCCTAGACGCATGTGGTTAGAAATTGAAGAACAGGTCATTTCTGAAGTCAAGAAATTGATTGATGCTGGTTTCATCTGGGAAGAAAAATATCCTACCTGGTTAGCTAGTGTCATCTTAGTTAAGAAGAAGAATGGCCAAATTCACATATGCGTTAATTTTAGGGACTTAAATAAGGCATGTCCTAAGGATGAGTTTCCTCTTCCTATATCAAAATTAATGGTGTACATTGCCTCATCTCACATTCTATTTTCTTTCATGGATGGATCATCTGGCTACAACCAAATCAAGATGTCTCCTAAAGATGAAAGAAATATTACTTTTCGAATCCTGATTGGAATCTTCTATTATAGGGTCATGCCTTTTGGCCTTAAAAATGTTGTTGCTACATACCAATGGGCCATGACTCAGTTCTTCAACAAATGCATCCATCATCAGATTGAGTGCTATGTTGATGATCTAGTAGTCAAGAGCAGAGAAAAAGAAGACCATTTCTTTGACTTGAGAGTAGTTTTCGAACGGTTAAGGCAATATAACCTTAAAATGAATCCCCTGAAGTGTGCATTTGGAGTCGCTTCAGGGAAATTCCTTGGGTTTGTTGATCGACACTGGGGAATAGAAATAGATCCTAAAAAGATTAAATCTATCTTAAATACCTCCTAAGAGTTTAACTCAACTCAGATCCTTTTAAGGATGGCTGGTGTATCAAAGATGCTTTATCTCAAACATATCAGGGAGATGCAAGCCCTTCTAAGCACTTGTCAAAAAGGATGCTAAGTTCAAGTGATGATAAGATTTGAAGCATCAAGACATCTGCAGCCATACCCACACCGCTGTACATTGGATGACTCTCTTGTTTTGGCCAACCCGATGAGGGAAGCTCTCTACTTACCTCCCATCATCCATGCTATTGAAAAACAATCACTGATCTTTGATCATTCGCACACTATATGCTTTCTCATAAGGTGAACTTGATCTCCGAATAAATCCAGATTCCTCATACCAACGTTTTCTAGATGTTTGGCTTTTGGTCCATGATACTCTCATAGTTTGACATTTTGTACCCCTGCAAAAAGGAGTGCACTAGGAAATTCTTTGAAAGACACCCACTTCCACCGATTCTCCACTTAGTGACAATCTCCCCGATAAACAAATCATGAACTTAGGGGAGGCCGACAACTATCGATGGGAGATGTATTTTGATGGTGCTGCTTCTTTCCTTAAAGGTGAAGCACCACGATCTATTCTCCCAGAAAAGGCAAGGGTAGGAAAAGATCTTCTAACTCTAAACCGTGATGTGATGAGATTCAAATACTATCTATCCAACCCCTGCACCAACAAAAAAGTTGAGTATGAGGCTTTGATTATTAGTTTGGAGTTAGTCATCACTATCAATGTCAAGAGCATCAACATCTTTGGGGATTCTCAGTTGGTCATCAACCGATTCGTCCTATCCAAGCCCAAGCTTCATCATTACTTAGTAGTATGAAGTGTTGGTCGATTCAAGTCACCATCTACATGGTTTCCGGCAGAATGCAATAATGATGCTTTGGCCAAACTTTCCAAAGAGTTGGCATGAGTCTATTTCATGGGTCCAAAATAGATAGTCCTATCCCTTATTAATTATGAACTCATCGAGACTTTCTCTTGAAGGGGAGGTCATTGCCAAAAGAATGAGGAGTTAGACGAGGCAACCATTCATATTACTTGAACATCGGCAAACTACCATCGGATGAAATAGAGCTCTCTCTCGCTTTGTTGATGGCACCTTTGACCATGGTTATGTGTGATTTTGAAGCTGTGGCATTGTAAGGTACACTGTCCTTGGGAGCATCAATTTGATGTGAAGATGAAGATGAAGATCAAGAGACTAGGATATTACTGGCCTTCTATGATTATAGACTGCATGGGTACCGACATTCTACACCCTGCTTTGGCTTCATGGCCATTTGAGTGTTGGGTACAAACATTGTAGGTCGAACAATCCTCCTTCTTCCAAGGGGCATCGGTTCATCTTAGCTACCACCAACTATTTTTCCAAGTGGGTGGAAGTCATCCCACTTAGAGAGGTCACAGCTCAGCATGTGCTTCAATTTTTCAGGAACCATATTGTATATAGGTTTGGTGCAATTATATAGCAATAATGTGCATTCAAAAGCATGAAGATCAACAACTTTGCTACAGACATATATAGAGATACTCCCATCGAGCTAATGGTAGAAGCATTCAACAAAACTCTCATCCATTGAAGAAATCATTAATAAAAAGAAACAAATCTTCTTCTTTAAAAAGTCCCCCAATCCTCACAACACAAATATAATCTCGATGCTTTAGAATAGTGAGAGAACCCAAGAGGCATCCTATTTCTATTAGCAGATAGTGTAAGAGTCCTCCGGCATCCTTTCTTAATGGAATTCTTATTTTGGTATCATCTAATTCTCTGTGTTTAAGATATGCACAAATACAGACACAAATCTTTTATCTCAGGCTATTTTGATGTGGGAGCAAGCCCCATGTGACACTCACTCATTAGCTGCTCTAGGTTGGGTATACATGCTACCTCATTAGTATGTCACCCAAATGGTCATTTATTAGAGGATGTGAGTCCCTTTGCTTTCTTCCTAACTTGACCATTGCAAACCAAAGAGCACCTTGTTAGTGTGGTATGCTTCACCGATCAGTAAGCTACCTCATGATCGACTTTGCTTAAGAAGATGTGAGTCCCAGCTTTCTTCTTGAACCAGTCGTCATGCATTAACCAGGTTGAGTATATTTGAGGGTAAGGATAAGTCCCCCAGAGGCTCCTTTCCTCTTGACTACTTTTGGGCTAGTATAAGTCCCCTAGTGGCATTCATTCAGTAGTCATCCTAGGTCGGATAGCACCTGTCGGGCAGAAGATAGACTAGTGATTTATATGAAGATGTGAGTCCCACGAGCTTTCTTCTGCGAGCAAACTGATGGGAACCTTAGGTTGGTTGATATTTGCTATGCTAGCAGCGACTTAGCCGATGAGTACACCACTCTTGGCAGATATGAGTCTCGAGCATTCTCCTTGAGTTGGACACCGAATACCTATTAGATATATGACTAGCCATGTCATTTTCTCTAGGGTGTTGGATTAAGCCCTTAGTGGCCCCATCTCCTATGGGCACTCTATTTGGATCAAGTCTTTTGTGAACCCATTTAGACACTATCTAGGTTACTTCTGGATTAAACAGTTTCCCTTTCCTAGTGGCCACCCCTGTGGTTGGAAAATTTGTTCAGCGGATGTGCAGATTTTCCCTTGGTTCAATAAATCTAAGAAGGCTGATATAAGCTCCTTCTCAGTTTGATCCCTCGCAAACTAATAGAGTCCATGATAAAATAAATAAATAAACTAAAATAACTAAACAAATAAAATATTTGCTTGTGGATTAGGAATTCAAGCCCCCAAAGGGCCCTTTTCCCAAGCAGGCATCCTATCTTTAGTGTCGCCAGAACTCCCTGGAATTCCGACTACGAGTTGAGATAAATTCCTAGGTTGGTACTCACTCTGTAGTCACCCTTAGGTCAGGTTCAATCTATTTTGCCACAAGCAAGTTACCCCAATAATTATTCTATTTTGAAAGATGTAAGACTATGACACATTCTTTCTAGCATGATTATCGCAAACTGATGGTCATCCTTAGGTCAGGTTTGATTTGTTGGCCAAAGAAACCGATCACCCAAGTAGTCTTTTCTAGTGGAAGATGTGAGTCCCGAGCATTCGTCCCTTGAACTGATCATTGCAAATCGAAAGGCACTTCTTTAGTTGGATAGTTCTCCCATTGGCCGGGAAGCTACTCCCTTTGGTTCAGTAAATCTGAGATAGGTCTAGACTGATATAGGATCCTCCTCAGTTTGACCCACTGCAAACTGATAAAATCCATCAAAATAAATAAACAAACCTAAAGAATGAAACTAATCTTTGACTATCCTTAAGTTGATTTAAGTTCCCCAACAGTATTCACTCAATAGTCGGCCCTAGGTCGAGTTCAATCTGTTGCCCAAAGCAACCGATCACCCCAGTGGTTCCTCGTCTGTAGAAGATGTGAGCCCCTGTGCTTTCTTCTTAAGACTTGTCCATTACAAATCGAAAGGCATTTCTCCCTTAGTTGGATAGTCTTACCTTTTGGTTGGTAGACTATTCCCTTTGGATTGGTAAATCTAAGTTAGGTCTAGGCTTCTATGGCCCCTCATCAGTGCATTCCACCGCAAACCAACAGAATCCATCTAAATCAAAACAAACAAAATAATTAAAAAATGCAACTAATCTTTGATTATCCTTAAGCTGATTTAAGTTCCACAATAGCATTCGCTCAATAGTCGGCTCTAGGTCGGGTTAGATTTATTACCCGAAGCAACCGATCACCCCAATGGTTCCTCGTCTATAGAAGATGTGAGTCCCCATGCTTTCTTCTTAAGACTTGACCATTACAAACCGAAAGATATTTCTCTCTTGGTTGGATAGTCCTACCTTGTAGTTGGTAGACTATTCCCTTTGGATTGGAAAATTTGAGTTAGGTCTAAGTTTCTATGGCCCCTAATCAATGCAGTGCACCACAAACCAATGAAATCCATCTAAATCAAAACAAATAAAATAATTAAAAAAATGCAACTAATCTTTGACTATCCTTGAGCTAATTTAAGTCCCCCAGCAGTATTCACTTAATAGTCGACCCTATGTCAGGTTTGATTTATTGCCCAAAGTAACCAATCACCCCAGTGGTATTTTCTAGTGGAAGATGTGAGTCCCCGTGCTTTCTTCTTAAGACTTGACCATTGCAAATCGAAAGGCACTCCTTTGGTTATATAGTTCTCCCATCGGTCGGGAAGCTACTCTCTTTGGTTCAATAAATTTGAGTTATGTCTAGGCTTCTACAAAGCTCCTTCTCAGTTTGATCCATTGCAAACTGATTGAATCTAAAGAATGAAATTAATCTTTGACTATCCTTAAGCTGATTTAAGCCCCCAGCAGCATTCACTCAATAGTCGCCTAGGTCAGGTTCGATCTGTTGCCCAAAGCAACCGATCACCCCAATGGTTCCTCGTCTATAGAAGATGTGAGCCCCCATGCTTTCTTCTTAAGACTTGACCATTGCAAATCGAAGGGAATTTCTCCCTTGGTTGGATAGTCCTACCTTATGGTTGGTAAACTATTCCCTTTAGATTGGTAAATCTGAGTTAGGTCTATGCTTCCATGGCCCCTAATCAGTGCAGTCCATTGCAAACCAATTGGATCCATCTAAATCAAAATAAACAAATTTAAAATGCAACTAATCTTGACTATCCTTTAGCTGATTTAAGTCTCCCAGTGGCATTCACTCAGTAGTCAGGCCTAGGTTGGGTTTAATTTGTTGTCTTGCCAATAGATTACCCCCCAACAACTGATCTCTACTTTGGAGGAGTTGAGTCCCCAGTTTTCTTCTTAGTACAGCTACTGCATACCGAAAGGCATTTCCCCTTTGGTTGGTTAGTCCTACTATATGTGCTTAGTATACTATCCCTTTGGATCGGTAAATCTGAGTTAAGTCTTGGCCTCCATGGCACCTATATAGTACAACCCATGCAAACCAACAGGGCACTTCCTAAAATTTAAACCTAATAAAATTAAAATAATTCAACCCTCTCCCTAGAGAAAATCAAATCAAACCTTTTATTTCCTTATAGATGACTTGAACCTACTTCCCTAGTGGAAGGTTCACACTCTATCCCTTAGTGGATTTCTTTCCTCTCTCTTATGTCTTGGACATAAGTAGAGCCACATTGCACTAAGCTCTAGATTCTTTCTTTTCCTTGGGTCAAGAATAGATAATTTCTGTTAGTGCTTGTAATCTTTCAGTGTTGTTGATCATTTCGATCAACACCAATATGTGCAGTGTTCCTGGTCAGTCACACCACACCTATTGGGCACCCTTTGTTGACCTCATTTTTAGAATAAGCTCTCAACACTTCCATCTTAGGCATAGGATCCCTCTTAGACCTTAAGAGCTCCTTAGTCTTAAGACACATCTAGTGATTAGGTGGACACTCTACCTAACCCTAGAAGACTTAGAAGAGTTAGCCATAGGAATAGGTCATGCCTTAGGGGTGTTAGGAAAACTTTTATGCTCTTTAGCTTAAACCATTCCTCACCTTCCTTCTTTCAAGTCAAACTCCAAATCAATTCTATTTGATTTTCTCATGACTCAAA
Organism: Cymbidium sinense; assembly: GCA_021442155.1. Classification (NCBI taxonomy): domain Eukaryota; kingdom Viridiplantae; phylum Streptophyta; class Magnoliopsida; order Asparagales; family Orchidaceae; genus Cymbidium; species Cymbidium sinense. The sequence goes on along the minus strand of CM038218.1, from coordinate 186,363,300 downwards.
TAAACTCCATGATTCAATTCCATGATCAAAACCCATGATTGAAAGATATGATTGAAACCCATGATCAAAATCCACCAAAAATTCCTAAGTCCAAATTTTGCCTAAGTCCTTAATTTTCCCTTAAGGACTTAACAAAAATCATGATCAAAACTAAATCAAACCTAGAGATTTTCTCATACCCCATTTATATTCTTATTTATATTCACATATATAAATAAAATATAAATTCAAATCAATCCAATCAAAATTCCAAATTCCAAATCAATTCATGAAAATTTTCTTAAGTCTCTTTAATATTTCATTAAAGGAATTAGCCAAATCAGCTCTAAACCTTGACCAAACCTATTCAAATTCATAAGATTTTCTCAAAAATTTTTTATATTCTCATTTATATTCTCATATATAAATGAAATATAAATATAAATCAATCAAATCAAAGGCAAAAATTAAATTCCAAATTTAAAATCCTTGAAATTCCTTAAAATCCATTAAATTCCCTTTTAATAGATCAATCCTAAACTTTGATCAAACCATTTCAAACTCATGGAATTTTCTCAAACTTATTTGTAATGTCATTTATGTTCATACATTTAAATGAAATATAAATATAAACCCATTAAATATAATTCAAAAAAAAGTTCAAATTAAAAAATTGCTTTAAATCCTTTAAATTCCCTTTAATAGATTTATCCCAAAACATGATTAAACTCTTTCAAATTCTTGAAATTTTCTCATGATCAATTTATACCTTCATTTATATTCACATATATAAATGAAATATAAATTTAAACAATCAAAAATAATTCCAAAAATCAAAACTCAAATCCATTCAAAATCAAATCTAAGCCTTTTAAGTCTAAATATTGAACTTAGCCAAATGAAGTTCAAATCAAGCCAAACTCTTTATTTTTTCTCATGGTTCAATCAATCCTACAATCATGAGCTCATATGTAAATCCAAACCACAATCAAACAATCAAAATGAAAAACAAAAATCAAACCCAAAACCCCTTCATATTCTTCCTTTGAATATGAAATTTTCAAATGGATCAAAATCCATTTGACTTCAAACCTCTTATAAATGGATTTATATTTCAATCATAAGTCCATAACATTTCAAATGGTCATATGAACTTAACCCAACCCTTGGTTTGACCCAATTTGACCAATTGGTCAACTTGACCCAAGTTGACCCATTTTGACCTAAATGGGTCAACATGAGCCAAACCCTATCAAATGGATTCCAAATCCAATGAAACTTGGCCAAACCTAGTTTCTCAACATACAAAAAGTGAAAAAAATAATAAAATGGCCATTTTATCTCTAGGCCATAGAATAAATTTTGGCCTAGCCCTGGGTATTTTGGTCATACCCTCATCACAATCACTTGAGGCTTTCCTAAAAGCTCAAGGGGACTTAGTGATGAGTGGTGCACCCAACCCAATGGGTTTGGGTCAACCCACTTGACCCATGGACCAAACTTGACCCTTAGCCTTGAAATTGAAATTCTAAATTCCCCCTTAAGCTCAATTCAAGCACATGGGAAGTTATCATTCCACTCCTCTGGCCAAACTGACCATGTACAATGATCTAATAACCTAAACAGCTCACTCCATTTGGTCAATTGGATCAAAATGGCAAACTAAGAGGTTGGATGTCTGATTGCCATAAGGAGAGATATACTCCCCCTAATTCACTGAAATTTCACTTCACTCTTGATCGATTGGAGCCTAGGAATTTTTAGCAACCACCTCAGAGCTCTCCCAAGGCCCCTAGAGAGGATTTGAATCTTGCATTCTTCAATTTTGCACAGTGCAAAATAGGGGAGCTCACCTCAATTCCCAACTTCTTCTATACTTAATCCCCTTCCAATTCCTTTTGCACACTTGATCTAGGAGCCAAGTCAAGCCTGCCTAAGTATCCACTTGATTTCCCACATCAAGGAAGAACTAAATTCAATCAAAGCCACAAGGGAGATCAAGAGGAGTTGGTCCACCCATTCATCCATTTAACCTCAAGACCTAGGAACTTCAACAAGGCTTCGTCTCCACTAGACGATGCTACCTCATCGATCTCGAGCGTCGGTGATCACCTCCGGCAAGGTTAGTGATTTTTCAACCAATTAGATTAAGAGGTGTTGGTCCTTTGTGAACGGAATTTTCATTGCATGTAAAATACACCATTGGATTGGTTGCTCTATCCCTCTGAATGGTGTTGGTTGAGTCTTGAATAAATCTATGCTAGATCGGGCTCGGATCTCCCCGTGGATCATGGACGGTCTCCATTGATCCTCAGGGAAGAACTTAGCTCATCTCAACCGTCCATCCGCACATTTTAGATGGACGACTGAGATTATTAGGCACATTTTATAAACCCTTTATTCAATTTAAACTACGGGTGTATCCTCAACCATCCAATCTTTGATCAGAAGGCTAAGGATATTAGCGCATGCGTCGCCAACTGCCCCCTTGATTTGACATTTAAGTGGATGGCTCACGCAATCGCGTGTAAAGTACGCCACCACATGCACGCGTGAGCCATGGATTAGTTATCTGCTTAATTAATTCCTAATTAATCCTTAGATTTTCAAAATTCATAACTCTTCATAGAAAAATAATAAAAGAAAAAGGAAAATGCATTGAATAGATAATTTCATCTAGAATATTCTTAAAATATTTTTAATGGATTTTGAATTCCCATTTTCTCTGACTTTGGGTTTCTTTGGGAATTTTAATTAGCCAATTATTCTCTAATAAAGTCACCAATTGATCTCAAATTTCTAGAGTTCATTTTAGGGACATGACCTCTACCTCCCCTAATTTTCTTAAGATTTATTGAGGGCTTAATTGGTAAAATTGCTAACTCATTCCTTAATTACCCCTTCATATAATTAAGGGTAATTAAGATGTAATTAGTGGATTTACCCTATGATTAAGTTTGATTAAGGTTAGATCCAGTGAGTAGGGGTTTTATGGAATAATTTTTGGGGCATTTCCCTTAAGCTATTCCCTAAACTCCTCTTCTCTCCTTAATCCCTTCTTAATTAAGGGTTAACTCATCAATCACCCCTTTAAACAATTTTTCAAAAAATTCTAAAAAGTTACAGAACTTAATTAATCTACCTTGAGTAGATTCTTAGGTGTTTAATAACCTAAGTTTAATTAGGGAATTTAAAACCCCTTTCATAAGTTTGAAAGGGTGTTTTAAAAGTACTTAAGCTAAAACCCCTTAGCTTAATTAACTTTTAATTGTGAGCCAAATTACATTAGGCCTTTTCATTATTAGGTGCATTGCAAATTTAAATACCTTGTGAGTTTTATGTCATCTCATTGACTCATAATTACTTAGTTAACTTTCTTAGGTGGTGTAGGTAAGGGTTAATTAAGTCACTTAATTCATACCCTAACCTAATCAATACATAAAAATGGATTTAATGAATTAAAAATTAAACAAAAATATAAAACACATGTGGGAATGGGTTAGGAACAACAAACTCATTTCACCTTTTCAAAATTAAATCAACCTTCAAAATAAACAAAAATCATTTTGTAATTCACTTTAATTTATTCTAAATTTTCTTATTCCTTAAGAATGTCTTTAAGATTTAAGTAAAGTGAGTTTATACATATGCTTTCATTGCTTTGAATCTTTCCCAATATGTTAAGTTGTATACCATGTGATTCATGCATTCATAATTTTATGTTCAAATTTAAAAAAAAAATTGTTTACTTTCTATCAAATGTGCATGTGTTGGCTAAAGTATAATATGAGTGGCTATTATCACTACTAAATCCAAAATTTTTTCAAAATTTATAAATGAAATATCAAATCTGAAAGTGTTCTATTCATATCTTAATTATAAGCTTTCATGTGATGGATTATAAAAGCATGTCTAATGTAGCCTTTCTTTCTTTCTTATGTTAGCATAGTTTTGAATAGGAGTTGGTAAGATGTAGGGTTCATTTGAAAAGAACCCAACACCTACTTAATTCTATACCCTATTCATCCCTATGCTATCATCTAAGAGGGATTGCCTACACTTGCATGGATAAATTGCATAAACAAAATAAATCTATTAAATAACTTTTGCATATCCCTTTTCCATTTCATTTCTTTTATATGCATGTTTGTACTTAAGGAAAGTGGTATATTAGTGTGGAAAACCCCCGAGATTGCAAGGCTTAAGTAGCCTTAAGTAGGTCTTGTACCTTACACCTCTGGTTAATAATGGCACTGCACTCACTTATGCATGTATGTGAAATTTTGGATAAGGAAAACCTTTTCTACTTAAGAAAATCATGCATGTTTAACTTCTAAAATTTTCTTAAATGGATTACATAGCATGCATCATAAAGTGTGTTAATTACTCTCATTTGCATGTATAGATATGCTTAGGGTCCATCCATATGCATGTTATATATTTTTGACCTCCATATGTGTGTCACAAGTTGAGGCAAGCTCGCAAGTCAAATTCGACGAACTTTGAAAGTAACAGTGCGCAAATCAGGGCAATAAAATGCACTGAATGTCATCAAAAATAGTAAAAATGACCTCCAATCGACGAACTGACCTCGTTGTTGCATTCAAAATATTGAAATTAATCAGAATATTAATATCACAAAATTTAATGATCAATCAATTAACCGCTCGAGCTATCAATGTGTCGACACGTATAAAAGAGTCGAGAAGCTCCGACAATATTTGAATGACCTCCGTTCATAAAATTGATTATATTGTTAGCTTGAAAATGCTAAAATCTATCAAATAAGACTGTTCATACTCAATTTGGATGAATCTGCATGAAAATCGAGCGGTCGAAAGTGGCGACGTATATTTTGAGATGAAATCAATTCAATTTGGCACTAACTCGAACCAAATGGTCTTCGATCGTGAAAAGGACAGCACCATCAGCATTCAGAACTAATGAGATTACCCTAAATTGACATATATATTAACTATGCACGTTTACTGGCGTGAATTCCACATTTAAATCATTGAATAAATTAAAAATTAATTTTAAATTCCCAAATTACCCCCATTTCACTCCTATTTTCAATTTTCTGAAAAAAGGAATAATTTAAAAAAAAAAAACTGAAAACTACTCCCTCCTAATTTCCTCCCCCTCATTCTCTCCCACTCTCCCTCTCATTCCCATTCCAATTTTCAATTTCTCTCGCCTGCTCTCTCTCTCCCGGCAAAAATGAAAGAAGAAAAAAATGGGTAAATCTCCTCCTTTTTTTTCTAAATTCTTCCTCCATTCTCATATGACGTGTTAATTGTAAATCTAGCATCCAGTGCCCCATCTCATCTCACCCCTGATTTTGGCAAAATTCGCTCAGCGCCTCACGGTCAATCAGGCTAATCAAGCTTCGCAGAAACCCAGACCATGTTTTCGGTTGAACAGTTGACCCACCTCCCGGCTGCCCTTGCCTGTCTACGCTGCTGTGACTCTGTTCCACTCCAGCTTGGATAAACCGCAACCTGAGCCCATCTTAACCCCCATCTAATCATGCAACCGCCTCTTTAATCAATGACATGGACTGTTCAGCCGCTCTCTTCCTCGCGACCAGGTGACGAAACCCACTCGCCCACGGTGCCATTCACCAGATCTCGCCTGTTCGCCTGAGAAACTGGCAATCGACGTCCCATTCGGACCAGACCCAAATGGCCACCTTGTATCGCCTCTCCCACCTCTACCATTGTACTAGCGTTCAGGTAATCCATGAACATAGCCCATTATATACAATCCTTCCTACAACGCAAATCTCGCGCCATGCCAAGAATCGGGAAGAATATCATCAACAGGCAAATCCTTCCTTCCATTTTCGGCGTCGCACCCCTCACTTTAGCCATCCCATTTTTGCTCCATCACGAACCGAGGAAGAACATCGTCAACAGGTGAATTCTTCCTTCGATTTCTGGCATCGCATTCCTTACTTTAGTCATCCCATTTTTGTTGCACCGTAAATCGAGAAAGAACATCGTCAACAGGCGAATTCTTCCTTCGATTTTGGCATCACACCCTCGCTTTAGCCATCCCGTTTCCATTGTATCACAAATCGGGGAAGAATATCATCAACAGGCAAATTCTTCCTTTGATTTTTGGCGTCACACCCTCACTTTAGCTATCCTGCTTCGCTGCGCCACAAATCGGGGAAGAACATCATCAATTGGTGAATTCTTCTTTCAATTTTTGGCATTGCACTCCTTGCCTTACATTCCCAATTACCTACCCAAACCTGTTTCTTTGCCTAGCCTTGCAGCGCGTTGAAAAATGCGTTAGAACATATGAGATTTATAAATGTGAATATATATACATGCTTATGTTTTCACAGGAAAAATCTCACAGGCTCAACAGTATGACAAGATGAAAGTGGGTGTCGAAGACACCGCTCACTACGCTCAATGAGGTGTACCAAGTAAGCCAACGCTAGTTAGATGTTGCTCCCCTGAAATGTCAAATTTCCACTTAGAAGGGGGAGGAATATATGTTGCATCAGTATGTCTTCTTTCAAGTTTAAAGGCTCAGATCGCAGGGCATCGAGATGAAAATCACATGTCACAAGACACCATGCTCAACAAGGCATCGAAGTAAGCCAAAATACCCCGATGACTACCTGGGGATGATGCCTGTCTAAATTTTGTCTAAATTCTAGACTTAGAAAAAGAGGGGGAATGAATATATGTTGTATATGTTTTCTTGTAGGTTTAAAGACTTCGTCGTGCTCAACAGAGCGTGATGAGATGAAAATCACCGGTCAAGACACCACTTGCTATGCTTGACGACCGAAAGTCAAAATACAATGCACCCCACATGGGGATAGGGAGGCTACCAAAATTTTGTCTAAATTCTAGACTTAAAAAAGAGGGGAATGAATATATATTGTATATGCTTTCTTTCAGGTTTAAAGACCTCGTCAATGGCAACAAGATAAAAGTGTCAAGAAGACACCACTCAGCTATACTCAACGGCATACCAGTAAGCCAAAACACTGATGCTACACTGGGATGATGCAGGAGGTCAGAAATTTTGTCTAAATTTTAGACTTAGAAAAAGAGGGGGGAATGAATATATGTTGTATATACTTTCTTTCAGCTTTAAAGATCTCGTCATAATGGCATAATGAGATGAAAACCGACATGTCACAAGACACTCCACGCTCAACAGGTACCGAGCAAGCCAAACACCTTCAATGCTCTACACTGAGAGGAGATGACGGGAGGTCCAAATTTTGTCAAAATCTTTTGACTTAGAAAAAAGGGGAGAGTGAAATGGGCTAAATTAGGAGTGCTAAGTAGAAAACTGTAACAAATTTTATAGCATCAAATAAAAAAGGGGGGGAGTCTTTAAAGCAAATTAAAAAAATAATAATAGAATATTCATTTAAAATGCAGGTAAAATTTTGGGGAGGCTAATATTAAACTCACAAATTTTATGGGAGGCGAATATTAAAATCACAAATTTTGGAGGAGACGAATATTAAACTCATAAATTTGATAGAGGTGAATATTAAACTAATAAATTTGAGGGGGACTAATGCTAAACGCATAATAAATTTGCAATAAACTCAAGATTTAAGGATAAATCCAAATTAGGTTTAATAACTCTTATACGAATATGGAGGTGATTACTATGCTAGCTAATAAGCATAAATGGGGCTAAAGCAACAAACACTGAAATCGGCATAATTTATCAAAATTGGTGTAAATTGAGTATAATCAAGTTGAGAAAATTACAAAAACTCAACAAGTCAGTAGTGTGTTAAACTGCAATCTAAATCAAAATGTCTTCTTCGCCACCGGATCTACAACTCTTTGTACAAGCAGATAGAAGCGATACTAAATCAAAATTTATAAAAATCATGGAGGCTTCTTTCAATCAAAAATTAAGGAATTTCATTCTAATTATGAATTTTAAAACCAACAAAATCACTAATTATATGAAATTAGCTAAGCTATAAATGCCTGCATGTGCTCAGACATAGAGATTTCAAGTACAAATTTTAATGTTTGAAAAGGCTGCACAAGCTAAATTGGAATATATTAAATATTAATCTAAAAAATTTAACAAGATATTAGATCAATTTACAACGCCTTCTTCGCCACCGGATCTGCAACTCTTTGTACAAGTACAGAAGGCAATACTAGATCAAAATTTATAAAAATCATGGAGGCTTTCTTCAATCAAAAATTAAGGAATTTCATTCTAATTATGAATTTTAAAACCAACGAAATCACTAATTAGATGAAATTAGTTTATAAACGCATGTAATGCATACATAGAGATTTCAAATGCAAATTTTAATATTCAAAAGGTCACAATTTAAATTGGAATATATTAAATATTAATTTGAAAATCTAATAAGATATTAGATCAATTTACAATTCCTTCATCGCCACCGAATGTGCAACCCTTTGTACAAGTAGACAGAAGGCGATACTAAACCAAAATTTATAAAAATCATAAGGCTTTCTTTAATCAAAAATTAGAGAATTTCATTCTAATTATTATTATCAAAATCAACGAAATCACTAATTAAGTGAAATTATCTAAGCTTAAATTCCTGCATGTGCTCGGACATAGAGGTTTCAAGTGCAAATTTTAAAATCTGAAAAGGCTGCGTAGGCTAAAATTTGAATTAAATGAAAATACAAAATAATTTCATAATTCAAAAATAAAAACTACCTAAATTCATAAATACACCCGCATGTGCCCCAACACTATGTTGAATGCCTAAATTCAAGTGTTTGAGGATGCTGTGCGGGTTGCTTCCCGGTTTAGTCTTAAGACTGGTTCCGGGTTAACAAAACCTAAAAACCTAGAATAAGAGTTTCAAATAAGTAAAATATTTAAGAAATTGATTCTGTCAGGTGACAGTAAATCTAATTTTCTATTAGCAGCTAAACAGAGTTGACAGGATCTAAAGCTCTTAAACATATTCAAATCAATCAATTTTCAAATATCAATAAAAAAATTTGCTTAAATGAAACTCTATCATTAAAAACTTAAATCAAATCCAATCTATCCACCTTCCGCAACAGTTTGCCGGGGGTGAGAAACTAAGAAAACTCTAGCTCACAAAAGAGCCAATGTCAAATCAAGTATTCTGCTATGTTTACTCTCAATCAATCTCTTGCCAATAAGGACGTGGCCCGTGTCCTCTGAATTGCATGGCCAAGAGCTCCATGATGAAGTAGTTTTGACGAGTCCTCTTATCTGGTTTGGCACCGTCTCTCCATTATATTATGATCATGACTGTAGCCTGTATGCACCTCAATGGCTCTCCCCTTTGAGTTGTGAATCATAAGGTATACTTGATAGGGCAAACATCCCTCCTGTGGACTTAAGATTGTCTCTGACAAACACCACCCGAAGTCTACAAGGATTTCGATGACGTAACACATGTTGTTGATGAGGATCCTTCTGGTTGGGTTGACTACCTCCTCTGACTAAGTAGACTAAGGATCATGACTGCCCAGGATGACGGAACCATGGGATCTAGATCGGGCACATCATCATTCCCCCAACCATCTGGTTTAAGCTATAATGATAAATTTTATAATCTAAATTCTAAAACTCTGCATGCCGCTACTATACGCTATGCATTAAGCAATCTAATGACTAGCCTTAATCGAAAGTTCTCTCTCACTTATCGGGAGGGATAATTAACTATAGGGGCTTGGGCCTATAGGAAACCTGGAACCAGATCTAAAGTTTCCACCAAATGAGGATGAAATATCTGGGTAGTGTCTTATCTACTATCTCATCTGCCTTCTAAAAATTACACCGACACCTTAATCACTCAATTCATTGAAGAGGTCGGTGTTAAATTTTTGGAGCCCACAGATTTCTGGCAACTCTGCTGGGGACAGGGTTCTCTTTCCATCTTTGGCTAATCATATATGTGCTATAGTAGAAATAAAATTTTTGAAAATTCAGAATAGCAAAATGGTGATTTAAGTGTGTAATAAATTCAATATGAGCCTCTATGTAGAATGAATCATTCCGTAGAGTGTGTATTTATTACACCATTATTTGTTCTGTAGCACCTCTACATCTTGAAAGTATGGGGTGAAATAATAATTGCTAATTACTAATCCCCATCTCTCACTTTTGTAGAAATGGATCTACAAAGCACTCCTTTCACCGTCCAGCTAGGTCGTGGGGTGAACATCTACCTAGCCAATGTCGTCATCAACACTGAAGATGTCTGGGCTATCATCCAATTTGGTAACTTAAATTTCTCGGCTATCGTAGCTGCAACTCCTGAAGTACCTACCCGTGGTACATTCGTCCGAGACCATGCTGGAAGGCCTCAAGTTACTGAAACTCCTACTAGCCAAGTACGCCAACTAGCTCAACACCCAACTGCTGTCAAAGAGTTCTCCCAATAGAGAACTTCAGTTTTCAAGAGGCTAGGTCAATCTGAAGCTCCCGTGATGAAAAGAATCATCAATGGACAAACTATGTCTTTAATTTCTCATGGTACACTGCTCACCTCTGGTCTAAAGCATGATCATGAAGCTTCCTCATCATGAAGCAAATTAACCAGAAGATAGAGAAGAAGGAGAAATGCTGAGCTGAGTGCTCAGCAAATCCCCTTTGAATGACCTAGCAAACAAGCAATGCTGCCTCCGAAAGTGAGTATTCCTACCCACAACAACTTCGATAATCTAAATTGGGTAAAGAGGAATAGCTCTACTATTGAAATAAAGTAGTCCTTCTGGAACCAACAACATCAAGCTCCACCACCAGGAGAGGAAACACTGCTTTGCCGGATACATAAAGTTCTTAAAGTAGGATGAGGCCTAATGAAAAGAAGATTTGAGGCATGTGGTGAGGGAAAATATCACGCTTTGCATGGTGAGCATCAGAGCGTGACACTTGGACCTCGTGTCCAAGAATCCACTGTTGAAAAGTCCCAGTGAAAGGGTAAATAGATATGGAGGCCAAGGCCCCATAATGAAACTTTGAGTAATAGAAGAGGTGTGACATCTAACACATATATTCAAAAATCTGCCTCAAAATCAACTCATCAGAAGTGGATGCCCAAAAGAAGGGATATCACGGATGAAAGATATGATGGTTGACACCTTGGAGAATCCTCTAGGGGATCCCATCGCTGATCATTATACCTCTACAAGAAAAGGTTGACATTGATCATGGTCCTTTAATAGAAGAGGTGGTTATTTCGCACATTGAAACAAAGATCCACTGGAAACATTGATCAAAAATTCGTGTCTAGGAAGAAAATAATGAAGAAGATTCTATGAAAATTGAAGTCGTCTATATGGTCAGAGATATAGATGAACTTCGCCGACCATCAAGATCAACATGAACTCGTGAACTGAACCTCAATTTGACGAAGAAGTCTTCACGTAAGAAAATAGAGGATAAATCTTTGATTTTTGTGAAGAAGAAGATCAAAATGAGAAAGAAATCATGGGTGTCGAAGCTGTCTATATGGTTGAACTAGGAAATGACCAGCCTGGTACACGCTTTTATAATCAACGTCGTCGTACAACCTTAACAATAGTTATCTCTAGAAATACAAAAGAAGAAGGGCAATCAAGTTCGTTCTGAAAATGAGCAAGAAGCAGAACATCAATAAGAAATAGAAGAAGAAGAAGAAGATCTGATTGACGCCATGTATTATCTAGAAGCAAAGAGAATGCGCCAAATGGAGGCTAAAGACAAGGAGATTGCACAGCTTGGTACCAAAATGAATGATATGATGGTACAAATGAACATCATGATGGAGATGTTACAGAAGAATATCGTATCACATGTCTTCTCTACTAACAAGCAGTTAGTTAACAATACAACTTCTATACCACCAGCCATTGTGGTACCTCAAGCTCTTACAGCACATGCCATGCATGAAGTGAGGGATGAAGTTAACCAAACACCTCTCCAGCTGACAATTCAAAATATGGCTAGCACACCGGGAACTGTAATAACTACTGCCTAAATAATAATCAATGAATGAAAATATAAATTTCGAGTAAGGCCGAAAAGTCAGTAAGTCGCTTACCAAATATGACCAAGTGTCATACTCGAAAGGTTACTCAGTGCCAAAATTTAATGCTTTCAATGGGCTTGGTAATCCAAAGTAATATCTGGCCCAATATAAGGCTACTTGTGGTAACACTAGAGGAAATGATGCACTGCTTTTCCACCAATTCATTAGTAGCTTGACCTCAACTGCTGAATGATATGTAGAATTACCAAATGATTTAGTTAAAATATTTACTGAATTGGAGACCATATTTGTGAAAAGGTTCGCCAGCGCAACCGAGAAAATCATAATTTGCTGAAAAGAAGGAAAGATGAGTTAGTGAAGAAATTCATAAGTCAGTGGTGCAACTTAAGTATGAAATGCGAGCAACAATTGGAAGAAGAACATGCAATCCAATTGCTAATGGGCAATATGGATGATAAAATGGCACCATTTCTATGTATGGCATCGATTGCAATATTTCAGGACTTGCTCGATAGGGTGGCTAAATTCGAAAAGCTGAATTGCCCTAAGTCTGAAGTCTATGCAGATAAAGCAAAGAGAAACAAATCTTCAGACTCAAGAAGAAATGAAACTCACACCGTCTTATAGCTCAAATGATGAGAAGCGGATGATATACAATATGGACAAAGGAAAGCAGTCGGGGGTACAACGATGATAAGGGTAAAAAGCCTGTTTACTCTAATCCATAGCCAAAATTGGTACTAGGAGGTAATGACAAACCTTGGGCTTTTCCAAGTGGTGGGGAGCATCCAAAACAAGCCACAAGAGATGATGAGCGAATGCGGCCATCTCTTAAAGAAAGGATGAACAAGGAATATCCCTTTAGAAGGGATAGTATGGCTAAATTATTTTGGCAAGCAGTCAAAGCTGGTTTATAGTTACCAAAAATCAAAAGGCTTGAAGAAGCTAATCAAGTCAATAATCCAAACTACTGTCCCTATCATCGAATGATTAGTCACCTTATTGAAGATTGTTATGTTTTCAATGATTGGCTAGAAAGGAAATATCAGCGAGGTGAATTTACACTATCTGATAGTGTTCTAGTCAATCCTAAAAGAGAGTCTACGAGATGATTACGTCCTCTTCCATAACATCCAACAAAGGCAAACAAAAGGAGGAATCAGCTCAGACTGAAGAATGGCAAATAGTAGTTTCAAGAAGAGTGTGAGATGTTAAAGCAACTAAAAGATTTCCCAAGGGTTAAGTGGAAATCACCACTTGAACCTATATTAAATTTAAGAGAGATTCCTAAACCAAGTATTTGGGCTCCTCAGTGACACTCTGATAAGACTACTTCGTCACAAAGAATAACTCTACCAAATGTAGGCCCAAGAAATCAAAGAAGTTGGCTAAAAAAAGAAGATCAAGAAGAGAACTACAACTCAAAAGATCATTAACAATCTAGAGGAGTATCACCACTCGGCAAGAAAGCCATTTAAGCTTGCAGGCTTCATGCCTAAACTTCACATTGTTGAATCAGATGAAGAAGATAATGGTGAGTCTTATCCAAGAGACAATACGTGATGTCGATATTCTTCAACATCGCTTACAGATGACAAGGATAGTCGACACTCACCAACCCATCAAAATTTTATCGTGAAAGCAAGAAGAGCTTGAGGAGCTAGTGTCTGAATTTTGTTTAATGAATCAACAAGATAATAATAATTAGATGAAGATCTATGTTTTCCCGATGGGGAAGAGTCAAACTCATTGATATCATCACTATGAAATGCATGAAATTGAAAAAGGAGTCTAACTCTTTTGGCCAATCTTCTAATAAAAGGGAAATTTGAAGAAACTGCCTCTTCAGAAGAATCTGAGCGAGACAAAGTTATTCAAGTTCAGTTGAGAAGTGGTAAAGTCTTACCACCTTCATCAAAGAAGGAAAATGCAAATAAAGATAAAGGCAAGCAAATTGAAGTCAACAAGGATATTATTCCTAGAAATTCTAGAGTGAAGCCTAAATCAAGCGAAAAGATAGATTATAATATTCTATCACATCTAAGAAAGATCCCTGCACAATTGAGTGTGTACGAGGCTCTCTCAATGTCAAAAGACCTTCGAGAAACTTTGATACAAGCTCTCAAAGATCCGGAGAATTATGGAGCTTACTTTGCTGAAAAATGCATGACCAAAGTATTGCAAACTCAAGATCTCTCAGTAATCACATTTTCTGAAGAAGATCTTATGTTGGGAACAGCGGATCACAATCATCCTCTTTATGTTACTGCAGAAAGTGATGGCATCTCGATCAGCCAAATATTGATTGATCCAGGTTCTTCTATCAATCTTATGAGTCTAAAAGTATTGAGAAGATTATCACTCGATATCCAACATCTTGGGAGAGATAAATTGATGGTTCACAGCTTCAACAAAAAAGGGTAAAAAACTTTAAGTTCGTTTATTCTCCCACTCAAGTTTAAAGATTTATATACAGAAGCCAAGTTTCATGTAATTGAGGCTAATACATCATTTAAAGCTCTCTTGGGCCAGTCGTGGCTACATGAGTATGGCATGGTCCCATCAACTATGCATCAATGTATGAAGTATCTGAAAGAGGGAGAAGAATTTAAAATTCTTGGTAACCTACAACCATTCTCCGTCAATGAAGCAAAAATCTATGAAGATGCAAAGTACTTCATCCTCAAAGAGCCTAAGCCAAGAAAGCCTCTTGAAGCAGTAGCATCCACTTCAGGAACTAAAGAGAAATTTCATAAAATAAAAGAGTAGAAGCAAGGAGGAAGAAAGAAGGCAATGCCAACTCTCCCTAAAACACTTGATTCTGCACCTAAATCAAGAAAATCAGTTTCTCATTTGGGAAGTGACACAGAAGAAGAAGAAGATATTCCTATCAAACCTAAGAGAACTTATAAGCTCTCTAGAAAAGTAGAGTATGAAATAAGTGATTCTGATTTAGACTATGATTTTGAATATACTTATGAAAATAGAGTTCATATGGATGCATCAAGGAGGATAGCTCACTTGACAGAGTCAGATGACTCACTCAAAATTATACCCATTTCTCAATAATGCTTCAAAGATATCACTCCACTAGAGGTTCATGATATTGAAGAATTAATAACATTCTATGTGCTGCCGTTGAGTGAGAGTGGCAGAACAGGAATTCTATTTTACAAATCTGAAGAGTCTCAGCCTCAATATGAAAATTCTGATGAGATAGTACCAACAAGAATACTAATATACTATCTACAGAAGTTGCGAAGAATAATGCATAAGCATGGAGTTAATATTGAAACTACTAAACATAGGACTCAAGTCTTTAACAAGATGTGGAGCCAAAGTAGCCTCAAGCATCATGAAGAAGTGATAAGTTTATACTAAAGGTCTGGGGTTCATCCATAAATCTCATCAAGATAGAGCCTGTTATAATATAATAGAAGTGGATATCAAGAGTCTTAGTGATGAAGAAGATGATTCCCATAAAATTCTTTGTAAAAATGATGAAGAAGTGGTAGCTAAGCCCGCACCCGAAGAGCTTGAAGATGGTGGACAAATAGCTACTATGGATGAACTTAAAAGAAGTCAACATAGGAGCTAAAGATGATCCCCGTCCAACTTTCTTTAGTGCCCTTCTGCCTGATGAAAAAGTTGAAGAGCTGAAAATGTTACTTTGTGAATTCAGGGATTGCTTTACCTGGGCATATTCTAAAATGTCAGGCTTATCCCTTGATGTAGCAGAAACTAGCCATCAAACCAGATGCAACGCCTATTAAGCAAGCTCCTAGGTGAATGAGATTGGAGATTGAAGAACAGGAATTACAGAAACTATGAAGCTACTTAAAGCAGGCTTCATCCGGGAGGAGAAGTATGCAGATTGAATAGCCAACATTATCCCAGTTAGAAAGAATAATGGTCAAATTCATCTTTGCATTGACTTTTGGGACCTAAATAAGGCGTGCCCAAAAGATGACTTTTTGCTTCCAATATCAGAACTATTAGTGGACAACACTTCCAACTATGACATGTTCTCATTTATGGATGGATCGTCAGGATACAACCAAATCAAAATGACACCTGAAGATGAAAAACATACATCGTTCAAAACATCTATTGGCATCTATTGCTACACATTCATGCCCTTTGGCTTAAAAAATGCTGGAGCTACATACCAAAGAGCCATGACATATATTTTTGATGAGTTGATTCATCAAAAGGTGGAATGTTATGTCGATGATTTAGTGGTGAAGAGCTTAAATCGTTAAAACCATTTTGAAGACTTGAGAATCGTACTGGAGGGAATCAGAAAATATGATCTCAAGATGAATCCTCTAAAATATGCATTCAGGGTATCCTCCAAAAAATTTCTGGGGTACATTGTACATCACAGAGGTATTGAAATTGATCCTACTAAAATCAAGGCAATTGTGGAGATGCCTCCGCCGAAGAGTTTGCGTCAGCTCTATTCTTTACAAGGACAACTCGCATTCATCCGTCAATTTATATCAAATCTATAAGGATGCTGTCAACCATTTGCAAGGTTAATGAAGAAGGATGCTCCATTCAATTGGGACAAAGAGTGTCAAGAAGCCTTTGAAAGCATAAAAAGCTACTTGTTAAATCCACCAATCCTTGCGGTTTACTCCGGGAAGCTCCTCATTCTATACATACAGAAAGAGTCCCTTAGAGCATTATTGGCACAACATAATGAAGAAGGTAAAGAGAATGCTTTATTATATCATAAGGAGGTAAATGAGATACTCTCCGATAAAGAAGCAATGTTTGGCATTGATCTTTGCAGTCCAAAAGCTTCATCATTATATGTTATCTCATAAAATTACCCTCATCTCAAGGATCGATTTGCTGAAATACTTGATGATAAGACCAACATTGACAGGTCGCATGATAAGATGGGCAGTATTACTTTTGAAATTTGATATCACATGCATCCCATAAAAAGCAGTGAAGGGACAAGTCTTAGCAGATTTTCTAGCTGCAAATCCTATCCCTGCGGACTCTACTCTTAATGATGATTTGCCCGATGAGCAAATTATGCTCATTCATGAAAGAGAAAAATCACGAAGCTGGGAAATGTACTTTGATGGAGCCTCATCAATCAAATAAGTCCAACATTTAAATTTCCCAAGAGCAAGAGCAGGAATTGACATTAACTTCATAACACCAGAAGGAGGGATAATGAGATGATCATATGGATTGACCGAGCCAAGAACTAATAATGAAGCTGAATATGAAGCATTAGTGGCAGGTCTCGAAGAAGCTATTTTCATAGGCATTCGAAACCTGTACATTTTTGGTGATTCTTAGCTTATTATAAATCAAGTACTTGGCATCTATAGAATCAACAAGCTTGAGTAAGCTTTCTATTACAAGCGAGTTCTCGAGCTTAGGAAATAGATACCAAATATCACATTAACTCGAGTTTCTCAATCTGAATAGGAAAGCTGATTTCTTAGCAAAACTAGCTAAGGAAATGGCAAGTATGAATGATGATTATGTCATGATCAACATATTTACTCGATGAGTTCTAGAGCCAGTAAAGTATCAATCCCCACAAGTAGATGGGTTAATAAGTTTAACTTAGTAGGATGCGACTCAGGTTGCTCCTCATACTCCCCAAAATCAACAAGAAGTTGTACCAAGAAGAGCTAAGACTGATATTGCCTCAGAAAAGCAGTGTGAAGCCTTTGTTGTAGAAGAGTCACATGATTGGAGGCAAGCCTTCATCGACTACTTTAAAGAGGACAAATTGCCAAATAATAAATCACTAGCAGCTCAAATCGAGAAGAGAATACTATGATATGCTTTCGTCAATAATACTTTATATCATAGATCCTTTGAACAAATGTGGCTACGATGTCTAGGTGTAGATGAAGCTAGCAAAGTGATGGTTGAAGTTTATGAAGGAATTTGTAGTGCACATCAGTCAGGTCCCAAGATGGCAGAAAAGATCAAAAGGATGGGTTATTATTGGTCGTCTAGGGTGAGAGATTGTATTAATCATGCTAAGAAGTGTCATGAGTGTCAAGTACAGAGATCTCATCCATCAATCTCCAAATCCATTACACCCAACAATAGCATCCCGCCATTCAATGTTGGGGTACATGTAATAATCGATCCACCTCATCACCGGACATTGTTTCATCCTAGCAACGATTATTTCTCTAAGTGAAGTTACCCGCTTAAAGAAGTTATCACCGAAAGTGATCAACTTCTTCACGCATAATGTGAAGTCTATAGATTTGGAGTACCACGTCAATAATTTTGATAATGACTTTCAAAAGTGCAAAGATTTATAGATTCATCGATCGACACAAAATTGATTGGCGATACTCTTCAATATACAATCCAAGAGCAAATGGCATGGCGAAGGCCTTCAACAAGACATTAGTCAAGCTACTCAAGAAGATTCTCACTAAAAATAAGAGAGAATGGCATACCAAGCTAAGAATGGCTCTATATATACCTACAAAGCACCAACTAAAGTCACTCACTATTCATTGATATTTGGACAAGCGCTTCCACTTGAAGTTGCCTTCACCTCATATCCAATATAATCAATCAAAGATCAAAATGCCCCGAGAATGGAGGAACTCGACGCGTTTGATGAAGTTAGATTACAAGCTCATCAAAATCTGGAAGTCTATCGAGCAAAGATGTCCAGGGCTTTTGACCATACAGTGCGGCCCCGAACATTCCAAAAGGGAGAATTAGTCCTAGTGCTGAGGAGACCAATTATTCTTAATAAAAAATTTGGTGGGGGCTTAAAATGCACTGAATGTCATCAAAAATGATCAAAATGACCTCCAATCGATGAACAGACCTCGTCGTTGCATTTAGAATGTTGAAATTATTCAGAATATAAATATCACAAAATTTAATGATCAATCAATTAACCGCTCGAGCTATCAATGTGTTGACACGCATATCAGAGTCGAGAAGCTGCGATAATGTCCAATGACCTATGTTCATGAAATTGATTATGTTGTTAGCTTCAAAATGCTAAAATCTACCAAATAAGACTATTCTCACTCTATTTGGATAAATCTATGTGAAAATCGAAGCTAAAAGTGGACGATATTTTGATAAATCAATTTGGCCGACCAAACCAAGCCTCGAAAATGAATAAATACCATCGTGATTCGAATAATGGGATTACCCTAAATTGACATATATATTAATTATGTGAATTTACTGGCGTGAATTCCACATTTAAATCATTGAATAAATTCAAAATTAATTTTAAATTCCCAAATTACCCCCATTTCCCTCCTATTTTAGTTTTCTGAAAAGGAATAATTTAAAAAAAAAAAACTGAAAACTACTCCCTCCTAATTTCTTCCCCCTCATTCTCTCCCACTCTCCTCTCTCCTCTCATTCCCATTCCAATTTTCAGTTTCTCTCGGCCTGCTCTCTCTCCCAGCAGAAACGAAAGAAGGGTAATTCTCCTCCTTTTTTTTTCTAAATTCTTCCTCCGTTCTATTTGTTTTCTGACGTGCTAATTCCGCCTCCGGTGTCCCGTGGGCCCCATCCACGTCCCGCCGGCTAAGCCCCATTTTTGACAAAATCTGCGCGCTCCGCCACTGCCTGCACGGCCCAATCCTCTATTTCTAGCCGCCGTACAACTGCTCTAGCTAGAAAAAAAACCACCGCCGCCCCGTCTCTGGTTGAACTGTGCTGACCCGCCTCCCGCGTTGTCGCTCCCACTGTCCATGTTCGCACTGCCCGCGCGACCCTCGTGTTCTGCTCCACCGCCGGCCCAACATGCGACTCAACTGCGCAACCCGAGCCCATCTCGATCCGCACTGCAGAATCGCCGAACCCGCAATCTGACCCCAGCCCGTGGACCAAGCCCGCGCTCTCGCTCCTCTTCCATGCACCTGACCCACGTGACCCGAAACCCGCTCCGGCCCGCGGCACCATCTCGTCGTTCCGCGTCTCCTCGACCCGCCAGCCCATTTTGACCCGCGCAAACCCGACGAACTGACCCGCCTGTAGCCCAATCTGACCCGTACTGCCCAGCCCAGCCTGCCACCTTGTATCCAAGCCTCCTACAGCCCACCAGCCCATTGTTCTGGCCCGTTCTGCAATCCAACCTACAAACATAGCCCATTATTTACAATCCTTCCTACAGCCCAAAATCCGTTATTTTGCCAAGAATCGTGGAAGAATATCACCGAATCCTTCCTTCGATTTCCAGCATCGCACCCCTCACTTTAGCCATCCTATTTTCTCTCCGCCATGAATCGAGGAAGAACATCATCAACAGGAAAATTCTTCCTCGATTTCCGGCATCGCATTTCTCATTTTAGTCATCCTATTTTCGCCAGAATCAAAAAAAGAACATCGTCATAAGCAAATTTTTCCTTCGCTTTTGACGTCGCACCTCGCTTTATGTCATTTTGTTGTCGAATCGGGAAGAACATCATCAACAAGTGAATTCTTCCTTCGATTTTTGGCGTTGCACCATCACTTTAGCCGTCCCGTTTCTACTACGCCACAAATCGGGAAAGAATATCGTTAACAGGTGAATTCTTCTTTCGATTTTCGACGTCATACTCCTTGCCTTACATTCTCAATTACTTACCCAAACCTATTTCTTCGCCTAGCCTTGCAGCATGCCAAAAAATGCGTCAGAACATGTGAGATTTGTGAATGTGAATATATATATACATGCTTGTGTTTCTTTACAGGTTTGAAGACCTCGTTGTGCTCAACAGAGCACTACGAGAAGAAAACAGGCTATGGTGTTGCAAGACACCGCTCGCTACGCTCAACATGGCATACCGAGTAAGCCACCACTTGTTAGATCGCCCCCTAAACAAAATGTCGCAAAAAATTTTGTCAATTTCCGACTTAGAAAAATAGGAGGAATATATATTGCATCATGTCTTCTCTCAGTTTAAAGGCCTCATCGTGCTCAATGAGGCATGATGAAAACGCGGCTCGAAGATAACCACTCACTACGCTTCAGAGATAAGAGAAAAAAATACCTCCCACTCTTACATATGATGCCGGAGGCCAAATTTTATCTAGATTCTAGACTTAAAAAAAGAAGAAATGATATATGTCAGATATGCTTTCAGTTTAAAGACCTCGTGCGGCTCAACAGTGACGAGATGAAAATCTCATGTCAGAAGACACCACCATGCTCAACAGGCATCGAAAAGCCAAAACACCCCAAGAGCCTCTACATGGGATGATGAGGTCAAAAATTTTGTCTATATTCTAGACTTAAAAAAAGAGGGGGGAATGAATATATGTTGTATATACTTTCTTTCAGGTTTAAAGATCGTCGGCTCAACAGTAATGAGAGATGTCGACCGGGCAAGACACCACGCACAACGGGCACCGAATAAGCCAAAATACCCCTCGATGCACCTACCTGGATGATGCCTGAGGTGAAATTTTATCTAAATTCTAGACTTAGAAAAAGAGGGGGAATGAATATATGTTGTATATGCTTTATTTCAGGTTTAAAGATCTCGTCGTTCGAGGCTGAGATGATAATCGGTGTCACAGACACCACTGCCACTCAACAGGCATACATCAGCCAAAAAACACCTCTCGATGCACACATGGACGACGGATAAAAATTTTGTCAAAATCTTTGACTTAGAAAAAGAGTAAATGGGCTAATTTAGAAGTAGAAAACTGTAGCCTAATTTTATAGTTAAATAAAAAAGGATGAGTCTTTAAAGCAAATTTAAAAAAATAATAATAGAATATTCATTTAAAATGTAGGTAAAATTTGGGGGAGGCTAATATTAAACTCACAAATTTTGGGGGAGGCGAATATTAAAATCACAAATTTTAGGGGAGACGAATATTAAACTCATAAATTTGAGAGAGGTCAATATTAAACTAATAAATTTGAGGGGGACTAATGCTAAATGCATAATAAATTTACAATAAACTCAATATCTAAGGATAAATCCTAATTAGGTTTAATAACTCTTATACGAATATGGAGGTGATTACTATGCTAGCTAATAAGCATAAGTGGGACTAAAGAAATAAATACTAAAATTGGTATAATTTATCAAAATTAGTGTAAATTGAGTATAATCAAGTTAAGAAAATTACAAAAACTCAACAAGTAAACTAAGTGCCAGTAGTGTGTTAAACTGCAACCTAAATCAAAAGCCTTTCATCGATCAGAACTCTACCATGTGCATGTACGATACTAAATCAAAATTTATAAAAATTATGGAGGCTTCCTTCAATCAAAAATTAAGGAATTTCATTCTAATTATGAATTTTAAAACCAACGAAATCACTAATTAGATGAAATTAGCTAAGCTATAAACGCCTGCATGTGCTCGGACATAGAGATTTCAAGTGCAAATTTTAATGTCTGAAAAGGCTGCACAAGCTAAATTGGAATATATTAAATATTAATCTGAAAAATCTAACAAGATAATAGATCAATTTACAAGGCCTTCTTCGCCATCGGATCTGCAACTCTTTGTACAAGCAGACAGAAGGCGATACTAAATCAAAATTTATAAAAATCATGGAGGTTTCCTTTAATCAAAAATTAAGAAATTTCATTCTAATTATGAAATTAAAACCAACGAAATCACTAATTATGAAATTAGCTAAGCTATAAATGTCTGCATGTGCTCGGATATTGAGATTTCAAGTACAAATTTTAATGTCTGAAAAGACTGTGCTAAATTGGAATATATTATCTGAATAATCTAACAAGATATTAGATCAATTTATAATGCCTTCTTCACCATCGGATCTACAACCCTTTGTACAAACAGATAGAAGGCGATACTAAACCAAAATTTACAAAAAATCATAGAGCTTTCTTTAATCAAAAATTAGGGAATTTCATTCTAATTATTATTGTCAAAATCAATGAAATCACTAATTAAGTGAAATTATCTAAGCTATAAATTCTTGCATGTGCTCAGACATAGAGGTTTCAAGTGCAAATTTTAATGTCTGAAAAGGCTTCGCAGGCTAAAATTGGAATTAAATAAAAATATAAAATCAATTTCATAATTCAAAAATAAAAACTACCTAAATTCATAAATACAAGATGTTCCCGAAACAGATGAATGCCTAAATTCAAGTGTCTGAGGATGTTGCGCGGGTTGCTTCCCGGTTTAGTCTTAAGATTGAGTCCCGGATTAACAAAACCTAAAAACCTAAAATAAGAGTTTCAAATAAGTGAAATATTTGAGAAATTGATTCTATCAGTGACAATAGATCTAATCCTCTGTTAGCAGCTAAATAGAGTTGACAAGATCTAAAGCTCTTAAATATATTCAAATCAATCAATTTTTAAATATCAATAAAAAAAATTTGCTTAAATGAAACTCTATCATTAAAAACTTAAATCAAATCCAATCTATCCACCTTCCGTAAATATTTATCGGGGGTGACAAACTAAGAAAACTCTAGCTCATAAAGGAGCCAATGCCAAATCAAGTGTTCTACTATGTTCACTCTCAATCAATCTCTCAATAAGAAATGTGTCCTCGAACGCATGGCCACGAGCTTCAGATGAAGCTGAACGAGTCCTCGATTGTGGTTTGGCCCCGCTCCATTATATTATGATCACCGTAATTAGATGTTCCCCAATGGCTCCTTTGAGTTGTGAATCATAGGGTATACTTGATAGGCAAACAACCTCGCCTAAGGTAGACTTAAGATTATCTCTTTAGACAAGCACCACCCTAAGTCTACAAGGATTTCTTGGATGACGTAACCCATGTGTGTGAGGGATCCTTCATAAGTCGACTACCTCCTCTGACTAAGTAGACTAGGAACCGCGACTACCCGGGATGATGGAACCATTGGACCTAGATCGGGCACGTCATCATTCCCCCAACCATCTGGTTTAAGCTATAATGATAAATTTCATAATCTAAATTCATGCTACTACTATATGCTATGCATTAAGTGATCTAACGACTAGCCTTAATCGAAAGTTCTCTCTCACTTATTGGGAGGGGTAATTAACTATAGTGCTTGTTTATAGAAACCTGGAACAAGATCTAAAGTTCTCACCAAATGAGGATGAAATCTCTGGGTAGTGTCTTATCTACTATCTCATCTACCTTCTGAAAATTACACCGACACCTTAATCACTCTCTTCATCGAAGAGGCTGGTGGCAAATTTTCGGAGCCCACATATATGTTGGGAAAGAATTCAAGTAATGTGTGTTATTGTGAATTTTGATTCATTTTTTTAATCTTAGAATGCCCTTCTTTTTTGATAAGTTTGTTTAGAGTTGATCTAAACTTAGGATTAATTAAAAGATAATCAAAACATTCACCTAAATGAAATTAAAATATGAACCTACTTTAAAAAATTACTTAAGGATTAGGGGAGGAAAGAGAAGTTCTCTTCTCTTTTCCTCTCTTCATAACCTAGTAATTACTTATAGGTTTCACTTAAACCAAATTAAGACATGAAATAAAAATAACCCAAAACACTTAAACAACTTAAATGAAACCCTCCTCTAAGTTGAACAAGTTCTTCACACTTAGAAAATTTAAACCCAAAATCCTAAGCTAAGCATGCCACACAAACCTTCAAAGCACACACATTAGCCTAAATCACAACTTCTAGGTTTAGGTTAGGTCGATGCATGGCTTGATGTCTTTTTTTTGTTTTGTGATGAATGTTTTAGACTAAATGGTAGGGTGTATGCTCATAGAATGAATGGTAGAATGTGCTTAGTCTAACTATTCTTTTATGTAGGGATTGGCTTGGCTATCATCATAAATAAAAATATAACTACTTCTTGTTGCTTATACCCCTTAGCATAATCCATAGGCTAGGTGTACTTAGTCACCCATGTGTGGGATGATAAGTCCAATATACATGCTTGGGATTTGTGTGGTGTGATTTAGCTAACCTTTGTTTTGCTGGTGTTAGCTAGTTTTTCACTTTTCCTTTTCATGTAAAAATTGCTATAATTAGGATTTTAGAATGAATTGTTATAGGGATTAGGATGACCATTGGTCATAAGAGCCCATCTTATGTACCATGTGAAGCTTTGGAGCATCCACCTTCCATCCATCTAAAAGAAGAAAAAAGAAAGAAGAAAAGAAGAAAGAAAGAAGAAAGAAGAAAGAAGAAAGAGAATAAAGATTGAAGACCCCCATAACAATGAATTCCTTTGCTTAATTGTAATATTCATTTGTAATTCGGGTTATATAAGGGTAGAGCTTGGCTACCCACATTTGATATTTTGGGTTTGCGTGGTGCTACACAAACGCCATTTATTCTTTTTTGTGATTAGCTTTATAAATTATTTGATGATTTGTTTAGCTTTTGCATTAAGTGGCATGCTTTTCCTAGTTTCTTCCTTACTTTATGTATGACCTAGATGAGGATTAGGCTCTTTAGGGAAAAATAAATCTTTTACCTTACTTAACAACTCAAAATAAAAAATTAAATAACTCATAACCTCACCTAAAGCGTGGGTTTAAAATCAAGATAAAAGAATTAGCAATCCCTTAGCTAGATGAGCATTTCTTTATAATATCATGCACAAATGCATCTTATTTTACTCTTGATTAGAGGGCTTCTATCTTTGCTAGAGAACTTTGGCTTGACCTTTGAGGCAGTGGTGAAAACTCACCTCCCACCTTCTCGCTGATTTTGGCCAATAATTTGATTTCTAATGCATTAGTCATAAAAAATTTCTATTAGCCTTAGTCAAAAATAATTTTCCAAAAATAAAAATAAAATGAAATTTGAAATGCTTTAGATTTAGGTCATTTGAAGCATGCCCTTTACATGATCTAGTCTCTTTAGGGAGTGAGTTTAAGGACTTAGTCCCTTTCTAAATAAAAATAGCCTAGCTATCTTGCATAAGCATAAAGACTTGCCTACATATATTTAAAATCATAGGAGGAGTTATTTACGGCCACCCCTGTGTTGTAAGTCCAAGCTGTCGGTGGTTTGTCCTTTCTTGTGGAGGAAAACCAAATACCCATTTTTCACCTTAGATTTTGATTGTGCTTCCAGCCATCGCCGAAGCTCCCTAAATTTAGGTTCTAAGGTTGCTTCTCCACTTTGTGGGCCATAAGCATAATTCCTCACCTCTTAGGCATTTCTCTAATCTTGTGTTAAGGAATCTTAAGTCCTAACTTTCTAATGAAAAATATAACTCAAACAAACTAAATCAATTTTTAAAATGTAAAGCCCAATTATAGGATAGTTTGAGATGCTCGCTAGGTTTCCTACCATCGTGAACATCTCCTACTTATCTTTCATTTTGGCTTTGATAATAACTCCCTCTTTTGATCATTCACATTTGATCTTTAAAAATAAACAAATCGAATGATAGTCCTTCCTATTAGAATCTTTAAAGACAATAATCATTTATCTTAATCGAGAGTTTTTCTAAGAGATCCTGTCCCTTAGGATGTAATTAACTATGGGAGCTTGCCCCTGTAGGGAACTTAATGAACCCAGTTTTAAATAAATCCTACTTTACTTTTTCATGTAAAGTAAGGGAAGAATCTCTAGTACATACGCAAACACATCATCTTTAGGAGTCCTTATTGAGGTGATTGGTTCAATTAAAGCGTAGTGACTTCTATCTTTCAAGATAGTACACTATACCTTGATGACGTATCTGATCACCTGAATAAGTACATTTATGGATCTACATGACATCTTACAATGATGAATTTTTATATAGGTGTTGCCTCTTTTTTTTCACTAACAGATTTGAAAGGTGACTCCCTACTCCTACTATAGAAATTATTCACCACAGCTATTTAGACAAACATGAAGCCCGTGACATTATAATCGAGGTACATTCAGGCCTATGCGGAGCTCATCAATTTGGTCCGCAGATGAAGACGAAGTTCAAAAGACTTGGATACTACTGGCCTTCGATGATTACATAATGCATGGATGTAGCTAGGAGATGCCATCAGTGTCAGGTACGCGGTGTGGTCTACCACCAACCACCCAACATTCTACACCCTACTTTGGCTTCATGACCATTTGAGTGTTGGGGTACTGACATTATGGGTCTGATCGATCCTCCTTCTTCCAAGGGGCATCGATTCATCTTAGCTATCACCGATTATTTTTCCAAGTGGGTGGAAGTCATCCCACTCAGAGAGGTCACGGCTTAGCATGTGCTTCAGCTTTTCAGAAACCATATCGTATATAGGTTCGGGGTGCCTCGATAAATTATATCTGATAATGGCACTGCATTCAAAAGTATGAAGATCAATAGCTTTTCCAGAAGACACGGTATAGATTGGAGATACTCCACCATCTACTACCCTAAAGCTAATGGTTTAGCAGAAGCATTCAACAAAACTCTCATCCAGATTCTGAAGAAAACTCTTGATGATAACAAGCAACAGTGGAACGAGCAGTTGGTTGAAATTTTGTGGGCCTATCGCACAACATACCGAACTCCAACTCAGTCTACCCCATTTTTCTTAGTGTATGGGTTTGAAGCCATTCTTCCTTTATAAGTTTAACTCCCTTCACTAAGGATAACATTGGGTAACAAGATCACTACCGAGCAGAATGTAAAGTTGTTAGAAGAGTTCAAGAGGAAAGTCGTCTAGGCATGCCAAAACCTCGAGTTGTACAAGGCCAAAATGATTCAAGCTCACAACAAGCTGGTCCACCCTAAGTCTTTCTAAGTAGAAGAACTTGTGTTACTCCTAAGGAGACTAATTGTTGCCCATCGAAAGATGGGAGGCAAGTTTGAACCCACTTGGGAAGGCCCTTATGTCATAGAGAAGGCCTATCAAGGAGGATCTTATCAGCTTATTGATTGTAAATGGAAACATCCGATGCTTTCAATTAATGGGCTCTATCTAAAGAAATATTACCCATGAAACAAAACTTGTTTGAAAATAATCATTAATAAAAAGAAACAAAATCTGATTCCATTCATCAAATCTTCTATTCTTTCGAAATGTTATTTGTTAATATTGTAAATCCATTGTGACGTGTTTAGGGTAGGTGTAAGAGCCCCCCAATGGCATCCTATCCCTCTTTCACAACACAAACACAACCTCCTGATGCTTTTAGAATAGGTGTGAGAGAACCCGAGAGGCATCCTATTTCGATTAGCATAACTAAGATAGGTGTAAGAGTCCCCCAACAGTATCCTTTCATAGTGGGAATTTTCATTGCCATATGTGTCATCATCTCATAATTCCCCAGCGTGTTTTAAGATTAGGTGTGAGAGTCTCCCAAAGGCATCCTATTCCTTTTAACACATGCACAAAATAAACACAAATCTCTTATCTCAGGCTATTTTGATGTGGGAGCAAGCCCCTGTGGCACTCACTCATTTAGCTGCTTTAGGTCAGGTCTACATGCTACCTCGCTAGTATGTCACCCTAGTGGTCATTTGTTGGAGGATGTGAGTCCCTACACTTTCTTCCTAACTTGACCATTACAAACCAACGAGTGTCTTATTAGTATGGTAATTTTCACTGCCCAGCCAGTAAGCTACCTCAAGTTGATTTCTCTTAAGAAGATGTAAGTCCCCGTGCTTTCTTCTTGAACCAGCCATCATGCACTAACTAGGTTGAGTATATTTGAGGTTTAGGATAAGTCTCCCTAGAGGCTCCTTTCCTCTTGACTATATTTGAATTGATATATAAGTCCCTCAGTGGCATTCACTCAGTAGTCACCCTAGGTCGGATAGCACCTGTCGAGCCGAAGATAGACTATCCCAACAATCAGTTCTGTTATAGAGGATGTGAGTCCCTGAGCTTTCTTCCTAGGCTGATTATTACAAACTGATGGGCACTTTAGGTCATTTGATATTCGCTATATTGACAACGACTCACCTGGTGAGTACACCACTCTTGGCAAATATGAGTCCCCGCATTTTCTCCTTGAGTTAGACACAGAATACCTATTGGATATATGACTAGCCATGTCATTTTCTCCAGGGTGTTGGATTAAGCCCTTACCGGCCCCATCCCCTATGGGCACTCTACTTGGATCAAGTCCTTTGTGACCCCATTTAGACACTACTTGGGTTACTTTTGGATTAGACATTCCCCTTTCCTAGTAGTCACTCCTGTGGTTGGAGAATTTGTTCTGGATGCGATTCTCTTTGGTTCAATAAAAGATAGTCTATCGATATAAGCTTCTTCTCAGTTTGATCCCTCACAAACTAATAGGGTCCAAGATAAAATAAACCAAATAAATAAATTATTTTTGCTTGTGGATTAGGAGTTCAAGCCCCCAAAGGGCCCCTTCTCCCAAGCAAGCATCCTATCTTTAGGGTAGTGTCAGTATAAATCCCTATAAAAATTACCTGGCTAACTGAGTTGAGGTAAATCCTTGGTCAAGATAATCAGAAGTCACCCTCCCACCAATCTATTTCACCATAAGCAGATACCTCGACAATCATTCTACTTTGAAAGATGTAAGACTATGATGCATTCTTTTAGCATAATTATCGCAAACTGACAAACAACCTTAGGTCGGCTTAGGTCGGGTTCGATTTGTTGCCAAAAGCAACTGATCACCCCAATGATCTTTTCTAGTGGAAGATATGAGTCCCCGAGCATTCTTCCCTTCAATTGATCATTGCAAACCGAAAGGCACTCCTTTGGTTGAATAGTTCTCCCATCGATCAGGAAGCTACTCCCTTTGGTTCAGTAAATCTAAGATAGATATAGGCTTCTATAAGCTCCTTCTCAGTTTGATCCATCGCAAATGAACAGAATCCATCAAAACAAAACCAACAAAACAAAAAAATGAAATAAATTTTTGACTATCCTTGAGCTGATTTAAGTCCCCCAGTAGCATTCACTCAATAGTCAGCCCTAGGTCGGGTTTCATTCTGTTGTCTTGCCAATGGATCACTCTAGCAACTAGTCCCTACTTTGGAGGATGTAAGTCTACTATGCTTTCTTCCTAGTACAGCTGCCACATATCGAAAGGCGTTCCTTTGGTTGGTTAGTCCTACTATGAGTATTAGTAGACAACCCATTTGGATTGGTAAATCTGAGTTAGGCCTTAGCCTCTGTGGCTCCTACTTAGTACATTCCCTCACAAACTAGCAGGGTTCATCTAAAAATTTAAACCTAATAAAAATTGAAATAATTTCAACCCTCTTCCCCAATGAAACCAAATCAAATCTTTTTCTCCTTGGTGAGAATCAAATCAAACTTTTCATCCCCTTATGGTTGACTTGAACCTGCTTCCCTAGTGGAAGGTTCACACTCCATCCCTTAGTGGATTTCTTCCATCTTTCTCATGACTTGGAAATAAGTAGAGCCATGTTGCACTAAGCTATGGACTCTCTCTATGCCTTGGGTTAAGGGTAGATTATCTCTATTAGTGCTTGTGATCTGGCAGTTATTTCATCATTATACGCTGGTGTTCCTTGTCCACACCACACCTATTAGCTTTTCTCATTTTTAGAATGAGCTCTCAACCCCTACATCTTAGACATAGGACCCTATTTTAGACTTTAAGAGTTCCTTAGTCTTAAGACACATCTACTTATTAGGTGGACACTCTACCTAACCCTAGAAGACTTAGAAGAGTTAGCCATAGGAATAGGTCATGCCTTATGGGCGTTAGGAAAACATCCCACCCTTAGCTTAAACCATTCCTCACTTTCCTTCTTTCAAGTCAAACTCCAAATCAATTTATTTGATTTTCTCATGACTCAAATCAACTCCACATGATTGAAATCTAGTAAAAACCCATCAAAAAAATCCATCAAAATTTTAAGTCTAAGTTTTAATTTTCCTTAAACACTTAACCAAAATTATGATTCAAACCTATTCAAACCTTTGAGATTTTCTCATACCTCATTTATATTCTCATTTATATTCATATATATAAATGAAATATAAATTCAAACCCATTAAATCAAATTCAAAATTCAAAGTCAATTCATGAAAATTTTCTTAAGTCCCTTTAATTTTCCATTAAAGGACTTAGCCAAAATCAATCCAAAACCTTGATCAAACCTATTCAAATTCATAAGATTTTCTCAAAACTTATTTATATTCTCATTTATATTCACATATATAAATGAAATACAAATAAAAATCAATCAAATCAAAGGCAAAAATTAAATTCCAAATTTAAAATCCTCGAAATTTTCTTAAATCCATTAAATTCCCTTTAATGGATTTAACCCAAATCCTGATCAAACCATCTCAAACTCATGGAATTTTCTCAAAACTTATTTATATCCTCATTTATATTCTCATATATAAATGAAACATAAATATAAATCAATCAAATCCAACTCAAAAATTAAATTTCAATTTAAAATTTTCTTTAAATCCTTTAATTTCCTTTTAATGGATTTAACCTAAATCATGATTAAACCACTTCAAATGCTTGAAATTTTATCATGATCCATTTATATTCTCATTTATATTCATATATAAATGAAATATAAATTCAAACAATCAAAACCAATTCCAAAAATCAAACTCAAATCCATTCAAAATATAGTCTAAGCCTTTCAAGCCAAAATCTTGAACTTAGCCAAATCAATTTCAAATCAAGCCAAACTCTTTATTTTCCCTCATGGTTCAATCAACCCTACAATAATGAGCTCATATATAAATCCAAACTTCAATCACTCAGTGAAAACCTAAATCAAAAATCAAAACCAAAACCCCTTTCATATTCTTCCTTTGAATATGAAATTTTCAAATGGATCAAAACCCATTTGACTTCAAACCACTTGTAAATGGATTTATATTTCAATCGTAATTCCATATACAAGATCAACTAACTTCAAATCAAGCTTTGACCAAGCCATTTGACCCACTTAGGCTTACTTGACCCAAAGTGACCTAAAGAACTCTTTTGAGTCAACTTTTGATCCTAATCAAATTGGATTGAACCAAACTCATATATCCCTCTAATCATGATCAACAATCATCATGGGATAATCAATCAATCAAATTGGATCAAACTAAGTCAAACCTAAGAGTTGACCAAGTCAACACTTAACCTAAAAGGAAACCTAACATTGTCAAATTCCACCATAAGCTAAATTGATCCAAACCAATGGGCCAAGTTCATTCCAAATCACTTGTTGAACTTGACCAAAGCCTCAATTAGCCAAAAAGACCCAACTGACCAATTGACGGATTAGACATGACTTAAGTCATGTTGAGCCAAAATTGAACTTAACCCAAATTGATTGGAAACAAAGATACCAATCCACCCCATATGACTAACCAAACCAAAACCTACCCTTGACCTAACCCAAATAGGTCAAATGGGTCAAAGAGGTCAACTTGACCCATTTGACCTAAAGGAAGTCATATGAGCCAAAACCAAATATATACCAAATTGAACAAAACCAAAGCCACCAAAACATTTCAAATGGTCATATGAACTTGACCCAACTGGTTTGACCAATTAATTGGACAACTTGACCCAAGTTGACCCATTTTAACCTAAATGGGTCAACATGAGCCAAACCCAATCAAATGGATTCCAAATCCAATGAAACTTGGCCAAACTTAGTTTCTCTACATACCCAATATATCCAAAGTGAAAAAATAGTAAAATGACCATCCTACCCTTAGGCCATAGAACAAATTTTGGCCTAACCCATGGGTATTTTAGGCATACCCTCTTCACAATCACTTGAGGCTTTCCTAAAAGCTCAATGTGACTTGGTGATGAGTGGTGCACCCAACTCAATGGGTTTTGGTTAGCCCAACCTAGCTCCAAATTGAGTTTTCAAATTCCCTCCTAAGCCCAATTTGATGCACATGGGAGGTTGGCAATCCACTTCTTGGATCAAACTAACCATGTGCACACTCAAAATACCAAATAAACTCTTCAATTCATCAATTGGATCAAAATGGCGGACATTCCATCCGATCCTTCAATGGGAGATATACTCCCCTAATTCAAAATTTCAACACACCCTCATCGATTGAACAAGAACCTGAGCAATCATCGAGGCACTACTAAGCATCTTGAGAGGATTAGATTTCATTTTTTTTGCATAGTGCAAAAATGAGGAGCTAATCCATTAGCCAAATTCCTCCATACTTGATCTCCTTCCACTGCACACTTCATCTAGGAGTCGGCCGAGTACCTAGACTTCTATTGGAGTTCCCATAGCAAGTAGGGATCAAATTCAATCAAAGCGCAAGGATCAAGAGGAGTTAGTCCACATTGATCCACTCAATAAAGGAAATTTCAATAGGGCTGCCTCCACCGTAGATGAAGCTACCTCAATGATCTCGAGCGCCGATGATCACCTTTGGCGAGGTATGAAATTTTTGGATCACTAAACTCAATGTGGCGTGGAGCTTTACGAAGAAAATCTTCACCTCATTGAATTTTGGCCAGATTTGCCATTCTCTATCTCTAAATGGTGTGGGTTAAATTTTATGTGATTCCATGATAGATTGAGCTTGGATCTTCCCCTTGATCATGGATGGTCTCTGTTGATCAAGGGGAAGAACATGGCTCTTCTCAACCATCCATCCGCGCATTTTAGATGGATGGCTTAGTCATTTATAAATCACAGGGAATCCTTAGTCATCCGATCTTTGATTGAATGACAGAGAATTTAAGCGCGTGCACTATCGTCACCTTTGTGAGGTGACAACTTAAGTTGTCCCCTCACGGCGCGGCGCGTGTAAAGCGCGTTGACCGTCACCGTCACTCATCACATCGTGAGCTAAGGATTAATCAGGGATTAGTTAAATGCGTTAATTAATTTTTAATTAATTCAAAGAACTTCTAAAATTTATAATTCCCTCTAGAAAAATCAAAAAAATAAAAAAAATGCTATGGAAAGATAATTTCATCTAGAATATTTTAAAAATGATTTCAATTGATTTTGAATTACTCTTTTCCTCTGAATTTGAGTTTCTTTAGGAATCTTAATTAGCTAATTATCCTTTAATTAGGTCATCAATTAATCTCAAATTTTTGGGATTTATTTTAGGGGATGACCTCTGCCTCCTCTAATTTTGTTGAGATTTATTGAGGGCTCAATTGGAAAATTGTTATCTCATTCTCTAATTACCCCTTTCATGTAATTAAGCATAATTAGGGTATAATTAGTGGATTTACCCTATGATTAGGGTTGATTAAGGTCAGATTGAGTAAGTATGAAGTTTATGGAATAATTTTGGGGCATTTCCCCAAAGCTATTCCCTAAACCCCCTCTTCTCTCCTTAATCTCCTCTTAATTAAGGGTTAATTCATTAATTATCCCCTTAATCAATTTTCAAAAAATTTTAAAAAGTTCCATAACTTAATTAATCTACCTTGGATAGATGCTTAGGTGTTTAATAGCCTAAGTTTAATTAAGGAAATCAAAATCTCATTCACATATGTGAAAGGGTATTTTGAAATTACTTAAGCTAAACCCCTGAGCTTAATTAACTTTTAATTGTGAGCCAAATTATATTAGGCCTTTTCATTATTAGGTGCATTACAAATTTAAATTCCTTGTGGGTTTTATGTCATCTCATTGGCTCATAATTATTTAGTTAATTCTTCTAAGGTGGTGCAGGTAAGGGTTAATTAAGTCACTTAATGCATACCTTAACCTAATCAACTCATAAAAATGAATCTAATTATCTAAAAATTGAACAAAAATATCAAACACATGTGTGAATGGGTTAGAAATAGCAAACTTATCTCCCCTTTTCAAAATTAAATCAAACTTCAAACTAAACAAAAATCACTTTGAAATTCACTTTGATTTATTTTAAATTTTCTTATTCTATAAGAATGTCTTTAGGATTTAAGTGAAGTGAGTTTGTTTCTATGCTTTCATTGCTTTAGGTCTTTCCCCAATATGTTAAGTTGTATGCCATGTGATTTCATACATTCATAATTTCAGTTCTTAAATTTTAAAATGAAATTATTTACTTTATGTCAAACTTGCATGTGTTGGCTAAAGTAGAAATATGAGTGGCTATTATCACTACTAAATCCAAAATATTTTTAAAACTTATAAATGAAATACAAAATCTAAAAGTATGCTACTTATACTATAATTATAAGCTTCCATGTGAAATATTATAAAGGTATGCTTAGTATAGGTTTCCTTTCTTTCTTATGTTAGCATAGTTTTGAATAGGAGTTAGTAAGATGTAGGGTTCATTTGAAAAGAACCCAACACTTACTTAATTCCATACCATATTCATCTATGCTATCACCTAAGAAGGGTCTATACTTGCATGCATAAATTGCATAAACAAAAATGAATCCATTAAACAACTTTTGCATTTTCTTTTTATTTCATTTTTTATATACATGTTTGTACTTAAGGAAAGTGGTATATTAGTCTGGACAACTTTGAGGTTGTGAGGCTTTAAGTAGCCCTAAGTAGGTCTTGTACCTTACACCTCTGGTTAACAATAGTGTTGTACTCACTTATGCCTTTCTTACTTTCATGTATGTATGTGAAAATTTGGATAAGGAAAACCTTTTCTACTTAAGAAAAATTATGCAGATTCAACTTCTAAATTTTCTTAAATGGATTACTTAGCATGCATCATAAAGTGTGTTAAACACTCTCTTTTGCATGTATAGATATGCTTAGGGTCCATCCATATGCATGTTATATATGTTGGGGAAAGAATTGAAGTAATGTGTGTTATGTGAATTTTGATTCATTTTATTTAATCTTAAAATGCCTTTTTGAATAGGTTTGTTTAGAGTTTATCTAAACTTAGGATTAATTAAAAGATGTAATCAAAACATCCACCTAAATGAAACTAAAATATGAACCTACTTTAGAAAATTACTTAAGGTTAGGGAAGGAAAGAGAAATTATTTTCTCTTTCTCTCTCTTCATGACTTAGTAATTAATTGTAGGATCCATCTAAACCAAATTATACCATGAATTAAAACCAACCCAAAATACTTAAATAACTTAAATGAAATCCCCTTCTAAGTTGAACATGTTCTTCACACTTAGAAAATTTAAACCTAAAGCTATAAGCTAAGCATACCACACAAGCCTTCAAAGCACACACATTAGCCTAAGTCACACTTCTAGCCTTAGGTTAGGTTGGTGCATGATTTAATGTTATGTTTTATTTTATGATATATATTTTAGACTAGATGTTAGGGTGTATGCTCGTAGAATGAATGATTGGATGTTCTTAGTTTAACTATTCTTTTATGCAGGGGATTGTGCTTAAGGGACGCTATCATAAATAAAAATATAAATGCTTTTGCTTGCAGGTGCTTTATACCTCTAAGCATAATCCATAGGCCATGTGGACTTAGTCACCCATGTGTGGGGTGATAAGTCCAATATACAAGTTTAGGATTTGTGTGGTGTGTTTTAGCTAACCTTTATTTTGCAGGTGTTAGTTAGATTTCTACTTTTCTTTTTCATGTAAAAATTTGTATAATTAGGATTTTAGAATGATTTGTTATGGGGATTAGGATGAGCATTGGTCATAATATCCTATCTTATGCACCATGTGAAGCCTTGGAGCATCCACCTTCCAACCATCCAAAAAGAAGAAAGAAGAAAAGAAGAAAGAAAGAAGAATAAAGCTTGAAGACCCCCCATAATAATGAATTCCTTGCTTAATTGTAATATTCATTTGTAATTTGGGTTGTATAAGGGTATAGTTTGGCTACCCATATTTGATATTTTTGAGTTTGTGCGGTGATGCCCGACCACAATGATCATTTTTTCTTTTTGTGATTAGCTTTATAAATTGTTTGATGATTTATTTAGCTTTTGTATTAAGTGGCATACTTTTCTTAGTTTCTTCCTTGCTTTATGTATGGCCTGGATGATGATTAAGCTCTTTAGGGAAAAATAAATCTTTTACCCAACTTAACAACTCAAATAAAAAAAATCAACAACTCATAACCTCACCTAAAGCTTAGGATTAAAATCAAGATAAAAGAATTAGCAACCCCTTAGCCGGATGAGCATTTCTTTATAATATCATGCACAAATGTATCTTATTTCACTCTTGGAGGGCTTTCATCTTTCCAGAGAACTTTTTTTTAAAGAGCCATGGTGGAAACTCACCTCATCCCTTCTCGTTGATTTTGGCCAATAACTTTCTTTCTCATGCATTAGTCATAAAAATCTTATTAGCCCGAGTCAAAAATAATTGTCCAAAATAAAAATAAAAAATGAAATTTAAAATGCATTAGATTTAAGTCATTTGAAGCATATCCCTTTACATGATCTAGTCTCTTTAGGGAGTGAGTTTAAGGACTTAGTCTCCTTCTAATAAATAACAACCTAGCTATCTTGCATAAGCATAAAGACTTACCTACATGTATTTAAAACTATAGGAGGAGTTAGTTGGCCACCCCTAGATGTTTATAAGTCCAAGCAGCTGGGTGGTTTGTCCTCTCTTGTGGAAGCAAACCAAATACCCACTTTTTTCCTTAGATTTAGGTTGTGCTTCCAGCCCTCGTCGAAGCTCCCTAGATTTAGGTTCTGAGGTTGCTTCTCCTTTTGCGGGTCATAAGCATAATTCATCACCTCTTAGGCATTTTCTTAATCTTGTGTTAAGGAATCTTAAGTCCTAAAATTCTAATGAAAGATGCAATTCAAATAAACTAAATCAATTTCTAAAATGTAAAGCCCAATTATAAGATAGTTTGAGATGCTCGCTTTCCTAGCATCGTGGGCATTTCCTACTTATCTTCCATTTTGGCTTAGATAATAACTCTCTCTTTTGATCGATCCCATTTGATCTTCAAAAATAAATCAATTGATTGATAGTCCTTCCTATTGAAATCTTCAAAGACAATAATCATTTACCTTAATTGAGAGTTTTTCTAAGGGATCCTGTCACTTAGGATGTAATTAACTATGGGGGCTTGCCCCTGTAGGGAACTTAACAAACCAGGTTTAAAATAAACTCTGCTTTACTTTTTCATATAAAGTAGGGGAAGAATCTCTGGTACATATGCATACCCATCATCCTTAGGAGTCCTTATTGAGGTGATTAGGTACATTAAAGGATAATGACTTTTGTCTTTCGAGATAATACACTATTTCTTGATGACGTACCTGATCACCTGAATAAGCACATCGGCGGATATACGTGGCGTCCTAAAAAGATGAGTTTCTATAGGTCTCCTCTTTCTCTTCTCCACATATTTGAAAGGCGACTCCTCTATAGGAATTTTTCACCACAACATACAATGCCCTAACTTAGCACTAGAAGTGATGACTTAGTATTATAATGTGTGTGCTTAAGGTTTTTGTGGCAAGGCTTTACTAGGCTTCTTTAGTTTAAGTTTTAATTTGGTGTTTGAATTTGTTTAAATTTTATCTTTGGGTGATTTCAATTTAAATGATTTAATAATTTATTTTTCATTTTTATTTCACTTTTATTTGGTTAAAATGATATTTAAGTTTTCAAGAATGAAGAGTAAAATGAATTCCATTTGTAGACAAAGCTCACCCTATTCTATATCCTAGCTCCTAAAGAATCTAACTGATGTCCTTAAGTATCTTAATTAGCCCATTTGAATTTGTGTATTTGATTTGATTTGATTTAGCATTTGGAATTTGAGGTTGTTTAAGTATTTGATTAATTGATTTTGATTTTGATGTTTTAGTTTAATTACATCTTGATAATTTAATATCCTTGATATCTAATGAAGTTTAAGTTTATTTAAATTCATGTGTTTTGATTGATTAATTTTAGATTAGATATTTTAGTTTGATTAAATCTTGATAATTCAATATCCTTTTAAATTAATATTTAATTCTTTTCTTTGATTATGGTTATGTGACTTAACTTCATGTTTATTTGATTTGATTATGGTTCATTTATTTGTAGCTTGATCAGATTAGATTAATTGAGATTTTATTTTGATTTTAATTGAGTTTGATTCCTTGTAATTAGGATTTTATTTTTAATCTCATCCATTTATCATGTTTATCAAAGTTTGGTTTGTATTTTTGATTTCATATATTGGATGGTTAATTAGTTTATCTTATTTAAGTAGGTTGAATGAGATTTGATTTGACTATATATTGAATTGATGAGAGTCTTTCTTTATTTAATTTAATTTGATTTGATTTGATTTGATTAGCTTTATTAGTCTATGAGAGGTTCAATGTGATTATTAGTTTAACTAAGAAGTGTGTTTAGGTTAATTATAAATATTTGTTTAATTTTCAATTTGATTTCATATTTGTTTAGGTTGATGATATAATTAATGACTTATTTAGGATTTGATTGGCATTTAATTGCATTTTAATTATGTTCAAATTTATGTTTAATTAATCTTAAGTTTAATATGATTAATTTGATTAACTTAATTAGCTTGTTTAAGAGGTGTCATCAATTATTAAATTAAATAAAGATTTATTTATTTTTTTAATTTAATTTCATATTTATTTAGGTTAATGGTGTAATTAGTGACTTAATGATTTGAGTTTAAATTAAGAATTGATTGGTATTCAATTATATTTATGTTTGATTAAGTTTAAGTTTAATATGATTAATTGTATTGACTTAATTAGATGACTTAAGATGTGTGATGAAATTAATTGGTAGATTAATTAAGTGTTTGATTTGAATTATTTTTAATATGATTTATAAAGTTAATTTGGTTTATTAAGATGATGGATTAATTTATCAGGCTTGCATTAGTTAGGTGTTTATTCAATTGGATTAGCTTAAGGGTAATTAGTTTAATTAAGTAGTGTGTTTAAGTTAATTATTAAATTAAATAAAGATTTATTTAATTCCGTATGATGTAATTAATGACTTAATGATTTAGGTTTAATTTAGGTTTTGATTAGTATTTAATTACATTTTTATTATGTTTGATTAAGTTTAGGTTTAATATGATTAATTTGATTAACTTAATTAGTTTACTTGAGGGGTATGATTAATTATTAAATTTAATTAGGGGTTTGATTTAAGCTTAATTTAAGAGTTAATTGTAATGTAATTTATTTAAATTAATTTGATTCATTAAGATGATGGATTAATTCATTAAGTTTGCATTAATTATATGTTTGATTAATTAAGTTTGATTAAGGGTAATTAAATTTTTAAATCATTAGATTAATTAAGGGTTTGTTTAATTAGAGATTAATGACTTAATTTTCACATGTGAGTGATTTGATTTAGTTACGTATTTTACTTAAATTTGATTTGATTAAAGGATTCTTATTATTATCATCATTATTATTAAGTGAATTAGTTGTTTATTTCATTTCAATTAAGTTTGATTATTTATGAGGTCAACATCAACCTGACCCGATATGACCCAAATTGGGTCAAATTCTTGAAACCAAGCCATGACTCATTGGGGGCTGATCAAACCTGACCCAAACCCATTTGGGATCAGCCCAAAATCAACCCAACCTAATTAAATCCCTCATGGATCCTCTCCCATATAGGATTCCACCCAACCTCATTTAATTCTCTATCATCACATGCACTTAACTCCTCCCCAACATTTACATTGAATAGAACTGATCATATGGCAATAAGAGAGGGCTTTGGAGCAAAAATTCAAAGCCCTCAATCAATCCATCATCCATCCTAACCACGCTAAGCAAGATGATAATACTTTGGAGCCAAAAAATTCAAAAAATGGTAGATTTTTAGCCATTATAAAAGGAGGGGAAATGAGGCTTCATTTCTCTTCCTCCTACCACCATTCAGCCTCCAAGAGCTCCCTAAAGCAAAAAAAAAAACCCATCCCCCACCTCTTTGAGCCATTTTTGAGCTCAAAAATATAAATAGTTGCTTTTCTGGCAAAGCGACAGTGAACATTGGAGAAGACAATATTCCAAATAGAGGCAAAGGTTAAAAAATAATTCCAAAGCTTCCTCACATACCTAGGAGTTCGCTCAGATCCTCACCACCACCGAAATCATCCCCGGTGAGGTAACCTTCAAAAACCGTAGCCTTCCTTAGGATCCCTCATTTTGAGATATTTTTTGCACGATTTTTAGGAATCTATTATGATAATCTAGTATTTTTACTTTAAATCATCCTAATTAAAAAATAAAATTTTTTCAATGCGAATTGATGTGAAAACGAGTCCATTTGGACAAGTTTTCAATTAGAAATCTTATTTTTTTTTAAATCCTATTTTTACTATTCATCATCGGCAAGCTACAGCCACCGTCCGATCCCGCGGTTCGCACGATCGGACGGCTCAGATCATGCATGGATCACGCGATCTAGGCCTTCGGATAGCGATGCGACCGACCTCGATCGTGGTTCGATCGATGGCTCGACACGCGTCGCCGCCATCTCGCCTCTGACGCGACCGATGCGATCGACGTCCAAATAAGGGGTCACTCGCGTTGACCCATTTCCCACTCATCAATACAGACATGGCATTACGTGCGAATCGCACGGTGCCACATTGCGCGCACATGCCACGCGGCACCGCGTGTTGAATCGCGCAAATTTTCTGATTTAAAAAATTAATTTAAATTGCTCAAAACTTCAAAAATTCATTGAAAATAAAATACTTAACCAAAAATTACAAACAATGGCTTATTGAATTCATCTTTTCGAGAGGAATCCAACAAACCTAAAATTACCAAATTTTACTGAGTATTTTGAGCTTAATTGAGTTTTTAGTAAAAATTAAATTTCATTAATTAAACTAAAAATACATGTTAGAGTAAGTTGAAATTTTCAGGGATTGAAATTAAAGTTAAAACACACCTATCATAAACATCTCAAGTAAAAAAGGACTTCTGGATTGGAAGAAATTAAATTTTGAAGTTTAGATTATCCATTTTAATAAAATAAATCAAATAAAAATTCAGAAATTTATAAAAATCTTCAAAATGGTTTAAATCACTTCATAATAATCTAAATAAAAATTAAATTAAAAAAAAATATAAATAAACTTAACAATTAATCATTAAAAAAAAACAAGATTAAATTTATCATTAAGGACTTAATTAAAATATAATTTAAAAATAATTGAAATATCAAAATCAAAATCGTGAAATAACACTTAAGCAATCATTAATCAAACCTCAAATCAGAAAAATATCATCCTCCTAAAAAATTAAATTAGATATAATTAAACCTATTTAAATCAGTAAAACTCAATTAAATGATTAAATCTTAAATCAAACTTAAAATTCAATAAATCTAGGAAACTTTAATATGGGTCAAACAAGTATAACTAAACTTACACTAAGCATGGAATCTTAATCATATGAAACTCCTTAATGAATATAAATAAACTAAAACTAATTAATCACTAAATAAACTAAAAATCAAATTGATTAACAAACCAATTCAACATAATCATTTGATATTAATCAAATTAAACCAAATAAAGTTAAAGTAAACTTAATTAGCATATGATTAAATCACATCTATTTGGAATAAGATAATTAATTAGCCATTAATACATAAACCTAACAACTAAATCAAACATGAATGAAATCTAATGAACATGATAAATGAAGAAAATCAAACCTAACTATGATTATGAATAATCAAGTTTAATTAAAATAAAAATAAATAATTAAATCACTTAATCTGATCAAATGATAATAACAATAATCCTTTAATCCAATCAAACTTAAGTAAAAACTTAACTAAATCAAATCACTCACATGTGGGAAATTAAGTCACCAATTAAATAAATCTTTGATTAATCTAATGATTTAAAAAAGTTTAATTACCCTTAATCAAACTTAATTAATTAAACATTTAATTAATGCAAACTTAATGAATTAATCTATCATCTTAATGAACCAAATTAATTTTATAAATCACATTAAAATTAATTCAAATCAAACACTTATTTAATCTACTAATTAATTTAATCACACATTTTAAGTAAACTAATTAAGTCAATTAAATTAATCATATTAAACGTAAGCTTAATCAAACATAAATGCAATTAAATACCAATCAAATCCTAAATTAAACATAAATCATTAATTACATCATTAATCTTAATAAATATAAAACCAAATTAAAAATTAAATAAATCCTCATTTAATTTAAAATTAACTTAAACACACTTCTTAATTAAACTAATTACCCTTAAGCTAATCCAATTGAATAAACACTTAATTAATGCAAACCTAATGAATTAATCTATCATCTTAATGAACCAAATTAACTTTTTAAATCAAATTCAAATCAAAAACTTAATTAATCTACTAATTAATTTGATCACACATCTTAAATAAGATAATTAAGTCAATCAAATTAATCATATTAAACTTAAACTTAATCAAACATAAATGAAATTAAATACTAATCAAAACCTAAATTAAACCTAAATTATTAAGTCATAAATTACGTCATTAGCCTAAACAAATATGAAATCAAATTGAAGGTTAAACAAACCTTTATAATTAACATAAATACACTTCTTAATTAAACTAATCATATAATCACATTGAACCTAAGCAAACCCATAGACTAATAAAGCTAATCAAATCAAATTAAATCAAATTAAATTAAATTAAGAAAGACTCTCATCAATTTAATATGTAATCAAATCAAATCTCATTCAACCTACTTAAATAAGATAAACTAATTAATTATCCAATGTTTGAAATCAAAAATACAAACCAAACTTTGATAAACATGACAAATGGATGAGATTAAAAATAAAATCCTAATTACAAAGAATTAAACTCAATTAAAATCAAAATAAAATCTTAATTAATCTAATCTGATCAAACTACAAATAAATGAACCACAATCAAATTAAATAAGCATAAAATTAAGTCACATAATCATAATCAATGAAAAAAATTAAATATTAATTTAAAAGGATATTGAATTATCAAAATTTAATTAAGCCAAAATATTTAATTTGAAATTAATCAATCAAAAACACATAAATTTAAACAAACTTAAACTTCATTAGATATTAAAGATATTGAATTATCAAGATGTAATTAAACCAAAACATCTAATCCAAAATTAATCAATCAAATACTTAAACAAATTCAAATTCTAAATTCTAAATAAAATCAAATCAAATGAATTACACAAATTCAAATAGGCTAATTAAGATTCTTAAGGACCTTAGTTAGATCCTTTAGGAGTTAGGATGTAGAATAGGGTGAGTTCTGTCTACAAACGGAATTCATTCTACTCTTTATTCTTGAAAACCTAAACATCATTTTAACTAAATAAAAGTGAAATAAAAATAAAAAATATATATCATTAAATCATTTAAATTGAAATCACCCAAAGGTAAAATTAAAATAAATTCAAACTCCAAATTGAAACTTAAACTAAAGAGGCTTAGTAAAGTCTTGCCACACAAGCCTTAAGCACACACATTAGAATACTAAGTCAACACTTCTAGTGCTAAGTTAGGGCATTGTATGTATGATGTTGTATTTTGTTTTGTGATGTAATATTTTAGATTGGATATTGGGGTGTATGCCTCGTAGACTGGATGGTAGGCCATGATTAGCCTAATCATATTTTCTATAGGGGATTATACTTATGGGACCGCTATAATAAAAATATAAATACTTTTGCTATGTAGGTTGCTTAGCCCCTAAGCATAACCCATGTTAGGATAGGTGGGCTTGGTTACCCATGTGTAAGGTGCTAAGTCTAAATTGTTCATATAATTGCTTGG
Organism: Cymbidium sinense; assembly: GCA_021442155.1. Taxonomy (NCBI): domain Eukaryota; kingdom Viridiplantae; phylum Streptophyta; class Magnoliopsida; order Asparagales; family Orchidaceae; genus Cymbidium; species Cymbidium sinense. The sequence goes on along the minus strand of CM038218.1, from coordinate 186,318,748 downwards.
GTTATATGGTGTGTTTAGCTAACATTTATTTTGCAGGTGTAGGTAGATTTACTTTTTATATTTTTAATATAATTTTGCATTAGGAATTAGGATTAGTGTTATGGGAATTACGATGAGTAGTGGCCAGAAGGCTTAGTCGCTGGGGTGCCCTGTGATGTCTTTAGAGCAAATCAAATCAAAAGGAAGAGAAGGAAGAAATGAGGAAAAGAATGCCCCCATAACATGTATTATTTTTGTAATCCGGATTGTATAAGAGTAGAGATCGACTACCCATCTATTTTTTTTTTGGGTGTACAGCAGAATCTGACCGCACTGGCCTTTTATTTATTTACGGTATTCTATAAAATTATTTGATGTTGTGTTTAGATTGCGCACTAGAATAACATGCTTTTCATAATTTCTTTATGATTGATGTTTGAATGTGTGGTTTGGATACGGTAGGCTCTTAGGATAAAATTAAATCTTCTATCCTACTAATAACTCATGACTAAAATTTTAAAATAACTCATAATCTCACATAGAAGCCTAGGAATTAAATCAAGATAATAAAATTTTTAGCAACCCCTTTAGTTAGATGAATGAATGTATAATATCACGCATGTCATATTCTTCCCTCTTGTTAAGAGGGGGCTTCCATCTTTGTCAGAGAATGAAGGCTTAACTTGTGAGAGCCTTTGATAGAAGAACACCCATTTCTCTCTTGATTTGGCCCATAATCAAGTTCTCATGCATTTAAGCATACAAAATCTCATAGCTTGTGTCAAAATAAAGAGTTTGAAAGAATCAACTAAATTTGATAAATTTTGCATTAGATTAAGTTATGAATTCATACCACTCATTCTCTAGTCTCTTAAGGAGTGAGTTTAAGGACTTAATCTTCTTTCTAAATAAATAACAACCTAGCCATCTTGAAAAGCATCAGACCTGCCTACGTAGATTTAAAGCATAGAAGAAGTTATGATTGCTCAGCGATAAAAGTTAGGTGTGATTTATTCTCTCTTGTGGAGGTAAACCATATACCCATTTTTGCCTTAGATTTAGGTCATGTTTCGGCCCTAGCCAAAGCTCCCCAGCTTAGGATTTGAGGTCGCTATTTTCTTTGGGCTATAAGCATAAATCCTCACCTCTTAGGCATTTTCACAATCTTATGTTGTGGAATTATAAGCTCTAGCAATCTAATAAAATGTCAACTCAAATAATTAAATCTCTTCAATTTTAAAAATATAAATCCCAATATAGGGTAGATTGGAATACTCACTACTTCCAAGTATTATGAGCATTTCTTACTTTCTCCCTTTGGATTCCAAAAACAAGTCTTCTCCTTGATCTATCCCATTTGATTTTCTAAAATAGCCAATCCTTTGATAGTCTTAACCTTGAAATCTTTGGAGATCATGATTGTTTATTTTAATCGAGAGTATTCTTAAGGAATTTTCATTCCTTAGGATGTAATTAACTATGGGGGCTTTCCTCCATAGGAAACTTAATGAACCCGGCTTAAAATAAACCCTACTTTACTTTTTCATGTAAAGTAAAGAAAATATCTCTAGTATATTCGAAGACACATCATGCCTTAGGAGTCCTTGTTAGGTGATTAGGTCTATTATAGGGTGGTGATTTCTATCTTTAGAGATAGTACATCATTCATTAATGTCATACCCGATCACTTCAATAAGTACCCCCTAAGATCTGTGTGGTGTCCCACATTCTCAAAAATAAATACCACAGATTTTTCTGGCGACTCCACTGGGGAGGGTTCCTCTCTCCATCTTTAATAGGAAATTATTATCTCCAAGCATCAATAGTGGACTTATATTTTATAGGCCCAAGATATCATTCTTTCTGTTAGCACTTAGCTGATTTTATCCTTAAGCAAAGCTCGCTAACATCCTTTAAGTTTTAAGACCTCACTCCGTGTAGGTCCTAAAATCCCTATTGGATTCCCCCAATAGGTGAAAATTAAAATTAATCAAACAAAGGAGATGACCAAAATCAAGAACCTCTTCACCATCCTCATGGTGAGGCAAGGTTCATCCCATGAACAATAAGAAAATAAAACCCTTCTATAAAATAACATGTCTTTCCAAAAGCATTTTTTTTCAAAATCCACATAATAAGATATCTTTACACAAAAATTTATAAAGAGTTTTTCAAAAAGGCCCAAAACAAATATTACCAAACCTAGTTTGACAAATCCTATGATTGTTATATGGAGGTTCTTTTCAAAGTTAAAAGTAACCATTTTTAATAGCATATTTTCTTTAAAAATAGCTATCCCCATCCCACACATTCAAATTTGTTGGATGAAGATCCTATTTCTGAATTAAATCATAATATAAAATTGAAATTTCACTTAACATACTTCACATGTGCTAGAGTTGAAGTTTCCCCTCTTTTCGAAAAGCAATAAGCAATACACACATAAAAGAGAAGTCAAAGACATATTTGAACCCCACCCCCCACCACTTGACATAGCCAAATTTGTCAAATGGGAGTTCCCCTTCCCTTGGAGAAGGTAGAGCAAATTGAATTCTATTTGCATTTGTCTGATAAAACTTCTTGCCAAAGTCTTGGACTTCAAAACATATTGGGAGCTCATTTGACATGACCAAGTATATCAAAAGAGAACTCCTTTTTAAAAATCATAAGAATAAATTGAACTCTATTTAACATACCTAAGTTTGTTAAATAAGTTCTTTTTCTTTCAAAAATCATAAACACATTTGACTTTCACTTAACATACCAAATTTGTTAAGTGAGAGTTTCATTTTCAAAATCATAAACACATTTGACTTTCACTTAACATACTAAATTTGTTAAGTGAGAGTTTCATTTTCAAAATCATAAACACATTTGACTTTCACTTAACATACCAAATTTTTAAGTCAGAGTTTCACTTCAAAAATCATAAATGCATTTGACTTTCACTTAACATACTAAATTTGTTAAGTGAGAGTTTTATTTTCAAAAAAGTCATAAACACATTTAACTTTCACTTACATATCAAATTTGTTAAGTGAGTATTTTATCTTCAAAATCATAAACACATTTGACTTTCACCTAACATACCAAATCTGTTAAGTGAGAGTTTCATTTTCAAAATCATAAATACAGTTGACTTTACTTAACATACCAAATTTGTTAAGTGAGAGTTTCATTTTTAAAATTATAAACACATTTGACTTTCACTTAACATACTAAATTTGTTAAGTGAGGGTTTCTTTTCAACACATTTGATCCCTATTTTAACATACCAAATTTGTTAAATAAGGATCCAATTTTTTATGTCAAACCACACTTGAGCTTTCACTTATCATACCAAATTTATTAAGTGAGAGTCTCATTCTCAATATATATATATCAAATAAATTTAGGTTTTTCACTTAAACATACCAAATTTGTTAAGTGGGACTCCTGTCTTCAAAGAAAATCAAATATATCTCATAATCATATTTGACTTTCACTTAGCATACCAAATTTATTAAGTGAAAGTCTCATCATCAAGCACAAATCAAACACATGTGGCCACTACTTAACATACCAACTTTGTTAAGTAAGAAGCTCCATTTTCAAATCAAAATATCACACAATCAAATCTTAATAAGCAAAAATATTTCAAATACACAATCACAACCTCTTCTTAGCATGCTTAAATTTGCTAAGTAAAGGTCTTTCAAATTATCAATATTTTCAAATAAGATGCACATAACACAAATATCTCCAAAAAAAAATCTCTTCTTAAATTTTAGAACCCCATCCAACCTACCTAAATCAGTTGAGTATGGGTTCTAAATTGAAATCAAATGGCAAAGACTCTCCTCAATATCTAAATCTCTCCTATGAACCCCACTTAACACATTTGAATTATTGAGTGTGGGTTCAAAACTCCAAACTTTGGTTACTTGTGTGGAACAAATATTAAGGTAGAAATCTGATACAAGTTATATTTTCACAAATATAGACATACAACTCAGATCAGCCAGTGCAATCTTAGCAGTTTTCATACATGGCAACTCAAAAGTATGTGCTTACTTTTTCTTTCGGGATGGATTTGGCCTTGGATTGGGCCAGCCTCTTGTAAACTAACTTTTTCCCACCTCATTCATTTTGGTCGAGGTTTCGAGGGGGCTAGGATCACTTATGAGGGGACCACCCTCACAACCGTCAGTAGAAGTGTGGTGACCAAGCAGGAGCCGGTCATCCAGGTTGAGATGCCATTTGACTCAGAGTTTCCCTCACTGAGCCAGTCAATTAAGCTTAGTTTGGCTCAAGTGAGGGTTTGGTCATGTTCAATCATTGATTTGGGATGAACTTTAGCCATTGGTTGTAATCAATTTAGATTAAATCATGATTTGATCAATTTTAGCTTTTTAGGCCAATTTGGGTCAACTTAGGTCAAATGGTCAATTAATCTTGGTTTGTCTCAAGAGAGGGTTTGGTCATGATCAATCATTGATTATGAATGAGTTTGAGTCAATGGTTTCAATCAATTTGGCATATAGTGTATTTTGGCTAGTTTGAGTTTCATTTGGGTTAAATGTTGACTTGGTCAAAGGCTAGCTTTGACTTGGTTTGACCTAATTCAAGGTGGTTGATCACCCATAATGATTGTTGATTATGATGTGAGGTTTATATGGGCTTAGTTCAATCAATTTTGGTTGAATTAGAACTTGGCTCAAAAAAACCTTTTAGGTCACTTTAAATCGAGTGAGCCTATATGGGTCAATTGGCTTGATCAATGTTTGATTCAAGTTTAGTTGAACTCACATATGAGCTTAGGATTGAAATATAAATCCAATTACAATTGGTTTGGAGCCAAGTGAATTTTGGTTCATATGAAAATTTCAAGCCAAAGGGGTTAACTTGGACTTGATTTGGGTTAACTTGAATTTGGTTTGATAATGGTGGTTTATGCTTATATTTGAATCAATGATTGAAGGAATAATTGAATCATAAAGAAATCTATGAATTTTGAGTTGATTTAGATGTCATTTAGCCAAGCTCAAAAGTTTAGCTAAAAGGGCTAAAATTAGAAATTTGATTTGATTTGGACCATTTGAATTTATATTTCATTTATATTTGTGAAAATAAATGAAGATATAAATAGGTTGTGAGAAAATCACTTGAGTTTGGAGTGATTTGGAAGCAAATTTGATTAAGCTTAGGGATGTAGGTCAAAAGGGGTAACTTGGGTTTTGATTTGGCTTAGTTTATTTTTGGTCATTGGAGGGTGGGTTTCATTTATATTTATGAATATAAATGAAATAATGATTGATTTATAAAGAAATCAATCATGTTTGGGTTGATTTGGATTAAGATTTGATCAGGCTTTTTGAGATGGGTCCATATGGCTTAAGAAGGGTCTTGATTTGGTTTGATTTATTTTGATTTGATTTCAATGGTTTGAATTTGGATTTCATTTATATTTGTGAATATAAATGAAGAAATGATTGATTTATAAAGAAATCAACTAAGTTTGAGTTGGTTTGAAGGAGTTTTGGCTAAGCATGTGAAGGTGATTCATATGACTTAAAAGGATTTGGAATTTGAATTTAATCATGGGTTTCAATCATTTGGAGTTTGAAATTGATTTATGATTTGGGATTTGATTTGAGATTGAATTTGATAATTGAGAAATCCAATTGGATTGGGGTTGATTTGGACTTGGTTAAGGCTAAGTCCATAAGATAAAATCAAAAGGCTTAGGAAGGGATTTAGAGTTTAAATTTAGTGATGGATTTCAATCATTGGATAGTTGGATTTGATTTTGAGGTTTGAATTTGAATTTTAAGGTTTGGGTTTGAAAAAAGGATGCAAAGATTGAGTTTGGGCTATAGGTTAGGCAAGTCCTTCTAAATCCCTAAGGCACAACCTATTCCTATGGCTAACTCTTCTAAGTCTCTAGGGTTAGGTTAAGTGTTCACCTAATCACTAGAAGTCTCTTAAGACTAAGAAATTCTTAGTGTCTATAAGAGCCCTGGATCTATGATGAGGGAGTTGAGAGCTCACTCCAAAAGTGAGATCAACATTTGGTTTTAAGACCGGGTCCAAGTTAACAAAACCTAAAAATTCAATTATTATAAGAATTTTAACTTATTGAAATATCTTAGAAGCTAATTTTATCATATAACAGTAGATATGGTCCTCTATTATTAAACTAATAGAGTCGATAGGATCTGAAATAATAAATTAAATGATCAAGCATATTTATTACCCCGATGATGACCGTGTTGAATGGAGATTTTAACTGGAAGAGATACTTTCATTAAAATGTAATCATAATCTCAAATTAAATTAACTTAAATCAAGTGTCAACTCAAATGCAAAATCTAATATATCATTAACCTATAAATGTCTAAATGAAATTCAATATTTAAAAGACTTAAAGCAAAATATAACTCAATACACCTTCTACAATAGTTTGTTGAATGTGATTAATTAAGAAAACTCTAGCTCACAAAGGAGTCAATGTCAAATCAAATGTATTTTATATTTACTCTCAATCAAATTCATGCCAACAAGGACGTGGCCTGTGTCTTCTATCTACATGATTTGGCCAGTAGGTTCTATATATGATGTAATTACGACTAGAGTCCTTTGATCGAGTGGTTGCCGCCAAATGATGTCATTATATTACGATCACGATTGTAGCTTGTATGCTCCCCAATGGCTCTATACCTTGAGATGTGAATCATATGATACACTTGATAGGACAAAAGCCCTATGTTAGCTAAGTAGACTTAAGCTTGTCTCCTTAGATGAATACCACCTCAAGTCTAGAAAGATTTCTTGGACGACATAACCCATGTGTTACTGATAAAGATCTTTAGGTCAGGTTAGGTCAACTACCTCCTCTAACTAAGTAGACTAGGAATCGCGACAGCCCAGGATGACGGAACCATGGGATCTAGATCGAGCATGTCATCATTCCCCCCCACCATCCGCATTAAGTTAAAATGATGAATTTCATAAATCTAAATTTCAAAACTCCACATGTTGCTACTATACGCTATGTATTTAGCGATCTAACGAATAGCCTTAATCGAAAGTTCTCTCTCAGCATTGAGAGAAGTAATTAATTATATGTGCTTATACTTATAGGAAACCTAGAACCAAATCTAAAGTCTTTACCAAATGAGGATGAATACTCTGGGTAGTATCTTATCTACTATTTCATATGCCTTCTGAAAATTTCATCGACATTTAAAAACTCTCTTTAATGTGAGAGGTTGGTGGCAAATTTTCTGACCCCACACCTCTCTTGAGGGAAAACTAGAGCCTGGTCGTATAAACTATGTGTCTTGATCGCCTCCAAACCCAGTCGGTCCGATGAGGACAGTTGACACCTCTCTCGAGAGAAAACTGGAGCCTCATTATAAAACTACAGGCCGTGATCGCCTCCTAACCTGAACGGTCTGACGAGGACAGTTGACACCTCTCTCGAGTGAAAACCAAAGCCTCGCCGTATGAACTATGGGCCTTGATCTCCTGTAAACCTGGTTGGTCCAACGAGGATAGTTAACGCCTCTCTTGAAGAAAAGCTGGAGCCTTTCCATATAAACTACAGGTCTTAATCGACAAAGCAAATAACCATCTTTTCAGAATAAAGTTAGAGCTTTGCTGACAAAAAAAAATTTTTTTTTATTACTCTTAGCCCCTGAACTTCTGTTGAATAATTTCTTATCCAATGCAGGAGAACACAGAGCATATGGGAGAAAATTATGTCTCCCACTTGACCCCAAGAGGGGGGAGTTTATAGATCCACAATAGGGGCAAAAAAGAAATAAATTTTGTGAAGAAATTTGGAAATATTTAAATGGATTTTGAAATTTTTGCACTCAAATATATTATTCCTTTTATAAAAGTGAAAAAAGGAAGAAAATAAGAAAAAATCAGAGGAAATATCAAAAAATAAAAAATATATAAAATTTCTATCATTTGCTCATTAGTGCGTTTATTATGTGAGCATGTTGCATTCATTAGCCTGTGGGTTCCTGCGCCGTACGACCACGGGCTCCACGAGCACCCCCCATGCGCCCACAGCCATCAGTCTCGCGCACCCCATCGCACCTCACGCCACATGCCGCGCTCGCGCCATCGCCACGTCGCTGCGTTCGCGTAATCGACGCACTAAGTTGGCCACGACCTCACGCTTCTGCCACTCTGCTTGTCCACATTCATGGCCTCATGCACCTATGTGACTGGTCTCTTGTGCCCATTTCTGTGATCATAGTCTTGTGCGCCCATGAAGATCTATTCTCTCAAATTATATCTGACACAAAGGTCAATAAACCTATAAATTTTATTAACATTAAAGAAATTATTATTTTTAATTATTTGGTATGTATTTTTGGATGATAGAGGTGATATCATCCAAAAATAGGGAGGCAAGTGATATGTCATTAAAAACTCTACTAGTTGAAACACGAATCTTGATATCGAAAGCAATCTGATTCTGAGTCGAGACTAGCCCAGATCAAACACTTAAAATATAATTGAAAACTTTGAGATATCAATCAGATCTCTAAATAGCTCATAAATATGGAGTGTTTATAGTCAAATCGAGCATTTTGACGAGCCGGATCTAACAAGCCTAAGATCTCTTAATTTTGACTTCATTTGGGAATTCAAATGCTTAAAATACATCAAATGATCAAATGAATCATTTTGAGCTATCTGATGGAGTAGTTTGGATTTGCCTGTATTTATAAAAATGTCACTCACATAATCTATAAATAGCCTCTCATTCTTCACATGAGGGGGAGGCAAGCTAAAGAAAGAAGAGAGGTTTGAGACTCGAAGAATCTCAAAGCATAATCGGGCCACCGCCGACCATTGTCAGATCATCGCCGACCACTACCGGTCATCGCACCCGCCGATCACGCCGGCAGCACGGCCACCACCGATCATTACCGCCGGTCACCACCACGCCATGGCGGATCACCGCGGTTGCCGTATCGGCTACCACCGCTACCATACCGCCACCATCACCACCGCTACGCCACTTGACGATCATTTGGATTTCACTATTGGTCATTCTTCATCAACCCGCTCGATTATCTTTCGATAGTTTGTATCGAATCATCAGACTACCATCTCAAGCAAGGCGTTCGTCACTAATCCAGTGAAACTTGTCACAAACTTACTCTTGTAAGCTATCCTTCTCCAACTTTGGAGAAAGGATAATAATTGTAACAAATTGATATAGTAAAATTATTTCTAAGTGGGCTAGGTCATGGTTTTTCCCTTCTTAGATTTTTTCACGTAAAAATTATGAAGTCTCTCAAACTCTTTTGCTGTGTGTGCGGAACTTTTGTGCAATACTAAAATATCGAATTCTTCTACTTTATTGACCTGAATCTTCTTGCACGCAACAACTCTAAATACATATTATCGGAAATTAGGAATATATAATTATGTACTCATTGCATATTCAAATTAAATATTGCAAATAATAACTATACAACAAAACATAGCTTTATATCTCATTTAAATAATGCACATATTTAATATGTAATTGTATACTCCAATAGTCCATACATAGAGCTATTTTTATAGTATGCATGTGATAATTTCTTCAAAGATTTTGTGTGAACTTCTAAAGTGTTGGATTTAAGTCCAAACTAGGATAGTTGTATCAACTCATTTGGTTATTTGAGATCAAAATTTATATTTTGAAACAATGGACTTCAAAGTCAAATTAGTTAAGAATTAATATTATTTTTAAATTTTGAAAATATTTCTACTTTTTTACTTTCAATTATATTATAATTGAGTTTGGGATAACTTTCTGTCAGCGTTGTAGTCTAAGTCGTATTATAGATGGCGTTTAGAAAACTATATTTTAGTTGCATTTTAAAGAAGTTATAGTGGGAAAGTTGCATTTTTCAACTTGACTTTGTGGAGTGTGATCGATCTCAGAAAGCTATGATTTGACTTTTTTGAAATAAAAAAATTTGTAATACTCATCGTAGCTTCTTAAACAACATCTTCTTTTACAGCAACTCCATCACTATGTTTCTGTACTGCTGCAACTATCCCAAATAGACTCCATATGAGGTTTGGTGAACACAAAAAATATTTTATAATGTACACAGTATTATGTTGAACCTCTGAGTATGATGCTAATTCCTCTAAGAGGGGACACCATGAAAAAAAAAATCCTCCAAAATTTTGAAGTCTATGATTTCATGGTTCAACATTTTTTTTTCCTACACTAACATGACAATAAGAGGAGGCATGTCCTATAGAAAATAGAAAATATATAAAATACATAGAAGGCTTACTATGCCTTAAACAAAATTGAAGGAAGTAAAAGAGTTATCTCTACAAGTCTCTCCTCATATCTTTTGAGAGAAGGAACGAGATATTTATATGCATAAGTGACTGACATGATTATAGCATGGTTGATAAGGATATGAAATGGCATATCTTTAGGAATAATTATTTCATTGATATATGAATATCATAAAATAACTTACTTTTTGAGGTGCATGATGTGTCACTCCAAAATAAGCTCATGAGATATGTTCAAGGATGTGAGTCAAGTCAATGAGTTGGCTCAATCATAACTCAATAGATGACTCGCGAACTAAGCTCAATGAAATAATTAGCCAAGCTTGAGCAAGCCCTGACTCTACTCACTTGCTTGCAAGTTGAATCATTTAAAAATCATAACATAAAATATACTTCAAAATATCTTAATATTCAATAGCGTAAGTATAAAGCCATTCAAAATATTTAAAAATTATATCTAATTCTTTTATACTAAATCTTTTTTTTATATTTTTTTATTAATTTTGATATTTTATTATAATAATTAATATAATCAAAATTATTTTACCTATTTCATACTAAGTTAGTCGGCTCATAAACAGATGAACTAATCTAAACTCATAGAATAGAACTCGAGCTCAATTTAAACTCACTTAATTAATAAAGTTCAATCTTGGAAACTCAACTCATTTACATATTTAGCATATGTGAAGTGATGATTTACCATTTGAGTGGAAACCATTAAATGATTTATCTAGTATGGTGAGAGACCAAAATGAGTATTATATCATTGAAAATAAATTGTTTTAGGAGTCATTGTTGATTGTCCTAGATCTCCAAAAAAAATGTCAAAAGAACTTAATGACTGATTTAATAGAAATAAATTAATTATTATTTACTTCATGCATAATTTCATATTTATTTTTCAAGTATATTAAAATTTGAATTTAAATCCATATCATATAATAATTGGTTTATTTACTGGGAAAAAATTGGCAATTTAAAGAAGGCCGTGCAAGATGCTGGACTGGATCGAGAATTCCAGTGCCCTATGGTCCACTCGAATAAAGCCCATAATTCCGCCGCCTAATTCATATGGGAAAGAGGGAAATCAGTGAAAACCCTAAATAGTCTAAACCCTAGCGTTGCTATAAACTCTCCTCTTCGGCGCTCAACCGCAGCTCCTATCCACCCCTCACGTACCCAGAACTGCGCTTTCAGCGGCTGCCATGAGACCTCCGAGAGGTACTTTACTCTTCTCCTGCGATACACGCCTCCTTTATTTCTTACCGCTAACTTGCAGTCCTCATTTTCAGGTGGTGGGTTCAGGGGCCGTGGTGATGGACCCGGCGGTAGGGGCCGAGGAAGAGGTGGTGGAGGTCGAGGCGGTGGAGGTAGAGGCGAAGGAAGAGGTGGTGGGAGAGGCCGTGGCTTCGGCGGCGGCCGAGGAGCTGGCCGCGGTGGTATGCAAGGGAGAGGCGGCCGTGGAGGAATGAAGGGCGGAAGCAAGGTCGTAGTGCAGCCCCATCGACATGATGGTGTTTTCGTGGCAAAGGGAAAAGAGGACGCCCTCTGCACAAAGAACATGGTTCCCGGTGAATCCGTCTACGGGGAGAAGCGTGTTTCTGTTCAGGTGATCCGTTATGATCTAGAAAAGCCTTGCTTTTATATAATATTTACAAATTTTTGTGGTTTCCTTGTTGTGCAAAGATCCCTTTGTATCAGTGCGATTATTTCTACTTTAGTTCAGCGTGGTTATATTATGTTTTTCTATTGAGTTTACAGGTTTGTTGATTTCTTATTGCAGAATGAGGATGGAACCAAGGTGGAGTACAGGGTGTGGAATCCATTTAGGTCAAAGCTGGCAGCAGCGATTCTTGGTGGTGTTGATAATATTTGGATTGTGAGTTCGCTTCCATGTCATTCAAATTAATTGAAATACATTTCTTCAATCAAGATGTTGATACAAATATTTCATTTAGAACAGATTCTTCCTCCTCCGCATTAACCTTTTCATGCTTTTTTCGTTTTTAGCGTTAGGTTATTTGGTAACATATCTTTGAAATGGACAATTTTTCATGCATCTGCTATCTTATTTAGCAATGAGTTTAAAATTCAAGCTAATAATCAAAATTTTCAACTTAGCCATCTCATATACTTGCCTCTAATCTCTTTTATTTATATTTATAATCTTAACAATCATTTTTCTTAAAGTAGCTATGGTATATATCAACTAGATTGGCCAAATGGGTGTACCCTTCTTAATTCAGATTTGGAAGGGAGCATTTATAAATAAAAAATAAAGAAAAGGTACCAAGTCACAAGTTAAACCGATGAATTAAAGTTGCTCTTACAGGTGCAACTTTTGAATTTGCCATTCTAAGTTGCAGCTTTTGAAGTTGTCCATTTCGCAAGCAATTTCCACAGAAGGCGCAATTTTTTACTTTTGTTTATTTTTGGTTTCTCGGGTTCATTTTAATTAACCTAAAGTTAATATTTTGACCCAAAAAGCTTGCCTAGTTTCTGTCATGTGCACCTTGCTTTATAAACTGATGTTGATCATCTTGAACAAATAATTAACTTGGATTTTATGATAAAATGAAATAAATAACAGAGATGCAATAATGTATGATGAATTTAAAGGTGCAATAATTTGAATAAATTTTGTTGGATAGCAGCTTGATGGCAGAAGTGATAAATTTTCATTGAGATAAGATTTCCAACATAGAGTTATACCTAAAGTAAGAAAACTGTATGATAGAATTGGTTTTTATATATAACCAATATGCAAATCTGGATCCATAGCTGCAAATCAAGATAAATATTATTGGGTTGTGATTTATTATTGCTTAATAGTAGAGCCTTAGAGATATAATATATTAATTAAAAGATTATGATGATAGAATTATTAGAAACACAAATAGGAATTAGATAAATTCCAATGAAAAGTAAAAGATTGTAGAAACCATAGAATATGTCTATTTTTCTTCAGGCCTTAGAACTACACATTAATATGAAAATGGTTTTTTTTATCTGGGTCATTGGTTTTCTTATTTTATAACTCATGTTAAAATAATACCAACACTGAGAATCAGTGAAATGGTGCCCGCTAAGAGCCAAGAGTGAATACGTATAGGTTTAACTAAAAGTTTATAAAAATAGTGCTTGCCATACTAAAAAATTATTTTATTTGAACACAATTTATATGAAACACTTTTTTCCAATGGAATGCATTAATGCAACCTTCAAAGAAATGACAGTTAATTTTACGTTTATTTATAGGATGGTATTTGACTCTACTGTCATATTACAGTAGCCTACTATAATCTTTTTGAGCATGATAGATATTTTTCATTGTTAATGCTATTATTTTAAAGAAAAATATTGAACAATTCTCTCCAATCTTATGGCTCATGAACTGGAGCCTTTAGCTTTCTTCGAATGGAAATTTTTTACATTCTGATAATCCGATTACTGAGCCAAACTTTATGATTTTGCAAGCTTAGAAAAAGCATTCATATAATTTGATTGCCTATGTTTGCAATTTATATTGCATAGAAATGTTCAGATTCGTTTGCTTGAAGCTATACATTACTTTTTTACTTGGAAGACTTTATATTATTATTTCAGTTTTGGAATGCAAAAAATAACATATGTTCTCCATCCTATAGCTTTTCTATTAAGTTTACAATGTACATGTAAAAGCTTCATCCCTTCTAACATTTTTCTGTGTTTTTATTCTCTTCAAGGTTCCTGGCTCTCGGGTACTTTACCTCGGAGCAGCATCAGGGACTACAGTATCACATGTTTCTGATATTGTTGGACCGGTAAGTCTCTTTTGTTGTGACAAGCTGGGCTCTCTTTCAGCTTACTTTTACCTGACACCTAAAACTATTGGAACTTGCAGACTGGTATTGTCTATGCTGTTGAGTTTTCGAACAGGAGTGGTAGGGACCTAGTAAATATGGCGAAGAAGCGCACCAATGTTATACCAATAATCGAGGATGCCAGGCATCCTGCTAAATATCGAATGTTAGTTGGAATGGTTGATGTTATTTTCTCTGATGTTGCTCAGCCTGATCAGGTATTTGGTTTTCCTTTACTATCTGCTGGTAAATTTACAAGCAATATGCTAGCCTTTTTTGTATTTCACGGACGTGTCCTAATTTTTTTTTCTTTCATAGTTTGGTTTATTTAAATATTATTGTTTGTTTATTTTCATTCACCTTATTGGTGATTAATTTGTTTATCATATATTAATAAGGTATTGTGCTGTGTCTCCTTAGCTATTTTTTCTCCTGAGTATAATTTTTGTAAATCTATATGGAACGTGTATTGATAAATATGCATATACTTTTAGTCATGCTTGAAATTGTTTTCCATTTTACTTTATTGTAGGATGATTTCTGGTCCCCTTTTATGGAAAAAACTAAAAATACAAGGCTTGTGAATGTGGAACGTTAATATGTTTTTTTGTTATTTTTAACTCTCCCATTGCACTGAACATGTGGTTTCGGGGGTGATTTTTTTTTATCATGACACAAATTTTTTACGTCTACAAAATTGAGGTTTTAAAGCATATTAGCTTCTCTTGTTTTTCTTATCACATATGAATGTTTATGCACATTGAGCATAATCTGCTCTGTGAGCTTTTTGACTTCACATTTTTTTGTGGCTGTTTGGATGCATTTTTGCATGATTTATGCATTTTTCTCTTTATTATCAAGCATATGATGAATTACTCGGATTCCCCTTCTGCACATCATTTGGATGATGCAAGTTCGAGTTTCTGATGCAAATTCCATGCGCAGTTGACGTCTGTTAAATAATGTACGACTGTATTTATAGATTTTTTTTATGGTTCTATTGCATTTCTTTGTTTTGTGATGACAATTCCTTCTTTTTTCTTGTATAGGTTTCTCTCAAGAATGAGAATTATATGAGTACTACTTTCTAGTGGATTTTCCTTTTGATGGTCAATGAGATTAGCTCTTATTTAGTTGAATTTATTTTTTGATGAAAATAACGCCAACAAATCACTTTTTCTATTCATGCATGTGTTAATTAATCTTGAAGAAGATGGAACTTGTTCAAGTTTTATGCTCAGTGTAGTTAGCAAATTTAGAATTCCTTTAAAAATTGAAATTTTGGATCGCAGTTTAATTTTTTTAAAACAACGCTTTATATCACTAACTTTAACTTTCACATTGTATCTTTATTTTGAAAAAAAAGCTTCGAAAAAAAAAGCTTTGCATAATTCTGTAACATGGCTTATTTTTTATTGTATTTTAAGATAATGTTTGACTTCTTGACTTTTGTCTGATTTTATTATATTTTGACGTACCATTATATAATTATAATGATATACCATACATTATGTGGTACTTTGAATATCATCTATGAAACTAAGTTTTTAAGTTATTGTTTATTGCAATGAGAAAAATCATCCCTTCTTGTGATATCAAATCATGAGTTTTTTCTGGAGCATCTGTTTGGGCCAATAGTTATTTTCAGTGTGAGTTCTTGGGATAGCTTTCAGTTTTTTTTTTTTTTTCTCTTTACATGATATGTAATTCTAAACTATATGTGGGTTTCAGATTAAATATTCAGCACTGAAAGAAAGTCTTTTGTGTTTGGACTGGATTTTTTTTTTCGTTAACAAAATATTACTTTTAAATGTCTTGGAGATATCATAAAGTTTGAGTTAAAATTAGAAGATTTAGCAATCATCAAGTAATTTAAAGGTTCTTTTGGGAGCAAATTTGTCAAGCTTTGTCCCTGCATACAACTACAGTCCAATAAGGCTGTAACATAAGTTTTTTAGAAATTATTTTTTTGTTAACTTTTATATCCAAATCTACTTTATTGGAAGAAAGCTGATGTTCAACTTTTTTAAAAGGGATACTAGTCTATAGTAGTACCACATTAATTTCTAAAAGAAAATCTAGTTTCCTCACAACAGTCCTGCAAGGACTTTTACAGCCAAATGGACAGTTTCTTGCAAAACTAACATTCATGGATGGATGTTAGCGTTCAAAATTCCAATACTGTTGCATGAGATGCTTTTTTGTTGTCATCAGTGGTGCTTCATCACTGAAGATGCATTTTACCACGATTTATGGGAATGTGATGTCTTGATTTCGTGACATGCTACTGGACAAGCAGGTAAATCTTGATAAATCAATCAAACAAGTGAATCTCAAAAATGTCAAACGAATCCATGTCTCTTTTGTGTAATCGTTTGGTTTTTTCAATTTTCTTTCTGAATTAATATATTGGCCAGGACTTGTCACCCCAGAAGACCTTTTTGGTTTTGCTGTTTCATCTCTTAAGATATCTTTTCCTGCTGTTCCCTATTTTGGTCTTTACATCTGCACTACTATGACTTTTGTTGGCTTTAATTTTGATTAGTGAAGGTCTTGTCTATTTCATTAAAAAATGTAGAAATGGTACCAAGAACACTTAACCTTCTTTCTATAATTCATGTTGGATTGAATGCTGCATGGTGTAATTTTCCTGCATTGCTAGTTTGGTGAAAATATGCTCTTGCTATGTGTATTAAGGGGTTGTTTGGTTGCGTCATTTGGAGTGCATTACATTTCAAATGCACGCATTTTAACTTTTTGGGTGTTTGGTTGCAAGTAAAGTAAATTTTCAATAAAATGTAATGTATTCCAAATACATTATAAAGACTATTTTCGATGTATTTGAAATTCGATTTGGGAATTCCAAAATCACCACAATCTAACGTGATCGGTGATCGGCCGCTACTACACGCCTCTCTGCGTCGCGCGTCGCCGGACATCAAACCTTCGACTTTACATTATTTTTTTCAACCAAATAAAAAAATTAAGTTATGAATTTGTCGAACTCAATAAATAGCGTGAAGTAATCTTTTTTAATTCATTTCTATTTATTACACTACATTCATTAAATCACAGAACTAAACAAAAATATGAAATTATTTGTGAAGAAAATCAAGTTTATCTGCTTTGTAATTGCAATACTATATCAAAGTCAGTTTGTTTTTTAGATTGCGCGTATATGGCATTATTTTCTTCACAATGCAAGTCAGTCAAGCCATTTCAAAGCTCTATGTGCTGTCCATTTCCTCTAGGTAGAAAATCTGCATGTTCAGTTCAAAAGGATTAAGATTCGAGGAGCTCTGTTAGTTCTTCTGTGCGAGTTCTTGATGAATCTCTCATCAGCGAAATGCACTTGTTTTATAGGCTTGTCAAACTGTTTGACTGTGATTGACTGATTGTTTAAATCATATATAATATATATTTCATATGAAACTGTGTCGTTAATTTCCTATGAGTGACCGTATTTATCTATGCTAACTAGTGAACAAGATGACTTTGAATGATGTTTTTGTTTTGTACGTGCGTGTGGAGCTTAAATTTTATCTTTTTCGGGCAAAATGTGGAACTTAAAGTTGTTTTAGAAAACTAACTTGGGATATTATGTGTACTCACCACTTAAGCAGTTTTTAATCCCTACATACCTATTGGTCAAGCAGTTACTATTCAATCTTATCTTTTTTCTAATGCTGCAGATAACAATTTCTATAGTTGACCAATGTGAATGAAAACCTATTTGTTTAATCTGTTCTTTGGTGAAAAGGGAGCCATTGACGTATGGGTTGTTTCATTATAATGTGTTAACATTGTTGCATTGTAACAGGCAAGGATATTAGCTTTAAATGCTTCATTTTTCCTCAAAAATGGTGGCCATTTTGTCATCTCAATTAAGGTATTTTGACATTTTCTGATCCCTCATTCTCTTTTCAATAAAGTATTATTTATGCAGCTTTAGATTTTTCTTTTTTTTTTTTGGAATTTCTAAGACGAATGGTATAATATTTCCTGAAACACATTTATGCTTTGGAACGCTGTAGGCTAATCTGAACCTTGTTTCCTGCTAATTTTTTGGAGAAACATACCTCTTTTTAACCATCTAATACTTTATTTCTCTTTCCAGGCCAATTGTATTGACTCCACAGTGCCTGCTGAGGCCGTGTTTGCCCAGGAAGTGAAGAAACTGCAGGCTGATCAGTTCAAACCCGCAGAGCAGGTTACTCTTGAGCCTTTTGAACGTGACCATGCCTGTGTAGTTGGTGCTTACAGGGTGCCAAAGAAAAAGAAGCTAGAATCTTAAAAAGAATTTCATGTGTGTTGAATGTTTAGCTTTAATTCTCCCTTTTTTTTTAATCTTGTATTTCTTTGTTGGAACTATTTGAAGCCCATGGTGGCTTAACTCAACTCATTTTAATTATAATCTGCTAAAGGATTATTAGTTGTTCCGATTGGTTTACTATTTTGTGCCCACTTTAGTGGAATCTTTGTCACATTGTTTATGTTTGTTCAATTAAAGGGTATGATTAGGGCAGTTGAAGAGAAAGCTACTGGTTGAAGTAGTATTTTTCATTTGGAAGACTATTGTGATGCGCATTTGTGTTGCGATAAATTGATTGTACTATCCTCGTATGTTTGTATTAGTGAATCACAAAATCATTTAGATGACAAAAATGCTTTTTTTTTTTTTTGGAGAATATAATCATCGATAAATATAAAGTCAATAATATGTATCAAGTACTCTATTCATTAATTAGAAGTACTTGTAATTTGTCTTGTAGTTATCTCATCTCCTTAGCATCTATTTCATCTTCATTAATTTTTAGTTCTATAATTAATTGATTTATTTCGTGTAAAGGTGATTGTATTGGGCAGTACTTGTGGTTTAGGGATGCTAATTTTAGAAAGGGGTTTTACACAGATCGAAATATATGCCATTTACACGTGTTTTATCTTAAACTTAAATATTACTTATATTTCTGCATACCGGTTTAAGTTTTAGCTGAATATCAGTTAGGAAGTCAACAAGTCTCTTTTGTGCGGTTATGTGGAGTATTATGTAAGTAATATTTAAGTTTGTATAAATATGTAAATAAATATGTTTAGGTCTTATATATATATATATATATATATATATATATATATATATATATATATATATATATATATATATATATATATATGTAAAATCCCTTTTAGAAAATGTCAAGGATTTTCACTCAAATAAATGTAATTTTGATTGTATTTTATTATGCAACGTGGCTCAACAGCGATATCAAATAGGGCTTAAGTCAATTCTACACTTTTAGCTTTAAAATGTTACTCTATGGTTAAAGTTTTCATAGTAAGATTTTTGGGGGGATTTCTCTTGAGTTGTAGCTTATACAATGTTAGATTTACTATAAATATTAGTTTCTTTTTTGATTTTAGAGGTTTTTCTATAACCTGATATTACCTATTGTTTTTTAAAAAAAATAAATAACGGTAAGTATAATTTCAATACATCGTAGCCATGAGTTTATTATTAATGCGCAGCATATTATAAAATTAATTTGTCTCTTCCTTTTTTGTTTTTTTAAGATTTTAAGATTGCTTCTATTCGTTTCTCTCCATATTTATTGCTGAAAGACACAAATCTGTCTCTGTTTTAAAAAGTAAACTCTGCTCAGTTGACAGTTGGGTCCATTTTGAAATTGCTCCCATAATTGATGAGCCCAGCCTGTTTAGATCTACAAACTGTACTTAAAACTCATTTATATAATGAAAAATAATATGCTCCACCACTCTATTCTAATATTTTTAAATTTTTTTTATTGTATTGACATTTAGGTATTGGGGTCGCTAAATTTGTTTTTGATTCTAATAGGTTTGGATCCTAAAATTAAAGAAGTGAACTTATTTTGATGCATTGTATCTATTTTTATGCAAAGTTGATTTTTTTTTCATGCAAAATATGAAATTAATGAGAGGGTGTTTTCTATTTTACCTTCTCTTATTTTTTAATAGAAATTTTTACCTTCTCTTTAAAATGATGAAAAAACATAGGCAATAGGATATAATAATAACAAGTCTTTATTTCATTATGTGAGGTCAGCGATATGAATCTTTTTTTATAGTATCTTATTAAATGTTATATTTTCATTTAATTTTAATAAAATCAGATTATTTTTTTATCTCGTAATCAAATTTTTTTTAAGTCTATCCCTAATTTTCATAATATAAGATGAATCAAATATATCTATGGGCAGCTGTATCTTACTAAATTTATTATTACGGAACTTACACTCCATGTATTTAATTTTATATCTACTCAAAGGAAAGCTTTTAGGCTCTAAGGTTGACCTCCATAATTCAAGTTTTTCTTGAAATACCTCTCTAGTCATATTAACAAAAAGAATGTCATCAGAAAAAAATATATATACTAAGATACATCTTGTAAATGTCTAGCAAGAACATTCATAACTAAAGCAAAAAAAAATATGGACTTAAAATTGGTCATTGATGTAATCCAACTAAAATATAAAAATATTTGATCAATCTTGCTTGTGTTTGAACACGGTTAATAGTTCTAGTATATATATCTTTAATGATGATATGCATCGACTTCACGATATTGATGGTAAAGCAAAAGATAAGTTGAACGGGCCGAGATCAAAAATATCCTTGAAAATTCGGATCGGTTAAATCTCTAAATAACTCAAACATGCGGTGTTTATAGTCAAATCGAGCGTCTCGACGAGCTGGATCTAACGAGCCCAAGATCTCATAATTCTGACTTCATTTGAGCATTCAAATACACAAAATACATCACATGATCAAGTGAATCACCATAAACCGTCCAAAGGAGAGGAGTGGTTGGATTTATGTATTCTACGAGATGCCACTCATTCATTCATAAATAGCCTCTTCCCGTATGAGGGCAAGAGAGAGGAGAGAACTCTAAAGCGAAGATCTCCAAGCAATCGTTGCCACTCGTCACCATTACACCCCGTCACCGCCGCCCGCCACGATCCTCACCGTCGTCGTCAATCTCATGGTTCCATCATCCACGCGTCGGTCGATGTCCCATTGTTTTACCATCATTTACTACTTGCAGATCACCACATATTGGTTGTTCCTAATATACAATTTTGTAATCCGTTATTGAGAAAAATTTTGTACTCAAACATATATAGTGGAAGATTTTCTTGCTGCCCGTGATTTTTTCCTTCTTCAGGTTTTTTACGTAAAATTTGAGTTTTATTTACTCTTTAAATACGTGTGTATGTGTTGGATTTTATAACAAGGCTAAGGCGTAAACTTTCGCTCTACCACAACTAGTTTTCTAGCACGCAACAAATGACTTGCACGATATTAGCTCATTTCTTTTCTAGAACTCCTCAATGCACTTTTCTTGACATTTTATCATATTTGTAATCTAAATTAATAAATATCATATGTAGTTTCACATTATTCTCTCTATAATTCTTCGTCAAATCTCTCAACAAATATATAACATTCATAGTAGACCTACCCGATATAAATCTAAACTAGTTATGAGAATTTTTTTATCACGTTGAACATATTATCAATTACTCTCTTCTATAATTTTAATATATGATATATTAACTTAATTTTTTTATTATTTGTACACTCTTATTCATCACTTTCAATTTTAAATATAGGAACTAACAAAATCTTTCTCCACCCCTTGACATCATTTTTATGAATTATCATCAGATCCTACTACTTTCTCACACTTTATCTTCTTAAAATCTCTCTAACTTGTAATTTATTTATACAAAGATAAAAATAAAATCTTTATGTTCATTCAAGATACTGATGTCATTAAAATTAATTATTTTCACATTTTTATTAAAATATTATTAAATGATATAGAATAACGATAAAAAGTAAAATCCACTATAATCTAACTAGAATCTGAACTAAACAGCTCCCACAAGTTCACAAAAATGATTTTAAATAGCAAATATAATTAAGAATTTACTTCATTACAATTTAATTCTTGAATTCTGTTAAAATTACTTCTAAAGGTTTCACTGGTGGGAGAGTCAAAGCTCACAGGCATGGCGGCACAGGGCATCCACCCAATGATGATGCCGTCTTCTTAATTATGGCTGTTGGAAGACAGTGTGGGTGCTGTAATGATATGCTATAAAGCTGAAAGGTGACGAAGAAGAGAGAAAGAGCCAACGTTGAAAGCTGCTCATGAATCGAGCAATGGTGAGCGTGATGCTATCGATCTGTATCGAAGGTGACGAAGATGAGAAAAATAATGTTCGAGATAAGTTTTTTTTTTTTTTTGGAAATTTAAATGGGCTATCGATCAGGTTGACTTGGGTCAACGCGTGGGATTATGGGAGTTGAGTGGCTGGTCGGTTCATAATTAAGGTTCTTTAGTAAAGGAAGCATGTGTCGGGGAGGATGAATTGAAAATTAGATATTAATAATGCTAGATGTATTGGTGATTAAATTTATTTTTATTTTAAGGACTAATTAATTGATATTTTTATTCTAATATATATATATATATATATATATATATATATATATATATATAAATTAATATCAGCCGAATCTCGCATTTTTTTTAAATGTTTGATCTAATCCGATTTCAACTTATAGTCGGCGGCGATCAATAACACATGAACATCAAGCGTAGTCGATCCGAGCTCGAATCGATCAAGTTCTGAGCATGAAAATGTATCCGATCCGCCAAATGGTCACCAAAGCGACATATTTATATAGTCGGCGGCCGTCAAGACGAATCCAACGAATCAAGATCGACATCATTAAGGCACCCGGATCATCAAAATACCGTCGATCGAGGATCGTCGGGCCGTCATGGGAGTGGTTGGAGTTTTCCACAATTTACAAGGCCGCCACTCCCAAAATCTATAAATAGAGCTTCATTCTCACCTTAGGGGAGCTCGATTTGAAGACCGAGAGCTCGAGAACCACCGGTCGACCTTGGACGATCCATCTATGGTCACCACCGGTAGTCAAGATCGAGCTCGCCCAGGAGATTGCCCCAGGACTAGAAAAGACCAGGTTCGCTCCTTTCTCACGAAGATCAAGAGGTTGCTCCCAGATGATCGCTTTTGGGAAACTTCTCCCTTGGGTTGGAGTTGATCGATATTGTATTTTTTTACACTCGAATATTATTTCCAGAACACCTTCTTCTCGAAGCGGGACCTATCTTTTGAACACATAGTGAAAGTTCTGGCGAGGCCGTGGTTTTCCATCGGGTTTTCCACGTATAACCCCTGTGTTCATATCCCCTGCTTGTGTGTTGGATAATTTTTTTGGCTGAAGATCTGCATCTGAATAAAATTCTCTAGCATAGCATTTAGCCGTGGAACAGTTCCCCATTGCTATATCTCAATATGGTTGGTAAGCGGGGTTTTGCTCGCTCCTCATTCTCGGGATCAAGGGCCAAGTCTCCAACACTTCTCATACGGACTTGTCCCGGTGAGGGTCTGCCCTCTTTGGAAGATCGCGTTCAAGGATGGAGGATTCCCGAGCGAAATTCTTCGACTCTGCGAAGGGCCGGAAAAGCGTTCCAACGCGCTGGAAGAGCCACGTTCCGCCCTCGGCATAATCCAGTTTTCTTCACGAGAATGATTGCAGGAATGCGGATCAACAAGTAGAGAACCCTTGGCACCACATCGGATCGAACTTCGGATACCGTTCTACTCACCCCGAATGGCTCGACCTCGTGTGGTGAAACTCCACGTCACCTTATGCGATGAATTCGACGATTGCGGAAGAGTTCCCGACAATCGAATGATCCATTCTCCGCCGCTCTTCCAAAACTTCGTCCTTGAGATCATCTCATACCGTTGACGAGATTCAAGCTTCCCGGCATGGACCACGATGGCACAACCGTCCGAGCATATCGATCACTTTGAGCGATGCACATTCGGCGTGCAAATGACTGTCTTGTGTCGTATTCCGGCGACTCTCAAAGGGCAGGCTGGTACTTGGTTCTATTTCGGGGTCCGTCAGATCATTTGGAGAGCTTCGATTTTTTTGTAGAAGCAGTTCTGGCGAACAAGAGAATCATCGGATTCATCACATCTCGAATCGCGAGCGATGGAGAGTCCCTCAAAGAATACTTCCAGAG
Source organism: Cymbidium sinense (assembly GCA_021442155.1). Classification (NCBI taxonomy): domain Eukaryota; kingdom Viridiplantae; phylum Streptophyta; class Magnoliopsida; order Asparagales; family Orchidaceae; genus Cymbidium; species Cymbidium sinense. The sequence continues at coordinate 186,294,490 of CM038218.1, read as the reverse complement.
GTTCTCCTCGAAGCGAGATACCGGGGTAGATCCGAGAACTTTTGAGGGCGTGCTTCTGAGGACTCGGCAGATACTTATTCATCATTAATGCAGAGGCAGTCCATTCCTATCGACTGGTCCACGAATAGAGGCACAAATCTCCGGCGAAGCTATCGGTGCTCGCCAGTTTGAACCACCAAGCAGCAAGCGGAAGAAGGTTCCCAAAGGTGATGTTCAAACATCTCAGAAAAAGAAGAGAGGCAGCAACCTCCCCCCAAAAAACCTCCTCAGCAGCAACCTCAGATGACTCAATCAGAGAGGAAATATACGGCTCTCAACCCGTCATGCGCGAACATCCTATTCAGGAAGAGGATAGCGTCAAGTGGACGACCTTTAAAGCACGGAATTGGAAATCAAGAGAAATTACGCCACTTTCACCATGCAGGGCACACCACTAAAGAGTGCCACCAAGCGAAGGAGGAGATTGAAAGAATATCGTTAGGGGTATCTAGGCCGTTTTATAAAAAACCAACCTCGTCAAACAAATCTTTGGGGGGCAACCGACTCGGAAGGCCAAGCGGTGGAGAGATAAAACAATTGCGAGGGCGTGTTGTCACAGTAATATTCGCCCGAGCAGAGCGAAGAAGTCTCGGGTTGACCATTCTATCACCTTTGATGATTTAGATCTAGAGGGCTTAGCATCCCACATCAAGATCCCCTTGTCATCGGTCAGGTGGTGATCCATGCTTCAATATTAAAGGATATTGATCGACAATGGGAGTTCGGTTGATGTTCTTTTTTACTCCACTTTCCTTAGCATGGGTATAGAAGAGAAGCTTCAACCAGCGGCGGTCCCGTATGGATTTGATAATCGGTATTAGTGGAAGGGACAATCGTCTTCCGTAACTCTTGGAGAATTTCCCGACGCAACCCACTTGATACAATTTATTGTAGTCAAGTCTAGTCCGTCTGCAATATTTGGGAGACCTCTCCGGTATATTCTGCGGTCACATCTCACCTCAGATGAAATTCCGACACCGGTGGCATCGGCGTGGTAAGTGGAATCAACAGATAACCAAGCGTCTATATCAAGCAAGCCCACCATTTCATTCGGTAACCCTCAACATCGAGAACTTGACTACGAGATGAGGATGCCTCGAAGGGCTTCTCCGGTTGAAGATGTAATTTGTCTTCTATCTCGAAGTTGATCCATCGCGAAGGTGAAGGTGGGATCGTTGTTTATCGATCGAAATCGGAATGATTTTACTGCGTAAAATCAAGATATCTTTGCGGGCGCGCTCGATATTCGGGCATTGACCGTCATTCGCTCCCTCAAGAAGTTGACTCAAACCTGGCCGGTGATCTGAGAAGAAAAGAACCTTCCTTACGAGCGATTGCGGTCATAGAACAAATCAAAACTTACGGAAGTCAAAGTTCATTCGAGAAGTCTACTACCCCACGGTTGGCTAGCGTAGTGTTGTTGATCAAGAAGGCCAGCAGTTCTGGAGAATGTGCATCATTCTGGCGACCTTGTCGTGCATGCCCAAAGATAGCTTCCCCTTCCTCGTATCGACCAACTAGTTGATGCGACATCAGGGACATCGGATCTTTGAGCTTCATGGATGCTATTGCTACAATCAAATCGGGATGAACAAATAGATGAGGAAGCAACATCCTTCCAAGCAGAGATAAGGGACTATCTTGCTATCGAGGTCATGCCATTGGACTAAAATCTTTGGAGCAACATATCAGCCTTATGAATAAGATCTTCAAGGATCTTATAGGGCACTATGGAGGTGTATGTTGATGATATCTTTGGTGAAGAGCTTGGAAATATCACGACATATTTACGATGCTGCAGATTGACATTCTTGACACTTCTGATGCGGCTCACAAGCAAGTGCATTTTGGAGTTTCCTCAGGAAATTCCTAGGCTTCATGGTCACTCGGTAGGGATAGAGGCCAACCAGAAGATAAAAGCACTCAAGGACATGTCACCTCAACGATCAAGGAAGTCCAGCGTTTGGGAAGGATTGCGGCTTTATCAGCGATTCTTGGCCCTTCGGAGATAAGTATCTACCATTCTTCAAAATCTTAAGGGGTGCAGAGAAATGGATTCGGTGGGCAGATGAATGTCAGCTTTTGAGCAACTTAGTCTATTTAGCTTCCCCCTCTATTATCAAAGCCTATCAAGAGAAGGCGTACATCTATCTTCTTTGTTTCTTCTCATGCGTAAGCTCCGTCGTCGTGAGGAGAATTCATTACAACGACCCATTTACTATGTCGACAAAATCCTTTCGTCTGAAGGGCGCTATCCACTAGCGAGATAAGGCGGCGTTGGCCTAGTGCATTACGCGAAAATTGCGACCGTACTTTCACACCATCGCGTCTACACTCATCTTCCATTAAGAACTATTACGCAAAAGCGATGTATCGGAAGGTTGATGAAGTGGTCGGTCGAGCTTGGAGAGTTTGACATCCATTTTCTTCCACGTCGATATAAAGTCACAAGTGCTTTCGCGACTTGTTATAGATGTACCATCCCATCACCACCTGAACAGATCATTCATCACTCCATGACAAATCAATGGACATTATATGTTGGTGGAGCATTTCAAGCTTTTAAAGAGCGCAAGCGAAGAATGAAGATTCATCAAACTTTGTTCCTTCATATTACATTTGAGGCGGGGGCTTCTTAATCTCGGAATATTGCCCATGTTAATATGGTGAGCATAATGATCACCATCGACAAGTCAAAGTTGGAAGATTTTTCCAATTATACTCATGGAAAAAATAAGGTTGCGGAGCAACTTTGGCTACAACCACAAATGGATGTTTTAATCGACCTCTTCCATACAGTTAGCGTCGCCGAGCAAAGACTCGACAAACAACTAGGATGGGTCAAAGGTCCTTGGTGGACCTTCAGTTAGCGTCGCCGAGCAAAGACTCGACAAACAACCTAGGATAGGTCAAAAGGTCCTTGGTGGACTTCTTGACCTCTTCCACAGTTAGCGTCGCCGAGCAAAGACTCGACAAACAACCTGGATAGGTCAAAAGGTCCGGTGGACTTCTACGATCTCTTCCAGTTAACGTCGCCGGGTAACACCGACAAACAACCTCGGATAGGTCAAAAGGTCCTTGGTGGACTTCCCACGACCTCTTCCATACAGGTTAACGTCATCGGGTAACACTCTGACAAACAACCTCGGATGGGTCAAAATCCTCAGCGGATTCAATTCAACCCCTTCCACACAGGTTAACGTCATGGGTAACACCGACAACCTCGGATAGGTCAAAAATCTCAGATTTTGACCTCTTCCATACGAGTTGCGTCATGGGTAACACTCTGACAAACAACCTCGGATGGGTCAAAATCCTCAGCGATTGATTTGACCTCTTCCATACAGTTGCGTCATGGGTAACACTCGACAAACAACCCGGATGGGTCAAAATCTCGGCGGATTGATTCAACCTTCCATACGGGTTAACATCGCCGGTAATCGACAACCTCGGATGGGTCAAAATCTCGGAGTTGATACCTCTTCAGTTAGCGTCGCCGGATAACACTCGACAAACAACCGGATGGGTCAAAATTCGGCGGATTGATTCAACCTCTTCCATCAGGTTGCGTCGCCGGGTAACACGACAAACAACCGGATAGGTCAAAATCCTCAGCATTCAATTCGACCTCTTCCTACAGTTAACGTCCGGGTAACACTCGATAAATAACCCGGATGGGTCAAAATCTCGGCGGATTATGCACTCTTCCAGGTTGCGTCGCCGGATAACACTCGACAAAACCGGATAGGTCAAAGATCTGCGGTCACCACCATCATCCGGCCATTCGCGACTACGGCGCTCGCCCGTCGACCATCGGTTGACCGACCGCGTCGACGCCAATATGTAGCGGTCATCGCCCGTGACTACGTCGCCGATCCGCGCCTTCGACCATCTGGCACCTTGGCGGTCATATCATCTCATCGGTTATCTCGGCCGTCACCACCATCATTCGGTGCATTGCGGTTGCCGACCAACCCCGTCGGCCGCCAACCAATGTACGGTCACCAGCCGATAGTCGCCGATCTTGCCGCGACCATGGCCGATCGGTCACCACCATCTCGCGGTCATCTGCGATTCTGACGCCCGATTCTTACCGTCGGCTACGTCGCCGGTTATTATTGTCGACCACGTCGACATTATGCGTCGGTCGCCGATTTGTCGTGGTCCGCCGCCACTATCGTCGGTCACCGCCAACCGTCGGTAATCTTTGGTCACCACCATCGTCGCGGTCATCTCGCGACTCGACGTCGTTGCCACCGTCGACTACCATCGATTCGGTTAGCCGACCCGATCGACTGCCGTCGTGGGTGCCATCGTTCTTAATTCTCCTTGATCGCCTCAAAGACGGTCCGTCAGTAGGTTGGCCCTCTTCGAGGGAAACCGGAACAATATAGCTGTGGGTCTTGATCGTCTCAAACCCGGACGGTCCGCCAAGTTGACACCTCGAGGAAAACCTGGCGTAAGTCGCAGAGCGGTCGCCTCAAAACAACCTTCTCTAAAGGAGAAGAAGGTGTCTTCCACTTGCCAGGGATTTTTATAGACCCACCCCAGGGGCGGGTAAAACGAAACGCAATCCGCCCAAACTCATCTCGTAAGTGGTGAAATACCGGCGGATGGGCTCTATCGACTTCTTGGGACACTTAAGAACCAAATCATTGGAAAATAATATTTTTTCAAGCCGATCAATGTGTCTCCGTGATCGGACTCCCAGTCTCCCACCCAGAAGGTTCCCTGGTGCCTCTTATGTGTCTCTTTCAAGATTCTCACCCATCTACAAACACCAGCCTCGATCGAGATGAAAATTATTCAAGGAGAGTGCAAACTCCCACCGGGGAGGCATGCACTCGGCTTGGTGGAGATGAGGAGGTAGAGGTGGATCCAAAAAGTGCCCAAACTCCCACCGGGAGGCTATGCACTAGGAGAGGAGGAGATGAGAAAAGTGTGCCTTTCCCTCTTACATTGGGGTTTTATAGACCCCTAGGGCAAAGCGTAAAACACGCCCAAACCGCTCAAACCGTCAAAAGTTGGCCCGTGGGGCCCCTTCGACCCGGCGTCAGCCAACCTTGCAGCGCCCCTTACCAGCCAGCCAGCCATGTCATCTCGCAAGTCGGACCCGGCTTTGGGACAGGTCGCATTGATCCAGGTCAGCGCCATCCGCCGACCTCGGTCCGGTCAAAATCGCCGATCCGCGACCCGGCCAGTCCGCGGTCCATACCAGTCGAAACTATCGGCCCGTTCTTCCAGCACGCGAACCCGTAGACCGTTCGCGGTTCCTCGACCCGAAGCCTCCTGACGCTCAGCCAGACCGATCGGTGCTCCAGCGCCATATTGACCGCAGATCGCCGCTCCCGCGACCAGCTACCGACCCGCGAGCCGTCGCCATGCGTAGCGACCAGCGACAATCGGCCGTCTGCTTCTGCCATAACCGCCGACCCGATCCGCATCCGTCCAGCTTCCAGCGACCACGGCGCCGCGGCGCCGGTTGCTAGCGCCAGGCGGCATACGTGGTCCAGCGAGCCAACCCGTTCACGGGATCGATCCATAACCTCAAAATATCCGCGACACATACATCGCATTTGCGTGCATCGCTTCAGTTATAATATTGTCTTTATGAAGATCTGTTCTCAAATCGCGGTTGATGGACTCAATTTCATTGAAGAATTTCTTTATTTTCAAGTATTTGACATATTTTTTGGATGGCGAGATAATGTCACCCAAAATAGAGACGATATATCCTCGAGAAAATTAATCGATCAACACGAATCTCAAGGCATTTTGAAATGCTTGATCAATCACCGATTTATTCACGATCAAGCGGCCTCGATGAGGCGAACATATAACATCAAGCATAATGATCCGGGCTTCGACTCGGATCAAATATCGACATGAAAATGTATCACGATCCAAATGGTCACCAAAGCGACATATTCGGTCGGCATTCGTCAAGGCAATTCAACGAATCCAAGATCACCCAATTCATCATTAAGGCACCGGATCATCAAAATACACCGTCGAGTCGGGGATCGCCAGCCGTCAGGTGGTTGGAGTTTTCCACAATTTACAAGGCCACTCCCAAAATCTATAAATAGAGTTTCATTCTCACCTTAGGGGAGAATCGATTTGAAGACCGAGCTCGAGAACCACCGGTCGACCTTGGCGCCGATCTCTATCACCACCGGTGCTTGAAGATCGGGGAGCTCGCCCAGAGATCTTGACTAGAAAAGACCAGTTCTTGCAGCTCCTTTCTCCACGAAGATCAAGGTTGCTCCCAGAAGATCGGTTCGCTTTTGGGAAACTTCTCCCTTGGGTTGGAGTTGATCGATATTGTATTTTCTACACTGAATATTGTTTCCGTAAACACCTTCTTCTCTTGAGAAGCGAGGTATCTTTGAACACATAGTGAAAGTTCTCTGAGGTGCCGTGGTTTCCTAAGGGTTTCCGTATAACCCTGTTCATATCCCCCACTTGTGTGTTGGATAATTTTTGGGCTCTGACGAGATCTATCTGGATAATAAAAAGCAACAATTATATATATATATATATATATATATATATATATATATATATATATATATATATATATATATATATATATATATATATATATATATATATATATATATATATTATTATATATAATATATATATGTATATATATATATATATATATATTTTCTTATTACATTACATATATATGTACCTTTCCTATCTTTTAGGCATACATACCACACAATTCTTATATATTTATATATCTAACAACAAAATCTTAATTTTACATATATAACACTCCAATCTTCAATCATCACAAAAATTATCAAATCACCATTTAATGTAAAATTTTAAAGCATAGGAAAGTGTTACAAATATTTAGATTTGTATTTAGATATGTGACAAGATTTGTGATATGTATACATTTTTTACCTGATTGATTCCCTTTAAATAGAACTTTCTTTCATTTGTCATAAAACCAATGCACTAAACATCCATGGAGTTATGTGGAGATAATGTGAGAGTATAGTGCTCTCTTGAACAATGCACAATCATTTTAAAAAAGAGAGCCAAATATTCATAACAGTCATAAATCATATGAATTACATGATCTCAATTGAATTATCGTCATTAAAAACATTTTATCAATGAGGAGAATTAAAGATATACGTATAAAATAGATTGATGACGTAGTCAATCAATTTTACTCGATTTAGTCTAAAAAGAATTCGATTTAATACCAAAATAATACCATTAAATCTCACACCACAACAAATCTAAGAAAGACATGAAAATCTTGGAGTTTGATCATAACAACATAATGTTATATGGAAGCATCAAAAATCTAACCTCTTTGCATCCTCATAATTTCTACCCAAATATAAAAATTGTACCTTCAAATCTCACCCAATTCAATGAAAATGATAACAATTATATGACATCTAAACACCTAGAACTTGAAGTGTTGATTGAACTCAAGTCATTATAATCTATTAAAAGCCACAACCAAAAATTTCAAAAGCCTTCCACATGCATTTGTACTATTGAAGAAAGATGTTTGTCTTCAATAGAGATTTTGAGACTAGCCATTCATTTAGGTTAGGTTCATACCAATGGTTAGAGACATTATTTTGGGTCTTTTGGGATAATTGTAATTATATGAAAAATAATAAAACTACTATGCAGAAAAAAATGGTGATGGGTCTACAAAATTTTTATATTTTAAAGTCAAAGGCTTTGTGGCACACAAAGGAGCCATTGAAAATGTGATTCTCACCAATTTCTTCAAAATGTGGGTCCACCGTAGCTCGCCAAACACAAATGAGATACATTTTGAACTGCATCGCTGTCAGAACTCTGCTCCAAATAGCATCTTAATTTGCCTATTTCAATAAAAAAAAGGCAAATAATATGGCCAATTTGAACCTTTCTGATTAATTTTACTTTTTTTTTTTAATCCTTTCTATTGAAGCAATGGGTTCTAAGGTTGTAAATTTGAAAGGCATTCAATTAATATTAGTTACATATAACAGATTCCAACCTGTTTTGGACACACTCTCCGCTGCATTATGTCAGCATGTGGCCATTTATAATTATAAAACATATTTTCGTTTTTTAAGTTGAAATATACAAATTTGATAAATATGTAATGATTTAAAAAATATTTAGAAAAATTGTAATATGGAAGCTGACGCATCAATTATGGCTTGGCCCATGTATTGATTGATAGTAGATGGTATTTTATTTAAATGGGAACAGACCAGATCCTCATAGTAGCATGAATATATTCTTCTTGCACATGATATTTTATATAAAAAAAAATTGGTTCATGAGATAGCTTGATCTAAATTTAATTATGATAATTTTTATAATTACTACATTTATTTTTAAGTTAATGTAATATTGATTGAGTGGTATTCTCGAGATAAATTTTAATGATATAATAATTTTTCATTTATGTCATAATATTTTTTATCCTATGTAATATTACAATAATTCATATCACTATTGTAATAATCTTATCATATTATATTCATCATATCTAAACTTTTATTTTAACTATAAATTTGTTAAAATTTTACTTTGTTTAAATTTAACAAAGTAAATAAAATGAGATAAAATAAGAGTTTATAAGATGCATTTTGGGGTGTCAGGTGACAACAATTAGATGATGGTTGGATGCTGATAAAGAGATTGTGATCGAGTATTGATAATTTAGAATGATGGTAGAGCAAAATGATTAAAAGATAATTGTCAGATGATGATAATCGAGAGAGGATGATCAAATGATTATAACTGAGTAATGCTAATTAGATAATATTTACTAGTGATGGTCAATGACATCAGTTAGTTGGCAAGAGCTCTAGTGTTCTTCAGAATTCTAAGCTCTCTCCAAATTGGATATGTCCACCTCATGTAGAGAATGTGTTATTATAATAATTTTTCAAAATAATATTTTAATTATTTTTATAAAAAATTTAAACGCATCATCAAACAATTTGTGTTGATTACTTTTATTTTGATTATTTATTGAGATCCTGGATCTGACTATAATGATACTAGATTCAGATATCATTTAATATTTTAATTAATCAATTTTATATATAAATATATATATATATATATATATGTAATAGAAACCGATTAGAGTGAAAGTTTACCTTTAGATTGTGAAATCCAAAGACACAATGATGTATTTAAATAGTGAACAAGAAAACTGCAATCTTTTATGTGAACATCTCAAAAGAGGGAAAAATTACTAGGCCTAGCCCAAGAAAAAAGCTTCCACTATATATTTATTTTGAGTACAAGTTTTTCGATAACGGATTACATAATTGTATGAGAAGAGATGACAATATGAATCCCAAAACAAAATATATAGTCACGCCCAGTTGTAAGCAAGCAGTAAATGATGGTGAACAGCGGGGAACAACCACTAACGATGAAGGTTGTCATGATGGAGACCGATGGAGATTGACGACGGCGAGATGATCACGGCCGGCTACGGCGGGTTAACCAATGGGGTCGACCATCGAAAGTGGTGGCACGACACTGAGGATTTTTCAAGCTTTAGAGCTCTCTTCTCTCTCTTATTTGGCCTCTCCTCATATGAGAAATAAGAAACTATTTATATATTGGAGGAGTGACATCTCTGTAAATACATGTAAAACCCGTACAAACGGCTTATGATGATTCCCTTGATTATATGATATATGTTGTGTATTTGAATGCTCAAATGATGTCAGAATTATGAGATCTTGGGCTTGTTAGATCCGCTCGAGGACGCCGATTTGACTATAAACACTCTATAAGATTGATGAATAATTGCTTGATCTGCTTAGTCTTGATTCGAATCAGATTGCTTTCGACATAAAGATTCGTGCTTCGACTAGTGGAATTTTTAGGGTCATATCAATATATATACATATATATATACTCTAATTAAAAATAATCTGAATCTCCTTCCCCACTCATAAATAGATCAAATAATAACCTTATTACGCAAGAAAACCAGCGAGAGTAAAAGTTTTCCTTTTATAAAATCCAAAGACACATAGGTATTTAAAGAGTGAACAAGAAAACTCCAGAAATTTTTACGTGGAAAACATCGAAAAGAGGGAAAAAATCAAGGGGTCTAGCCCAGTAAAAAGCTTCCACTATGTATCTATTTCAAAGTACAAAATCTTCCCAATAACGGGATTACAAAATTGTATGTGAGAAAGGAACAACGACTTAGTCAATGCTCGTGGTAACAATTGCCGCTGGTTGCATGATGGCGAACAATGAGAACAACACGGCGAATCGCCATGATGGAGACCGAGGTTGACGACGCGGGCGGTGACCGATGGAGGCGACCGGGCGGATCGATGGCGGCCTCACGTGGTTGACGACCGTCGAAGTGGCACGATTGCTTGAGGATCTTCAAGCTTTGAGGTCTCCTCTCTCTTTTGCCCTCATATGAGTAATGAGGGCTATTTATAGGTTGAAGGAGTGACATCTCTGTAAATACATGCAAAATCCGAACCACTCCACTTCACTGGATAGCTCAGAATGATTCCTTTGATGATTTGATGTATTTTAAGTATTTGAATGCGCAAATGAAGTCGGAATTGTAATATCTTGAGCTTGTTGGATTTGGCTCGTCAAGACGCTCAATTTGGCTATAAATACTTTATATTTGAGAGCTATTTAGAGATTTAACTGATATCCCAAAGTTTCCAAGAATATTTTAAGTGCTCGACTAGTAGTATTTTAAGTGTCATATCAGTTGTCCCCCTATTTTTGGATGACATTATCTCAATTATCCAAAAATATATATGTCAAATACTTGAAAATAGCAAATTCTTCAATGAAATTTGAGAGTCCATTAACCACACAATTTGAGAGAACAGATCTTCATCAGAGAATTATGACTATAGAAGCGATGCAGAGCCGATGTGTGTAGTATGCATGAACAGATTTAGATGAGTCATCCAAGCCCTTATGGGAGCTCGTGGACGCCTCATGGAGGAGGCTGAGGGAAGTGGCACCGCGACTCCCCTAAAAGCGGGCCGCCGGGCCTGGTCGAGCGGTCGTGATCGGCCCTGGGTCGCGGCAGAACACGAGCTGGTCGAAGCATGGGCGACGCTGCGGACGGCGTCGGGCGGCGAGGCGCCACGCCAGGGCATGACAATGGCCAGCGGTGGTTGGTGCTCGCAGCCACGCTCGAGCGGTTGGTGTAGCACGAACGGCCACAATCGGCAGACGGTTCGCATTTTGACGATTTTGGGCGCTTTTGATGATTTTACTTTTTGTCTCTATGGGGTTTATAAAACCCAGGGCTGGGAGAAGACACCTTCTTCTTCTTGAGAGGTCGTTGAGGCAATCAAGACCCGTTCATATGGCTCTAGTTTTCCCGAAGAGTGTTAACTAACCTCGGGACCCGAGTTGGAGACGATCAAGACCCATAATTCATACGGTAAGGCTCCGCTTGAAAGAGGTGACCCGGACCTACCGGATTCGGAGCGATCAAGACCCGTAGTCATAATGCAGGGTCCGCCCCTTGAAAGAGGTGTCAACCGACCTCGCCTGACGGAGGTGATCAAGACCCGTAGTTCATACGCGCTCCGCTTTTCCCTTGAAAGAGGTGTCAACCGACTCGCCGGACCGCCTGAGGCAATCAAGACCGTAGTTCATACGACAATGCTTCCCTCAAAGAGGTGTCAACCGACCTTGTGACCACCGACCGGACATCAAGACGTAGTTCATACGACAGGCTCGGTTCAAAAGAGGCGTCAACCGCCTTGTCGACCAACCAGTTCTGAGGCGGCGATCGGCAATGAAAGACGATGACGGACGATGAGCGGCGGCCATGTGAAGTGGCATGGATGACCGACGCAAGGATGGTGACGGGAGATGGTGGGATGACCGGCGGAGATTGTCGCTGGTGGCGGTGGTGATCAACGATGACCGGCGACTAGTCGCGGATGACCGGCGATGGTCGGCGGCTGACGGTGACGTGGTTGGCGTCGAGGGTGGTCGACAACGCAACGCTGACGGTAAGCGTGCGTGGTATGGCAATGCCCAATGACGGTGCTGATTTTTGACTTATCCGAGATTATTTGTCAGAGTGTGACTCGATGACGTTAACCTATATGGAAGAGGTTAAATTGAATCGCTGAGGATTTTTGACCTATCCGAGGTTGTTTGTCGTGACTCGACGTTAACTGTATGAAAGAGGTCGAATTGAACCGGCCGAGGATTTTGACCTATCCGAGGTTGTTTGTCAGAGTGTGACTCGATGACATTAACTGTATGGAAGATGTCGAATTGAATCTTGAGAATTTTGACCTATCCGAGGTTGTTTGCCGAGTGTTACCCGATGACGTTAACCTGTATGGAAGAGATCGCAGGATGTCCACCAAGACCTTTGACTATCTGTATACCAAAGTGTTACTTGACTTCTTACATGTATGAAAGAGGTCCGATCAAGTCCCCTTGGGATTGATTATGCCCGATTGAGATACAATATAAGTTGTATATTTCTCAAATGAGATGATTAAATGAAGAAGAAACAAGCTTGTAAGCAAAAGTCATAAACTAATTACTTTGATAATGTTGGTGATACAATATTGTCACAAGATAACTTAACAAAAGGGACGAGATGCATTTTAGAAAAGTTAACAAAAGACAAGAGGTGGAGAGGAAAGGATAAATGGGATAAATTAAAGACTATTTATACACCAATGATTACATATAACACTTTTTAGAGACCTTCCATGTTCCAAGTTTTAGGGATGATTTTTTTATCTGGATCTTTAGTTATAGCTTGACGGTTGGTCATCTGATAACGAAGTGGGGAGTGTGTCTTTACGTGCAAAACCCTCTGAGGTACTTCTTTATCTTGAAGATTAAAATTCTCGATGTTGAAGGTCACAGAAGGGCATGGTTGAGCTTGTCTGAGGTAATGATTGTGCTATTTGTTGATTTCCTGACCACTCCAACCCCAATGGGAGTTTAAAATTTTATCTTAAGATGATCAAGTGATAAAGACCAAGATTGATTGGAGGGTCTTCCAAATATAGCATGTTGAATTTGACTTGACCATTATGAATTGAACCGAGTGAGTGACTTGTTGAGGAAATTCTCAGAACAACGGAAGGGTGATTGTCCCTCCACTGATAGGGCGATTATCAAACCCATATAACGGCCCCGCGGTTGAAGTTTTTCCCAACTGCACCCATGCTAAGAAAGGTGGAGTAAAATAAAATATTAATAAACTCCATTATCAATCAAAATTCTCTTAATAACATAACAGGGGTCACCAATCCCTGCACTGATGACAAGAGGATCTTGATGTGGAACTTGGACTCCTTCCAAGTTTGAGTTATTAAAAGTGATGGGATAATTAATACAAAAATTTTTTAACTCTGGCTCTTCAAAGGCGGCGATGAAGACTTGATTAGATAGTAATGGCCCACTTGCAATCGTTTCAATTTTTCCAACTATTTGGCGACTATTATGTTATTTCTATAATGATTGTTCCGGTTGCCCCCCAATTGGAGCTATGTTTGCTTAAGTTGGTTGGTTTTGTACAAATTGACACAGATATCCCAGTTGAATAAGTCTCTCAATCTTTTCTTTAAGTTGTTTACACGCATCTTTAGTATGTCCACGACTTCGATGGAAGTGACAATATTGCTCATTTTGTTGGTTTCGGATGTGGCCACTTAATGGTCTCTTCATCTCGAATGGCCATCAAGACGCAGATGTGTTGATGGTATTCCAATCGCTTGATGTGAGGGCCGCGGGGGAAATCATGACTGCCTTGTTGCTTCTTCTAATAAGATTGTCGGTCCGCATTCCTGGGAGCTTTTATCCCGTAGATTGTTCAAATTGTTTACGATGGGCGCCTCATCAGAGATTTGTGCTTCCATGATGAACCGGCATAGCATGAGACCGTGTCTCGCATTAGACGATAAAAGGCCGGACGGAGTCCGGAAAACTCTCTTAATCGGGTCTACTCCATGTATTTGGCGAAGCTCGAGGAGAATCTCTAGAAGTATTCTTTAAGTGATTCACCATCATTTTGATGAATGCCAGAGAAATGGGAGGAATCTTTAATGATCTTTCGGTTTGCAATGAACTGTTCTACAAAAATCTTGGCGAGTTCGTCAAAGGTATGGATGGATCTCCTTGGAAGGGAGTAGAACCAAGTGCGAAGCTTACCCTTAAGGGTAACGGAAGACTTGACAAAGCGTCGAGCTCGTGGATATGCCCCTAATGGTCGATGTGTTCATATGGGTCACCCCATCATAGAATCAATGCTCGGAAGCTTGAAACCTGGAATAAGATGTTGAAGAATAACTTCGCTAAAGGTGAGGACCTCATACCGCATGAGGGAGGATGATTTCTTTTGAAGGTGAAATTTCTGCATTAAGCGGTAATTTCGCATGTATAACATGACGAGGGATCAACAGAGAGAATGTGTCAAACCATCAATAATGGATTAGCAGGCTGAGCACGCGTGATGGATGTGTAAAAGCGGTCGAGATCACGCCGGAGGAATTTCATTGTTAAGGAGATCGACATTTTGACCTCCCGCGGCTAACGATCGATCTTGGGGGAAGTGTGTTTACCGTGGTAATGGCCGTGTTTCTCAAAAGTCGGATCATCTCATTTTGAGACTCTTCCATTCGGTGACACGATCTTCTAAAGAGATCCCCGTCACGCCTTCACGGCGTGGTCACGCCTATTGGGGAGTTGGTTTACGGCTCTTGGTTCAAGGATTGATTTTGAGAGTGACTGAGTTTGAGGCTCTTATGATGGTATTACTATTGGCCATAATCTGTGTTCACGAAATTGTGATTGATGAATTCTCTTCCATGACACACCAAACCGTGCGCTATAAAATAAGTGGTAGAGTAAAAGTTTAGCCTTTTGTGAAATCCAAATACACAATACGTGTGTATTTAAAGAGTGAACAAGAAAACTCTAGAAATTTTCACGGAAAACCTCAAAAGAGGGAAAACCAGGGCCTGCCCAAGAAAAGCTTCCACTATGTATCTATTTCAGTACAAAATCTTCATAACGAATTGAATTGTATATGAGAAAGAACAACGATAGTCACATTCGTGGTAATAATTGCTAGTGGTAGCAGATGATGACGAATAACGAGGAACAACGACTGATAAAGTCGCCATGATGACCGACAGAGACACGACGATGATCAGCATGATGACACGGGGGTGACGCCGAAAGAAGACGACGTGCTTGGAGGATCTTCAAGCTTTAGCTCAATCCTCTCTGCCCCTCCTCATATGAGTAATGAGGCTATTTATAGATTGGAGGAGTGGCTCAGAATACACGCAAAATCAACCACTCCACTTCATGACGGCTCGAATGATTCCTTTGATCATTTGATGTATTTTAAGTATTTGAATGCTCAAATGAAGTCGAATTGTAATATCTTGCTTGTTGGATTCGCTCGACGCCGATTTGACTATATAAACACTTCATAAAGAAATTTTATTTGAGATTTAACTGATATCCCAAAGTTTCTAAAAATATTTTAAATATTTCGACTAATAGTATTTTAAGTTCGATATCAAACCTAGCAGTTATACTTCAAGATTACTGATTCCAGTCTATAGCGTACACAAAACTGCGTCAGGTAGGAGCGGATATATATATATATATATATATATATATATATATTTCAACCTATTTTCATTCTCATTCAAACCGTTATTCTGAGGGGAGAAAGACGTAGCAATGATTAAAGAGGGGGTTAAATATCATTCTTTTATTTAAATATAATAACTAGGAGGGTGAAATCGGAATTATCATTAGTTTTCCTTGACCTTCCTACAATCCTACACACTTGACACTTACATATATTGCACACATAAACTAAGCCATTTAAATCGGAAAGTAATAAAATAATAATTTTCAATGTATACATAAGTTACTCGCAAAGCAAACAGCTTCGAATTTCTGCTCCATTTACTTTTGCTTAGTGCGAGCTTCGGAAGAAGGGGGAAAGGAGAAGCATCTTTCCAGTGGGCTACTGAAGAATCGAGGAGGGATAGAGGAAGATTTAATTGTAAGTTTTCTTCTTCTTCAACGCTGGATTTTAATGATTCAATTGTTTTTTTTTATTATTATTTTTTATTTTTTTGTGGGAAGATGGAATCCTCTTCTCGATTCTGCTTTACTAGAGCTCTCTACTACCCGTCTTCTATTTTTTCTGTAAAAAAAGATATAGCAATACAGGCCTTGGAATCAGAGCGCCTGCAAAATTCGTTTTTTACTTGCTTTTCACTTTCCCTTCCTATGCAGATGGTTATTATTTTCTTTAATTGTTCTGTTATGCAGTGCTCAGATCTGGATGTTTTAAAATGTTCTTGTGTTGCTGCTTGTGGATGCCAGTTTCTTTTCTTGTTTGTTAGTTAATAGCTGTTGGATTCTTCGTGTTAAACCTAAGCCAGGGGCTTGGTGAATGGTCTTGTATCTGGAGCTTCGGAGAGGGATTTTCGTTCCTAGGTAGAGTAGACTCTGTGACGATATTTTCGTATAATTTGTGGAAATATTATTTGTTGATGGGACTTTGGTTTGTGGAAGTTGATCAGATTTTTATTTATTTATTCGTTTTTTGTATGGATAAGTGCTATAGATAGCTTTGGAAGTCGTTTTCAACTTCTAATTTCTTTGCGTAAGTTATTCAAGGCCATTTCTAACTTTTTATTGGTCCTTTGTCTCTTTTGTTGATGTTAAAAATTTTCTTATAAGGTGTACATGGTGTCATAGTTACTGTTTTACTAGATTGATGTAAAATGATATGGTTCTTTTCCGCTTGGACGGATCTTAAATTCTTAAGCCTATCCTTTTCTGCCATGATTTACTTTCTAATTTTAAGATATAGACTATTTTATTAAAATAAGTTTTAGAACTATAGGCTTCCTTAATGTTAACTTAATCTTAATTCACGCAAAAGAAAACAGGCATTTTTCATCTATTGAGAGTATTTCCTTGAGCTGTATTGAGTGTTATTAATTTTATTAACTTTTCTATCTCTGTGTTTCATTGGAACTGTAGGCTTTGAATGTTTTGTGTACAAAGGAGTATGCTTAGGTATCAATCTTGAAGTGTTTCCGTCCAATTTTCAGATTTGTTTTTGTCGTTCCTTTCTGTTTCCCACTTGTCATTTAGGGATCATTTAGTTGCATATAGATGGAAAACATATTTATTTATAAATTGAGGATTTTATTCTCTTTTTGAGTGTAAAATCGAATACTTTCTTTTGAGTGACTATTGAAATAAATGCTAGCGTCTAATTAGGTTCAACCTAATGATGGATTCAACAAATTGAATGGTTCTAAAAATTTTAACTTTAAGCGAACAAATGAGCTTGAGGCTTCTAAGATTCCTTTTATTTGACTTTGACGAAGTATTGTTTCTTAACCTGTTAAAGTGATCATATGCTATAGATTATCTTCATCTTGCAAGAACTATTTTTCACTTCTGAAGGTGTAAATCTGTACTCCTATTATCTATGAAATGTCATGTCTATTTTTAGAAGGTTATATATGCTTTCTTTTCTTAATTCATTTTTTTTACACAATGAGTAAGAGATTCTTTTTCTTATTTCTTTTTCCAAATATAGAAAATACATTCCATACTTAATTTTATGCTTCATTTTAATAGGTCACCATTCTGCACCATAAAGTGTTGCAAGTCCAATCACCATCTTATAAAATTTTCCCTTGAGTCTAAGTGGTGCTTTTCTATCACACAATAAGCTCGATGCATTCCTCCACTCCAACCATCCAACTTGAATTCTACTAATAACATCCCTATCTATATAACCATCATTTTGAACTATAGATCGGAGATATCTAAAATGTTTACTCTTTTAATGACTTGGTCACCCATTGTCTACGAAAAAAGCTCGTTGCATGTGTTCGCTCGTTTAACTAAGCCTTAACAAATATTTCGCTCGATAAATAAGTAACATAACAATCCTTCGCTCGATCGCGTGTTCACGATAAGCTTCGAAATAAAATTATATATATATATATTTATATTATTTATAAGCATGACTTAGTGGTTAAAACTTTTTATATGCAAAAGATTGCCATATTCAATCCTTCCTCTTACGATTTTTGATTATTGCATTTGAGTCATTTCTGTCGACATTTAAACAATTCGAAATAACATAATAGTGAAATTTATTAACATGAGTAAACACGAACAAAGCAATTTTCAAACAATAAACCTAACAAGAACAAAGGCTTTCTACCATTTACACTCCTAATTGTCACCACTGTGCCACTAAATATATCTTCTACAACTAAAATTACGCTTCATGTATTCGATTTTAGATCTACTCAAACAAAAGCCTTTAGACCCTAAGGTTGATCTCCATAATTCAAGCTTATCTTGAACTCCCTCTCTAGTCTAATCAACAAGAAGAATATCATCAGTAAAAAGCATACACCAAGGTACATCCTCTTGTAAATATCTAGTAAGAACCTCCATAGCTAAAGCAAAGAGATATGGTCTTAAAGCCGATCCTTGATGTAATCCAACTGTAATAGAAAAATACTTGGTCAATCCTTCTTATATTTGAACACAAGTGATAACTCTAGTATACATATCCTTAATGGCTAGAATATGCTCAAATTATGTATAATTTTTTTTTCTAGATAAAACACAGTTTCCTTGGAAAAAAGAATATCCACTTATCATGTTTATATTCTAACTTATAAGAAATTAGATTTTTCATAGCTTAGTGATCAGAATATAACATAATCTCTTTAGGTAATGGATAATGTTTGCAATAAGGAGTTTGCAAAACAATATAAAATTCCATATCATTGTTTGAATATTTTTGTTTAGCTTTGTTCATTTTTTACTAGAAAATATGATGCATAAAATTGATTTCATGAAAAGAGATTGTCCATAAAATAAGGGTGGATAGAGTTCAAATTAGATGGATGATCCTGTCAATGTTGTAATTGACAAATTTCTCATGCACTAATTCTTAATGCTAGTAGTCCTATGGAGTATTGGTTCTTGGATTCATGTGTTATTTTATTTCACTCCACCAAAATAATTTATGATTAATTATTTTGCAAGTGATTATGTGAAAATCTTGTTGATAATAAGCCTACTGCATAGTAGGAGTTAATGTTGATAATAAGAAATTATGTGAAAATCTTGTCTTGGGGCCCTTAGGGTTCATGCCTTTGAGAAAAAATTTTTTCTTGTGTATCATAGATTCTAAAAATTTGACAAGAGATGTCTTGATGCCAAAGATAGTGTGATTCATAGATTTGCACCAAGAAGACAAAGAAGCCAACGTCTCGGTGCTGAAGGTGGCAATGCTGGGACCGAAACACCAAGGAAAACAAAAATAAAGAGGTCAACATCACAACAGTTAAGCACTATGATCATTGTGCCACGGCACCACGAGACGGGAGACTTCATATTTAAGCGGTTTTTTGTAATTTTTCAAAAATTTTTACTATTCTCTTGTAAGTGAGAGTGAAGTGAAGTGTCTTGGGATGACTAAGCAAGGAGTTCTAATTTTTCTTTCATAGTAGTTCTTTTTGGTGGTGGGCCCCCTTTCTGGTTCGAGGTAGGAGCCCTTCAGAAAAAAATTTTCGGTGTGTAAGCTGCCAGCCAGAACAGCAACTTGACTTAAAGACGAAGAGGCGTCTCGATGCCAAAGATAGTGTATTAAGATCTATGGATTTGCACCGAAGAAGAGCAGCCAATGCCTGGTCGAAGGTGGCAATGCTAGGGCCGGAACACCAAGGAAAAAAAAATAAAGAGGTCAACATCACAATGGTTAAACACTATGATCATGGTGCCACGATACTATGAGACGAGAGACTTCATATTTAAGTGGTTATTTGTAATTTTTCAAAAAATTTTTCTATTCTCTTGTAAGTGAGAGTGAAGTGAAGTGTCCTAGGATGACTAAAGTGAGGAGTGACTTGAGTGAAATGTGATTTGTATAACTCTCTAATTTTTCTTTCATAGTGGATTTCTTTTTTGGTGGTGTGGCTCTGTGGTTTTACCTCATTCTTGGGTTTTTCCATATTAATTTTTGTGTCTTCTATATTTGTTTTGTAATTTTGTGATTTGGTTATTTTTGTTTGTGGGCTTCGAAAATTTGCCACCAATCTCTCAACAAATGAAGGAGAGTATGATTTTAGTGTCGTAATTTTGATGATAATAGAGATAAGATACTACCCGTAGAGATTTCACCTCATTTGAGTGACTTTAGATCTAGTTCAGTGTTTTATAAGCAAAGCATCTATAGTTAATTATGCCTCCCAATAAGTGAGAGTAAGGCTCGTTGATCGTAACATAAGAAGAAAAGATGTTGAGTTTTGAAATTTAGGGTTTAAAATTTATGAAATTCATCAATATTAGGTTAAAGCATGGTTGAACCATGATGCCCGCCTGTAGATTATGGTTCCTTCATCCCGGGTTGTCGGCCATTGGCCTATTTAGTGAGATAATGACTAACCCGACCGGGGATTTCATCAAGAACACTACGCCATCCAAGAAATCTCAGACTTGGGATGATGTTTGTCTAAGGGACACAAGTTTTACCTAATAGAGAGAGTTTTTGCCCATCGTGTATTCTACGATTCACAACTCAAAAGGTAGAGCCATGGAGAGCATAAAACTACATCGTGATCGTAATATAATGATTATTTGGCAACCATCCCAGAGGACTCGGTAAAGCATCATACGCGATCGCAGTCACGCAGTTAGAGGACACGAGCCACATCCTTATTGGCGTGAGATTGATTGAAGGTGGGTTGAATTTTAGCTTTAATTATTGAATATGGAATTTCACTTTGACATTTAGAACTTAGTGATTTGCATGATTTCATGTTTGTATTGATGTTTGAATTTGATTAATTTGATTTGAGTTTGTGAGCATACTTGATGGTAATTATCCCCTCCGGTTGTAATCACCATTCAACACAGCCATCATCGGGATAGTTATTTGATTAATTTGAATATATTTAAGATTTTTTTAGATCGCCAACTTTGTTAGCTTCTAACAGGAGATGGATCTACCGTCATATAACAAAATTAATTTCTCAGATGTTCCAATAAGTTGAATTCTTATAATAATTAGATTTTTTTGTTAACTAAATCCCAAGACTAAACCAAACAACCCGCACAAAGATTCGCACTAAATTTAAGATTCAGTAGTGGGTATGCTGTATTTAAGAATGCCATAATTTTAAGCATTAATTTGAGTTTTAACTTACTAAATATATGAAATAGTTCAATCAGTTCAATTAATTGCTCTGCGATGCAAGGACATTTTTTAAAATTTTCAATTGACGTCTTCTTTAATCCATTTGTTAATTTTGACTTCAAATATAAGATCCAAATGATCCTTTAAAGGCCACATTCATGAAACTCACGAAGTTGCTGAATTTGAAAGCTTTACCAAATTACTTACACATTGTTGTTAATTTGAAATTGAACATTCAAATTTATCACCAATCATTTGTCCTTTGATATTCAATTGAGATCCTTATTTCCTTTGACATCAAATGCATTATTCAAGTGTATTATTATTTCATTACTTGTTTAACTACTTGAATATCCAAAGAGAAGCTTTGTTCATGCAAAAAGACTTTGAATTCAATATGGATTTATCCCCATTCAAATTCATTTATGAATTATTTAATCTCCTCTAAATTCATCTCATATTCATCTTGAAAATCATTTCAATTCCAAATCATGAGCTTAAGAATTTATTTGAAATTGATTAATTATGCACCTCATAAATTCATATTTGGAATTCAATCTTTATTTATGAGTGGTCTTCAAATATACTTCAAATTATATATTTTCATTCTCCAAGCTTTCAAATTCATTTATGAGCAGGCAATTAATCTTTTTGACGGACTCACTTTAGAATCTAATTCAAATTTTTTCATATTTGAGAGTTTATCTTCCAATTAGCTTAAAGCAAACTCTTAATAGCTCTCCTCTAATCATACATGCACTTAACTTAGGAATCAATATGGAATAAAGCGTGACATGTTTTACATATGTCATACCATTTAAGATTTCATAAATTGAATATGAACCTTTAAAAGGGTTTACTCTCCTTTTATAAGTTGAAAGGATTTATGAGAGTTTTTCTTCCACATTACATTTAATTCTTGAAGTCGTAAATTATCTTTTGAGCATTAGTAAAGGAAGTGGAGAAATTATTTAATATTGCTTATGAGTTTTTAAATTTAAAGAAGAGACTTTATAAGTAATTCCCCCTTTTTTTATGCTCACATTTATATTTATTTTGCATATTTACTTGACTTGTTTAATTCAATTTTAATTCCATATTGTTTTATTATTTGTGTGTTTATCTTTTTTTAATGAATTTTGTTTTTTTTTTCTAAGTCAAAATTGAAAATTTCAAGATTCGCATGGGGAGTAACATCTATTTTTGTTTTATTCTTAGACACTCGATGAAGATTTCCTTACACACTAATTTCATCTCGACTGCGATGAAAACTTCAACCCGATAAAGATAAGATATAATATAATATATATATATATATATATATATATATATATATATATATATATATATATATATATATATATATATATATATATATATATATATATAATTTTCATTCACATCACACATCACAACTATTTCACTATATCATTAACATTGAAGAGTAGCAATTGAAGGAGTGGGTAGGCGATGGGAAGTCGATTGAGTTGGAGTGTTGCAAGAAGAGGAAAGAAAAGCAGGAGTGATGGAAATGAAACCTAGAACCTGATGACGATTCCTCTTCTGCAAGAAAAGGAAAGATCGGAAGAGTAATTGCTACGTGCTGACAGAGAGGAAGAGGAGAGATATCGAGAGGAACCCACTGATGATGAGTTTCCTCTCGCCCCCTTTGTAAAAAAAGGAGGTCAGAGGAAATGAGGGAAATGGAGAAGATTTTTGGATAGGAAGAAATGAGGGAAATGGAATGTATTTTCGGCCAAGGAGGAAATGAGGGAAATGGAAGGTATCTTCGGTCAAGGAAGAAATGAGGGAAGGAGAAGGCATTTTTGGCCAAGGAAGGTTGAGGGAAATGGAGAAGGTATTGATAAGAAATGAGGAGAATAAGAAGGGGGAAGAAAGGAAAGGAGATCGAGGAAGAAGGAGAACTTACTTGTTTTGCTTCAGAGAGAAAATGAGGAACTAACCAAGAAAAGTCAAAGCCTGTGGTTGAGGAAGAAATAAGAGAGGGGGAAGAGGTCAAGGGGAGACCTGAGCGAATGGGTGACAGCGCATTGTGGGAGATCAAACGCAGGGAGGAGGACTTGTGTGCGTGCGAAGGAGACGAAGCCGAATGGAAGAAACGAGAGAGGAGAGGTGTCAGGTTGGGTCGAATGAGGATTAGGCCCAATGGGTAGTAAGATGGGTGGTTAGGGGTTTAGGTATAAAAAAGCTTTAGTTAATTTTTTTTAAACACTTAATCGATCTTAAAATGAATTTTATGCCGACAAAATCATGTAGTTAATATATATATATATATATCATTAAGATTCATATCCTGAATGAACGACGCAGCTTCGCTGACGGAGGCCATTTGTTGTCAAGATTAAATAGATTTCATGTAAAATGCTCGCCGCTTCAATCGCCGACATTCGTGATAAACTTATTTCAATTGAAAAATAATTATTGAAGATTTGACGTTCAAATTAACGCGTAATCAATTTCTTTAACGAGGTCGTTTGGATATCGAGCTTCCCGAATTCATATCTGACATTGATAGTTGATATTGACGTTAGATTGCACATTTATATTCGATGTATTTCAATGAACAAAGTCACGGAGATTGTTTCAATTGATTTTTGCACCGTTGAGTGTATTTAGCACTATCATCCGATCGTCAATTCTTAATCATGAAAAGCATAATTCATTTAATTTTTAACGACACAACTAATTTCAATGAACAGGTTTGGACATCGCCGTAGTTTAATGCATGACATCGACATAATTGAACGATTGTGCAATATTTATATTAATTTTGATTAATAATGACTAAGTTTCGTGACGATCGTTTACTAATTAGTTAAATTTTATTCATTGTTATATCAAAGAATTTGGATTTTGATACTCGACATATATATCACGAATGGAGGTCAACATTGTTCAATGTTTTGCTCTTGGTCTCTCGAATTGGTTTCTGCATTTATCTCCCAACAAGATTATGAGAAAGATCTTGCTATTAATGAAACTTTAAGCATTGCGGGAGTTGGTAATATGCAAATTAAGACTATTGATGAAACTATGTGGAAGCTTCATAATATCAGACATATTCTTGGCTTGAAAAATAACTTGATCTTGATTTTGCAACTAAATGAAGAATGTTTCGTCTCAACTTTTTGGACTGATTCTTGGAACTTGAATAAAGGAGCCATAGAGATAGCACATGAAAGTAAGGATGAATTATTGTACATGGCATTAAACACTAAAATAGTGGGAACAATTATAAACTCGAATGTTGGGAGCAATGAGGGATAATTATACTGTCAAGTGGAAGCCACCTTATGGATGGGAGGGCATTGTAAGACAAACAATATTTAATGTTCAAATAACATAATAATATAGGAAGAATTATTGTAAATGATTGCAAGTTTATTGCTAATGGAGTGAGTTGCTACAAAACTTCAGTCAATCCCTGTTGATGATTGAGAAGGGTGATGCAGAGATGACTATCTTGAGACAACACCTCAAAATCTAATATTTAGGCGGAGGTTAAATTCCTCTCATCTCTTGATAAATCTCTAGATCAAATTATGATACTTAAATCTAGGCTAAATCTCAATAGATTTTTGGAAATTACATGATTCAAAATTTATTTAGATTTGTTTTCATATTTGTCACTCAATTTCAGCCATAAATTCTTCCTTCAATTGTTTTTTCCACTGCCTAAAAGCATTTATAAGGAGATGAATCTAAATTTTGTGCATGGTTCTCTTTGTTCCTGAGTTGAGTTCAATGACAAGAGGACGAGAGGGTAGTGAAGGCCCATGAACTTCTTGTGATTAGTGAGTAGGCTGATGGTGTTGAAATTGGGGAGTCCGGTGGGGTATTGATGTTGCTAAAATAATTCAACAATGACTGATGTTGAGTTTGCCTGGCAATTTGCAAGTGATGCCTTAGTTGGAGAGTTGGAAATTGTAGGAAACCAATCTGGAGAGGTTGACTATATTTGCTTGTTTGTGGGCTAATGGCTTGGTTGAGCCACTAATAAGATCTGGCAATGATTGTAAGTAAAGCATGCTCGAAGGCTTGTTTCTACCTACTTTAATGAAAGATATTCTCTGCCTAGATTTGTTTTTTCCAATCCATTATGCTATAAACCTCATTTTCTACTAGCTGCCAAATTCAATTATTTTTTTCCTGTCATCCATTTTGTGTTATACTCAGATTTTAAAAGCTTAAATTTGTCTAACTGAGAGTTTCTTTAAGATATTCAGTTGGCGGAGAAATGTAAATGTTGGAGCCCAGAAAATTTTAATTGCTTAATGGCTGTTTCTGTGGCAAGTCTGTAGCAATGGCCAGATTGCATCTGTTTTGACCCTGATTTTTTGAGTCTGAATCAAGGAAATAGCCTCCCTGTTATTTCAACAGCTAGACTCTGTCTTTGCAGGAACCTTATGCAGTTGTTACAATCTTGTTTTTTGGAAGTTCTTTTACTAATTGCTAATATATGGCGCTTTATTTTGATTTGTCAGAGAATTTCCCCTTGTTAGAATATATTGGGATAGAAACATTTTCAAGCAGGACACTGTATGAAGATGGAGATATGGAGCTTCTGCAAGAAAGCTCCAATATTGCTGCCTTGTCAACATCACGCAACCTCTCATCCTCTTCATCAGCATTTGTCTCTGCAATCCAGTCTCCTTTCTTCTCCCCACGATCACCACAGGCCTGTAAACCGGAGCAAAGCCAGCCAGATATTGCAAGTTCTTCAGCTGGTGCTATTACAAGCAGGAAAACTCTTGCCTCAGTACCTGGTTTCAAACAATCAGAATTAATCTCCAACCTCAAAAACTTGACATCAGATGTTTCAACCACGCCATGTTTTTATGCATCCAGTAATTTTGAAGTCCCTACAACAATTTTTAGAAGCTCAGATGTTGTTTCTCCCAATAATGGCGTTTACAGTTCTTCTAATTCCAGTCAACGAACCAGCAATGGTTATGCAGGGCGGAGAGAAAAGCAAAAGAGATTTGGTAACAGTAACAGCCAGGGAAAACTCTCCCTTTCTTGGTCACCAGCTACCATTGCTTCTAGCGAGAGGTTCAGAAGCTATGACGTGTACATTGGCTACCATGGACGGAAACCTTCTTTGCTGAGATTTGCTAATTGGCTTCGTGCAGAGTTTGAGCTTCAGGGAATTAGCTGCTTTGCTTCCGATAGAGCTCGGTGCAGGAATTCACGCAGCCGGGACACAATCGAGAGGATAATGCATGCATCATCCTTCGGGGTTGTGATCATTACGAAGAAGTCTTTTGGTAATTCTTACAGCATAGAGGAGCTGAGATATTTCTTGAGTAAGAAGAATCTCTGTCCAATTTTCTTTGATCTAAGTGCCTCTGACTGTCTTGCGAGGGATGTTATTGAGAAGAGGGGGGAATTGTGGGAGAAATCTGGCGGTGAGTTGTGGATGCTGTATGGTGGTTTGGAGAAGGAATGGATGGAAGCAGTTGATGGGCTTTCCAGGGCGTCAAACTGGCAGCTGGAAACATATGATGGCAACTGGAGGGCCTGCATACTACAGGCGGTTGTTCTTTTGGCTTCCAGATTAGGCAGGAGAAGTGTGGTAGATAGAGTAAATAAATGGACGGAGAGGGTGGAGAAGGAGGAATTCCCTTTTCCAAGAAATGAAGACTTCGTTGGGAGGAATAAAGAGCTCTCTGAATTGGAGCTTATTTTGTTTGGTGATGTTACTGGAGATGGGAAGAGGGAATATTTTGAACTGAAAACCAGAGACAGGCGAAAAGGTGTGTTGGTTGGGCGGGCTGAAAACTTCCTTGAAGAAGAAAACGCAAAGGGTCAGCAATCCGAGAGCAGTGCTAAAGGGAAAGAGCCTGTTCTATGGAAGGAATCAGAGAAGGAAATTGAGATGCAGAGGTTATCCAGTCCTGTGAGACAGTTTCGTCCTCTTAGGGTTAAAAATGGCATGAGGTATAATCGGAGGAAAAGATCGACGAAGATACTGTATGGCAAAGGGATCGCTTGTGTGTCAGGGGACTCTGGAATTGGCAAGACAGAATTGGCCTTAGAATATGCCTATAGATTCTCTGAGAGATACAAGATGGTGCTGTGGCTGGGAGGGGAAGCCCGATACATCCGTCAGAATTACTTGAACCTCCATAGTTTTCTTGAAGTTGATCTGAGCATAGAAAACATTCATCTTGATAAGGGAAAATTTAAGTGTTTTGAAAAGCAGGAAGATGAAGCCATCATGAGGATTAGGAAAGAGCTGATGAGGGATATCCCTTTCTTAGTTGTGATAGATAACTTGGAAAGTGAGAAGGATTGGTGGGATAGGAAAGTTTTAATGGATTTCCTTCCACGCTTTGGTGGTGAAACCCATTTCATCATAACAACACGCCTTCCTCAGGTCATGAACCTTGAGCCCATGAAGCTTTCCTACTTATCTGGTGGAGAAGCATTATGTCTGATGAAAAGGGGAGTAAAAGACTACTCTTTTACAGAGATTGATGCCCTTAGGGTTCTTGAAGAGAAGCTGGGTAGGCTTACACTGGGTCTCGGAATTGTAGGAGCAATTCTTTCAGAGATTCCTTTATCACCGAGTAGACTCCTGGACACTATAAACAGGATGCCAAGTAGAGATACAGGATGGAAAGATAGAGATAGCGTCACACTCAGACGCCATGCTTTCCTCGTCCGGCTCTTAGATGTCTGTCTTTCGATATTTGATCATGCTGATGGGCGGCCAAGGAGCCTGGCAACTAGAATGGTTCATATCAGCAGCTGTTTTGCACCTTCTGGTGTGCCAGTGTCCCTATTAGCTCTAGCAGCACATAAAGTTCCAGAAAAGCTCAGTGGCTCTTTCTTTTGTAAGAAGCACCTTTTGAACATGTTCACATGTAGCTTCACAAGATCTCATATCAAGAAGTCTGAAGCAGAAGCATCGTCCATGTTGGTGAGGTTTGGAGTGGCCAGAAGCAGCAGCAGGCCGGACTGCATCCACTTTCATGAGATCATCAAGCTTTATGCTCGTGAGCGAGGAGTTGATGGGGTTTCTTTAGCAATGGTTCGGGCAGTTTCTCTACGTGGCTCCATTTCTCAGTCTTCTGAGCATCTGTGGGCAGCCTGCTTCTTGCTCTTTGGGTTCGGGACAAATGGTGCGGTTGTGGAGTTAAGGCCATCCGAGCTCATTCACTTCATCAAACGCATAGCTTTACCGCTAGCCGTCCGCACCTTCATCGCCTTTTCAAGATGTATTGCTGCTGTGGAGCTCCTTCAGCTCTGCACCGAGGCTCTGGAAATCGCCGCAGAGTCCCTTGTCTCTCGAGCCGAGAAATGGTTTGATAAATCACTCTGCTGCTTGAAACCAGTCCATTCTGATTCTCAGTACGCATACCTGTGGCAGGAGCTGGCGCTTTTGAAAGCAACTGTGTTGGAGACGAGAGCTAAATTGATGCTCAGAGGAGGGAAATATGATGTGGGCGATGACCTGATTCGGAAGGCGATATTCATCAGGACATCTGTGAGTGGTGAGCACCACCCGGACACCATATCTGCCAGAGAAACTCTGAGTAAGCTCACAAGACTTCTTGCGAACGATCAAGTTTGTTAATTTGATATAGTTCTCACAGTTGAATCAAATTATATTCTTTAATGTGGTTTCTCACAAACGTTAGAATCACAGGAATCCATATCATCAAATAACAAGAAAAAAAAATATATATGTATATTTTTTCCTGAAAGTATGTGATTTCTTTGTCCATCTTTGCACCCATTATCGAACAATCTTTTAAGAAATCATAATGCCTTTTTGACTATTATGTTTTCATTAACTGTGTAGAAAGTTTTCAGAATTGTTCAAAATTTCATTTGGCTTATAGACTTTTGTTCTTCTTGAACTGCTTCAATATGATGTAGAATCAGTCATACAATAAACCAAGTTCAAAATTTTAAATTGCTTTCGTTTGATGCGTTGAAGTTTGCTGCAGATTTATTGGTGCAAAAATAGCTAAATTCCTGCTTTTATTTCTGAGTCATTGTCTATTAATCCAAACACTTATAAATGCAGTTGTTACATCCAACCATTTATAAGTTTAATATCTTCTCTCTTTTAATAAACTATGTTGATTCTGATGCAATCAGGGCCTATGATTCTTTGCAACACAAAAATTTTTGAACGATTTTCATTGAATATTTCCTATTTATTTTTACATTTCTAATTAATTGGTGATTAGTGAGAAAATGAGAAACTTTCCATTATGGGAATCACCTCTCAAGAGTTTTTTTCTATTATTATTATTATCTCTATAATAATTGGTGGTTAGAAAGAGAACATCCATTTATATCATGAATCACTTGTCAAAATTCTATGATGTACTGACATATACACGAGATATGTTTATTATTAAAAATATTATATATGAATATGTATTACACATCTTTATAATATGATATCTTAAAAATTTAAAAAAGGTATAAATATGAAATAAATTTATTTAAATTATTCATAAAATAAGGAATACATTTAAATTTGTTAAATAATTTTAATTCAATTGGAGAAAAAAAAATCTTATGGTATTATAGATTGTTCGCTTGAAGTTGATAAAATGAATTCTTTGGTAAACAAATATAGAATAATTATTATAAAAAACTCCTTTGAAAATAGAACATAGTTGAAGAACATAAAAATTATTATAGATCGTTAGCTTGAAGTTGATAAAATCAAATCATTTTATAAAAAAATAAAAAATAAATAGTATACAAAATCATAAGAAAATAAAATATAATAAGAAAAATAAAATGTTTATTAAATTATTTACATAATATATTTTAAACTAAAAGAAAATATTTGAGTTAAGTCGTTTATGTCATATATTTTAAAATTAAAATCTATTAATTATTGTAAAATATCAGTGCATGTTGCCATATCTTCAAATGCAAATTCTAAAGAGCTAAAAATATTTGATTAAAGCTCTGAATGCAAAACTCCTGTTAGCCTAATACTTCATTTAAGCTCAAATTAATTATAAATCTCAAGGCACCTTTGTAGGCTAAGCTCCTCTTAGCCAACCAAAAGTATTGATATTGCATTCTTTTGAAGCTCAATCACATCTCGTAGCTTCATGCCTCGTTTGATTACTTTGGCTGCAAGGGCTGAAATTTTAGTTCAAAAGATATATATTATTCAAAGATGTTCTGTTGGCCCACGAGAAAAAATTTTAACTTGAGAGCTAAACCTAGATCAAATTGAGTCAGCATGAAATAAACATGAAATATGAATGATGTGCATTTTTTTTAGTATAATATATAGTTATTTGGCTTTATTTTTAAATTAGCCCTAATTAATAATAAAATTGCTAATTAATCCGCTTAAAAAAATTTAAAATATTCAAATGGGTCATGATCAGGCGCCGCTACGTCGATCCAATAAAAATGATTTTTTTTTTAAATCAACTTAACAGCTCGCTTTTTGGCCATATCACAGTGATATCGGATTGGTATCGTTGGAAAGGTAATAAAAAATTCTACAACTTTCATGTTGACAAGTTTTGATGAATCTTGCGTAGCATAGCTTTTATGTATAAATTTTGAAGTTCGAAAGTAAAGTTATTACGGCTTGCTATCATAATAGGATTGTTGAATACATATAATTTTTTGGTAATATCAAACACTCTCAATATATTCTATATATAAATTGAGCTTTAATTTTACTTATTCTTAAAAAATAATCGCTCTTTTTATATTTGAAGATGTTATTTACACATGTAACATTTACTTTTCCAAAACACATTAAAACTTGTAATGTGAATTTTGACTGTAGATGTATTTTTGTTTGACTCTTTACCATAATAAATACATATATGACAAATAGTTTTTAAATTAGATTTGAACTATATGTAATTCCACATTAAATCTTTCCTCCTCTCACATGAATTAACCAAATTAAATAAACAATAAACATCACTAAGATTACACAATGAGAAGTAGAATGAGTAAACATAAAAAATATATAAACCGTCAAATACATGCCATCAAACGCATAAAAAAAATATAATACATCTATCATCCGATGCTCGCTGGGTGGAATCATCGCTACTGTGATGATGGTGGTCGCCGCCGATCACGCAGATGATGCCGCCGATGGTCCTCCTCCTCTTCCATCCGCTCCACGGTGTTGCGATCCTAACTGTAATACATGAGGTATATCAACCGCTTGCATACAATGAATACCGTGGTAAACTCCATATGGCGATATGAAATGACGGACCATATGCCGGCGGACTTGTTCCATGGGTGCATTTGAGACCACATTGCTTCCGATATGAATGGGGTAAATAAAATGTGATCGTCCACCACTGGACAGAGGATGGCCCCACATCCATCGATGGAACATCGACCGCGGCCGACGCGTAAGTGCTCGAATGTCGGATCCTCAGATCGAGTGTCCGAGATATGCATATCTCGCCTGTCACCAAATTTCTCATATTCATCGAAAGATGTCGATATTCATTGCCACCTTGTAAATAACGCCTAATATGTCCTCGATTAAAGATGTTACCATATACAAAAAATTTATATGAGTGTATCGTTACAAAGAAAAGCAAATTTTAATACTATGCATTTAGACTAACCATCAAGCGTTCGCAGCGACGGGTAGTATGTGTCGAGGAAGTGTGGCACCTTCAACATGTATAGTGAAGCCCATGAACGATACCATCTCATGTATCGGTGATCGCTCGATGCTGATGAATCCACAATGACAACCGACTCACATCTTCTCCCACGGTAATGTAAGAGTTGTGGTAATGGACCCAATCAACATCGCTTTTCCTCGCCATCAACCCGCATTTAACGATGGATCTATCTACAACATCAATGGTAGAGACATGCCGAATCGCTCGAGCACATCGCATGTACTCTACCCTCTTCCAACATATGATTGATACTTAGCTAGCATATTTCGCCCCTCAGAACATATATCCGCGGACACGCAAGCATCTGATGTCCATATGACTCCTGATGACTGCATATAACATAAGTTATTATTTTAATAAACAACCAATAATGAGTAAGCAATAAACATTACATCAAATCAAAGATCAATTTTGTAAGTCCGCCCAACTCATCCCTATAAGCTCGATATTGATGTCAACATAACCTTCATTCCATCTAATCCTACGCTAAGTCTAATGTCTCAGGATATGGAACACGTAATGTAGTCTTCTCACATGAATGTGCTCCACACCCATGTTTGAAGAAATGAACACATCCACCATGTTGGTGCGCTGGTTTTGTTGCTTCATGTAATTCTCAGATAGATGAGCGGCAGTTGAACCCAACACGCCTGCGGAACATGTCAATATCTCAAGTAATGGCGATATCTGATGAACCTCAGAATCTAAAGTATCTGGCAAAAGAAAAGATCCAATGACAAATGTATGCTCGACATGCATAGTGAACTGTATTCCCGTAGATCTAAATATGAAAGGTCCATCGCGTAATGAAGCGCCCCATTCGAACTCGATGTGATATGTGGATGGACCGGATCATGGTATATAATGTCCGTCCTGATGCGCTCCAAGCAACTCATCGCAATAATCCGCCATGTAAACTATTTCACCACCGACAAACACCGCCAATCACGTGGGCCATCTATCCAATACCAAGAATCATCGCAACATCTGTAATATAATCGCCATCTCACCCCAGAGTGGAAGGTATTGTTCAGAACACCACCGCTTACAACGCAAGTAAGTGGTGATCCAGCTTAATATACTGCATATGGGAGATACTATCTACCGACACAAAATATCCATTAAAATATTCCCTAAACATGAAAGAGCAGCAGCCTCAATCATCAAACTTGTAACCACAATCATTCATATGTGGTTGCGTAGATAAATATATATGTACGTAAAACATTTTAAAAAATTGTTAAAGAAACTTTATCGAATCAGATGCGCCGCTCGTATTACCACGTAAGCATTTATACTGGGTGCACTTCACCGGTGTCAGAAGTCAACAATCGCTCATCGCTCCGCCTCACGTGTGAGCGCCATCGCTGGACATCTTTCCTGTTATAATTGAGGCAAACAACAATGTGTAATTAGTTAAACATTAATAAGACAAGCTATGAAGAAGCGTAACATTTAACAAGTGTGGCAACTGTAACAAGCGTAACAAAAGTAACAAGTGTAACAAGTGCACCAAGTGTAACAACTATAACAAGTGTAATAAGCATACTAAATGTAACAAATATAGCAAGTGTAACAATACAATCGACTAACAAGCTAGAAACAAATAACATCAACACCACATTCAATTACACTAATAAACAACAACAACACAACATTCAATTACACTCAAGTGTAACAAAACCACACCGAACACAACAATTCAATTACACTGAACAGAGCTAGTGTAATAAACAACACTGAACACAACACTAACCAATACAAGACACATAGACAAGGTACTACATGAGTACTAATCCAAATGGAATAACAACAATCACGTATGACATATCTAAATAAGATCGCTATAATCAACAATCAGATGTATCACACCGCTGATCAGATTTGAGGACACGTCAATTGTTTCCAAATGTCTTACACACATAAATCCTAACTTTGTAGTATTCTCGCTCATATATTTTTAAATCTGTTTGTCCACCAATTGCCTTTCTTTTGATATGGATTATAATCGCATGTGCCACCATGATGTGTTCACCCCACTCTTCCCGATCGCATTACGGGAATTTGCCCCGTAGGTGTTGATATAGTTTTGCAAACTATAATATGTTGACATAATGGACGTGGTTTATGTCGCTGACTTGAAACAAAGAATCACGATGCGGCGTGTAGAAAGCTGTCTACATGTACACATACACTCGTTATTTTCACCTAATTCAACCTTGAAGGTCCTGCTAGTGACATCAAACACCTGGTACTCAGGCATGCTTATTCGCATTGGTTCAGAAATCTTCGCCTCGCTCATTACCGCAACGTTACCTTAATGCGGAGAGAACAAGGTTTCGTTGTCTTTCGAGATGATTCAAGACGCTTTCATGAAAAGGATACTATGTAGTATCCCGTAATCAAGGCTTGAATCGAAACCACGCGTTCTTTAAGCATTGAAGCACTCACCGCCAGTCATTGTACCATACGTCATCATCATGAGTAAGAGACCATTATTGAACGCCCTCAAAACAAGCTACCATATACCTCCCGCTGATATTCTTGATGTTTGCCATATACCGCTTAAAAATTCGAATATCATCCGTGTTTCCTGCAACGTACATCTTCTGACATATGAAGTCAACATCACCTATGCCGAATTGTCTAACGACCCGTTTGAAGTTCTCCCTTAAATGGCAAATGTAGATGTGTCGCCTAAAATCTTCGCAACCACGAACTAGACCTACATGTCTATCTGAGATGAGGCAGAGGTCACCCCTTATAGAAATTGATGGGATCAAGTCTTGTAATTTGTGCAAAAACCAAACCCATGACTCGATGCACTCTGATTCCACAACTGCGAAGGCTAGTGGGAACAAGCCATTATTTCGTCGATCCCAACCGCAGAAGTAATGTTCCTCAGATTTTACCTGTGGGAAAAGTCCCATCAAGACATAATCAAGACACATCGCCAACCTTATTGAAGGCTCAAATGACCAAAGACCATGGAATTTTCGATTCTGTTGAGTGTATCCGATATACGACCATATAGATAAAACGCATACATGAATTTTCCCAATGTTCGTAAGATTTCTCCCAACTTCCAAAAATAACCTTAATGCCTTTCGACGCATCTGTGACTTCATGTAGGACACTCTTATATTGAACTTCGACTCAATACTACAATTTCCTGGCTTCAAATCTAGCGATGACACATGCGTTGGATGAAATAACATGAACTCGGACGCATTGCTCGTGTCCATCATTAAGATCAATGATCGCAGTATGAGGTGAGCCTAATGAACTAATACACCACGCACCGCCAACCTCTTAATTGATCTTGCATGTAAGCTCCATAAACATGGTCTACCTCGAATGATGTGCACTTTGGAATTTTAATTGATTTGAAGCACAAATGACATACTCAACATTGTTCATGATAGACCAACCTCAATAGCAAATTGCAAATCGCTTCTTGAATTAAAAACACATATCTTCAAACAATTCATCGAATGCGTTATCCTCCTCAAAGACCGAATGATTTGATGGGCCATCAATGTCCTCATCCCATTCTCTACTGTTTCACACGCAAATAATCATTATTCCAGACGTGCTCTTCCGTATGACTTGTTCTAATTGAGTAACCAACAATCAAGTCCCTAACACTAAGGGATGATTCTATGGCCAGTAAGTTACCCCGTTCTACGTAGTTATCATCCTCCTCCTCATCATCATCACCGCTCCACTCATTTCATATCCAACATCTTCTGTGGATAAGACATTCATGTCATTATCTTCTAAGTCACCCATAACAGCATAACTTGTCCCAGCAAAGAAATCATGTTCTTTGGCTGCAGACCCATAACATTCCACTAGAGTACTTACGAAAGTTTCGAACTCGCTGCTTCTCACATTCCTCTATATTGTTAACCTCCCCGCTCTACATCATAACTTCGAAATAAAGTGCATTACGCCGTAGTAGTATAGCTTCACGACTTCATCATCATCAATGAGTTGCAATAAATCCAAAGACCAATAGGAAAATGACCCACCATTCACAAAGAACTTTGTTGGATCTATCTTCAACGACCTCATGATTCGCTTCGTAATTCTCAATCTAATCCGACGGGATTTGACGGATGATTTTTCCCACCAATATATGTTGGAATGAAATCGCCGCTTACTCTCGCCACCGCCATAATAAAGAACTATACGCATGAAATGAACTCATCACTAAGTACTAATAACATAACAACAATAATCTTTCGCCGCACCTGATAAATGCAAATAATTTAATTAAGGAGAAATACAACGAGGGGATGAAATGAAATGCTACCTATTACGCACAAAAATGATTGGATTCATATATGATATAGAAGACTACAAAAGAATATTAACATTTTATATCATAAATGTTATACTCTCATTTATCATATATCCATATAATAAGTGCTAAATCGCATAGCTCATTCATCGATACATCAAGTATCCACTACGTAACAACTTACATAAATCATTTTAAACTACAAAGATTGAATGTGACACAACCTCACTTAGGAAACTAATAAGTCACAACTTAGAACAACAAACAGTGACAATTATACAACCTCATTTTCTTATATTTACATTACTTTACTTTAAAAATAAACAAAACAAACAGCCCCTAAATACATTTTTCTTAAAGTTTTTATTCTTATTCAAATAACTATTAAGCAACTTATTATTTTTTTTCCATCCTTTTTCCCACTTTATTCTTGATATTAACTATCTTCAAATCATTGATGAATCACATCACAAAAAAACTATATTTGAGGAGTTTTAAATATTGATCAAAATTTGATTTTGGAGACTAAGAATATCAAATTTGAACAAAATCAAAATAATATTTGCCACATTGCCATTGAACAAAAGCCACTTTTATTTTTGCCTCGATAAACACATGAAAAGAATGAGAGTAAACATACACTTTCACATACAAAATTTTATAGAACTCAACAGTAAAAGTTAACACATAAAATACTATTTATTTCAATTTCAATAGTGAAAATTAATTATAGAATCTGGAAACTAATATAAAAGCCATCTATAAATAATTTACCAATTAACGATAAACAAAATCTCAAATTTACATCTAAAAGCAAGCAATGCATAAAATAGTAGCCAATCTTGAAGAGGGAATCAATATACAAATGGATACAATAATCATTCTTCCCTTCTTAACTATAGCTCATCCACTCAATTATGTCTTAATAATAACAATATTAGGTGCCAGAACACACCACAAGAATGAGAAAACAGCAAATGCCTCAAAAAGTTAGTGTAGTACTATTATGGAGACTGTCATCATTTATAATGAGCTTATTATTAGAACACATAAATTATTTCTAATATATTGTACAAATATCATATACCAACACCTGTAAACTTATTCACATAGCTATATGGATTATTTTGCTATGTTTATTTATTTTATATACATTTGAGTTTGAAAGAAAAAAATTAATTGGAACACATATATTATGAAATGAGATCTACCACAATTAATCTTCCCTACAAAAATATAAAACCATAAAATGAGATCTACCACAAATTATCATGAAAATCAAACTAAATAGCTTAAACATACCTACTATAATGATAAAAATAAAATCTAACAAATTTTTTTTCATTTAGGTGAAAAATACCTAAATCGTAAAAAATCCAACTAAAACTTTCGCTCTAGATGAGCTGTACGACGGACAACGGGCCGGATCCGAACGGGACAGAGACGCGAAAAACCCGAGCCTCGAAGATTTTGTCCCTAATTAAGAAAGAGTAATGATCAGCCACCTGGTCGTCATATGAAACGCCGATGATCGCTATTTTTAAATTTTTTAAACAAAAGTTAATTAATTATTAATTATTAAAAATTAAGCCTAGTTATTATATGAAACTAAATTGTGTCTTGACTTAGTCTTTATTTTTATTGGTCGAGTTCGGTGAGCTTGCTGTTGACTCTCGGTCACACGACCCGAGCCGAAGAAGCACTCGAGCTGCAAAAGCACGCGAGCCCGATTCCAGTCTTCCCCCTCATGCACGATCCCTCTCGTTCGATTCGCTACAAGCTGAGAGCTCGGTTTCTTTCGCTTGCCTTCTCCCAATTCGTTCGGCTTTAACCGTTCCCTCCTTCGCACGCGATTGCCCGCTTCGTCCGTCTCCCCTTCAACCGCATGATTCGTTCCCCCCTTTTTTCTCTATTTCTTCTCTCAATCGGAAAGGACTCGCTCTTGTTTTTTCTCTCGTCCAAGCCGCACGCAAGCAAACTGCAAGCTCCCTCTTCATTCCGTTTCCTTCAACCGGAGGTAACCCCGTTCTCCTCTTCGCTCGGTTCTTCTTCTCCCCTCAACGGAAAACCGAAACCCTCTCCTCTTTGATCCCTCATCTCGTCTGTCGCAAGCCGGCGCCGAACGAGGCATTCCCCCCCGATTGCTGTAAGCTCACTTCTCCTCTCTCATTCTTCTCCTCTTTCTCATGCAGGATTTCATTCTCACACGCGAGTTCCCGTCCATTTTTTTTCTAAGCCGAGACTCTCTCCACTTTACTCGTTCGATTCCTTCAAATCACTAGGAATTTAAGTTAAATCCGACTTAAATTCCATTCAAATCAGTCAAGCAGTCTCTCCCGTTGCTTAGCCCTCCCCATTATCCTATTCTTCCCTTTATATGATAAAGAGAAAATCAAATCATATTATTACTAATATTGTTGCTAGATCAGCCGCATTATCACATAAACTTATGATGATTGCTGATTATGAATGTATAAAAGAATGCGTATGAAAATATAAATATGTGAATATATATATATATATATGCATATATGCTTGTATCTTTATTTGCAGGTTTTATATATCTAAGATAGTAATGTGAGAACATTTGTAGTGTCAAAGACACTACTTTTATCTTAATAGGGGCGCACCAAATAAATTCAACGAATTATTAGATGTAATATTGCCAAAATTTATACAGAAATTCTGGATTTAGATAAATTTAAATATAAATCTTTTAAATTGGAATTAAATAAAAAAAAGAGAGAAACAAATATATAATGAATACAAAGGCAAAACATCAAATCAAAGGGAAAAAGAAGTAAAAAATACTTACAAGATTTATCTAAGTAAAGTTGAAAACCCACTCAAAATTTGAGTTAAAAAAATTATCTCCTCTCTTTCAAGCACTACAACTCTTCAAATAAGTAGAATGAAATGCAAGGCCCTCTCTTAGCCTTATTTATAGAGGTGGGAAGAATTAATATGGGACCTCTCTTATTTAAAACTAATAACTAAATGCAACGATGATCATTTGTTGGCTAACATGAATTAATTGAACCTTTTGACTTATATTCTACAACACATTAAAAATAGTAGAAAGAGGATAGGTCAAGTATAAACATGACTTTGAACTCGTGTCATAAGGAGATTGGGTGAAGTTCGAAGAGTAATTTTCAAATGAGATAGAGTTCAAATCAAGCTTTAAAGTGGAGTTCATAAAGAACATGCCTTCTTACATTACAATGTCTATTTTAAAATGAATTGAAGAAGGCTCTAATTGAACACTTGAAGAATCATATCTGATGTCAAATGAAGTAGAAATCTTGATTGAACATCAAATCAAAGCACAAAAGATCCCCTTTGAATTAAGATATATTCTTCAAATATATCCAAGTAAATTAAAGAAAATCAAAGAATCTATAAGGGAATCCTAATGAAATTGAAAGATTGCAAATAGGCATGATCAAGAAATTCTTGGAAAATATTTGAAGCATGCTATTTGTCTTATTAAATACTTAAATTGAACCAAAAAGAAATTAAATAGAGTTCTTAATGAGTTCGAGGATTACTAACAGATATAAATGAGAGTATTGAAGGTTCAAAGATTAGGTAACTTTGAATAAAAAAAGAGGAGAGGCGATCAAATATTATTTCTAAGAGTCAGTAGAGAACAATTTAAAATGCCTTATTACCAGTTAACATCACAAGTGAACAAAAGGCGTTAATTAAGGCATTCTTAAATACA
This sequence comes from Cymbidium sinense, assembly GCA_021442155.1. Classification (NCBI taxonomy): domain Eukaryota; kingdom Viridiplantae; phylum Streptophyta; class Magnoliopsida; order Asparagales; family Orchidaceae; genus Cymbidium; species Cymbidium sinense. The sequence continues at coordinate 186,254,474 of CM038218.1, read as the reverse complement.
CCCGCATGGGCCCCGTCATAATGCTAAATATTTAAATTCAAGTGTTTGAGGATCGCAGTTACTTCGGTTTAGTCTTGGGGCTAGGTGCAGGTTAATAAAACTTAAAATCTATTATAAGAGTTTTAATTTCTATCGAAGCTAATTTTGTCGGTGAGTGTGAAGCTCCAGAAGCTAAATAGAGTTGACAAGATTTAAAGTTTTCAAATATATTCGATTCAATCAATTAACTACCCCGATGATGGCTGTGTTGAATGATGATTTCAATCGGAGGGGATACTTCTATCAAAATGTGATTTTAATTTCAAATCAAATTAACTCAAATCAAGTATCAATCTAAAAACTATTTAAATGAAATTTAATCATTAAAAAATTAAAGCAAAATTCAATCTATCTACCTTTCGCAATTATTTGTCAGAGGTGACAAATTGAAAAAACTCTAGCTCACAAAGGAGCCAATGTCAAATCAAGTGTTCTACTATGTTCACTCTCAATCAATCTCATTCAAGTAAGGGTGTGGCTCGTGTCCTTTGACTGCGCAACTTGGCGATGACTTCATATATGATTAGAGTCTGATCCGGTGGTTCGCAAATATAACCATTATATTACGATCACGTGGCCAGCACATGCTTTCCAATAGCTCCACCCTTTGAGTTGTGAATCATGGTAAAAGCCGAAGGGTAGAAAGATTGTCTCCTTAGACAAACACCACCCTAAGTTTACAAGAATTTCTTGGATGATGTAACCCATGTGTTGCAGATAAGGATCCTTCGATCTGGTTGGGTTGACTACCTACTATGACTAAGTAGACTAGAGACCACGATAGCCCGGGATGATGGAACCATGGGATCTCGATCGGGCATGTCATCATTCCCCCAACCATTCGCTTTAAGCTAATGATGATGAATTTTATAATCTTAAATTCTAAAACTCCACATGCTACACATTAAGCGATCTAATGACTAGCCTTAATAAAAAGTTATCTCTCACTTATTGGGAGGCGTAATTAACTATAAATGCTTGCGCCTATAGGAAACCTAGAACTAGATCTAAAATCCTTGCAAAATGAGGGAGAAATATCTAGATAGTGTCTTATCTATTATTCCATCCGTCTTCTGAAAATTACACCGACACTCAAATCTTACTCTCTTCAATTGTCAGAGGTCGGTGGCGAATTTTTGGAGCACACAGATTTTTGGTGACTTCATTGGGGATAAGATTCTCTTTTCATCTTTGGCTAGTCATATATGTGCTATAGTAGCAACAAAATATTTAAAAATTCAAAATAAAAAATGATGATTTAAATGTATAATAAATTCAAGTTACTAATGTATGAGACTCTATGTTGAATGAATTATTCTGTAGAGTATATCTTTATTACACTATTATTTTGTGCTATAGTACCTCTGCATTTTGAAAGTATAGGGTGAAATAATAATCACTAATTACTAATTTCCATCTTTCACTTTTGCAGAATGGATCTATAAAGCACTCCTTTCCTTCGTTAGGCGTGGTGCAAAATCCTAATCATCAACACATGAGATGTTGGGGCTACCATTTAATTTGGTAGCTTGAATTTCCCGACTATCATAACTGCAACTCCTGAAGTACCCACCCTACATGCAGTGAGCCATCTTTGGAAGGCCTCAGTTCTTCTCTTCTCATGCTCAACCAGTTCAACGACCAACTTCCGTTAAGGAGTTCTCTTGACAGAGAACTTCAAATTTTGAAAGATTGGGTCAATCTAAAGCCCCTGTGAAAAGAGCCCTCAATGGGCAAATTGCGTCTTTAATATCTCATGGTGCAATTGCTTCGCCGATTGAACCCTTCGTACTTGGAAAGCATGATCATGAAGCTTCCTCATCAGGAAGCAAATTAACCAGAAGGCAAACAAGAAGAAGAAATGCTGAGCTGAGGGTTCAGCAAATCCCATTTGAATGACCCAGTGAACAAACAAAACTGCCATCAAAAGCGAATATTCTTACTCATAACAACTTTGATAATCTAAAATGGGTAAAAAGGAATAGCTCTACTGGTGAGGTGAAGTAGTCTTTCTGGACTCAATAACGTCAAGCTCCACCACCGTAGAGGAGACAGCTTGAAACAGTATCCTCTAGAATAAATAAAGTTCTTAAAGTAGCCAAGGACAGGGGCTTAATGAAAAGAAAATTTCAGAGGCTTGTAGTGATTGAAAATACTGAAGCTCCATCAAAGAGGTTACCATCTCTTACGGTAATTATCAGCCAAGTATGCTTGGTGAGCATCGGGTGACACTTGGACCCGTGTCCACTACAGAAGGTTGAAATGATAAGCAGGTATGGAGGCCAAGGCCCTATAATGAAGTTCCAAAGAAAGAAAGAGGTGGGACATTTGATACACATGTTTAGAAATTTACCTCAAAAATAACCCATCAGAAGTGGATACCTTAAAAAAGAGATATCACTGATAAAAGACATGATGGTCAACACCTTGGAGAATCCTTTAGGGGATCCCAATATCGATCAAATTCACCCTCACAAGAAAATGTTAACTTTGATCGCTCACAATCCTTTAATGGAAGAAGTGTTTGTTCCATACACTGAACTAGAGATCCACTAGAAACGTTGATCAGAAATTCATGTGCAAAAAGAAGGCGATGAAGAGGACACTATGGAAGTAGAAGTCGTCTATATGGTCAGGGATATTGATGAACTTTCTGCTCAGCACCATCAGCAGTAACATGGATCTAAGGAACCTGAACTTAAATTCGACATTTATGAGGAAGAGTCTTCACAGAAGCAAGTAGAAGATGGATCTTCAATCTCTACTGAAGAGGAAGAAGAAGAAGATCAAAATGAGAAAGTGATCATGAGTGTTGAAGCTGTTTATATGGTTGAACCAGAAATGATCGACTAGTACATTTTATAATCATAGTCATTCACAAGCATTTGCCCAAATCCACAAGGAGAAGGACAATCAAGTTCTTCTCTTAAAGATGAGCAGAGAGCAGAACAATAACAAGAAATAGAGGAAGAAGAAGAGCCTGTACTTGTTGACGCCGTGGCGCTAGCTAGAGAGTAAAGATAAATGCAACGTCAAATGAAAGTCAAATATAAGGAAATTGCATAGCTTGGTACTAAGATGAATGACATGATGGTACAAATGAATATAACACCTGTCTTGTCTGCTAATCAATAGGTAGCTAGTAATATAACTTTTATACCACTAGTTGCTCTAATACCTCAAGCTCCTACAGTACATGCTACACATGAAGCGAGGAATGATGTTAACCAACTACCTCTTCTACCGATAATTCAAAATGTGGATAGCACACATGAAACAATAATAATTGCTTAGCTAGAAATAATAATTAATGAAAATATAAAGATAATTATAGCTTCAGAGTAAGCTGCAGTGCCAAAATTTAATACTTTTAGTAGACTTGGTAACCCAAAGCAACATCTAGCCTAATTTAAGGCTATTATGGTAACTGAGGGAATGATGTCTTTGCTTTTTCATGAGTTCATCGCTTGACCTTGCTGAGTGGTATGTGAATGTCATTATTAAAACCTTTCGTTAGAGACAATATTCGTGAAGAGGTTTGCTAGTGCAACCGAGAAGATAACAATCACTGACCTTGCCTTGCTAAAAAGAAGAAAAGATGAGTTAGTGACAAAATTCATAAGTCATTGGTGTAACCTAAGTATGAAATGTGAGCAATAATTAGAAGAAGAACATGCAATTCAATTTCTAATGGGTAGTATGGATGATAAAATGACACCATTTTTTATGTATAACACCAATTACAATATTCCAAGACTTACTAGGGTGGTCAAATTTGAAAAGCTGAATCACCCTAAGTATGAAATCTATACAGATAAAGCAAAGAGAAACAAACCTTCAGACTTAAAAAGAAACAAAACTCATGCCTCTTCCTATAGTTCAAGTGGTGAAGCGAGTAATATATAATGTGGATAAAGGAAAATAATCAGTGTACAATGATGATAAGGGAAAGAAGCTTATCCATTCTAGTCCATAGCCAAAATTGGTATTGGGAGGCAATAATAAATCTCAGACTTTTTAAAGTGGTGGAGAGCGTCCAAAATAAGCAACAAGAGATGATGAGCGAATGCAACCATCTCTTAAGAAAAAGATGAACAAAAAATATTATTTTAGAAAGGGGATAATGGCTAAATTATTTTAAAGCGTCTGGCGGTCAATTACTAGAAATTAAAAGGCCTGAAGAAGCTTATCAAGTTAGTAATCTAAATTATCATCCCTATCATCAGATGATCAGTCATTCTATTGAAGATTATTATGTCTTCAAAGATTGGTTAGAAAGGAAGTATCGGCAAGGTGAATTTATATTATCCGACAATGTTCTTGTCAACCTGAAAAGAGAGTCTACTAGGATGATTACATCATCTTTCGTATCATATATTAAAGACAAAAGAAAGAAAAATCTATTTAGATTGAATAATGGGAAACAATAATTTCTAAAAAAATGGTTAAAATGTTGAAGCAAGTGAAGGGTGACCCTAGTGTTAAGTGAAAATCACCACTTGAACCTATATTAGACTTAAAAGAGATGCCTAAATCAAGTATTTGGGCTTCTCAGTGGCATTTTGATAAGGCTACTTCATCACAACACGAGGAGCAGTCTACTAAATATAGGTCTCATAAATCAAAGAAGCCGACTAAAAATAAGAAAAATAAGAAGAAGACTATAACTCAAAAGATTATTAATAATTTAGAAGAGTATCACCAGCCGATAAGACAATCCTTTAGGCTTGCAGAATTTATGCCTAAACTTCGCATTGTTGAATTGGATAAAGAAGATAATGGTGAATCTTGTCCAGTAGAGACATGCCGAATCATTTATGTGATATCAGATGTTCTTCAGTATCAGTTACTCCAAAATGACAAGGGTAGTCATACAGACTCGACCAACCCATCAAATTTTTATCAGGAAAATAAGAACAGCCTGAGAAGTTAACATCTAAATTTTGTTTAATGACACAATAAAAAGATAATAGTTCATATGAAGATTTATGTTTTCTCGACGGAGAAGAGTCGAACTCATCGATATCATCACATATGAAATATATGAAGTTGAAAAATGATTCTAGCCATTTTGGTCAATCCTCTAGAATAAGAAGTGAATTTGAAAAAAATTACCTCTTCAGAAGAATCTGAACAAGACAAGGTGATTCAAGTTCAGTTTAGAAGTGGTAAAGTTTTACCACCATCATCAAAAAAGGGGAATTCAAATAAAGACAAAGGAAAACAAATTGAAGTCAATGAATATATCATTCCCAAAATCCTAAACTAAAGTTTAAATCAAGTAGAAAGATAGATTATAATATTATATCACATCTGAGAAAGATCCCTACATAATTAAGTGTGAATGAGGCTCTCTTGATGTTAAAAGACATCCGAGAAACTTTGATTCAAGCTCTCAAAGTTCCAGAAAGTTATGAAGTTTACTTTACTAAAAATGCATGACTGAATCATTGCAAACTCAAGATCTCCCAGTAATCATATTTTTTAAAGAAGATCTTATGTTAAGAACATCGAATCATAACCATCCTCTATATGTTACCACAAAGAGTGATGCCATCTTAATCAATCAAATACTGATTGATCTAGGTTCTTCTATCAATCTTATGAGTATAAAAGCATTAAGAGAATTATCACTTGATGTCCAACATCTTGGGAGAGATAAGTTGATGGTTCATGGTTTCAATAAGAAAGGGCAGAAAAATTTTGGGTTCTTTTATTCTCCCGCTCAAGTTTCGAGATTTATATATAGAAGCCAAGTTTCATGTAATAGATGCCGATACATCATTTAGAGCTCTCTTGGGCTGGCCATGGCTGCATGAGTATGGCATGATCCCATCAACTATACATCAGTGTATGAAGTACCTGAAAGATGGAGAAGAATTTAGAATTCCTGGTAACCTACAACCATTCTCCATCCATGAAGCAAAGATCTATGAAGATGCAAAATATTTCATCTCTAAAGAGCTTGAGCCCACAAAACCTCTTGAAGTGGTAGCATCCACTTCAAGAACTAAAAAATAACTTCATAAGGTGAAGGAGCAGAAGCAAAGAGGAAGAAAGAAGGTAATGCTAACTCTCCTAAAGCACTTGACTTTACACCTAAATCAAGAAAATTAGTTCCTCACTTGGGAAGTGACACACAACAAGAAGAAAATATTCCTGTAAAACCTAAGGAAATTATAAGCTTTCAAGAAAGACAAAGTATGAAATAAGTGATTTTGATTCAGACTATGACTTTGAATCTACTTATAAAAGTAGAGTTCAGATGGTCGCATCAAGAAGGATAGCTCACTTGATAGAGTCAGATGACTCCCTCAAAATTATACCCATCCCTCAGCAGTACTTCAAAGAAATCACTCTACTGGAGGTCCATAACATTGAAGAATTGATAACATTCTTGTGGTGAAATTTTTTATCTTCACTCTTCATCTATCTTTCTTTTTGAGGACAAATAAATGAAGAACAAAGATAACACTTCTTGTGTTAGACACCACATAAATTCGTAGATATTCTCATTAAGGTGATTGGGTACGACATTGAGGAATGATGTACTATCTTGAGAGATAAAAGTCACCATCCTACAATAGACTTAATTACCTTAATAATGACTCCTAAGGATTATGGGCCTTTGGATGTACCAGAGATTCTTTCTCTACTTTACATGGAAAAGTAAAGCATGATTTATTTTAAAATTGGGTTCGTTAAGTTCCTTATGGAGGCAAGCCCTCATAGTTAATTACATCCTAAGGAATGAGATTCCTTAAGAATACTCTCGATTGAGATAAATGATCATTGTCTCCAAAGATTTCAAAGATAGGATTATCAATCAATTGATTTATTTTTAGAAGATCAAGTGAGATTGATCAAGAGGAGGGAGTTATTATCGAAATCAAAAGAAGATAAGTAGGGGATGCTTATGATACTGGGAAACCTAGTAAGCATCCCAAACTATCATATGGTTGGGCTTTATATTTTTGAAGTTGGGGGAAATTATTTGTTTGAGTTGAATTTTTATTAGAAATCTAGGGCTTACAATTCCAACACAAGATCGTGGATATGCCTAAGAGATGAGAATTTATGCTCGTAGTACATAAAGGGAAGTAGCAACCTCTGAACCTAAATCTAGGGAGCTTTGGCGAGGGCCAAAGCATGACCTAAATCTAAGGTGAAAATGGGCATATGGTTTTACCTAGAGGATAAACCACCCATTTGGACTTACAATGCAGGGGTGGCCACCAACAAACTCCTCTTATGATTTTAAATACATGTAGGCAAGTCTTATGCTTTTGCAAGATAGCTAGGCTATTGTTTATTTAGAAAGTGACTAAGTCCTTAAACACACTCCCCGAGACTAGATCATGTATGACATGAATAAATGACTTAATCTAATGCTATTTTTTATTATATTTTATTTTCATTTTGGATAATTCATTTGACACAAGCTATGAGATTCATATGCCTAATGCATGAGAAGTTGTTTATGGGCCAAAATCAGGAAGGAGGTGTGTTTCAACCATGGCTCTCAAAGGTCAAGCCAAGTTCCCACAGCAAGGTGGAAGCCCTCCATAGCGAGAGTGAAGTATGCTTTATGCATGATGTGAGAACATACAACATCCAGCTAAGAGGTTGCTAAATCTTTTGTCTTGCTTTATAACCTAGGCTTTAGGTGAGGTTATGAGTTATTTAATTTTTAATTTTGAGTTGATTAATTGGATAGAAAATTTATTTTTTCTAAGAGCCTAATCATCATCCAGGGCCATTCATCAAAGCGAGAAACTAGGAAAAATATGCCATCTTAATGCACAAGCTAAACAACATCAACAATTTATAAAAAGAATAAAGAGAGCTTTTGTGGTTAGGGCTCCACCCCAAAACAAATATGGGTAGCCGAGCTCTACCCTTATACAACCCAGATTACAAATGAATTAATTACAATAAAAAATACAATTCATGTTATGAGAGTCTTCATTCTTCGTTCTTCTTTTCTTCATTCTTCTTTCTTCTTTTGGTTGGTTGGAATGTGGTTGCTCTAAAGGCTTCACATGGTACATAAGACATAGTCTTATGACCAATGTTCATCTAATCCCCATAACATTCATTCCAAATCTAATTACAAAATTACATGAAAATGGGAAAAAAGTAAATCTAACTAAAACTTACAAAATAGAGATTAGCTAAACAAACCACCAATCCCAAGCATGTATATGAATAAATTGGACTTAGCACCACACATGGGTAACCAAGTCCACCAGCCTATTTTGGATTATGCTTAGGGGTATAAGCAACACTGACAAAAGCATTTATATTTTTATTACAACCCTTAAGCATAATCCCTAGAAGATAATGGTTAGACTAAGATTCCCTACCATTCGGTCTACATACACTAACATCAGACTAAAATATTACATCATAAAATAAAATCAGCATCAAACCATGCAGCCTAACATAGGTAGAAATGGTGACTTAGCTAATGTGTGCATTTAAGGCTTGTGTGGGTATCTTAGCTAGGCTTTAAGGTTAGAATTTTCTAAGTGTGAAAAGTTTCAACTTAGAGGGTGGTTTCATTTAAGTAGTTTAGTTGATTTATTAATTTTATTTGATGATTAGATTTGGTTTGAATGAACCAACACTTAATTACTAAGTGTTGTAAAGAGAGGAAGAAGAGAACTTCTCTTTCCTCACCTTAAGTAATTTCTAAGAATTCATTCATTGATTTTTGTTTAGTGAATATTTTATTATGTGTTTTAATTAATCCTAAGTTTAGATTTACTCTAAATAAACCTATTCAATAAGAAAGGCATTTTAAGATTAATTAAAGTGAATTACTATCACAAAACACATAACCATTTATTTCTTTCCAACAAGTGTATCATGCTATGAAATGATCCTAAGCATATCTATACATGCAAATATAAATATTTAGCACACCTTAATGATGAATGCTAAGAGATGTTGCTTAAGAAAATTTGGATGTTTTATGATGCATGATTTTGTTAAGTAGAAAAGAGAGGGATTCTTTTATCCATTAATCAAATGCACATTTACATGTATGAAAGACATAAGTGAGTATGACATTATTTTCTACACCAGTGTAAGGTACAAGACCTTACTTGGGGTACTTAAAACCTCACAACCCAGGATGTCAGACTAATATACCACTTTTCTTAAATACATGTGCATGTACAAAAAGAAATGAATGGAAAAGAATCATGCAAAAGATTTATGTTTGTTTGTTTGATTTGTTGATTGTTTAATTTATATGTATAATATGAAGATCCTTCTTAATTCATGACATGGGAGTCCATAGGAATAAATTTAAGCAAGTGTTATGTTCTTTTCAAAGGAACTATACACTTTATAAATCCTATACAAACCATGTTAAGAAAGAGAAGAAAGCCACATGACATATTTTAAGCTATATTTACATGCAAGCTTATAAATACTTATAAGTAGCATACATTCATTTATAGTCTTTGATTTATAAGTTTTGAAAATAATTTTAGATTTAGTAGTGATAATAGCCACTCATATTCTTACTTTAGCCAAAGCATGCAATTTGGCATAAAGGAAATATTTCATTTTAATTTGATTTTTTAAAAGGTATGAATGCATGAGTTCATATGAAATACACCATTTAGCATGCTTGAAAAGAAATAAAGTGATGTAAGTATGTAACTTCATTCACCCTAATTAATTCCTAAAGACAATCCTATAACATAAGATCATTTAAAGTGAATCAAAGTTATTTAAAAGAATTTTATTTTAATTTTGAGTTTGATTTGATTTTAAGAAATGTGAAAAGGTTTACTGGTCCTAACCCATCTCCCATATTTGTGTGTTGTTTTAGTTTAATTTTTAGAATCATTAAGTTAATTTTAAGTTTTGTTTAGGCTAAGGTGTGAATTAAGTTCATTAATTACCCATTTCTTACACATCCTTAACATAATTATTCATACAATTATGAGCCAACATATGATATGCAACCATATGAAATTAAAATAAGCAATGCTTCTAATAAAGAAAGGGGCCTAATGCAATTTGGCTCACAATTAATGATTAATTAAACTAAGGAGGTTAATTAAGTACTTTCATAACCTTCCCATGGGTTGGAGATGATTTCCTTAAATTTACCTTAGGCTTTTGAACACCTAAGGATCTACCCAACAAAGGATTGATTAAGTTCAGATTGATTTTGAAAAGTTGATTAAGCTAATTAAGAAGATTATTAGTTGATTAACCCTTAATTAGGTTTGGATTAAAGAAGAAAGGGGATTTAGAGAATAATTTAGGAAAAATATCCCAAACCCATTCCATAAACCTCCTATTCACTTAAACAATATTTAAATACCTTAATTAAATGATTAAACTACTATTCACATGCTTAATTACCCTTAATTATATTAAGAGAGTGATTAGGGATTCATTAATTGATTTTCCTAATTAACTCATTAATAAATTCCAAGAAAATTAGGGGAGGCAAAAGTCATCCCACTAAACATACTTCAAAAGATTAGAATTGATTAATGAAATGATTAGAGAGTAATTAAGATTATTAATATTTTAAATAAACCCTAATTAAGGAAAATTCAATGTTCAAAATCAATCAAAATAATTTTATATTATTCCTCACTGAATTATCTTTAAAATAAGCCATCATTCATATTTTTTGATTTTTCTACATTTAGTTATGTATTTTGAAGTTTTAGTGATTAATAGGTCATTAAATCCTAATTATATAACTAATCCGCCATCGGACCACTGGACCACGCATGTGCTTTCACATGTGGTGGTGATTATTTAAGTAGTCAAATCAAATGTGGTGGCACACGCATTTTCTCTGACCATTCGATCAAAGATCGATGGTCGTGATTAAACGGATTTCTAAAGGATTAATCATCTAATAATTAATCAGACCATCCATCCAAAATATGTGGATGGATGGTCCATGATTCATCCATCCGTAGGAGATGAGCCATCCATCCTCCATGGCTTGATCCGAGCTCACTTGAGCTCGAAGGATTGAACACACACCATCTAAGAAAGCAAGAAAGACATCCAATGGAAATTAATTGGGATTAAAGTTCCCTTCACAAAGGACCAAAAATTCTACCTAAGCTCGATTTTGCATACCTCAGGAGGCTATCACTGCTCCCAACCATAAGGTAGCTTCATCTAGTGGAGATGAAGCCCATTGAAGGTTTGAAGGCTTGAGATGAAGTGATCTTCCTATTGGCCAAAGCTTCAATGGCATGCGACTTTGGTCTAACTCCTCCTTCCCGGCTTGAATGCTTGGGATTTGATTTGGGTGAACTTGACTGATGCCTTGATGTCCCTGATGGTGCTTGCAAGAGGAATTGACTTCTATGGAGAATTGAGTGGTTGACATCACCACCTCCCTATTTTCTTAGACAATGAGCTAGAATGCTTGGGAGAGCTTGGCAATGCTTCCTCCATGTTCTAGAGCTCAATCAAACAAGTGATGTCAATTGAATGAAATTAGGGGAGTATATCTCCCACTATGGATTGTGAGCTCCTTTGCCATTTTGATCAATTGATGATATGGAATGGGTTGTTAGGTTAGAGCTTCACATGGTTTGATTTTGGAAGGGGAGTGTAGTGGAGGAGTTGCCCATGTGAAAATGAGGATGGAGGATTCCATGTGGAGAATTTTCCATTGGGTGTTTTGGCCTTGGGTTTGGCTGACCCATAGCCATTGTGTCATGTGCACCACTCATTAGTGTCCATTTGGTCCACTAAGAGGGTGCCAAGTGGCCATGAAAAGGATTTGACCAAATTCTAAGTGGAATTAATAGGTTACCCTTGACCTAGGGTAAAATGGTCATTTGGTTTTGATTTCAATTTGGGCAGATTTGGAATAATTAAAATAGCTAATTTCAATTTGGGTGTTGATTTGGTATCATTTGACTCATGTTGACTCATCAAAATGGGTCAACTTGGGTCAAGTTAGGTCAAACCATGGGTTGGGTCAAGTTCATATAACCATTTGAAATATTTTGGTATCATTGGTTTAGTTCAATTTGATTTATATTTGATTTTGGTTCATTTGATTTCACTTAGGTCAAATGGGCCAAGTCAATTGACCCATTTGACTCAATGGTAGGTCATGGTTGGTTTAGGTTTGGTCATTTGAAATATATTGCAAGCTTTGGTTTCAATCAATTTTAGTTTTTAATTTCTTGATTTGACCTTAAAGTTGTTCATGGTCACAATTGGGTCTAGTTGGCCAGGAGCTCAAGTTCAAGTGGTTTAGAAATGAATTTTCATGCAATCAATTTGGCTTAGATCAAGATTTGACTTTTTTAGGTCAAGTCAACTTGGGTGGCCAATTTAGGTTTGGCTCAATTGTGATGTGTTCAATTATTGATCAATTGATCAATGGTTTCAATCAATTTGGCCTATGGTGGATTTTTTAGGGTTCATTTGGTTAAGTGTTGACTTGGTCAAAGGTGACTTGGTTTGACCAATTTGAGTGATTGATCATCTTATGATGATTGTTGACAATAGGCTTTGAGCTTAGTTCAATCCAATTTGGGTAGGATTAGAATTTGCTCAAAAGGGTGCTTTAGGTCACTCAACAAGTGAGCCTAAGTAATTGACTTGATCAAGCTTGATTCAAGTTTGTTTGAACTCACATATGGACTTATGATTGAAATATAAATCCATTTGGTTTTGGAGTCAAATGGTTTTCATAATTTCAAGTTCAAAGGATGAACAGTTTGATTTAGGTTTGAGTTTAATTTAGTTTGGTTGGTGATTGAAATTTATATTATTTTGGATTCTGATTGATTGAATCATGACAAAATCCAAGGTTTGATTGATTTGATTTGACTAAGTTTGATGAAGGATTTAGGTGAATTTTAATTGATTTGAGTTTTGAATTTTTGGTTTGAAGTTGATTTGAATTTATATTTCATTTATATGTGAATATAAATGAGAATATAAATGGGTGGAGAAAATTTGAATTTGATGATTTGATTGATTTGAAGGAGTTCATTAACTTGAAATAGTTTGGATTTGATGATTTGGATTTGATTTGAATTTATTTTTATATTTGAATTTATTTATATTGTGAATATTGAGAATAAAAGGTTATGAGAAATTGAATTTGAAGTGATTTTGACTGAAGGAGTTGATTTGGTTTTTGGATTGAGTTTGGATTTGAGTTGAATTTTTTGATTTGAATTTATATTTCATTTATTTGAATATAAAAGAATAAAATAGGTTATGAGAAAATTTTGAATTTGAAGTGATTTGATTTTTGAAGGAGTTCAAGAAAGATTTATTTGTTTTTTTTGATTGGATTTGATTGAGTTTTGAATTTGTTTTTATTTGAATTTATATTTCATTTATATTTGTGAATATAAATGAGAATATAAATGGGTTATGAAAATCTTTGAATTTGAAGTGATTTGAATTTGATTGTTAAGTCCATAAGATGAAATCAAAGGGCTTAGAAAAGATTTTGATTTGAATTCAATCATGATTTCAATCATTTGGAATTGATTCATGATTTGAGAAAATCAATTGAAGTTAATTGATAAGGTTTGATTTGAATTGATTGGAAATCAATTAGTTGGAATTGATTTGAGTTTGAAGTTAATTTGGAGTTTGACTTGAAAGAAGGAAGTAAGGATTTGGTTCAAGCTATGGTGGCAAGTTTTCTAACACCCTAAGGCATAACCTATTCCTATGGCTAACTCTTCTAAGTCTCTAAGAAGTGTGTTCACCTAATCACTAGAAGTGTCTTAAGACTAAGGAACTCTGTGTCTAAGAAGAGTCCTATGTCTAAGAAGAGAGTTGAGAGCTCATTCTAAAATGAGGTCAACAAAGTCAAAGTGTGGTGTGATACAAAATACACAATTGGTGAATCGAGATGATCAACAACATAACAATCACAAGCACCAAATAAAATGATCTACCCCAACCCGGTAGAAGGAATCAAGAGCTTAAGGTGACTCTCACTAAAGACATAAGAGAGTGAAGGAGGAATGTAATGAACCTTCCATGGAAAAGGTTCAAGTCATCGGAGATGAGGTTTGATTTGATTTGAGTCTCAAAGGAGAAATTTGATTGATTTGTTGATTTAGGATTTGATTCCATTGTGGGATGAAAATGAACTCCACTAGGGGAGCAACCACCATCCATCATGAGAAAGATTGTGAACCAATCGAGGGATTAAAATTTGAGATCCATGAACCAGAAAGACTTGATCTCATCGAGGAGAAGATTAAATTATTGTTTGATTAGTTTGTTTGTTTTGAGGTATTATTTGATTTGTTTGATTATTTTGTTTTGACCCAAGGAGAGGAGGTTGAATTTGTTTGATTTACCCATAGAGGTCATTGATTTATTTAAATTTTGAGATAATCCATTGGTTATGATGGATTGACCGAGTGGCCATGTTGGCTAGCTTAACTCAAATTTACCAATCCAAAGGGGCAATTTACCAACCACATAGTAGGACTATCCAACCAAAGGAGTTGCCTTTCGGTTTGTAATGGTCAAGTTAAGAAGAAAGCGTGGGGACTCACATCTTCCAAAATAAGGAACCACTGGGGTAATCGATTGCTTGTGCAACAAATCAAACCCCATCTATATTGAGTGAATGAGGGGACTTAAAAACCAAAGATAGTCAAGATTAATTTCATTTTTTAATTATTTTTGATGGATCCCATTGGTTTGTGATGGATCACCGAAAAGAGCCATTTTGGCCTTGGTCTAACTGATTTACCAATCCAAAGGGAGTAGCTTCCGGGGGAGAACTATCCAACCAAAGGGTGCCTCTTGCAATGACTAAATTTAGGAAGAAAGCAGGACTCACATCTTTCACTATAAAAAGACCATTGGGGTGACGCATTAACAAGGTAACATGTGAACTCTACCTAGGGTTGCCATTGGTTCAAATCATAAAGAATGCATAGACTTACATCTTCCAAAGCAAAATGACGGGTAACTGCTTGTGGCAAAATAGATTGAACCCGACCTAAGACTACAGAGAGTGCCACCAGGGACTTATCTCAAGTCAAGCTAGTCAAACAATTCCTATAGGAGTTCTCGACATTGCCCTAAAGATAGGATGCTGCTTGGGAAAGGGGCCACAGTTTGAATAATCCACAAGAGAAATAATTTGTTTTTTGTTTATTATTTATCTGGATGGTTTCAAGGGATCATACTAGAAGGAGCTTAGCCTAGACCTATCTCATTTACTAAACAAGGGAGAATCTGCATCCGAAACAAATTCTCCAACCACAGGTGGCTACTAGGGGACCGTCCAATCCAAAAGTAACCCGGGTAGTGTCTAAATGGCAAAGATGTGATCCAAATAGAGTGCCCAGAGAGGGGCACTAAGGGCTTTATCCAAAACTCGAGAAGATAATTTGCATAGGTATTTGGGCCAACTGGGAGAAAGGGGACTCACATCTACAAGAGTGGTGTATCCACCTGAGCCATCAAGATAGAACATCAACCAACCTAAGGTGCCCGTCTGGTTTGACAATAAGCCTAGAAGAAAGCGGACTCACATCCTCCTAGAACCGATTGGGATAGTCTATCTGCCTATTGTCCAACCTAGGGTGACAACGAGTGAATGCCACCGGGGACTTAAATCAACTCAAAAGTAGTCAAGAGGAAAGGAGCCTGGGGACTTATCCTAAACCTCAAATATACTCAACTACCTAGTGCATGGTTAGTTCAAGAAGAAAGCAGGGACTCACATCTTCTTAAACAAAATCAACATGAGTAGCTTACTGGTCAAGAAGTACCAAACTAACTCATGCTTTGGTTCAATGTCGTTAGAAGAAAGTGGGACTCACATCCTCCACAAGTGACCACTAGGGTGTGCAAGATGTCAACCTAGACCTAATGAGTGAGTATGGGTTTGCTCTCACATCAAAATAGCTTGAGACAAAAGATATGTGTTTGTTGTTATGTTTGTGTTTAAAGGGAATAGGATGCCTCTTAGGTTCTCTCACACCTATCCTAAACAGTTGGGGAATTTGATGAAATGGTGCCATGAATGGCAGTTACGATTCCACTAAGAAAATATGCCACTTGGGTTTACTTACACCTAACTTAGTTGTGCTAGTCAAAATATGATGCCTCTTGGGTTTTATCACACCTATTCTAGTAGCGCCAGAGAATTGTGTTTAATTATGTTTGTATTGTGAAAGAAGGATAGGATGCCTCTTGGGTTCTCTTACACCTATCTATCGTGGATTAATAAACAAACATGCTTGAATGAAGAGAAGATTTTGATGAATTGGAATGAAATTTTGTTCTTTTGATGATAATTATTTTCAAACATATTTTTATGGGTAATATTTCTTCAAATAGAGCCCATTAATTGGAAGCATTGGGTGTTCCCCTTTATAATCAATAAGCTAATAAGATCCTCCTTGGTAGGCCTTCTCTATGACAAAGGGTCTTCCCAAGTGGGTTCAAACTTGCCTCCCATCTTTTTGACGGGCAACAATTGGTCTCCTTAGAACTAAAACAAGTTCTCTACTTGAAAAGCTCTAGGGGCGGACTAGCTTGTTGTGAGCTTGAATCATTTTGGCTTTGTAACTCATGATTGGTCCATGCATTTCTCCTCCAAACCTTTGAGCTCTTCTAACAACTTGCATTCTATAATTGATTCTTGCCATTATTATCCTTAGTGATGGAGTTGAACTTCTAATGGTAGAATGACTTGACCCATAAACTAAGGAGCGAGGTAGATAGTTGGAGTTCATGTGTGATGTATGGCTACAAAGCTTCAACTAACTGCTCATGTCACTGTCGTTTGTTTTCATTAAGTATTTTTTTTAGTAATTGAATGAGAGTTTTATTGAATGCTTATGCTAGGCCATTTTCCCTGGGGTAGTAGATGGTAGAGTATCTCCAATCTATATCATATTTTTTGGTGAAGCTATTGATCTTGGTGTTCTTGAATGGAGTACCATTATCAAATATAATTTGTTGAGGCACCCCGAACCAATATACAATATGATTCCTAAAAAACTGGAGCACATGTTGAGCTATGACCTCTCTGAGTGGGATTGCCTCACCCACTTGGAAAAGTCGGTGGCTAAAGATGAATGACCCTTGGAAGAAGAAAGATCGATAGGACCCACAATGTTTGGTACCCCAACACTCAAATAGCCATGAGGCCAATGTAGGATGTAGAATATTGGGTGGTTGATGTAGGACCACACTATGTACCTAACAGTGATGACATCTTCTAGATACATCCATGTAGTCTGTAATCATCAAAGGCCAGTAGTATCCTTGTCTCTTGATCTTTACTTTCATCTTTGGACTAGATTGATACACTCGCATGACTGTACCTTGATCACAATCCTATGGGCTTGTTTTATCTGTAACCACATTTGATTGAAGGACCGTGGTACAAGGTGCCATCCATGAGAGCATATGAGAGAGCTCTCTGCCTCATCTGATGGGCTTGTGACTTCTCTTGAGATAGTTTTTTGGTGTTCAAGTAATCTATGAACGGTTGTTTCATATCTTGCTCCTTGTCCTTATTATCAACATCAACCTCCGCTTCAAGAGAAAGTCTCTCAATAAGTTCAATGTCAATAAGGGATATGACTTGTTTGTTTTGGACCCTTATTGATATGGACTCATCTTTCAGACATGCCAACTCTTTGGGAAGTTTGGCCAAAGCATCTGCTACTACATTCTCTCCTCGAGGAACCTTGTAGATAGTGACCTCAGGGATCTAGGTCAATTTTCATGGTGTACTCGTAGTAATGATGAAGCTTAGGTTTGAGAACCTTAAAGGATCCAACAATCTGATTGATGACCAACTGAGAATCCCCGTAGATATTGATTCTCTTGACACAAAATGTAATGGCTAAGTATAAACCAACAATCAACGCCTCATACTCGGCTTCATTGTTGGTGCAAGGATTGGAGAGATAGTATGAGATCTCATCACATCACGATATAGAGTTAAGAGAACTATTCTACTCCTTACCTTTCACGGAAGAGTATGGTTCTTCTCCTTTATGAAAGGAAGCACCATCAAAATACATGATTGTCAACCTCCCTAAGTTCATGATTTGTTCATCATGGAGATCATCACTAAGAGGAGAATCGTGAGGGTGGGTGTCTTTGCTAAGAATCGCTAGTGCTGTCCTTCTCACCGTGGAGTAATGTGATATCAAGCTGAGAGAATCATGGTGCCAAACAGATAGTTGGCGTGTCATGAGATCTTGGATTGGTTCTTGAAATCAAGTTCACCTTGAGAAAGCATATATGCATAATTTTGGGATGAAAAGATTAAAGCTAGGAAATATTTCTCAATAGGTGGATAGTTCACTTTAGTAGGGATTAGACGAGGGCTGAGGTAGTAGAGAGCACCCTCCTTCCCTTCGTCGTTGGTTTGGGCTAATAAAGCGCCAAGGGAGTCATCCAATGCAGTAGTGTAGAGGATGAGTGGCTACAGATGAGTACTAGAGCGGCTTCACCAAATACTGCTTGATATCTTCAAAGGCATGCTGGTACTTGTCATCCCACTTTAACTTGGCATCCTTTTTGATAAGTGCTAAAAATGGCTTACATATTCTCAATAGGTTGGAGATAAATCATCTTTGATATGCCAATAGCCCTGGGAAAGATCTGAGTTGAGTTAAACTTTTAGGTGGTGGAATTTCTAAGAGAGCTTTGATCTTTTATGGGTCTATTTCTATTCCTCAGTGTCAGACAATGAAACCAAGGAACTTCCCTAAAGCTACTTCGAATGCACACTTCAGGGGGTTCATTTTGAGGTTAAATTATCTTAACTGTTCGAAAACTACTCTCAAGTCAAAGAGATGGTCTTCCTTTTCTCTGCTTTTGACTACTAGATCATCAACATAGCATTCAACTTGATGATGAATGAGTTCATTGAAGATCCGAGTCATGGCGTTGGTATACATGTAAAGCGAAAGGCATGACCTTATAACAATAAATTCGATCGGGGTTTGAAAGCATTGTTTCTTTCATTATCTTGATTTGGTTATAGCGGATGACCCATCCATGAAGGAGAATACTGCATGAGATGAGCGATGTCCACCATTAATTCTGGTATAGGAAGAAAACTCATCCTTAGGACATGCCTTATTTAAGTCCACAAATATATGCTTTGGCCATTCTTTTCTTAGTATGATGGCTAACGGTAGGGTATTTTTTCCACTGAAACCAGCATTGATCT
Organism: Cymbidium sinense; assembly: GCA_021442155.1. Classification (NCBI taxonomy): domain Eukaryota; kingdom Viridiplantae; phylum Streptophyta; class Magnoliopsida; order Asparagales; family Orchidaceae; genus Cymbidium; species Cymbidium sinense. Next base: position 186,235,222 of record CM038218.1, on the reverse strand, counting down.
GTTTCTTGACTTTAGAAATGACTTGTTGTTCAATTTTTAATCCCATAAATCTAGGAGCCTGTTTGATAGGGTTAGCGTGGTTTATTAGTTATGGACTGCTATGAGATAATCAAGCATCTCTTTAGCTCCATGCGTCCTTAAACTCAATCAATAGCCTAAGTCATTGGTTTCTTCTTCATTCAAATGAACGATGTATGTCATGCATTTTCTTCCGTCGAGGTTGATTTTTTAAGCTTTGATGGATAGATTTCTTCTTCAAATTATGGTGATGCATCTTTGATTTGGAGATCATCTGGATCATCTGAAGTTTCTAAACACACATCCTCATAAGAGCTAGTGTGGTTTGAGAAGAACCTATCAAATTCCAGATGATTGGTAACAACTAAGAAGTAATCATCATCATCGACTGGAGCCACTATATCGAATCCTAGTCCTGATCTTGATTGTGCATCCCTGCCTCTGTTGTTCCACAACTTTTTGAAGTATTCTGATCTGTGTTTAGACCATATATAAGGAATCAAACCTTTCTTTGCAAGATTAAGGACACAAGTGCAATCAAAATTCCATTAATTCTTTATATGAATTATCCTCAAGTTCTACATTGGCTTGAGGATGATGATCCCAATAGGAATCTCTTTTGATACATGGAAGGGGGCTTCATTAACTACTAAACCTTCAACTTTTGAGTGAGGTTAGAGCTAAGGTTCCTAACTGTTGTAGTTTCACATAAGCTTGATTCAAATACAATCTTTCTTTGCTTGGAGGCCTGGTCTTCGTTCTCATTTCAGTGTCACCTCCATTGAAACCCACGAGGGGTTGGCTAGCTAATCACATGAGACTCATCTCGAGCTGGATTCAAGTCTATGTGAATAGTATGGGTACTCCTATGGATTGGAACATATCCCCTGTTGGCCGGCTGCTAACTAGGGGTCTTCCACCTCTGGAATTACCTATGCTTCTGCCTACTGGAGGTCAAGTCATCCTACCCATATGTCCATATGATGGAATGAACTGTGGGTGAAATGTGACATGCGGCTCTACTTCTTCCTTACTATCCTCTTCTCATTCACTTATATTTTCATTTTTCTTTTCTTCTTTTTTCTTTTGCATTTGAACTTTGAACAAGTTTACGAGAAAATGTATTTTTAGGAAGATAGTAAGTCGCATCTTTATATATCTCAATCTCTCTGATTGAAAATGCCTTTTCATATCCTTTGACACAATATTCAATTCCATTCATTTTGAACTTGATGCACTGATAGAGGGAGGATGGATTCATCTTGTTCTGATGTATCCATGGCCTATCGAGCAAAGCAATGAATGAAGTATTCGAATCAATGATATAGAACTTGGATTAAGTCTTCCAGTCATCTATTTCCAAAGGTAACACTATGGAAGCTAAAGCCCTCTTGCCTTCTACATTGAATCCTCTCAACATCATCCAATCTCCTCAGAGTGTAGAGATGCCAATCCTCAAGTAGGTAAGGGTCTTTAGACTCATAATGTTCATCGATGCACCTGGATCAATAAGAACCCTGGAGAGTCTGAATCTGCCCATGTCCACTATAATGTAGAGGGGACGATTGTGCTCTATGTCCCCCAGAAGATGGTCTTCATCTATGAAAGTGACTCCTTAGGCTTCTCTAGAATAATGTGCCTTCTCTCCAATAGCGGTCAGCTAAGTATATTTCTGGATCAAGAAGAGCCTTGATCAATGATTCCTTCATCTCTTTGGATAAGATAAGGGCATCATATATGCTTAACTTAGATGAAAACTTTCTTAGTTGAGAGAGAACATTATAATCCACTTTGTGCTGGTCTTCCACAAGCATATCCAAGGGTGGAGCATCCTGTGGAGGGGCTTCTCGATCATCTGAACCAATGACTTATTTCCCCTTATCTTGATGTGCTGCCCTAGGAGGTAGAACCTTGCCACTATGGAGGTTGACTTCGGTGATCTCTTGTGGCAGGTTAGTGGAAGGTTCTACCTGCTCGTCAGGCTCACCTACAGCTTCTCCTGTGGGACCCTCAGAATCAGATGATTCCAAGTCTATCTCAAGAGGTGAACTCATATTATTCAGAGAAGGAAAGTCCAACTCTAAATGAGAAAGAGGAAGATCAGAGTTATTATAATTATTGTTTAAACTTAGAGAGATTTTTAAAAGAGTAGAGTTAGACAACCCATCAGAAGTGACATAGATGTAATTCAAACTAGCTTTATTCCTTGATTTCTTAGATTTTGAAGGAGGTACATAGTAGAAATCTAGTAAAGTAAGTAGGGTGAGGGATTTGATGCCCTCATCCATTGATACAAGATGGCTACTAGAGCTAGCTGAAGTAGAGGTACTCATTGAAGTAGTAGTTGCAACTGTGGACTGGAGGTTAGGCTTGGTCAATGGTTGCGCTACTTGGCTATCCCGGGCTGGTTTGGGCTGCTGCTGCTGCTGAGCTCACCCTTTCTGCATGTTGTCTTTGGCAACTTGCAAACCTTCCTTGATGTTGGAGGTTTGAGCTGCCGCATCCACCTGGAAGGAAAGTTTCTTGATTTTTTATACTACCTTTTTAGAGGTTCGAGATAAGAAGATATCCTAACCTTCTTTGGTTTTGAGAGGATTGCAGTTATCCCCAAGGATTACCCTAATGGAACTGGATGGTTGTTCCACTAAGTATTCCTTTAGGATAACTATGGCTCCTGTCTTGAAGCTATGCTCAAGCCAGTCCTTGAATGTAAAACAATCCTCCAAAATATGACCTAGCATGTGGTGGTAGGGGCAACTGTTAGGATCCTTACTCTTGCCCACTTCCTCTGGCCTTCAAGGCTCGGGTAGCTGAAAGTCATGTTTCTTTAAGAGATTCTTAAATATTTTTCTAACTACCTTTCTCTTAAATGAATATGATTTATTTAGTTTATCTATAAGAGTAGGTGGATGGTAGTTACTTGGCAGCGGGTATGTGTATCGCTGCTGTGAATGTGGTTGGGAGAAGGCTGTGAAGGCTGTGGAGGTTCCTGTGGTGGCCGGTAGGATGGCCTCGGTGGTGGTAGAGGAGGTGGAAGAGATGGCTGTGGAGTTTGAGGTCTCTCATACTCTCTGGCTACTTCTCCTTCTATCATTACTCAGTTTCTTCTCATAAGCTTTCTGTGACTTTGACTTCATTGATTGATCCAAAAAAAGAAATTGTTTGGCTTCTCCTTATAAGCTAGCCGCCTTATTGATTAGCTTGTCAAATGTCTTGATGGTAAAACCTTTGAGCATGAAGGAGACTAGGCCATGGATATTCTTTAGTAGAATCTCAATGGCATTGTTGAATAGCTTGGTTTGTATTTCATACTCAAATTGCCATCGAGAATATAATCAATGAGGGACTCACCGGTGTTGTTGAGCCACAAAGAGATTACTACTGGTCACCCTTTGTGAGCTCCAAACCTCTTAATGAAAGTTGCTCAACTCGAAAGTCTTCATTGAACTGTTGGAAGTTCAACGTACCAATCAAATATGCCGCTAACTCGATGAAGAGGAAATAAAATCACTACCACCATGTTTAATAGCTAGCCCTGAAATGTGTTATGTGCTACCATGGGTTCTCGCTACCATCAAAGCTCTTGAAAGAAGGTGGCACAAAACTCTTAGGATACTGGATGACATCAAATTCCTCTAGGTAGGGTCTACCCTTTGGAACCGATGATCCTCCTCGGGTTTGCGCCAATGCTTCTCTCACATACTGCTCAACCATGAGTTTAATGTCCTTTTCTTGTGGTACTATCTACTACCTTCATATACAAGCTTGTGCTGCCCTGCTCTACCGGAGGTAAACTCTTAGGCTGATCCAAGACATGTAACAACTCAGGCTAACCTATTTCTATAATAATAAGATGCACTACTGGGGCTTGGTTCTGAAGTGCCAAGATTGCTACTAGCAAATCCTCAAACCTCTTCCCCATCCTATCAATTTGTTCATCCTTTTGATTTAGTTCAGGAGGGTCAGTAGGCTATATCATCATACTTTAGCATCACCTTCCAAATTTTGTCATGAAGGAGAGAACCCATCCACCATGTACTCTCAATCCTCTAATAGATCATCTTCATTTGGATCAAAGACCTTCTCCTCCTTTAAAGACCATATCTAAGATCTCCTTCTTCTCTCACTAGATCTTGGGCTACAATATCATCAACGTCGCATGGGCACAAATGATCATGGTGGTAGTAGGATCACTTGTCATGAACAAAGACATCTAACCTCTTGTTGGATAGCTAACCAGGCTATGCTCACTAGAAGAAAGATGCTCTCATCTAGATCTAGATGGAGTAGTACTAGGAGGATCTATGGCCATGGGATGGTGCTCTCTCCTCCTCCTTGCTCACGCTATCTCCATAACTTGTTGGTGGTGGTGATGGACAATGCTCACGAGGTGCCATTCCCTCTTCACCACAAGGGTAGGAGTCAGGTGGGAGAGCTCGACCTTGCCAGTCGGTGTAGATGGAATGGGATCTCTTGGCCGTAGTTGGATCACCGGCTCTCTTCTCCCCTATGCATCCTTTGGCCTTTGAGAGCATGGATAATGGAACTGTGGGAGATGGTGGGCGTGGAGCAGAGTGGTGTGGTGGAGGCACCACCGACTCTCTCTAGGTAGGAGCTCCTCTCCTGTGGTGGGTAGTACGTGTCAGTAAAATGCTATCAGAATGACCAACGTGGGTAGTGAGCCAATCAGGAAAGTCCACAAGGGGGTACGACTTTGCATACCTCGCCTCTCTCACTAGTGACCTGTCTTGTACGAGCCTCCCGGCCCTCTCTATTTTATGTGTGCCGCTTGTGAAATGATAGATAAATTAAAGCGAGCCCGACTTTGAGTCCATAAACTCACTACTCACGTATGCTCATCTCATTATACGGCCTTCTCCTACTGTTGATAGGAGCCTCAGAGTGAATTGCAGGTGGAGGGAAAATTGAAATCCTCCTAATATCTTCCTCTCCATGATCGGATAGGGGTGAAACTTGTTCTGATAAGAGGAGTATCTTGAAACTCTCCTCTCAGGAACGCCTCTAGCTCCTTGGCTATGTGATCGTGAAGTCGCTTGATCTTGTAGCACCAGTTATGGCACTGAGTCCTGCTAGGAAGGGCAGCAAGAGAACTAGACCCAACCTCATAGGTGGGGGAGACTATCCCCGAGATAGGGTAGCCTTCCCCGGAAGGAGTGGGTGCTAGCCCATACTAGAGAAAAGGGAAACCATTGGCGACATTGGAACACTGGAGCTGCTACAACCTTCCTCTTAGTGAGGGAAACTCTCGATGGCATCTCTACGATGATGACTGTCCGGTCACCACACTCCTACTGACTATTGTGAGGGTGGTCCTCTCACAAGTGATCTTGGCCCCCTCAAAACCTCAGCCAAAATGAATGAGGTGGGAGAAGTCAGACTGTGGGAGGCTGGCCCGATCTAAGGCCAAATCCATCCTAAAAGGAAATGTAAACATGTACTTTTGAGCTGCCATTGAAATTGAACTAAACTGACTGAAAGTCTGCAATGTTGGAAAACAAACTTGAATTAGATTTATGCTTTAATTTGACTTTTGAATTTTGATTTTAGAATTTTGAACCCACACTCAACAATTTGAATATGTTAAGTGGGGCTTTTTGATTTTGGAGAGAGATTTTGAATTTAGAATTGGAGAGGAAATTTTTGAATATGGAATCCATTTTCAATAAATTTGTGTATGTTGAAAATGGGTTCAAATATTTTGAAGAGATTGATGCTTCCATTGGTTCATATTTGAATTTAATTTTTTTGATTGTTTGGGGGCTCTTCTTTTAACAAATTTGAGTATGTTAAAGTAAAGGGTCAATTTGATTTTATTTTGATTTATGATTTTGGAGTTTACTCACTTAGCAAATTTGGGTATGCTAGGTGAGGTGTTTGAAAATAATTTTTTTCTTTTGTTTGCTTATTTATGAATTATGTGTGAATTTGAGAATGAAATATTTATTTAGAAAATTTGGGTATGCTAAATAAAGTCCAAGTGTTTTGTTATTTTTAAAAAGAGGATCTTTACTTAGCAAATTTAGGTATGCTAAATAGAGGATCCTAATGTGTTTTGTTTTGATGATTCTAAAAAGAGGATTCTTAGCAAGTTTAAGTATGCTAAATAAATTCAAATATGTTTTGTGTTTTGATTTTTGAAAAGAGGATTTTTTACTTAGCAATTTTAGGTATACTAAATAAATGATCCATATGTGTTTTATTTTGATGATTTTGAAAAGAAGATTCTTAGCAAATTTAGGTATGCTAAAGAAATCCAAATGTGTTTCATATTTTTATTTTTGAAAAGAGGATTCTTTACTTAGCAAATTTAGGTATGCTAAATAAAGGATCCATATATGTTTTGTTTTGATGATTTCGAAAAGAGGATTCTTAGAAAATTTAGATATGCTAAAGAAATCCAAATGTGTTTCATATTTTGATTTTTGAAAAGAGATTCTTCACTTAGCAAATTTAGGTATGCAAAATAAAGGATCCATGTGTTTCATATTTTGATTTTGAAAAGAGGATTCTTTTGTTAGCAAATTTAGGCATGCTAAATAAAGGAAATCAAATGTGTTTCATATTTTTTTTTTGAAAAGAGGACTCTTTACTTAGTAATTTTAGGTATTGTGATGAAAATTTTATCTTCTCTCTTCATCTATCTTCTTTTTTGGAAAAAAATAAATGAAGAATAAAGATAACACTTTCTTGTGTTGGATTTTTGAAAATGTTTTATTTGATGAACAACATTGAGGAATGATGTATTCTAAAGAGAAGAATCCATCATAGACTTTCATTAATAAGGACTTTGTGATTTTATATACGAGATTCTTTTACTTTATAAAAGTAAATTGGGTTTATTTTAAACTAAGTTCATTAAGATATGGAGGCAAGAAGTTAATTACATGGAATAAGATTTTGAAATACTCATTTAAGGTAAATGATCATTTAATAAATATTTCAAAGATAGAATTTTCAATCAATTGATTTATTTTTTGATCAAGTGGGATTGATTAAGGAGAGCTATTATCAAAACCAAAAAGAGATGGATGCTTATGATACTAGGAAATAATAAGCATCTATCTATTTGGGCTTTACATTTTGAAGTTGAGGGAATTTGTTTAGTTGAATTTTTTAGAAATTTACAATTTCACAACACAAGATCATGGATATGCTAAGGGTGAGGATTTATGCAAAAGGGAAGTAACAACCTATGAACCTAAATATGGGAGCTTTGAAAGCTTGACCAAAATCTAAGGAAAATGGACATATGGTTTACCTAAGAGAGGATAAACCACCCATTGTGAACTTACAAGCAGGGTGGCCAATAACTCCTGATTTTAAATACATGTAGGCAAGTTTTATGCTTTTGTAAGATAGCTAGGTTGTTATTTGTTTAGAAAGAGACTAAGTCCTTAAACACACTCTCTAAGAGACTAGATCATGTAGGGCATGAATAAATGACTAATATAATGCAAATTTTTGTTATATTTTATTTTCATTTTTTGGACAATTTATTTAATTGAATATGTGATTCTATATGAGCATTGGTGGGCCAAAATCAACAAGAAGGAGGTGTGTTTCCATGGCTCTCAAAGGTCAAGCCAAGTTCCACGACAAAGGTGGAAGCCCTCCATAAGCTAGAGTGAAGCAAGATGCTTTTATGCATGATACATAAACATCACAGGGGTTGCTAAATCTTTTATCTTGATTTACTTTAAATTTAAGTGATTGAGTTATTTATTTTGATTTTGAGTTGATTAATTTAATAGAAAATTATTTTTCTAAGAGCCTAATCCACCATTCATCAAACAAGGAAGAAACTAGAAAATATATATCTTAATACACTAAAACAAACATCAATTTATGAAGCTAGCACAAAAGAATAAGAGGTCTTTTGTGGTCCTGACAAACTAAGAAATTGGGTAGAAGATACTTATAGAACCATTATAAATGAATTAATTATAATAAAAAAAGAATTCATGTTATGGGGGGTCTTCATTCTTCATTTCTTTCTTCTTTCTTCTTTTGGTTGGTTGGGGAATGGTTGCTAAGGCTTCACATGGTGCATAAGACTTGATCTTATGACCAATGCTCATCCTAATCCCCCATAACATCCATTCTAAATCCTAATTATAAAAATTACATGAAAATGGAAAAAAAATCAACTAAACATAAAATAGAGATTAGCTAAACACACACATCCCAAGCATGTATATGAATAATTTGGACTTAGCACCCACACATGGGTAACCAAGTCCACATATTTTGGATTATGCTTGGGGGTATAAGCAACCAAAAGTAATATTTTATACAACACTCCCAAGCAATACATAAGATTTAGATCATACCATTAGTGTATGCATACACCTTAACATCCATTGCATCACATCATAAAATAAAATCAAATCAAACCATGCACCATAACATAGGCTAGAAATGGTGACTTAGCTAATGTGTGTGCCATTTAAGGCTTGTGTGTGTCTTAAATACTTTAAGGTTAAGATTTTCTAAGTGTGAAAGGGTTCAACTTAGAGGGTGGTTTTATTTAAGTGATTTAGTTGATTTTTATAAATTTTATTTGATGATTTGATTTAGTTTGAATGAACCTACACTTAATTACTAAATATGGTAAAGAGAGGAAAAGAGAACAAAAATTTTCTTTCCTCCTTAATTCTAAGGTAGATCCATTATGATTTTCTTTAGCAAATATTTTATTATGTGTTTTTAATCCCAAATTTAGATTTTAAATAAACCTATTCAATAAGAAAGACATTTTAAGATTAATTAAGTGAATTACTATCACATAACACACAACCATTTATTTCTTTCCAATGTGTATATCATGCATGAAATGATCCTAAGCATATCTACAAATAAATATTTAGCACACCTTAATGATGAATGCTAAGGGATGTTACTTAAGAAAATTTGGATGCTTCATGATGCATGATTTTGTTAAGTAGAATAGAGGATTCTTTTATCCATTAATCAAATGCACATTTTACATGTATGAAAGACATAAGTGAGTACGTTTATTTTTTTACACCGTCTAAGGTATAGACCTACTTGGGGCTACTTAAAGTCTCACAACTCGAGATGTCCAGACTAATATACCACTTTTTCTTAAATGTGTGCATGTATAAAAGCAAATGAATGGATGAAGAATCATGCAAAAGGTTTATGTTAATTTATTTGATTTTGGTTGTTTAATTTATATGTAATGTGAAGATCCTTCTTAAAGGTTAACATAGGAATGAATAGGAATGGATTCAAGCAAGTGTTGTGTTCTTTTCAAATGAACTATACACTTTACAAATATGATTCAAAACTATTTTAAAAGAGAAGAGAAGGAAAAGTCACATAATGCACATCTTATGTTATACTCACATGCAAGCTTATAAGTAATTATAAGTAGCATACCTTTCATTTGTCATCTTTGATTTATAGTTTTTAAAAATTTTGGATTTAATAGTGATAAATTCATATTCTTACTTTAGCTAAAACATGCAATTTGACATAAAGGAAACATTTCATTTTAATTTATTTTTTAAAAGACATGAATGCATGATTTTATATGACATATACCATTTAGCATGCTTGGAAAGAAATAACATGATGTAATCATGTAATTTCATTCACATTAATTAATTTCTAAAGATAATCCTATGGAATAAGACCATTTAAAGTGAATCAAGGTTGTTTAAAAAGATTTTTATTTTAATTTTGAGTTTGATTTGGTTTTAGAAAATGTGAAAAGGTTAGCAGGTCTTAATCCATCTCCCACATATGTGTGTAGTTTTAGTTTAATTTTTAGAACCATTAGATTGATTTTATATTTTTCTTAGGTTAAGGTGTGAATTAAGTTCATTAATTACCCATTACCTAAACCTCCTTAATATAATTAACCTAATAATTATGAGCCAGTATATGATATGTAAACATTGAATTTAAATCAACAATACACCCTAAAAAAGAATGGGCCTAATGCAATTGACTTACAATTATTGATTAATTAAGCTAAAGTGTTTAATTAAGTACTTCCATAACCTTCCTACACATGTGGGTTAGAAATAATTTCTTTAAATTTACCTTAGGCTTTTGAAAAGGATCTACCCAAAGAAGGATTGATTAAGTTTTGATTTTAGATGTTTGATTAAGCTAATTAAGAAGATCATTAGTTTTAATTTTAGGTTTGGATTATGGAAGAAAGGGGTTTAGAAAGCTTAATATCCCAAAATTATTTCATAAACATCCTAACCACTTAAATAATGTTTAATTATCTTAATTAGTCATTAAAACTATTCACATGCTTATTATATTAAGAGAGTGATTAGATTTCTTTGATTTCCTAATTAACTCATTAATAAATTTCATGAAAATTAGTGAGGCGAAGTTATCCAAATAAGAGATGGGAATTAATTAATTAAATGGTTTGTAATTATGGTTATTAATTTTAAATAATGGTCCTGATTCAAGGAGCCCTCATTTAGATCATTCCTCTAATTGATCAAGCTCATTGAGCTGATTGGTGATTGAGCACAACATAGAGCGAGAAACACATCCATAGTGGAATTACTTGGGTTTTCACAGGGAAAGATTCTATTCTTAGCTTTTGAAGACCTCATTGGGCTATCCTTTGGTGCTTATAGGTAGCTTCATCTAACAAGCCACATTGAAGGTTTGAATGATGAAGAGCTCCCTTCAAATGGCTTTGGTCTGCTTCCTCCCTTTGGCTTGCTTGGGATTTGATTTGGGTGAAAGATTGGGTCCTCATGGTGCTTGCAGAGGAATTGAACTTCATAGATTGGCTAAGTTGGAATCTCCTTAGCCTCTTGTTGGAGGCAAGCGATAAATGGAGAATTAATTGAGCTTGGGTTGGGAGAGCTTGGAAATGCTTCCTCTTCAAGACAAAATCTGTCAATTGGAATCAAATTAGAGGAGTATATCTCCCCATCAGATGAAGGGAGATCCTTTGCCATGGATCAATGATGAGATGGAATGGGTTTTTTTAGGCTGTTGACTTCACATGGTTTGATTTTGGCAAAGTAGTGGGTTTATGTGTTAAATGAGGGTATGGGGTGATTCCATATGCTATTTTCCATTAGGTGGTCAATTTTGGCCTTGGCTTAGGTTTGGTTGACCCAAATCAATTGGGTCATGTGCACCACACTCATTAGTGTCCATTTGGTCCACTAAGAGGGTGCCAAGTGGCCGCGAAAAGGATTTGACTAAATTCCAAGTGGAATTGGCCATAGGTTACCTCATGTTGATTTTGGCTTGATTTGACCTTTTAGGTCATGGTCAATTGGGCAAGGTTGGGTCTAGTTTGCCAATTGAGGCTTTGGTCAAGTTCAACAAGTGATTTAGAATTTACTTGATTTGGCTTAGATCAAGATTTGACCCATTTTAATTTTTTTGGTCAAGTTGGGTCAACTTGGGTCAAGTGGCCAATTGGGCTAGGTTTGACTCAATTGATGGCTTGTCATGTTCAATCATTAATCATAAACTGGTTTAGATCAATAGTTTCAATCAATTTGGCCTATGATGGATTTTTGCTAGTTTGGGTTTCATTTGGGTTTAGTGTTGACTTGGTCAAAGGCTAAGTTTGACTTGGTTTGACTCATTTTGAGTGATTGATCATCTTATGATGATTGCTCAATAATGGAGCTTGATAGCTTGATTCAATCCAATTTGGGATTAGAATTTGGCTCAAGGTACCTAGGACACTTTGGGTCAAGTGAGCCTAAGTGTTAATTGAACAAAATTGATTCAAGATTTGAACTCACATATGGACTTATTATTGAAATATAAATCCATTTATAAGTGATTTGGAGTCAAATGGATTTTGATTCATTTGACAATTTCAAGTTCAAAGAATGAACATGGGTTTGATTTGGGTTTGAATTTTTGGTGGTTTTTGGTTTGATGATTGAAGTTGTGTTTATATTTGGATTCATGATTGATTGATTGAATCATGGAGAAAATCAAGGGTTTGGATTGATTTGAGTTTGATTTGGCTAAGTTCAATTTGACTTTGAAGGGTATAGGTTTTAAGTTTAGGGCTTGAGTTTTGGATTTAGTTTAATCATTTGAATTTATATTTATGAAAATGAAATATAAATGTTATGAAATCTTGAGTTTGAATTTTGGATTTGATTTGGATAATTCCATAAGATGAAATTAAAGTGACTTAGGAAAGATTTTAGATTTGGACTTGAGTTTTGATTTGGTTTGATCATTTGAATTTATATCTCATTTATATTTGTGATAAATGAGAATATAAATGGGAGAAAATCTCTTGAGTTTGAATTGATTTGATTTAAGCTAAGTCCATAAAATGAAATCAAAGTGACTTAGGAAAGATTTTAGATTTGGACTTGAGTTTTGGATTTGGTTTTGATAATTTGGAATTGATTCATGATTTGAGAAAATCTATTGAAATGAATTTAAGGTTTATTTGAATTGAATTGACTTGATTTTGGCGATTTGGTTGGGTTTAAGTTGAAAGAAGAGTGAGGATTTGGTTCAAGCTATAGGGTAGGCAAGTTTTAGGCATGATCTATTTGGCTAACTCTTCTAAGTTTCTATTGGGTGAGCATTCACTCACTAGAAGTGTCTTAAGACTAAGGAACTCTAGTGTCTAAGAGGAGTTATAAGATGGAGGTTGAGCTCCTTAAAATGTGATCAACAAAGGTGCCCAATAGGTGTGGTGTGACAGGACTTGCATGTATTAGTGTTGGAGATGACCAATGCCAAATGATCCCGAGCACTAAAAAAATGATCTACCAACCCAGTAAGGAATCAGAGCTTAGTGCAATGTGATCTCTACTCATGTCAACAACATAGAGTGAAGGAGGATCCTTTGAGTATGAACTCTCCACTAGGGAAAGAGGTTCAAGTCATCCACTGGGGGATGAAAGGTTTGATCTGATTTGCATCTCGCTGAGAAGAAATTTGATTTATTTTGTTGATTTATGATTTAGTGTTCCACCAGGGATGAAAAAGTGAACTCCCTACTAAGGGAGCAAGTTCAAGTCATCCATTAGGGAGAAGAGGTTATGAAATCATTGAGTAGAATTCAAGATTCTGAAACCAAAGACTTGCATCTCACGAGGAGAAGCGATTTGATTAAATTTGATTGATTTGATTGTTTGATTTGACTCCCAGGAGGAGGGTTGAATTTGTTTAAATTTTCATTGGGAGGTTGATTTATTTATTTTTTAAATTTTGAGATGAATGCTATTGATTTGCGGGATGCGAAGAGTAGCCATGTTATTTAGGTCTAACTCATAATTACCAATATAAAGGGGTAGTCTACCAACCACATAGTAGGACTATCCAACCAAAGGAGTTTCCTTTCAATTTGCAATGGTCAAGTTAAGAAGAAAGTGTGGAGACTCACATCTTCCAAAATAAGAAACTACTGGGGTGATCAGTTGCTTGACAAATTAACCCAACACTATTGAGTGAAAGCCACTTGGGGATTTAAATCAGCTCAAATATAGTCAAGATTAATTTTATTTTTAATTTATTTTTGATGGATCCCATCGATTTGTGATGGACTGCGCTGAGTAGGGGTCATGCTGGCCTTGGTCTAACACAGATTTACCAATCCAAAGGGAGTAGTTTCCCAGTCGAGGGGAGAACTATCCAACTAAAGGGGTGCCTTTCGATTTGCAGTGGTTAATTTAGGGAAGAAAGCTTGGAGACTCACATCTTTCAGAAGAAAGAAAGGTGATTAGCGGTAACATGTCAGAGGGCTAATCATTCTGATCATGAGAGAGAGAATGTAGTACATTTTCCAAGAGAAATGACTAGGGGTAATCTACTTGTGGCAAATAGATTGAACCCTAAGGCGATTGGAGAGTGCCAACCGACTTATCTCTACTAAAATAGTGAGGCAATTCCTATAGAGTTTCTACAACGCCTAAATATATGATTCTTGCTTGGGAAAAGGGCCACTGAGGGCTAGAATTCTTAATCCACAAGTGAAATGATTTCTTTATTTTGTTTAGTTTGTTTATCATGGACCCTATTAGTTTGTGAGGGATCATACTGAGAAGGAACTCATATCGCCTAGACCTATCTTAGTTTAAATAAAGGGAGAATCCATCCGTTGGGAACTTTAGCCAGGGTGGCTCCTGGAAAGGGGATCAATCCAAGAGTAACTTGGGTAGTGTCTAAATGGGGTTATAAAAGATGTGATCCAAATATAATGCCCTCATGGAAAGGGGCCGCTAAGGGCTTTATCCAAAACCCTGGAGAAGATAATTTGCATAGGTATTCGGTGGCCAACTCAGGGGGAAAGCATGGGGACTCACATTTGCCAAGAGTGGTGTATCCACCGGGTGAGTTGCTGTTAACACAGAGAATATCAACCAACCTAAGGTGCCCATCGGTTTACGATAATCAGCCTATGAAGAAAGCATCGGTGACTCACATCCTCTGAGCGATTGTCGAGATAGTCTATCTTGACAGGTGCTATCCTAGAGTGACTACTGAGTGAATGCCACTAGGGGATTTATATCAACTCAAAAGTAGTCAAGAGGAAAGGAGCCTCTGGGGGACTTATCCTAAACCTCAAATATGCTCAACCTAGTCAGTGCATGGTGGTTGGTTCAGAAAGAAACCACAGGGACTCACATCTTCTTAAATAAAATCAACATGAGGTAGCTTGCTGGCTAGGCAGTAAGGCCTACCAAACTAACAAGGCGCTCGTTGGTTTGCAATAGTCAAGTCAGAAAGAAAGTGCGGGGACTCACATCCGCCAGACAAGTGACCACTGAGGTGATGTACTAGCAAGGTAGCATATCAGCCTGACCTAGAGCAGCTAATAAGTGAGTGCCACGGGAGGCTTGCTCTCACATCATTTGAGATAAAGATATTTTTATTTTTTGTGCTTGTTTGTGTTTAAGAATAGGGCACCTTTCTTCTCACCTACCTAAACGCGGGAAATTTGATGAAATGGTGCCGCAAAGGTGGTTGTGATCCCTCAAGAAAGGATTCTCTCACTAACAGTTGATAATGAAATAGATGCCTCTTGGGTTCTCTCACACCTATTCTAGTAGAAAAGGAATTGTGTTCAATTATGTTGTGTTGTGAAAGAAGGATAGATGGGTTCTCTTACATACAACACAAAAATTCGTGGTGGATTCGCAAGATAAGCAAACAACACTTCTACTAAAGAAAAGATTTTGATGAATTGGAATGAAATTTTGTTCTTTTAATGATAATTATTTTGAAACATGTTTATATGGGTAATATTCTTCAAATAAAGCCCATTAATTGGAAGCATCGAGTGTTCCCCTTTACAATCAATAAGCTGATAAGATCCTCCTTGATAGGCCTTCTCTATGACAAAAGGGCCTTCCTGAGTGGGTTCAAATGTGCCTCCCATATTTTGACAGGCAAAAATTGGTCTCCTTAGAACTAAAACAAGCTCTCCTACTTGAAAAGCTCTAAGGCGGACCAGCTTGTTGTGAGCATGAATCATTTTGGCTTTGTATAACTCGAGGTTCTGGCATGCCTATAGGTGTCTCTCCTCTAAACCTCCAAGCTCTTTTAATCGCAACTTGGCATTCTACTCTATAGTGATTTGACTACCCATTGCTATCCTTAATGATGGGAGATGAACTTCTAATGGTAGAATGGCTTCAGATCCATACACTAAAGAGAACGGGGTAGATCAAGTTGGAGTTACATGTGGTATGATGCCCAAAACTTCAACTTATGCCACTATCATTTGTTGTCATCAAGTGTCTTCTTCAGTATATGAATGAGAGTTTTGTTGAATGCTTATGCTAGGCCATTTGGCGGGGTAATAAATGGTGGAGTATCTCTAATCTATACCGTGTCTTCTAGGGAAGCTGTTGATCTTGGTGCTCTTGAATGCAGTACCATTATTGGATATAATTCATCGAGGCACCCCAAACCTATATATGATATGGTTCCTAAAAAACTAGAGCACATGCTGAGCTGTGACCTCTCTGAGTGGGATTGCCTCCGCCCACTTGGATAGGTATTCTGTGGCAGCTAAGATGTATCGATGACCTTTGGAAGAAGAAGGATCGATATGACCCAAAATATCGGTACCCCAACACTGAAATGGCTATGAGGCCAATGTAGGATATAGAATATTGGGTGGTTGATGTAGGACCACACCGTGTACCTGACACTGATGGCATCTCTTGGCCACATTCATGCAGTCTGTAATCATCGAAGGCCAGTAGTAACCTAGTCTCTTTACCTTTACTTTCATCTTCAGACTAGATTGATGCACTCTGCATAGACCTGAATGTACCTTGATCATGATCTTACGAGCTTCGTGTTTGTCTAAACAATGTAACCATATTTGATCGAAAGACCGTTGATACAAGGTACCATCCACGAGAGCATATGAGAGAGTACTCTATTTCATCTGATGGGCTTGTGATTTCTCTTGAGGTAGTTTACCGGTGTTCAAGTAATCTATAAATGGTTGCCTCCAATCCAGCTCCTCATCTTTATTGGCAACGTCAACCTCCTTTTCAAGGCAAAGTCTTTTGACAAGTTTAGTGTCAATAAGGGATATGACTTGTCTATTTTAGACCCTTATTAAAATGGTCTCATCTTTCGGACATGCCAATTCTTTGACAAGTTTGGCCAAAGCATATGCTACTGTGTTCTCTCCCTGAGGGACTTTGTAGATGGTGACCTCAGGAATTTGGGCAAATAGCTTTATGGTATACTCATGGTAATGATGAAGCTTAGGTTTGAGAACCTTGTAGGATCCAATATCTAGTTGATGACCAACTGAGAATCCTTGTAGATGTTGATGCTCTTGACACAAACCATAATGGCTAACTCTAGACTAGCAATCAAAGCCTCATACTCAGCTTCATTGTTGGTGCAGGGATTGGAGAGATAGTATGAGAATCTCATCACATCACGGTCTGGAGTTAAGAGAACTATCCCTACCCCTGTCTTTTCTGGAAGAGTAGATCATGGTTCTCCTTTATTAAAGAAAGTCGCACCATAAAAATACATCTCCCAATGGTGATTTTCAACCTCCCCTAAGTTCATGATTTGTTCTTCAGGGAGATCATCACCGGGGTCTGACAAGTGTGCTACTAAGAAATTCATTAGTGCTTGTCCTTTTATCGCATGGAGGGGTACGAATGTGATATCAAACTACAAGAGAATCATGGACCAATGTGCCAAACATTCAGATTGTGTTGGCTGTGTCATGAGATACTACTATGGATTGGTTCTGGAAATCAAGTTCACCTTATGAGAAAGCATATAGTGCCATAGGCTTTGGGATGCAAAGATTAAAGCTAGGCAATGTTTCTCAATAGGTGGGTAGTTTGCTTCAGCAGGGATCGACGATGGATGAGGTAGTAGAGAGCACTCTCCTTCCCATCATCATTGGCTTCGGCTAATAAAGTGTCAAGGGAGTCATCCAATGCAGCAGTGTAGAGGATGAGTGGCTGCGGATAGGCTAGCTGGCTTCACCAAATACTGCTTGATATCTTCAAAGGCATGCTGACACTTATCATCCCACTTGAACATGGTATCCTTTTTGACAAGTATTGAAAATGGTTTGCATGTTCGTGATAGATTGGAGATAAAGCATCTTAGATATGCTAACCGCCCTTGGAAAGATCTGAGTTGAGTTAAACTTTTAGGTGGTGGCATTTCTAAGATAGCTTTGATCTTTTTTGGATCTATTTTTATTCCCAGGTGTCAGACAACAAACCTAAGGAACTTCTCTAAAGCTACTCTGAATGCACACTTTAAGGGTTCATTTTGAGATTATATTATCTTAAACATTCAAAAACTACTCTCAAGTCAAAGAGATGGTCTTCCTTTTCTTTGCTCTTAACTAGTAGATCATCAACATAACATTCAACTTAATGATGAATGAGTTCATTGAAGATCTGAGTCATGACCCATTGGTATGTAGTGCCGACATTTTAAGGCCGAAGGGCATGACCTTATAACTATAGATTCTGATTAGAATTCAAAAAGCAATGTTTCTTTCATCCTCGAGGGCCATCTTGATTTGGTTGTAGCCAGATGACCCATCCATGAAGGAGAATACTGCATAAGATGAGGCAATGTCCACTATTAATTCTAGTATAAGAAGAGAAAACTCATCCTTAGGACATGCCTTATTTAAGTCTCTTAAATCGACACATATGCGAATTTGGCCATTCCTTTTCTTAATTGGCATGACACTGGCTAACCAGGTAGGATATTTTCTTCCTTGATGAGTCAACATTGATCAATTTCTTGACCTCAAAAATGACCTATTGTTGATTTCTAATTGTATGTGTCTAGGAGCTTGCTTGATAGGGTTATTGTTAGGATCTATTGCTAGTTTGTGGACTGCTATGTCAGGAGGTAATTCGGGCATCTCTTCATAAATCCATGCAAAGCAGTCCTTAAACTCAATCAATAGCCTAACTAAGTCATTGATTTCTTCTTCATTCAACAACAAACTGATGTATGTTAGGTGTGAATTTTCTTCTATCCCGAGATTGATTTCTTTAAGCTTGTTGATTGTTGAATGGATCTCCTTTTCAAATTATGACACTGCATCTTTGATTTGGAGATCATTTGGATCGTCTGAAGTTTCTCAATGTACTTCCTCAAAAGAGTTGGTATGGTTTGAGAAGAACCTATCAGTCGGATGATTGGTAACAATAAGCGGTAATCATCATCATCGTTGGACCTTTGTAGAATCCTAGTCCTGATCTTGATTGTGCATCTCTACCTCTATTGTTTCACAGCTTTTTGAAGTATTCTGACCTGTGCTTAGACCATGTATAAGGAATCAAACCTTTCTTTGCAAGATTAAGAACACAAGGCGAGTACCAATCAAAAGGCAATTCCATTAATTTGTTATATGATTTATCCTCAAGTTCTACATCAACTTTAGGTCTTGAGGATGATGATCCCAAAAGAATCTCTTCGGCTTTGCATCAATGGAATACTTAGGGGCTTCCTTAACTATTAAACCTTCAACTTTTTGAGAGGAAAGTGAGGTTAGAGCTAAGATTCCTAACTACTGCTTGATAGTTTCACATAAATTTGATTCGAATACATTCGTACTTTACTTGGAGACATATTTTTCATTGCTATCTAGCTTGAGTGTCATCCCTAATGAAACCCACTAAGAGGGGTTGGCTGGTGTACTAATCACATGAGACTCGTCCTCCGAGCTAGATTTCAAGTCTATGTGAGTAGTAGGGGGTACTCCTCTGAACTGAAACATAACCCCTATTTGCTGGCTGCCAACCAGGGTTCTTCCACCTCTAGAACTACCTCTATGCCTACCTCTACCTCTACCTAGTGGAGGTCGAGTCATCTTACCCATGTGTCCATATGATGGAATGAATTATGGGTGGAATGTGACATGTGACTCTACTTCTCCCTTGATGTCCTCTTCTCGTTCACTTGAACTTTCTTTTTTCTTTTACTTTTTTCTTTACTTGTTTTTCTTTTCCTTTTGCATTTGAATTTTTATCAAGTTCATGAGAAAAGATATTTTGAGAAAGATAGTAGGTCACATCTTCATATATCTCAATCTCTCAGCCTGAAAATAACTTTTCATCACCTTTGACATAGTACTCGATCCCGTAATTCCATAACTTGATGCACTGATGTAGGGAGGATGGAATCATTTTGTTTTGATTTATCCATGGCCTACCGAGCGAAGCAGTGAACGAAGTATTCGAATCAATTATGTAGAATTTTTCTTTAGCGTTCCAATCACTTATCTCAAAGGTAACATTATGGAACCTAAATCCCTCTCACCTTGTTCATTGAATCCTCTCAATATCATCGGATCTCCTCGGAGCATAGAGATGTCAATCCTCAAGTAGGCAAGGGTCTTTATACTCATAATGTTCACTGATGCACCTGGATCAATAAGAACCCTAGAGAGTCTAAATCTACCCATATCCACTATAATATAGAGGGGACGGTTGTGCTCCATGTCCCGTAGAAGAAGGTCTTCATCTATGATAGTGACTCCTTGGGCTTCTCTGGAATAATGTGCCTCCTCTCCAACAATGATCAGCTGAGCTAAGCATATTTTTGGATCAAGAAGAGCCTTGATTAATGATTCCCTCATCTCTTTAGATAAGATGAGGGCATCATATAACTTAGACAACTTTCTTAGGTGAGAGGACATTTTAATCCACTCAGGCTGATCCTCCATAAGCATATCCAAGGGTGGAGCATCCTGTGGAGGGGGTTCTCGATCATCTGAACCAATGACTTATTTCCCTTTATCTTGAGGTGCTGCCATAGGAGGTAGAACCTTACCACTACAAAGGTTGACTTCGGTGATCTCTTATGGCAAGTTAGTGGAAGGTTCTACCTACTCGTCAGGCTCACCTACAGCTTCTCCTATGGGACCCTCAGAATTAGATGATTCTAAGTCTATCTCAAGAGGTGAACCCATATTATTCAGAGAAGGAAAGTCCAACTCTGAAGCAGAAAGAGGAAGATCAGAGTTGTTATAATTATTGTTTAAACTTGAAGAGCTTTCTAAGAGTAGAGTTAGACAACCCATCAGAAGTGACATGGATATTAATTCAAACTAGCATTATTCCTTGATTTCTTGGATCTTGAAGGAGGTACATAGTACAAATCTAGTAAAGTGGTGTGAGATTTGATGCCCTCATCCACCGATACAAGATGTCTACTAGAGGAAGAGCTAGCTGAAGTAGAGGTGCTCGCTGAAGTAGTAGCTTCAACTGTGGACTAGAGGCTGGGCTCGGTTAATGATTCCATCTTAGACATAGGACTCCTCTTAGACACTAAGAGTTCCTTAGTCTTAAGACACATCTAGTGATTAGGTGAACACTTAACCTAACCTTAGAGACTTAAAAGAGTAGTTATAGGAATAGGTCATGCCTTAAGGGTGTTAGGAAAACTTGTCTACCCTTTAACTTGAACCAAATCCTTACTTCCTCCTTTCAAGTCAAACTCTAAATCCAAACCAACTTCAAACTCAAATCAATCCCATCAAATCTTAAACCAATTCTAACCCAATAGATTTTCTTAAATCATGAATCAATTCTAAATGATTGAAACCCATGATTGAATTCCAACTCCAAAATCTTTCCTAAGCCCATTAGATTTTATCTTATGGATGTGGTGAAAATTTCTTATATACTTCCATCTTCAATTTATGCGGATAAAATCAAGATAGAAATATACTTTTGTTTGGACACCACATAGATCTGCAGATGTTCTTATTAGTGATCGGGTACGACATTGAGGAATAATATTCTATCTCGAAAGATAGAAGTCACCATCCTACAATGGACTAATCACCTAATAAGAACTCCTAAGGATAATAAATCTTCACATGTACTAGAGATTATTCCCTTACTTTATATGGAAAAGTAAAGCAGAATTTATTTTAAACTGGCTTCGTTAAGTTCCCTATGGAGGCAAGCCCTCATAGTTAATTACATCTTAAGGAATGCGATTCCTTATAAATACTCTCGATTAAGGTAAATGAACATTATCTCCAAAGATTTTAAAGATATGACTATCAATCAATTGATTATTTTTGAAAGGTCAAGTGGGATTGATCAAGAGGAGAGTTATTATTGAGACCAAGAGGAGATGAGTAGGGGATGCTCATGATATTAGAAAGCTTAGTAAGCATCCTAAATAATCTTATAGTTGGGCATTACATTTTTGAAATGAGGATAATTATTTGTTTGAATTAAAATTTTATTAGAAATTTAGGGCTTAAAATTCCACAACACAACATCATGGAAATGCCTAAGAGGTGAGAATTTATTCTTGTAACCTCCAAAGGGGAGAAGCAACCTTAAATCCTAAATCTAGGGAGCTTTAGTGAGGGCCAAAGCACGACATAAATCTAAGGCAAAAATGAGTATATGGTTTACCTCCACAAGAGAGGATAACCCACACTTTAGACTTACAACGCCGGGGTGGTTCCAACTAACTCCTCTACGATTTTAAATACATGTAGGCAAGTCATATGCTTTTGCAAGATAGCTAAACTATTGTTTATTTTTAGAAAGAGACTAAATCCTTAAATACACTCTCTAAGAGACTAGATCATGTTGGGCATAATTTAATGACTTAAATATAATGCAAATTTTGTTATATTTTTATTTTGATTTTTGGATAATTGATTTGACACAAGCTATGGGATTCATATACCTAATGCATGAGAAATTGGATTATGGGATAAAATCAGGAAGAAGGAGGTGTGTTTCCACCATGGCTCTTAAAGGTCAAGCCAAGTTCCCTAGCAAAGGTGAAAGTCCTCTATAAGCAAGAGTGAAGCAAGATGTTTTTTATGCATGATATGAAATATACAACATCCAGCTAAGGAGTTGCTAAATCTTTTATCTTGATTTTATATCCTAGGCTTTAAGTGAGGTTATGAGTTATTTAATTTTAATTTTGAATTGATAAATTGGATAGAAAATTTATTTTTCTCTAAGAGCCTAATCGCATCCAGGACATTAGCAAAGCAAGGAAGAAACTAGAAAAAATATGCCATCTTAATGCACAAACTAAACAAACCATTAAATAATTTTTATAAAGCTAGCATAACAGAATAAGAGGCCTTTGTGGTCAGGCTCCATCATATAAACTCAAAAAAAAATATATGGGTAGCCGAGCTTTACCCTTATACAACATGGATTACAAATAAATAATTACAACTTAGAAGGAATTCATGTTATAGGGATCTTCACTCTTCATTTCTTTTTTTTTTCTTCTTTCTTTATTTTTGGTTTGCTTCCTTCCTTCCTTCCTTTTCGATTGGTTGGGATGTAGTTGCTCAAAGGATTCACATGGTACATAAGATATAGTCTTATGACCAATGTTCATCCTAATTCCCCCATAACTTTCATTCTAAATCCTAATTGCAAAAATTACATAAAAATGGCAAATGTAAATCTAATTAAAGCCTACAAAATAGAAATTAACTAAACATATCACACAATCCTAAGCATGTATATGAATAATTTGGACTTAGCACCCCACACATGAGTAACCAAGTGCACCTGGCCTATTTTTGGATTATGCTTAGCGGCATAAGCAACCTGCACAGCAAAAGTATTTATATTTTTATTATAATGCCCTTTAAGCACAATCATCTGTAGAAGATAATGTTTAGACTAAGATCATCCTACCATTCAGTCTACACACATACACCCTAACATCTAGTCTAAAACAATACATCATAAAATAAAATATACATCAAACCATGCACCGCCCTAACATAAAGCTAGAAGTGGTGACTTAATCTAATGTGTGTGATTTAAAGCTTGTGTGGTATGTCCTAACTAGGCTTTAGAGTTGTAATTTGCTAAGTGTAAAGGATTTAGTTTATAGAAGGGTGGTTTCTCTTCAAGTGACTTAGTCGGTTTGAATATTTTACTTGATATGTTCTTTTGTTTCATAAGGCCTTATACTTAACAACTAAGTGTTATAAAGAGAAGAAAGAGAGGGAATCTCTCTTCCATCTGTACTTTAAGTCATTTCTAAAGTAAGTTAATTAGTGAATTTCTTTTAGTGAATGGCTTATTATATATTTTAATTAATCCTAAGTTTAGTCTTAGTTAAAATAAACTTATTAAATAAGAGAGACATCTCAAGATTAATTGAGATGAATTACTATCACATACACATATTCATTTACTTCTTTCCCTCATGCATATCAAGCACATGGATAAATATTAAGAATATCTATACATGCACTTTAGATTTCTAACATACTTGAATGATGAATGTAAGGGAGTATAGTTATGGTTTAAATATTCCATTTTGATTGAATCATTAATGTATGTCTTTTGTAGAAAAAAAGGGGGATTTTCATCCATTAATTTTATGCACACTTAAATGTATAAAAGCTTTAATTGAGTGATGCCATTGTTCTACACTAGGGGCATAAGGCACAAGTCCTACTTAGGGCTAATTAAAGCCTCGCAGCCCTGGGATGTCCAGACTAATATACCACTTTGCTTAGATACATATGAGTGTAGAAATAATTATAATGATGGAAAATCCATGCAAAAATTATAATTTTGATTTTTTTGATTCATGCTTTCTATTCATCATCATATCACACATACACCAGTATAAGAGTTATAAGTGAGTACAACACTATTGTTTTACACCAGGGGCGTAAGGACGAGTCCTACTTGGGGCTAATCAAAGCCTCGCAACCCCAAGATATGCAAACTAATATACCACTTTTCTCAAATAAAAATGAATGTGCAAAAAGAAAATATAAGAATAGGAAACAATGCAAACAACCATATTGGTTTGATTACATGATTTATATATATGATGTGATATTCTTCCTAAATCCTAACATAGAGATACATAGGGATATATTTAGACAAATGTTATGTTCTTTTCCAATGAACTATACATTTGTGAATCCCATATGAATCTATATAAGGTAAGAAAAGAGGACTTCACATTGCATATTCTATATTACTAACACATGCAACTTATAGGTATTTGTAATTAATATCACTCCACATATCGATTCATATATTTTTGGAACATAAATTTTGATTTAATAGTGATAATAGCAACACATTTTTAATTTAAACTAACACATGCAATTTGACATAAAAGAAATCATTTCAATTTTTGTTAATTTTGAAAAGAATGCATGTAAGATTACATATGACAAGTAACATTTAGCATGATAGGGAAAGAAGTAAATGAAAACAAGCACACAATTTCATTCATCACACTTAATTCCTAAGGACAATCATATTGAAAAAAGCTATTTAAAACAAACCAAAGTTCTTGTAAGGATGTTTTATCTTTATGTTTGGTTTAAGTTAAGTGAAATGAGAGAGGTTTGCTGGTCCTAATCTCATTCCCAATGTGTAAGTTAATTTTGTTTTAATGAGAAGGTAATCAAGTTGATTTTATGGTTTAGTTAAGTTAAGGTATGAATTAAATGAATTAATTAAACCTTACATATATCGCTTAAGATAATTGATTAAACAATTATGAGATAATATGATATGCAACCACATGAAAAGTAAATTTGCAATGTTCTTAAGAAATGAAAGAGGCCTAATGCAATTAGCTCATAAATGATTAATTAATTAAGCTTAAGGAGCTCACCTAATTACTCTTATGATTTTCTCACACATGTGAGCTAACCATAATTTCATTATCTCTTACTTTGGGTTATTGAACACCCAAAGAGCTACCCAAGATTAGATTAGAGAAAAAGATTCAATGTATTAATTAAGTTCATTAATTAGTTAATTAAATTTGAATTAGCCTTAGCCAACTAAAGTGAGATGGGCTTAGAGAAAGAGATAAAAAAGAGGGCCTACGTCTCAATCCCTAAATCCTTTCAATTAATTGATTAAGGTTTAGATATGATTTGGGTTTTAATTAATTTTATTGATTAATTAATTAAGAGGTGTTAATTAATTAATTATTTAAGAGGGAATAAAGAAGGCTTAAAGAAAAGATTGGAAGAGGAAGTCCCAATCCATTTCCCTGGATTTCATCATAATTAATAGAGGTTAACAAGCTTGATTGATTGACTAATTTACTGTTCATTTGCTTAATTATCACTAATTACATTAAGAAGGTGATTAAGTCTTAATCCATTGATTTATCTAATTAAGCAAACAATAAAAACTCAAAAAAATAGGGGAGGTATAAGTCATCCCCATAAATATACACAAAATGTTTGAGATTAATTGGATGGTTAATTTGAGAGTAATTTGGATAATTACATTTCCAATTAAGCCTTAATGAAGCCAACTTCACTATTCAAAATCAATTAATAATAATTTTCAAGATTCTACTCTAAAAGTTCTTTAAAATGAACTTGAGTTTGTATTTTTTTTGGATTTTTTTTTACAATTAGTTATGAATTTAGGAAGTTTCAGTTAATTTAAGTGATTTTTTTTAAGTCTGTTAATTTTTTTTATTAAATTGAATTATTTGAAACTCAAAATTCAATATCTTCTAATCCAAAGGTCCTTTTGACTTAATTTTTTTTTTTTTATGATAGGTGTATTTTAACTTCAATTTCAATCTGAAAATTTCAACTTAATCTTACATGTATTTTTGGTGTAATGAATAAAATTTAATTTTTACTAAAACTTAAATTAAGCTCAAACTATTCAGTAAAATTTGAGAATTTTAGATTTTTTGGACTCCTCTCGGAAAGATGAATCCAACAAGTGCTAGTTTGCAATTTTTGTTAAGTATTTTATTTTCTATGAAAATTTGAATTTTTAGGTGATTTAAGTAATTTATAAAAATAAAAAAAATCCAATTTTTCTATTTAACACAATCGCATCATGTTGATGTGTGTATGCGCAATTGAGCGTGCATTTGAGGCGGAAAACCACGTACGTGGATTGATTGCGGTTTGATCGGACCATCGATCATCTCGGACGGTCCAAAATGCATCGCCGTCAGCCGGATCGGCGATCAAAGCGTCCGGCCGTCCGTCGCATGAACCACGAAATCGGGGATGCTCACATGAATAGTGAAAATCGAGGGGTTTGGGAAAAAAAGAAAAATTTTAAGTGAAAACTTATCCAAATGGACTCATTTTTGCATCTATTCACACCAAAAAATATCTATTTTCTAATTAGGATGATATAAAATAAAAATGTAGGATTATCTAGGATAAATTCCTAAAATAACACAAAAAAATCATTATAAATGACAAATCCTAAGGCTAGCTATAGTTTTTGAAAGTTACCTCACCAGAGATGATTTCCGGCGGCGATGATGACCCGAGCACACTGTTGAATTAGGGAAGAGGCCTTGGAATGAGCTTGGATCTTCGCTTCATATGTAACCAAGTTTTACTAGTAATCATCATTTCCTCACCGAAATCCACTTAATTTTGGTGTATTTCTCTCCAAAATGAAGTGGGGATGATTGCAAATGGGTTTGGGAGCTTTAGGAGAAGGAGAATGAGGGAAATGGAAGAGTTCTTCAGCCTCTAATGCCTTGGTTTTAAAAGTGGCCAAAAATCCCCTTAGTATTAAATTTTTGGCTCCAAAGTATTGTCATTTGGCTTGGGGTGATTGTAAATAAAAGAGAATCATCCTAGGTGGCACATTTTGGTTGGTTAAGGCATGAAAAGTGGTTGCCATGCAAGACAAATGGGTGTCCTAATAAAGGGGAGGTGATAGTCCTTCATGGCAAGTGTTCTAATGGGAGAGGTGAGGTGATTTCATCTCCTCATGAGTCATGGTTGCCCCAACCACTCCTTGGGTCAGAAAATTAGTGTCCTTGGTGCCTATGTGGACCATTGGATGAGTGCCAAGTGGCCAAGGAAGATAAATGACCACTTGGGCAAGTGTCTTTTCTCATGGGATGTCGTTGACCCAATGGCAAAGTGGTCATTTGGCATTGAATTTTATTTGAGAAAATTTGAAATGAGTCAAAAGTAAGTTGGACCAAATTTCATGTCATTTGAAGTTTATTTGATTTAATTTGGGTCAATTTGATCTATTTTGGTCAAATTGGGTCAAAATGGGTTAGGTTGACTAATTGGTCAAATTGGGTCAAACCAAGAGTTGGGTCAAGTTCAAATGACCATTTAGGTTGCATTGGTTAATTGGTTTCAATCAATTTAGTTTAGTTCAGATTTAATTTGAATTTTGGTCAATTTGATCATTAAGATTAAATTTGGGCTAAGTTGACCAATTTGACCCACTTGACCAAATTGACTTGAATCATGGCTTGGTTTGGGTTTGGTTGATCATTTGGAATATATTGTAGGCTTTGGTTAAGTTTAATTTGGATTTGATTGGGTTTTAGATTGATTTGACCTTAATATTAAATTAGGCTAAGTTGGGTTAGGTTGACTAATTGGTCAAATTGGTTTGACTTGGTTTGACCCAATTTGGGTGATTGATCATCCTAGGATGATTGTTGCTCACAATGTGAGGCTTAGATGGGCTTAGTTCATTCCAATTTTGGTTGGATTAGAATTTAGCTCAAAATGATGCTTTAGGTCACTTTGGGTCAAGTGAGCCTACATGGGTCAATTAGCTTGATCAATGCTTGATTCAATTTTGGTTGAACTCACATATGAACTTATGATTGAAATATAAATCTATTTGCAAGTGATTTGGAGTCAAATGGGTTTCGATTCATTTGACAATTTCAAGTCAAAAGGGTGAATATGAGTTTGACTTGGGTTAGCTTGATTTTGATTCGATGTTGAAGTTTGTGTTTATATTTGGTTTGTGA
The DNA here is from genome assembly GCA_021442155.1 of Cymbidium sinense. Lineage (NCBI taxonomy): Eukaryota > Viridiplantae > Streptophyta > Magnoliopsida > Asparagales > Orchidaceae > Cymbidium > Cymbidium sinense. The sequence continues at coordinate 186,206,944 of CM038218.1, read as the reverse complement.
TTGAAGGATTGATTGAATCATGAAGAAAATTCAAGGGTTTGGATTGATTTGAGTTTAATTTGGTTAAGTTCAAGACTTTGACTTGAAAAGGCACAAGTTGGATTTTAGTTTGATTTGGATTTGGGTTTTGAATTAGTTTTGATTATTATATTTATTTATATTTGTGAATAAAAATGAGAATATAAATGGGTTATGAGAAAGTCTTTTGAATTTGGAGTTTGGATTTGGAATTTAAGTTAAGTCCATAAGATCAAATCAAAGGGCTTAGGAAAGATTTTGTGATTTGAATTCAATCATAGGTTTCATTCATTTGATTTAGAATTGATTCATGATTTGGATTTGAAATAGATTTGAATTGGTTTGAATTTGGAATTGATTTGAATTTGGAATTGAAATTGAATTTAGAATTGATTTGAATTTGAAGTTGATTTGAATCTGAAGTTGCTTTGAATTTGAAGTTGGCTTGGGAGAAGGAAGTAAGGATTTGGTTCAAGCTAAAGGGTAGGCAAGTTTTCCTAATATCCCCTAAGGAATAACCTATTCCTATGGCTAACTCTTCTAATTCTCTAGGGTTAGGTTAAGTGTTCACCTAATCACTAGAAGTGTCTTAAGGCTAAGGAACTCTTAATGTCTAGAGGAGTCCTTATGCCTAGGATGAAGAAGTTGAAATCTCACTCCGAAAGTGAGGTTAACAAAGGGAACCTAATAGGTTTGGTGTGACTAACAAGGCATGTCGTACGTATTAGTATTGACTGAGATGATCAACAACATCGAATGATCACAAGGACTAACATAAATGATCTACTCCCAAATAAGAGGTGCAGAAGGAATCAAGAGCTTAGTGCAATGTGACTCTACTGTCGAGACATAATAAGAGTGAAGGAGGAATAGGATTGAGTCTATGAACCTTCCACTAGGGGAAAAGGTTTGAGTCATCCACTAGGGATAAGAGATTTGAATTGATTTGTGTCTTGTTCGGGAGAAAATTGATTTGATTTGTTGATTTAGTGCTCCACCAGGGATAAAAATATGAACTTTTCACTAGGGAGAAAGTTCAAGTCATCCACTAGGGACGAGAGGTTATGAAATTCGCTGAGGGATTAGGATTTGGGATCCTAGGGATAGAAAAATTCAAGTTGGATTGAGTTGATTCCACTGGGAAAATCACAAAGATTTGCATCTCACTGAGGAGAATCGGATTGATTTGTTTATTTAATTTGGTTTGACTCCATTAGGGAGAAGGGTTGGATTTGTTTTGTTTATTATTTTAAATTTTTGAGATGGACCTTGTCGATTTGCGATGGATCATACTGAGAAGGAGCTTATATCAACTGGACTTATCTCTTAAATCCAAAGGTAGTCGACCACATGGTAGGACTACTCAACCAAAGGGGTTACCTTTCAGTTTGCATTGGTCAATTCAGGGAAGAAAGCATGGGGACTCGCATCTTCCACTATAAAAGAACGCTGGGGTGACATATTAGCAAGGTAACATGCCAACCCGACCTAGGGTTGACTATTGAGTGAATGCCGCTGGGGGACTTTAATCGGCTCAAAGATAGTTAAAGTTAATTTCATTTTTTTAATTATGTTTGATGGATCCCATTGGTTTATGATGGACTACACTGAGTAGGAGGCACATTGTCCTTGGCCTAACTTCAGATTTACCAATCCAAAGGAAATAGTTTCTCGGTCGAGGGGAGAACTATCCAACCAAATGGATGCCTTTCAGTTTGCAATGGTTAATTCAGGGAAGAAAGCTCGGGCACTCACATCTTTCCTGAATAAGAGATCACTGGGGTGACACATTAACGAGGTAACATGTCAACCTGACCTAGGGCTGCTCGTCAGTTTGCGATAGTCATGCTAGAAAGAATGTATAGTAGACTTATATCTTCCAAAGTGAAATGACTGCCGGGGTAACCTGTTTGTGGTAAATAGATTGAACCCAACCTAAGGGTGACTATTGAGAGAGTGCTGACCTGTGGACTTATCTTTAACTGACACTACCCTAAAGATAGGATGCATGCTTGGAAAAGGGGCACTGGGGGCTTAAATTCCTAGTCCACAAGTGAATTAATTTATTTATTTTGTTTATTGGTTTATCATGGACCCTATTGGTTTAGGATCATCGAGGATGAGCTTATATTAGCTTTAACTGTCTTTTCTTGAACCAAGGAGAATCATGCATCCTTGAATGGATTCTTCAACCATAGGGGTGGGTATTAGGAAAGGGGGACTGTCCAATCAAAGAGTAACCCGGATAGTGTCTAAATGGGGTCGCTAAGGATGCGATTCAAATAAAATGTCCACAGGGAAAGGGGCCGCTAAGGGCTTTATACAAAACCCCGGAGAAGATAATTTGCATAGGTATTCTATGGTCAACTCAAGGAGAAAATGCGGGGACTCACATCTGCCAAGAGTGGTGTATCCACCGGGTGAGTTGATATCAGCATAACAAACATCAACCAACCTAAGGTACCCACATTGATTTTGTCGACTGAAGAAAAATAGGACTCACATCCTCTATGGTGGCTGGTTGTGGGATAGTTTGTCTTTGGCTCCCAGCTATCCACCTGGGATGACTCTTGAGTGAATACCGGGACTTAGATCAATTTAAGAGTAGTCAAGAGAAAAGAAGCCTTTGGGGGACTTATCCTAAGCCTCAGATATACTCAACCTAGTCAGTGCAGGACAGTTAATTTAGGAAGAAAGCGCAGGACTCACATCTTCTTTAACAAGACCAGCATGAGGTAGCTTACTGGTGTTGACTTCATTTTTAGAATGAGCTCTCAACCTCTCTATCTTAGACATAGGACTCCCCTTAGACACTAAGAGTTTCTTAGTCTTAAGACACTTCTAATGATTAGATGAACACTCAACCTAACCCTGAAGACTTAGAAGAGTTAGCCATAGGAATAGATTATGCCTTAGGGGTGTTAGGAAAATTTGCCTACCCTATAGTTTGAACCAAATCCTCACTTCCTTCTTTCAAGTCAAACTCCAAATTCAAATCAAACTCCAAACTCAAATCAACTTCAACTCCAAAAACAAACCTTAAATTAATTCCAATGGATTTTCTCAAATCATGAATCAATTCCAAATGATTGAAACCCATGATTGAATTCCAAGTTCAAAAAATCTTTCCTAAGCCACTTTGATTCCATCTTATGGACTTAGCCAAATCAAACTCAAATCAAGACAAACCCTTGATTTTTCTTCATGATTCAATCAATCCTTCAATCATGAAACCAAATATAAACACAAACTTCAATCATCAAATCAAAACCAACTTTAAAATTCAAACCCAAATCTAATCAAAATTCAACCTAAGCCTTTCAAGTCAAATTTTTAAACCTAGCCAAATCAACTCAAATCAAGACAAACCCTTGATTTTTCTTCATGATTCAATATCCTTCAATCATAAAACCAAATATAAACACAAACTTCAATCATAAAACCAAAACTAAATTAAAAAATTAAATTCAAAAATCAAACCCATGTTCATCATTTGAACCTAAAATTGTCAAATGAATCAAAACCCATTTGACTCGAAATCACTTGCAAATTGATTTATATTTCAATCATAAGTCCATATGTGAGTTCAACCAAACTTGATTCAAGCCTGTCAATTGACCCCACTTGACTCAAAGTGACCTAAAATACCCTTTTGAGCTAAATTATAATCCTACCCAAATTGGATTGAACTAAGCCCACCTAAGCCTCACATTATGAGCAAAAATCATCATGAGATGATCAATCACTCAAATTGGGTCAAACCAAGCCAAACCTAAGGGTTGACCAATCCAACGCTTAGCCAAAATAAAATCTAAACTAGCCAAAATCCACCATAGGCCAAATTGATTGAAACAATTGATCAAAACCAATTCATGATCAATGTTTGAACAAAACCTCAATTAGCTCCCCAACCTAGCTTTTGACCAACTTGACTTTAAAAGGTCAAATTGAGCCAAAATCAACTAAAATCAAAATTGATTGAAACCAAAGCTTGCAACATATTTCAAATAACCAACCAAACCTAAACCAACCCATGACCTAGCCCAATTGGGTCAAATGGGTCAAATTGGTCAACTTGACCCATTTGACCTAAATGAAATCAAATGAACCAAAACTAAATATAAATCAAATTGAACCAAACCAATGATGCCAACACATTTCAAATAGTCATATGAATGTGACATAACCTTTAGTTTGACCCAATTTGACTAATTGGTGAACTTGGGTTGACCTAAATGGGTCAACATGAGCCAAATGACATCAAATCAACTCCACATTCTTTGAAATTTGGCCCAACCTAATTTCAAACTATTAAAAATCTACCCAAAGTGAAATCAAAGCTAATGACCATTTTACCCCTAGGTCAAGGTGTAACTTATGGCCAATTCCACTTTGAATTTGGTCATATCCTTTTCATGGCCACTTGGCATCCTCTTAGTGGACCAAGTGGACACTGTGTGGTGCACATGACCCAATGGGTTTGGGTCACCCAAGGCCAAAATTGAACCCCACTCAAAATGAGCACATGGGGTCACTCATCCACCTCATTTAGCACATGGGAGCTTCACCCTCCACTCCAAACCAAACAGATCACATGCCACTAAATGGCCTAACTAACTCACTCCATAGGATTATTTTGATTAAAATGGCAAAGCTATGCTCGACCATCCGATCCTTCTAGGAGATATACTCCCCCTAATTTCATTTGAATTGCATTCTGTCACACTCAATTGAGCTTAATAAACTCAGAGAAAGCTTCTCCAAGTTACTCTAAGCTTCCTCAGCCCATTGGGATTTCTCCAATCTTGGCTTCTGCAAGCCGAAAATAGGGGAGCTCAAGGAATTTTCCAACTCATCTAATACCCAACTTCAATCTTGCAAGCACCCTCAGAGGACCCAATCGAATTGATGTAAAGCTTCCTCCAAGCTTCCAAGGCATGGGAGGGGGGAGCTAGACTAAAGCTGCAAGCTTAGGAAGAGGAGTTCAGTCAATTGAGAAATCCACTTCATCCCAAAGCTTGAAACCTTCAATAAGGCTTCATTTCCACTAGATGAAGCTACCTCGATGGTTGGAGCATCGGTGAAAGCCTCCGGTGAGGTAAGGATCAAAACTGACCTTAGGTGTAGGATTCCTTGGTCCTTTGTGAAAGAAAGTTTCATCCCATTATAAATCGACCATTAGATCTTCTTGTGCTTTCCCTTAGGTGGTGTGTGATCAATCTTAGCTCAATCTGAGGTTAATCGAGCTTGGATCAAGCCCTAAGGGATGGACAGTTTCCATCTCCCGTATGTGAGCTCAGAGATGAATCATGGATGGTCCATCCTGCATGTTTTGGATGGATAGTCTTGATTAATCTGATTATATCATGCATTTTAATCCCCTCTGATCCATGGGCTTAATCTGGACCATCTGATCTATGATCAAATGGACCAAAGAGAAATCGCGTAGCACTGTTGGCTGACACTGCACTTGATTTGACTACTTAAATAGCGAATCCCATCACACCAAGTGAAAGCGTGCCGCATCAGCGGTCCACATGGACGGAATTAACTATATAATTAAGGATTTAATTAAGTTTTAATCACATAATCTTCAAAATTACATAACTAAATGTAGAAAAATAAAAAAAATATAAACTCAAATGCATTTTGAAGATATTTCAAAGGGGAATAATACAAATTAAGTTTAATTAATTTTGAATAGTAAATTTTCAATTTAAATTTTATTGAGAATATAATTATGTTAATTACTCCCTAATTATTCTATTAATTAATTCCAAACTTCTTAGATATATTTAGTGGGATGACTTCTACCTCCCTTAATTTTCTTGGAATTTATTAATGGTTTAATTAGGGAAATTACTTGATTCACTTCTAATTATTCTCTTAATTAATTAAATGTTTAATTAACCTATTAAATAATGATAAATTAATTAAGTTTGCTAATTACTTTAGAACAATGAATTGACTTAAGGAATGAGATTAAGAGCCCTCTCCCAAATCTTTTCCCTTAAGTTTATTTCATGTCTATAAAAATCTAATTAAGGTGCAAATTAATTAAATAGTTTAAATGACTTTATAAAATGGCTTAATTAATCAAAATTTTAAAATCATATCAATCTGAACTTAATCAAATCCTTCTTGGGTAGATTGCTTAGGTGTTTAATAAGCTAAGTAGCTTAAGAAAATCATATCTAACCCATATGTGTGGGAAGGTTATGAAACTACTTAAATTAATCCCTTTAGCTTAATTAATCATTAATTATAAGCTAAATGCATTAGGCCCCTTTCTTTCTTAGGTGCATTGTTGATTTAAATTTTTTGTGGTTTTATGTCATACATTGGCTCATAATTATTTGGTTAAATATGTTAAAGTAGTATAAGTAAGGGGTAATTAATGTACTTAATGTACACCTTAACCTAAATAAAAATATAAAATCAATCTAATGATCCTAAAGTTAAACTAAAATAACATACACATGTGGGAGATGGGTTAGGACTAGCAAACTCTTTTCACATTCCTTAAATTCAAATCAAATTCAAAACAAAAATTAAAATTTCCTTAACCCAACTTTGATTCACTTTAAATAATCTTATTCCATAAGATTGTCTTTAAGAATTAATTAGAGTGAGTGAAGTTACATGCTTACATCACATTGTTTCTTTACTAGCATGCTAAATGTGTATGTCATATGAGAATCATGCATTCATATCTTTTGAAAAATAAATTAAAATGAAATGTTTCCTTTATGTCAAATTGCATGTTTTGGCTAAAGTAAGAATATGAATGACTATTATCACTACTAAATCCAAAACTATTTTCAAAACTTAGAAATAAAGCATTATAAATGAAAAGTATGCTATTTATAAGTACTTATAAACTTGCCTGTGAATAGCATAAAATGTGTTATGTGATTTTCCTTCTCTTTTCTTAATATAAGTTTGTATAACATTTTACAAAGTGTATAGTCCATTTGAAAAGGACATCACACTTGCTTAAATCCATTCCTATACACTCATATGTCATGACTTAAGAAGGAACTCCACATCACACATGTAAACTAAATAATCGAACAAAAAAAATCAAACAAACACAAACCTTTTGCATAATTCCTCCTTCCATGTATAACTTTTTTGTACATGCACATGTATTTAATAAAAGTGGTATATTAGTTTGAGCACCTTGGGGTTGTGAGGCTTTAAGTTGCTCCAAGTAGGTCTTGTACCTTACACCCCTAGTGTAGAAAATAATGGCGCCTTACTCACTTATGTCTTTCATACTTGTAAATGTGTATATGAAAATGGATAAGATAATCTCTTTCTACTTAACAAATCATGCATCATGAAGCATCCAAATTTCTTAAGTAATATCTCTTAGCATTAATCATGAAGGTGTGCTAAATATTTGCATTTGTATGTATATATATGCTTAGGATCCATCCATATGCATGTTACACATGTTGGAAATAAATAAAGTGTTGTGTATTTTGTGATAATAATTCACTTTACTTAATCTTAAAATGCCTTTCCTTTTGAATAAGTTTGTTTAGGCAAAATATAAACTTAGGATTAATTAATACACATAATAAAATATTCACTAAACAAAAATTAAATATGAATCACCTTAGAAATCACTTAAGGTAGGGAGGAAAGAGAAGTTTTCTTCTCTTTTCCTCTCTTTATAACTTTTAATAATTAATTATAGGTTCATTCAAACTAAAATCAAATCATCAAGTAAAATCAACCAAATCAACTAAACCACTTAAATGAAACCAACCTCTAAGTTGAACATTTTCATACTTAGAAAACTTTAACCTTATAACCTAGTTAAGACATACCACACAAACCTAAAATGACACACACATTAGGCTAAGTCACCATTTCTAGCTTTAGGTGAGGGCGGTGCATAGTTTGATGCTTACTTTTATTTTGTGAGGTAATATTTTAGTCTGGATGTTAGGGAGTATGTGTGTAGACTGAATGGTAGGGTGATCTTAGTCTAACAATTATCTTCTGCAAGAGATTGTGCTTAAGGGGCGCTGTAATAAAAATAGAAATGCTTTTGCTATGTATGTTGCTTATACCCTTAAGCATAATCCAAATTAGGCCAGGTGGACTTGCTTACCCATGTGTGGGGTGCTAAGTCCAATTTATTCATATACATGCTTGGAATTATGTGGTTTGTTTAGCTTTTCTCTATTTTGCAGGTTTTAGTTAGATTTTTTTTTTTCTATTTTCATGTAATTTTGCAATTAGGATTTGGAATGATTGTTATGGGAGATTATGATGAACATTGGTCATAAGACTATGTCTATGTACCATGTGAAGCCTTTGGAGCAACCACATTCCAACTAACCAAAAGAAGAAAGATGAAAGATGAAAGAACAAAGAAGAAAGAAGAAAGAAGAAAGAAGAAAAAAGAAATGAAGAATGAAGACTCCCATAACATGAATTCCTTCTTGATTGTAATTAATTCATTTGTAATCTGGGTTGTATAAGGGTAGAGCTCGACTACCCAATTTATTTTTGGGTTTATGTGGTGGAGTCTGATCATAAATGGCCTCTTATTCTTTTGCGCTAGCTTTATAAATTGATTGATATTTGTTTAGCTTGTGCATTAAGTTGGCATGTTTTCCTAGTTTCTTCTTTGCTTTAATGTATGGTCTGGATGATGATTAGGCTCTTAGGAGAATAAATTTTCTATCCAATTAATCAACTCAAAAATAAAAATTAACAACTCATAACATCAATTAAAGCCTAGGTTATAAAATCAAGATAAAAGAATTAGCAAAACCTTAGTTGGATATTGTATTTTATTTCTCACATCATGTATAAAAAGCATATTGTTTACTCTTGATTCAGAAGGCTTCCACCCATGTTAGGGAACTTGGCTTGACCTTTGAGAGTCATGGTGGAAATACACCTCCTTTCTTGCTAATTTTGGCCCATAATCCAATTTCTCATGCATTAGGCATATGAATCTTATAAGCCTATGTCAAATGAATTGTCCAAAAATAAAAATAAAATATAACAAAAATTGCATTAGATTTAAGTCATTAAATCATGGCCTACATGATCTAGTCTCTTAGGGAGTGTGTTTAAAGGCTTAGTTTCTTTCTAAATAAATAATGACTGAGCTATCTTGCAAAAGCATATGACTTGCCTACATGTATTTAAAACCATAGGAGGAGTTAGTTGGCTGCCACCCCGAGGCGGTTGTAAGTCCAAACAGTCGGGTGGTTTATCCTCTCTTATGGAGGTAAACTGAATACCCATTTTTTCCTTAGATTTATATCATGCTTTGGCCCTCACCAAAGCTCCCTAGATTTAGGTTCATAGGTTGCTACTTCCCTTTGCGGGCTACAAGTATAGATCCTCACCTCTTAGGCATTTCCACGATCTGGTGTTGTGGAATTATAAGTCTTAGATTTTTAACAAAAATTCAACTAAAATAATTAATTTCCCTTAACTTCAAAAATATAAAGCCCAACCATAGGATAGTTTGGGATGCTTACTAGGCTTCCTAGTATTATAAGCATCCCTACTACTTCCTTTGTGATAATAACTCCCTCTGATCAATCCCACTTGATCTTCTAAAATAAACCAATTGATTGATAGTCCTATCTTTGAAATCTTTGAGACAAGATCATTTACCTTAATCGAGAGTATTCAAGAAATCTTGTTCCTTATGATGTAATTAACTATGGGGCTTCTCCAGGAAACTTAACAAACCTAGTTTAAAATAAACCTTTACTTTCATGTAAAGTAGGGAAGAATCTGGTACATTTGAAGACCCATAGTCCTTAGGTCCTTATTGGTGATTAGGTCCATTGTAGGGTGGTGACTTCTATCTTTCGAGATAGTATACATTTCCTCAATGTACTCATAATAAGAACATTGCATCTATGGTGTCACAGAGGCATATATTTCAGTTTTCATATATCCTCTCTTTTTCCAAAGGGATAGATGAAGAGATATAAAATTTCACCATAGATTTTTCTGGCTACTCTGTTGGGGAAGGTTTCTCTCTCCATCTTTGATAAATGATTGTTGTTTCCAAGTATCGATAGTGAGTTTGTATTTCATATCAATCTAAGACTATCCTTCTTTTCCATTGGCACTTAGTTTATTTCATTCTTAAGCTAAGCTAGCCAACATCCTTTAGGTTTTAAGACCTCACTTTGTATAGGTCTTAAAACCCTATTGAGTTCCCCAATAGGTGAAAATAAAAATTTAATGAAAAAGAAATAACTAAAGATTTTCTTCCTACCATTTCTATGGTAAGGTAAGGTTCATTCCAAAAATAAAGAAAAATAAATCTTTCATGAAAATATCAATTTCCAAAAAAAAAAACACTTTTTCAAAATGCACATAATAAAATGTTTGCACAAAAATCACCCTCATCTAACAATCTTCATGATTGTTATATGTAGGATCATTTTCAAAAATAAAATTCCAACAATCATATTTTCCAAAAAGCACAAATGAACATCTTCATCCAATTTGTTGAATGAAAATTTCATTTTTAAAACAAAATGAACAATCACATTTTCAAAAACAAAATCAACAACATCTCTTTTCAAAAATAAAATTCCAACAATCATATTTTCAAAAATCCCAAAATTATATTTTCCAAATGCACCAAATGAATATCTTCATTTAGTTTATTGAATGAAGATTTCATTTTCAAAAATCAGAATCAACAATCACTTTTTTCAAAAATAAAATCAACAATCATATTTTCAAAAAGCATAAATGAACCTCCACATTCAATTTATTGAATGAAGATTTCATTTTCAAAACAAAATCAATAACCATCTTTTCAACAATGAAACACATTTGGATCTTTCACTTAGCATACCCAAATTTGCTAAGTGAAGATCCACTTTTTAAAATAAAAAATTTAAACAACATTTGGATCTTTCATTTAGCATACCCAAATTTTCTAAGTGAAGATCCACTTTTCAAAATAAAAAATTCAAACAACATTTGGATTTTTCATTTAGCATACCCAAATTTGCTATATGAAGATCCACTTTTCAAAATTAAAAATTCAAATAACATTTGGATTTCAAACAACATTTGGATCTTTCATTTAGCATACCCAAATTTGCTAAGTGAAGATCTACTTTTTAAAATAAAAAATTCAAACAATATTTGGATCTTTCATTTAGCATACCCAAATTTGCTAAGTGAAGATCCACTTTTCAAAATCAAAATCAGAAAAACATGAAACACATTTGGATTTCTTTATCACACCTAAATTTGCTAAGAATCCTCTTTTCTAAATAAAAAAAACATGAAATATCTTTGGATTTTCTATTTAGCATACCTAAATTTGCTAAGTAGAAATCCTCTTTTCAAAATCAAAAGAACAAAATCAGTCACATTTAGATTTTCTTAGCATACTTAAATTTGCTAAGAATCCTCTTTTCAAAATCATCAAAATACAAAACACATGGATCCTTTATTTAGCATACCTAAATTTTCTAAGTAAAGATCCTCTTTTCAAAAATAACAAAATATTTTGATTCTTCATTTAGCATACCCAAATTTGCTAAAGTGAAGATTCCATTTTCAAATCCAAACATGATTCACAAACAAGCATAAGAAGAAAATTATTTTCAAACACCTCACTTAGCACACTTAAATTTGCTAAGTGAGTAAATTCCAAAAATCATAAATCAAATAAATCAATTGACCCTTTACTTTACATACTACCCAAATTTGTTAAATAAGGGTCCTCAAATCAAAAAAAATCAAATATGAACCTATGGAAGCATCAATCTCTTTAAAATATTTGAACCCATTTTCAACATACACAAATTTGTTGAAAATAGGATCTACATTCAAATCTCCTTTCCAATCAACTCCAAAATCTCTCATCTAAATTCATTTGCCCCATTTAACACTTTCAAGTTGTTGAGTGTGGGTTCAAATTCTAAATTCAAAAAATCAACAAAGCAAAATATGATTCAAACTTGAGACTTTTTTATTTTTCAACACTCCCACTCTAGTTTTCAACATTCGACGTTATCTTTAGTCAATTTTCGGTTGATAGTTCAATTCAATGGCAACACATAGATATGTCTTCATATTTCCTCATGGGATGGATTTGGCCTTGGATCAGGCCAGCCTTCCATGATTTGACTATGCCCACCTCATCCAATTTAGTTGAGGCTTTGAGGGGCTCGGACATGTGAGGAACCCCTCATCGATGAGCATGGTGACCGAGGCGGGGTCATCTAGGTTGAGTTACCATCTGATTCTGAGATTCCCTCACTAAAGAGGAAGGCTGTGGAAGTTCTGTAGTTGTAGCAGAGCTAGTGACCTGTTTTCCCCTTGGTGCGGGCTAGCACCCAATTAACACCTTCAAGGGAAGGCTCTCATGATTCATTGTCTCCCACCTTGAGGGTAGTTCCATACTACCGACCTTATATGACTTATGTCAAATAAGAACCACATGATCAAGCGATCATGCCGCATGAGGAGTTGGAGCAATTTTTTTGTCATGGAGGAGTCACCTAGGGTAGTGTCACTCTCATTACAGAAGAAGTTTCACCCCTCTAGTTATAGAGAGATGTTAGGAGGATTTCAGCTTCATCTCTACCAACAGTTCATTTTCAAGATCCTAGGAGGTGGCAGGCTTGGTCAATTCTTGTGAGTGTGAGCTATGGACATCGAGTCAGTGGCTCAATTTAATTTGAGATCATTATTCCCACAGTGGAGAAAGATGGCGGGGATGGCAGGAGGCCCGTATTAGTTCATGTTATGAGGGGAGGCGTGAGGTAGGCATGGCCTCCGCAATGGACTTTCCGATCGGCTACCCGCATCGATCATACTGACAGCATCTTATTGATGGGGACTAGTCATCACAGGAGAGGATCAAGTATTCAAAGAGAGTTGGCAGTGCTTCCACCACACCACTCTATCCCACATCCACCATCTCCTGTACATGTTCCAGCATCTACCATTCCAACAAATGCCATGAAGATCGCATTCGGGGAGAAGAGAACCCCACTAGTAATCCAGCTACGACCAAAAGATCTCGTTCCATCTACATCATCTACTATGGCGAGGCCGAGCTCTCCTGCTCGACCTTCTGCCCCAATTGATGAGAGGAAGGAATGGTGACCTCAGAGTATCATAGTCATCCCATCACCACCACCACCTCGGCAGGCTATGCAGATTATAGCGAGAGGGGAGGAGGGTTAGTCATCCCCATGGCCATAGATCCTCTTAAGAGTACTACTCCATACAGCCCTAGTGATAGCCAAGAGCATCTGTCTTCTAGCAAGCGTAGCCCTCATAGGATTAGCTCTCTAGCAACAGTAGAGGTTAGATGTCCATCTATTCATGACAGTGATCTTACTATGGGTCAGCCCCGATCTTTTGTACTCGTTCAGCTAGACCGATCCCTAGATGACATTGTAGCATTCAGTGGAGAAGAAGGAAATCTTAGGTATATGCCTAAGAGGATGAAAATGTAGTTTGATCCCAATGAGGATGATGTTAGAAATTCAGTTCACATGGTAGACCTAGGGGTTCTCTATGTGATCATCGACTTTGGAATGGTGATGTGGCCGTGAGAGCGACCCAACACCTCTCTCAACAATTAAAGAAAAAAAGATGATAGATGGGATGGGGCTTGAGGATTTGCTAGAATCTTGCAACCAAGCCCGATAATTCATCCTACTATAGTTGAGACTAGTTAACTAGGGTTGGTGCATGTCTTAAATCCATCCAAGACTTTACCTCTAGTAGAGCAGGGCAACACTAGTTTTTATAGGAAGGTAATGGATAGTACCACCATACAAGAAAAGAACATCAAAATCATGGTTGAGCAGCAAGTGAGAGAAGCATTGGCTCAAGCCCGAGAAGGATCATCAGTTCCAAAGGGTAGACCCTACCCTGAGAAATTCGATGCCATCAAATATCCTAAAGGTTTTGTGCCACCTTCTTTCAAGAGCTTCGATGGCACCCAAGGCAGCACATTTTAGGATTATTGCAATCAGGTGGTGATGCTACTCTTCGACTTTTTTGTAGCAGTATAGCCTTTGATTGGTATGATGAACTCCCCAACAGTTCAGTAAAGACTTTTTTTGAGTTGGAGCAACTCTTCATTAAGAGATTTCTTTGGAGCTTCGGGTGACTATAGGCGATCTTGTTGTGGATCAACAACAACATGATTAGTTCCTTATTGATTATATTCTCAGATGGTGTAATTTGAGTATGAAACATAAACCATAATTATCTAAATAGCATGCCATCGAGATTCTACTTAAGAATATTCATGACCTAGTAGCCTTCATGCTTAAAGGTTTCACCATCAAAACATTTGAGAAGCTAATCAATAAGGCAGCTAGCTTACAAGGAAAAGCCAAATAATTACCTTTTTTGGATCAATCGCAAAGCAGAAAGCTTATGAAGAAATCAAGGTAGTGATAGTAGTAGACAAGGGAAGCGTAGGCGAGCGGAGAGACCTCGTGCTCCATATCACTTCCACCTTCTCTACCACCAGGTCATTTTACCACCACTGACCTCCATGGCATGTAGCCTCCTCCTCGACCATATCCACAGTGTGGTACACATACCTCTGTGGTGGTAGTCTACCTACTCTTATGGATAAACTAAATAAACCATATTCATTTAAGATGGAGGTAATCAGGAAGATCTTTAAGAATTTCTTAAAGAAACCGATTTAACTTGAACCTAGAAGGTGGAGGAAGTGGGCAGAGCAATGATCTAACTTTTGCCCCTACCATGCTAGGTCATGTTTTGGAGGATTGCTTTACATTCAAGGACGGCAGCATGAACATCAAGACCGATGTTATAGTTATCCTGAAGGAATACCTTGTGGAACAACCATCCAGTTCCATTAAGGTAATCCTTGGGGATACTTGCGATCCTTCCAAAGTCAAAGAATGTTGGGATATCTCCTTATCTTGAACCTCTAAGAAGATTATGTACAAAATCAAGAAACTTTCCTTGCAGGTGCTTGAGCTAGCTCAAACCTCCAACATCAAGGAAGGTTTATAAGTTGTCCAGGACAACTCAGGGAAGGTAGAGCTTGCGACATATGCCGACTTGGGACGCCAAGTAGCAACCATTGACTAAGTCTAGTCTTCCATACTACATCTGAGCACCTCTACTTCACTAGCTCTTCTTCTAATAGACATCTTATATCTGGATAAGGGCATCAAATCCCTCACCACACTTTACTTACTTGACTTCCTCCTTAAAACCCAAAATCAAAGAATAAAGCTAGTTTGAATTATATCTATGTCACTTCGATGGGTTGTCTAAATCTACTCTAATGAAAACTCTTCAAGTCTAAACACAATTATAATAACTCGATCTTCCTCTTTTGATTCAGAATACTTCTCACGGGTTCACCTCTTGAGATAGACTTGGAATCATCTGATTCTGAGGGTCCCATAGGAGAAGTTGTAGGTGAGCTTACGAGTAGGTAGAACCTCTCACTAAGTTGTCACAAGAGATCACCGATGTCAACCTTCATAGTGGCAAGGTTCTACCTCCTAGGGTAGCACCTCAAGATAGAGGGAAATAAGTCATTGGTTTTGATCAGAAGCCCCTCCACGGATGCTCCACCCCGGATATGCTTGTGGAGGATCAAGGTGGACTACAATGTCTTTTCTCACCTAAGAAAGTAGTCATCTAAGTTAAGCATATATGATGCTCTTATCTTATCCAAAGAGATGAGGGAATCATTAATCAAGGATCTCCTTGATCAAGAGATATTCTTAGCTCAACTTGCCACTATTGGAGAGGAGGCACATTATTTCAGAGAAGCTCAGGAAATTACCTTCACAGATGAAGACCTTATTCTAGGAAGCATGGAGCACAACTGTCCCCTCTACATTACATTGGACATGGGAAGATTTAGACTTTCCAAGGTTCTTGTTGATCCAGGTGCATCGATGAACATTATGAGTCAAAGACCCTTGCTTATTTGAGGATCAACATCTCCACACTCCGAGGAGATCGAATGATGTTGAGAGGATTCAATGAACAAGGCGAGAGGGCTTTAGGTTCTATAGTGTTACCTTTGGAGATAGGTGAATGGAAGACTGAAGTCAAGTTCTATATTATTGATTCGAATACTTCATTCACTGCTTTTCTCGGTAAGCCTCGGATATATCAGAACAAGATGATTTCATCCTCCCTCTATTAGTGCATCAAGTTCAGAAAGGAAGAAAATGAATAGTGTCAAAGGTGATGAAAAGCCATTTTCAGTCAGAGAGGTTGAGATATATGAGGATGCAAACTACGATCTTCCTCAAAACACATTTTCTCATGAATTTGGTCAAAATTCAAGTTCAAATGCTAGAAAAAGAAAAAGAAGAAAAAGAGAAAGAAAAAAACAAATGAAAATCTAAGTGAACGAGAAAGGAAAATTGAGGAAGAAGTAGAGCCACATATTACATTCCACCCATAGTTCATTCCATCATATGGACATGTGGGTAGGATGACTCGACCTCCACCAGGCAGAGGTAGAGGCAGAAATAGAGGCAGTCCTAGAGGTAGAAGACCCCCTGGTTGGTCATCAGCCAACATGAGTTATGTTCCAGTTCATATGAGTACCCCTACTATTCACATGGACTTGGAATCCAGCTGAGGATGAGTCTAATGTGATTAGCATACAGCATGTAGTGGGTTTCATTGAGGTGAACTCAAGCGATATAAAGAAAGCACGAATGTATTCAATCAAATTTATGTAAAACTATCGACGTTTGTTAGGAACCTTAGCTCTAACCTCACTTTCATCTCAAAAAGCTAAAGGTTTAGTAGTTAGGAAAGCCCCTAAGTCTTCCATTGATGTGAAGCCGAAGAGATTCATATTGGGATCATCATCTTTAAGTCCTGAAGTTGATGTAGAACTTGAAGATAATTCATATAAAGAATTATTGGAATTCCTTTTCGATTGGTACTCACCTTGTGTTCTTAATCTTGTAAAGAAGGGTTTGATTCCTTATGCATGGTCTAAGCACAGGTCAGAGTACTTCAAAAAGCTATGGAACAATAGAGGATGCATAATCAAGATCGTGACTAGATTCAGATAGTGGGTCCAATCGATCATGATGATTAATGCTTAGTTATCACCAATCATCTAGAGTTTGATAGGTTCTTCTCAAACCACACTAACTCTTATGAGGATGTGTGTTTAGAAACTTCAGATGATCCAGATGATCTCCAAATCAAAGATGAACTACCAAAATTTAAAGAGGAGATCTATTCAATAATTGACAAGCTTAAAGAAATCAACCTCAGAACAAAAGAGAATCCACGCACATCGCTATTGAAAGTGAAGAAGAAACCAATGACTTAGTTAGGCCATCGACTGAGTTTAAGGACTACTTTACATGGATTTATGAAAAGATGCACAAATTATCTCCTAACGTAGTAATCCACAAATTAGCAATAGATCCTAACACCAACCCTATCAAGCAAGCTCTTAGACGCAAGCGATTAGAAATCGAACAATAGGTCATTTCTGAAGTAAAAAAATAATCGATGCTGGTTTCATCAGGGAAGAAAAATACTCTAACTGGTTAGCCAGTGTCATCCCAGTTAAGAAGAAGAATGGCAAAATTAATATATGCGTCGATTTTAGGGACTTAAATAAGACATGCCCTAAGGATGAGTTTTCTCTTTCTATACCAAAATTAATGGTGGATATCGCCTCATCTCATACAATTTTCTCCTTCATGGATGGGTCATATGGCTATAACCAAACCTAGATGGCCCCGGATTAAAAAAACTCAACCCCAATCGAATATTATTATAAGGTCATACTTTTTGACCTTAAAAATGCTGGTGCTATATACCAACGGGCCATGACTCAGATCTTCAACGAACTCATCCTTCATTAAGTTGAATGCTATGTTGATGATCTAGTAGTCAAAAGTAGAGAAAAGGAAGACCACCTCTTTGACTTGAGAGTAATTTTCAAACAGTTAAGATAATACAGCCTCAAAATGAACCCCCTGAAGTGTGCAGTCAGAGTAGATTTAAGGAAATTTCTTAGGTTTGTTGTCCAACACTGGGAATAGAAATAGATCTAGAAAAGATAAAAGCTATCTTAGAAATGCTACCTCCTAAAAGTTTAACTCAACTCAGATCTTTCCAAGGATGGTTGGCATATCTAAGATGCTTTATTTCCAACCTATAAGGGAGATGCAAGCCATTTTCAGCACTTGTTAAAAAGATGCCAAGTTCAAGTGGGATGACAAGTGCCAACATACCTTTGAAGATATCAAGCAATATTTGTTGAAGCCTCTAGTTCTAGCAGTCTCTATCCCAGGTAGGTCACTCATCCTCTACACTGCTGCATTATATGACTCCCTTAATGCTTTGTTGGCTCATGCCAATGACAAAGGGAAGGAGAGTGCTCTCTACTTCCTCATCCATCATCTGATTCCTGCTGAAGTGAACTGCCCGCCTATTGAGAAACATTGCCTAGATTTAATCTTCGTATCCCAAAAGCTACAACACTATATGCTTTCTCATAAGCTGAACTTAATTCCTAGAACCAATCCACTACAATATCTCATGACATGGCCAGCACTATCCATACATTTGGCATGTTGGCCCATGATTCTCTCATAATTTGATATCACATTTGTACCCCTCCGTGTGGTGAAAGGACAACCACTAGTGGATTTCTTTGCAGCTCACCCATTGCTTTCTAATTCCTCACTTAGTGATGATCTCCCTGACGAACAAATCATGAACTTAGGAGAGGTTGATAACCGGCGATGGGAGATGTATTTTGATGGTGCAGCTTCCTTTCATAAAGGAGAAGCACCATGATCTACTCTTCCGGGAAAGGCAGGGGTAGGAATAGTTCTCTTAACTCTAGACCACGATGTGAAAAGATTCTCATACTATCCCTCCAATACCTGCACCAACAACGAAGCTAAGTATGAGGCTTTGATTGTCGGTCTTGAGTTAGCCATCACAGTGTGTGTCAAAAGCATTAACATCTACAGGGATTCTCACTTGATCATCAACTAGATTGCTGGATCCTACAAGGTTCTCAAACCCAAGCTTCGTCATTACCACGAGTATACCATGAAACTGTTGGCCCAAATTTTTGAGGCCACCTTCTACAAGGTCCCTCAAGGAGAGAATGCAGTAGTTGATACTTTGGCCAAACTTGCCAAAGAATTGGCATGTCCGAAAGATGAGTCCATTCTAACAAGATTCCAAAATAGGCAAGTCCTATCCCTTATTGATGCTAAACTCATCGAGATACTTTCTCTTGAAGGGGAGATTACTGTTGCCAACAAAGATGAGGAGTTGGACTGGAGGAAACCATTCATAGATTACTTGAACACTAGCAAACTACCTTAAGAGAAGTAACAAGCCCATTAGATGAAACAAAGAGCTCTCTCCTATGCTCTCGTGGATGGCACCTTGTATGGATAGTCTTTCGATCAAATGTGGTTATGTTGTTTAGACAAACATGAAGCCTATAGGATTGTGTTCGAGATACATTCAGATCTACGTGGAGCGCATCAATCTAGTTCAAAGATGAAAGCAAAGATCAAAGACAGGATACTACTTGCCTTCGATGATTACAGACTGTATGAAAGTAGGTAAGAGATGCCATCAATGTCAGGTACACGGTGTGGTCTTACATCAACCACCCAATATTCTATATCCTACTTTGGCCTCATGATCATTTGAGTGTTGGGGTACTGACATTGTAGGTTCGATCAATCTTCCTTCTTCCAAGGGTCACCGGTTCATCTTAGCTGCCACTGACTACTTTTTAAGTGGGCGAAGGTAATCCCACTCAAAGAGGTCACAACTCAGTATGTGCTTTAGTTTTTAAAGAATAATATTGTATATAGGTTCGGGGTGCCTTGATGAATTATATTCGATAATGGTACTGCATTCAAAAACACCAATTTCAATAGCTTCTCTAGAACATGGTATAGATTGGAGATATTTCACCATCTACTACCCCAAAGCAAATGGCCTAGCATAAGCATTCAATAAAACTCTCTTCCAGATACTAAAGAAGATGCTCAACGACAATAAACGATAGTGGCATGAGTAGTTGGTTGAAGCCTTATGGGCCTACCGCACCACATACATAACTCCAACTCAATCTATCCCATTTTTCTTAATGTATTGGTCCGAAGGTGTTCTACCCTTAGAAGTTCAACTCCCTCACTAAGGATAGAATTGTGTAGCAAAATTACTATAGAACAAAATGCAAAGTTGCAGTTAGAAGTATTCAAAAGTTTGGAGGAGAGACACCTACGGGCATGCTAGAACCTCAAGTTATATAAAGCCAAAATCATTCAAGCTCACAACAAGCTAGTCTTCCCTAAGGCTTTTCAAGTAGGGGAACTTGTACTAGTCCTAAGGAGATAAAGTATTGCTCATTGAAAGATGGGAGGCAAGTTTGAACCCACTTGGGAAGGCCCTTATGTCATAGAGAAAGCCTACTAAGGAGGATCTTATCATCTTATTGATTGTAAAAGGGAACACCCGAAGCTTCCAATTAATGGACTCTATTTGAAGAAATACTACCCATAAAAATATGTTTCAAAATAATTATCAACAAAAGAGAAAAAAATTCAATCTGATTCATCAAAATCTTCTCTTCATTTGAAGTGTTATCTGCTTATCTTGCGAATCCGCCATGATGTGTTTAGGATAGGTGTAAGAAAACCCAAGAGGCATCCTATCCCTCTTTCACAACACAAACACAATCAAACACAATTCCCTGATGCTACTAGAATAGGTGTGAGAGAACCCAAGAGGCATCCTATTTTCATTAGCATAATTAAGTTAGGTGTAGGAGAACCCAAGCGACATCCTTTCTTGGTGGGAATATTAGCTGCCATTCATGGCATCATTTCACCAAATTCCTCAAGCGTGTTTAGGATAGGTGTAAGAGAACCCAAGAGACATCATATTCCCTTTAACACAAGCACAAAAAAATAAACACATATCTTTTTTCTTGAGTTATTTTGATATGGGAGGAAGCCCCCGATGGCACTTACTCATTGGCTGCTCTAAGTCGGGTCTACATGTTACCTTGTTAATATGTCACCCCAGTGGTCACTTGTTGGGCATATGTGAGTCCTCATGCTTTCTTTAGAGCTTGATTATTGTAAACTGACAAGCATCTTGTTAGTTTGGTAGGCCTCACTATGCAGCCAATAAGCTACCTCATGTTGACTTTGTTCAAGAAGATGTGAGTCCCCAAGCTTTCTTCTTGAACTAGCCATCATATACTTACTAAATTGAGTATATTTGAAGCTTAGGGTAAGTCCCCCCAGAGGCTCCTTTTCTCTTGACTACTTTTGAGTTGATATAAGTACTCTAATGACATTCACTCAGTAGTCGACCTAGGTCAGATAGCACTTGTCGAGCCGAAGATAGACTATTCCAGCAATCCATTCTACTATAAGAAGATGTGAGTCCCCGAGCTTTCTTCCTAGGCTGATCGTTGTAAACTGATGGGCACCTTAGGTTGGTTGATGTTCGCTATGCTGATAGCAACTCACCCGGTGGATACACTACTCTTGACAGTGTGGAGAAATTTTATAAGAAAATTTCTAAAAGAAAAGGAGTATACTTCCATCTTCACTCTATGCGAGATAAAATGAAGATAGAAATATACTTTCTTCTTTTTATGTATTTTTGACACCACGTAGATCCACTTATATTCTTATAGAGGGTGATTAGGTATAACATTGAGGAGAGGTGTACTATCTTGAAAGATAGAAATCACCACCCTACAATGGACCTAATAACCTCAACAAAGACTCCTACAGATAATGGGTCTGCGTGTATACCAAAGATTATTCCCCTACTTTACATGAAAAAGTAAATTAAGATTTATTTTAAATTGGGTTCATTAAGTTCCCTATAGGGGAAAGCCCCCATAGTTAATTACATCCTAGGAATGAGATCCCTTATGAATACTCTCGATTAAGGTAAATGATCATTATCTCTAAAGATTTTAATAGGTAGGACTATCAATCGATTAGTCTATTCTCAAAGATCAAATGGGATTGATTAAAGAGAGAGAGAGTTATTATCAAATCCAAAGGAAGATAAGTAGGAGATGCTCACAATGCTAGGAAACCTAGCGAGCATCTCAAACTATCTTATAGTTGGGCTTTACATTTTCAAAATTGAATTTTTCATTTGAGTTGAATTTTTATTGGAAGGTTAGGGCTTATAATTTCATAGTACAATGTTATGGAAATGCCTAAAGATGATGATTTATGCTTATGGCCCATAGAAGGGAGAAGCAACCTCAGAACTTAAATCTAGGGAGCTTTGGCGAGGGCCATATGCATGATCTAAATCTAAGGCAATAATGGGTATTTGATTTACCTCTATAAGAGAGGACAAATCATCCGACTGCTTGGACTTACAACCACCTGAGGGTGGCTGCCAACTAACTCCTCCTACAATTTTAAATTCATGTAGGCAAGTCATATGCTTTATGCAAGATAGCTAGGCTGTTATTTATTTAGAAAAAGACTAAGTTCTTAAACTCACTCCCTAAGAGACTAGATCATGTAAAGGCATGAGAAATGACCTAAAGCTAATGCAAAACATATTATATATTATTTTCATTTTTTGGACAATCATTTGACTCAGGTTCATAGGATTCATATGCCTAATGCATGAGAAGTAAGATTATTGGCCAAAATCAGCAACTAGGGAGGAGGTGTGTTTCCATCATGGCCCTCAAAGGTCAAGCTAAGTTTCTCTGGCAAAGGTAGAAGCTCTCCAATCAAGAGTATAACAACATGCTTTTATGCATGATGTTATCAAAGAAATACTCATCCAGTTAAAGGATTGCTAATTCTGTTATCTTGATTT
The DNA here is from genome assembly GCA_021442155.1 of Cymbidium sinense. NCBI lineage: Eukaryota > Viridiplantae > Streptophyta > Magnoliopsida > Asparagales > Orchidaceae > Cymbidium > Cymbidium sinense. The sequence continues at coordinate 186,184,042 of CM038218.1, read as the reverse complement.
TATCTTAGGAGACTTTAAATGAGGTTATGAGTTGTTTATTTTAATTTTAGATTGATTAATTTGGTAGAAGATTTATTTTTCCCTAATAGACTAATCATCATCTAGGCCATACATCAAGCAAGGAAGAAATTAGGAAACATGCCATCTTAATGCGTAAGTTAAACAAAAATATCAAACATTTTTATAAAGCTAACACAAAAGAAAAAAAGGCCATTTATGGTCGGGCACCACCGCACTGACCAAAAATAAATTGGGTAGTTGAGCTCTACCCTTATACAACCCAAATTACAAATGATTTAATTTACAATCAAGTAAGGAAATTCATGTTATGGGCATTTTCATTCTTCATTTCTTCATTCCTCTTTCTTCTTTCTTCTTTCTTCTTTCTTCTTTCTTCTTTCTTCTTTGGTTCCTTCTTTTGGATAGTTGGAATGTGGATACTCCAAAGGATTCACATGGTACATAAGATGAGAACTTATGACCAATGCTCATCCTAATCCCTGTAACATTCATTCCAAAATCTTAATTGCAAAAATTATATGAAAAGAAAAAGTAAATCAAACTAACACCTGTAAAATAGAGATTAGCTAAACAAACCATACAAATCTTATGCATGTATATTAGACTTTGTACCCCACACATGGGTAACCAAGTCCACCTGGCCTATTGGATTATGCTTAGGGGTATAAGCACCTGCACAACAAAAACATTTATATTTTTATTTATTATAACGCCCTTTAAGCATAATCCCCCATAGAAAATAATGGTTAGACTAAGATCACCCTACCATTCATTCTATGCATATTCACACTAAAATCAAGACTACAAATAATACATCACAAAATAAAAGCAAACATCAAGTCATGCATCGCCCTAACCTAAAGCTAGAAGTGGTGACTTAGCCTAATGTGTGTGCTTTAAAAGATTTGTGTGGTATGTTTAGTTGAGTTGGGTTGATTTTATTTTGTATTTTTTATTTAGTTTAAATGAGTCCTATAATTAATTACTAAGTTTTAAAGAGAGGGAAAAGAGAAGAGAACTTCTCTTTCCTTCCCTACCTTAAGTAATTTCTAAAGTGAAATCATGTTTAGTTTTATTTAGTGAATGTTTTATTAAGTGTTTTAATTAATCCTACGTTTGGATTTTTCCTGAACAAACATATTCAAAATAAAGGTATTTTAAGATTAAGTAAAGTGAATTAAGATCACAAAACACACATCACTTCATTTTCTTTCCCAACATGTATAACATACATATGAATGAATTCTTAGTAAATCTATACATACAAATGGAAATGTTTAGCATCTTTTATGATGAATGTTAAGTGAGTTACTTAAGAAAATTTGAATGCTTTATGATGCATGATTTTCATTAAGTAGAAAAGAGGTTTTCTTATCCATTTTTCACATGCACACATGTATGTATGAAAGGCATAAGTGAGTACATCACCATTGTTAACTAGGGGTGTAAGGTACAAGACCTACTTAGGACTACTTAAAGCCTCACAACCCTAGGGTTTTCCAGACTAATATACCACTTTCCTTAAATACAAACATGTATACAAAAGAAATGAATGGAAAAAAGAAAGGTATAAAAAGTTTGTATTTGTTTATTTATTTTATCTATGCAAGTGTAGATGTCCTTCTTAAGTAATAGCATAGGAATGAGATTAGATAAGTGTTATATTCTTTTCAAATGAACTACACACTTTGCCAAATCTTATTCAAAACTATATTAAAAGAAGAGAGAAGGAAAGCTACACTATGTACATCTTCATATTTATATCCACATGCAAGCTTATAAATAATCATAAGTTGCACACTTTCAATTTTGGGTGTTTGATTTATAGATTTTGAAAATAATTTTTGATATAATAGTGATAATACCCATTCATATTTTTTACTTTAGCCAAAACATGCAATTTAACATAAAGAAAATATTTTATTTTGAATTTGATTTTTGAAAAGCATGAATGCATGAAACTCATATGACATACACATTTAGCATGTTAGGAAAGAACTAAAGTGATGAAAGCATGTAAACACATCCACCCTAATTAATTCATAAAGACAATCTTATGAAATAAGAAAGCTTAAAATAAATCAATTTATTTTTAAAGAAGGTTTGATTTTATTTTGAGTTTAATTTAATTTGGGAAATGTGAGGTGAGTTTGTTGTTCCTAACCCATTCCCAGATATTTTTTATTATTTTAGTTTAATTTTTAGGTGATTAGATCAATTTTATGCTTTGGTTAGGTTAGGTATGAATTAAATGTGTTAATTACCCCTTACATACCACCTTAGCATACTTAATCAAATAATTATGAGCCAATGATGACATAAAACACACAAGAATTTAAATCAGCAATGCACCTAGTAAGAAAAGGGCCTAATGCATTTGGCCCATGATTAATGATTAATTAAACTAAAGAGTTTAGTTATAAGTAATTTCATAACACCTATCACACATGTGAGTTAAGTTTTGATTTTCTTAATTGTACTTAGGCTCTTGAACACCTAAGCATCTACCCAAGATAGATTAATTGAGTTTTTGGAAAGTTTTAGAATTTTATGAAATTAATTAAGGGGTAATTAGTGAATTAACCCTTAATTAAGTTTTGATTAAGAAAGAGGGGTTTAAGAATATCTTGGGAAAGTATCCCAAAATTATTCTTAAAACCTCACTCAGTTAATCAAAGTTTAATTGACTCAATCAGAGGGTTAAACCACTAATTATACCCTTAATTAAGCTTAATTATATTAAGGGAGTGATTAAGGAATGAACTAGCAATTCCTCTAATTAAGCCACCAATAAATCCCATGAAATTTAGTAGAGATAGGAGTCATCCCACTAATTAACCACAAGAAGTTTGGGATTAATCAGTGGAGTAATTAGAGAGTAATTAGCAAAATAAGATTTCCAATAAAACTCAAATTTAGAGAAAAGAAGAACTCAAAATCCATTGAAATTAATTTTATTATATTATATATTTAATTATCTATCCAATGAAATTTATTTCATATTTTTATGATTTTTCTAGGCTTAGATATTAATTTAGGAAGTTTTCATATTAATTAGAATATTTAAATAGTCTAATTAAGTATTTAATCCCGTTGCCACCACGTGGGCCGCTAACGCGGCATGCGCTTTCCACATGGCATGATGGGATTGGATCTTTAACTTATCACATCATAGTGTTACATCAGCGGCGGCGCTACGCGCTTTCTCCTTAGCCGTCCGATCAAGGATCGAACGGTTGAGATTAAAGCTGTGGTTCTGAAGGATTATTTATAGATGCTACATGTTTTAATCACGGTTGTCCATCTAAAATTCATGGATGGACGGCCAGAGATTCATCCCTATATTTCCATGTGGAGAATGGACACCGTCCATCTTCAAGGGTATGATCTGAGCTGGATTGAGCTTGGATTGGATTGAAATTCAACCCACACCATCTAGGCACAATGGCAAGCACATCGAATGGATAGAATTTTATGGGATTAAAATTCATTTCATGAAGCTCCAAACCACATTGAATTTAAGCTCGAAAAAATGGCTAACCTCATCGGAGGTGATCACACTCGATTCCTTGAGAAGCTTGTCAGTGGAGGCAAGCTTTGTTGAGTTTGGAGGCTGAGATTGGGTAGATCTTCCCCAACTACTCTTTGACTTGAGCTTTGGTCTAGAGCACTCCTCCCTTGCTTAGAACTTGTATGAAGCTTGAGCTCGATTAAGCTTTTGATGGAGCTTGCAAAGTGGATTTGAAGTGAGTGAGATTGGATTTTGTTTTCTTCCCTATTTTCAATTTTAGAAATAGAAAATGGGAAATGGTTCTTACTTGGGAGAGCTTGGGAGGGCGAGGAATGGCTTCTCTAACTTCCCTAGTTCAATCAATTGAGGAGATCTTCAAATGAAATCAAATTAGGAGTATATCTCCCCAAGCAATCGGGATGACAGCCTCCATTTTGATATAATTGACCACCTTGAGTGGGTTTGTTAGGCTATTAGATGAGTCATTGCATTCAGTTTTGGCCAGGGAAGGAGTGGAGGAGGTTGCCATGTTCTTGAAACAAGTGGAGGCATGATTCCCATGTGGCCATTTTCATGACATGGTCAATTTTGGGTTTGGGTTGGGTTTGGCTAACCCAGCCCATTGGGTCATGTGCACTAGGTCCATTAGTGACCATTTGGTTCACTAAGAGGCGCCAAGTGTCCATGAAAGGATTGACCAAATTCAAGTGGTTTTGATTTTGGGTTACCTTAGCTAGGGTAAAATGTCATTTGACCTTGATTTCAATTTGGGCATGTTTGGTTTGATGAGAAAATAGGTTTGGCCAAGTTTCATTGAATTTGAAGTTGTTTTGATATGATTTGGCTCATGTTGACCCATTTAGGTCAAAATGGGTCAACTTGGGTCAAGTTGACTAATTGGTCAATTTGGGTCAAACCAAGGGTTGGGTCAAGTTCATATGACCATTTGAAATGTTTTGGTGGCTTTGGTTTGATTCAATTTGGTTCATATTTGGTTTTGGTTCAATTGAGTTCATTTAGGTCAAATGGGTCAAGTTGACCAATTTGACCCATTTGACCTATTTGGGTTAGGTCATGGGTTGGTTCATGTTTTATTGGTCATATGAAATGGATTGGTATCTTTGTTTCCAATCAATTTTGATTAAGTTTGAATTTGGTTGAATTTGACCCTTTAGGTCAAGTTGGGTTCAAGATCAGGCTAGGTTGTTAGTCTAGTTGGCCAATTGAGGCTTTGGTCAAGTTCTAATTTTGGAATGAACTTGACCCATTGGTTTCAATCAATTTGGCTTAGATCAAGTTTTGACATATTTTGACTTTTTTAGGTCAAGTTGGGTCAACTTGGGTCAAGTAGCCAATTGGGCTAGGTTAGGCTCAAATGTTGACTTGGTCAAGTTCAAACATTGGTCATGAATGAACTTAGATCATTGGTTTCAATCAATTTGTCATATGGTGGATTTTTGGCTATGTTGGGTTTCATTTTGGCTAAGTGTTGACTTGGTCAACCCTTAGGTTTGACTTGGTTTGATCCAATTTGATTGATTGATCATCTCATGATGATTGTTGATCATGATGAGAGGCTTAGGTGGGCTTAGTTCAATCCAATTTGGTTAGGATCAGAATTTGGCTCATAAGGGTACTTTAGTTCACTTTGGGTTAAGTGAGCCTAAGTGGATCAAATGACTTGGTCAAAGCTTGATTTGAGTTTGATTGAACTCACATATGGACTTATGATTGAAATATAAATCCATTTGCAAGTGGTTTGGAGTCAAATGAGTTTTGATTCATTTGACAATTTCAAATTCAAAGGGGGGAACATGAGTTTAACTTCGGTTTAATTTTTTTTTTTTTTTTGAATTGAGTTTTGATTAAGTGATTAAAGTTTGTATTTATATTTGGATTCATGATTGAAGGATTGATTGAATCATGAAGAAAAATCAAGAGTTTGGCTTGATTTGAAGTTGATTTAGTTCAAGAATTTGACTTGAAAGGCTTAGGTTGGATTTTGATTTAATTTGAGTTTGATTTTTGGAGTTGGTTTTGGTTGTTTGAATTTATATTTTATTTATATATGTGAATATAAATGAGAATATAAATGGGTTATGGGAAAATTTCAAAGATTTTAAGTGATTTGAACATGATCTAGGCTAAGTCCTTAAGAGAAAATCAAAGTGACTTAGGAAAGATTTGTAATTTGAATTTAAATTTGGGCTTTGATTTGATTTATTTGAATTTATATTTCATTTTTTATGTGAATATAAATGAGAATATAAATGGGTTGTGAGAAAATTTCAGGAATTTGAAGTGGTTTGAACATGATATAGGCTAAGCCCTTAAGAGAAAATTAGAGTGACTTAGGCAAGATTTGTGATTTGGATTTGAATCTTGGATTTAGTGTGATTGATTTGAATTTATATTTTATTTATATATTTGAATATAAATGAGAATATAAATGGGTTGTGAGAAAATTTCATGAATTTAAGGTGGTTTGAATTTGATTTAGGCTAAGTCCTTAAGAGGGGATTAAAGGACTTAGGAAATATTTTGAACTTGGAATTTCAATCATAAGTTACAATCATGGGTTTCAATCATGTGGCATTGATTGGGGTGGGGTTTGGAGAAAATCAATTAAGTTGGAATTGATTTAGGTTTGATGTTGATTTGATTTAGAGTTTTGATTTGAAGGAAGGAAGTGAGGGATGTGGTTCAAGCTATAGGGTAAGCAAACTTTCATAACATCCTTAAGGCACGACCTATTCCTATGGCTAACTCCTCTAAGTCTTTAGGGCTAGGTTGAGTGTCCACCTAACCACTAAATGTGTCTTAAGACTAAGGATCTCTTAAAGTCTAAGGGAAGTCCTATGTCTAAGATGAAAGGGTTGAGAGCTCATCCTAAAAAAATGAGGTCAACAAAGGGCGCCCAATAGGTGTGGTGTGACAAGAACACCACATATTGGTGTTGACAAAATGACCAATGACAAGCGATCACAAGCACTAATGATCTACTACAACACAAGGTGTAGAAAGAATCTAGAGCTTAGTGCAATGTGGCTCTACTTATGTCAATGACATAAGAGAGGGAGAAATCCACTAGGGATAGAGTATGTGAACCTTTCATTAGGGAAGCAAGTTCCAGTCATCCACGAAGGGATAAGAGATTAGATTTAGTTTGAGTCTCGCTGGAGAGAAATTTAATTTGTTTAATTAAGTCTCACTAGGGAAGAGGGTTGAATTTGTTTCAATTTGTTATTTGTTTAATTGTGTTTGTTTTGACTCCATCGGGGATAGACAAGTGAACTCTCCACTAGGGAAGTGAGTTCAAGTCATCCACCAAGTGAAGACAAGTTGTGAAATCCACTGAGGTATTATAATTCTAGATCCTCTAGGGAGCCAGAAAGATTTGCATCTCATTGAGGAGAAGCTAAAGATTTGATTTAGATTGATTGATTATTTTTGTTTTGTTTGTTTCAGATTTTTGATTTTGGATTTTGAAATGGACCCTGTTGGTTTGCGATGGATGCAGTAAGCCAAGGCCTATAACAGATTTATCAATCTAAAGAGGTAGTCTACTAAGCACATAGGGACTAATCAAAGAGGATGCCTTTGGATGTGCAACAGCTGTACTAGGAAGAAAGCATAGTATACTTGCATCCTTCAAAGTAGGGACCAGTTGCTGGGGTAATCTATTGGCAAGGCAACAGATTGAATCCAACCTAGGGTTGACTATTGAGTGAATGTTGCTGAGGGACTTAGATCAACTCAAGGATAGTCAAGATTAATTTCATTTTTAGATTTGTTTTGATCATGATGGATCCCATCGATTTGCAATGGACTGCACTGAGTAGGGGCCATGGAAGCCTAGGCTTAACTCAAATTTATCAATTCAAAGGGAGTAGTCTACCAACCAAAGGTAAGATTATCCAACCAAGGGGATGCCTTTTGGTTTACAGTGGTCAAGTTTTTAAGAAAAAATCACGGGGACTCGCATCTTCTAGAAATAAGAAACCACTAGGGTGATCAGTTGCTTTGGATAACAAATCGAACCCGACCTAGGGCTTATTGAGTGAATGCTGTTGGGGGACTTAGATCAACTCAAGAATAGTCAAGATTAATTTCATTTTTTAGTTTTTCTTTGATGGATTACATTGGTTTACGATGAATCACACTGAGATGGAGCTTATATCAGCCTAGACCTATTCATATTTAATGAAATAAATGGAGTAGCTTCCCGACTGATGGGAGAACTATCCGACCAAAGGAGCGCCTTTCGATTTACAATGATCAATTGAAGGGAAGAAAGCTCAAGGAATCATATCTTCCACTACAAGAGACCACTGGGATGATCGATTGCTTTGGACAACAAATTGAACCTGACCTAGGGCTGCCCATCGATTTGTGATAGTCATGCTAGAAAGAATGCATCATAGTCTTATATCTTCCAAAGCGGAATGGCAGTAACACACTTGTGGAAAAATAGGAAACTTAGGAACTACGAGTGAATACAACAAGGATTTATCTCGGGGTAGTCGGGCAATTCTATAGGGAGTTTTGCTGACACTACCCTAAAGATAAGATGCCTGCTTGGGAAAATGGGCTCTTTGGGGGCTTGAATTCCTAATCCACAAGCGATAATTTGTTTATTTATTTAGTATGTTTATCATGGAACCTGTTAGTTTGTGAGGGATCAAACTGAGAAGGATCTTATATGAGCATAGACCTATCTTAGATTTACTAAACTAAGGGAGAATCTGTCCATCTGCTGAATAAATTATCCAACCATAGGGGTGGCTACTAGAAAAGGGGGACTGTCCAATCCAAGCGTAACCTGGGCAGTGTCTAAATGGGGTCACAAAGGACATGATCCAAATAGAGTCCCCGTAGGGGACGGCTAAAGGCTTTATCCAAAATCCTGGAGAAGATGACATGGCTAGTCATATATCAAAAAGGTATTCAGTGGCCAACTCAAAGAGAAAGTGTGGGACTCACATCTGCCAAGAGTGGTGTATCCACCGGGTGAGTCACTGTCAGCATAGCGAACATCAACCAACCTAAGGTGTGCACATTTACAATCACTAGAAGAAAGCTGGGGACTCATCCTTCTATGGCAGGCGATTCTTTGGGATAGTCTATTTCGATAGGTGCCATCCGACCTAGGGTGACTACTGAGTGAATGTCATTGGAGGACTTATATTGACTCAAATGTAGTCAAGAGGAAAGAAGCCTCTGGGAGACTTATCCTAAACCTCAAATATACTAGACCTAGTTAGATCATGATGATTAGTTCAAGAAGAAAGCTCAGGGACTTACATCCTCTTAAATAAAATCAACATGAGCTAGCTTACTGGCCAGGCAGTGAAGCCTACCACACTAACAAGACACTCGTTGATTTGCAATGATCAAGTTAGGAAGAAAGTGTGGGGCCCCATATCTTCCACCAAATGACAACTGGGTGACATACTAGCTAGGTAGCATGTAGACTCGACCTAGAGTGGCTAAGGAGTTAGTGTCACAGGGGGCTTGCTCCCACATCAAAGTATCCCGAGATAAAAGATCTGTGTTTATTTTTGTGCATGTGTTAACAAGAATAGGATGTCTCTTGGGTTCTCTTACACCTACCTAAAACATGCTGGGGATTTTGATGAAATGGTGCTACGGATGGCAACGGGATTTCCCACTAAGAAAGGATTCCTCTTGGCTTCTCTCACTCTAACTTAATTATGATAATCAAAATAGGATGCTCTCAGGTTCTCTTACACATGTTTTAAGAGCATCAAGAAATTGTGTTTGATTGTGTTTATGTTGTGGAAGAGGGATAGGATGCCACTGGGGGACCCTTACACCTACCCTAAACACATCATTGGCAGATTCGCAAGATAAGCAAACAACGCTTTGAAAGAAGAGAAAATTTTGATGAAATGGAAAATGATTTTTATTGATTGATAGAATTATTTTCAAATATGATTTTTATGGGTAATATGTCTTTAAATAAAGCCCATTAATTGGAAGCATCGGGTGTTCCCATTTACAATCAATAAGCTGATAAGATCCTCCTTGGTAGGCCTTCTCTATGACATAGGGGCCTTCCCAAGTGGGTTTAAACTTGCCTTCCATCTTTTGACGGGAAACAATTGGTCTCCTTAGGACTAACACAAGTTCTCTTACTTAGAAAGATCTAGGGCGGATCAGCTTGTTGTGAGCTTGAATTATTTTGGCCTTGTACAACTCGAGGTTCTGGCATGCTCATAGGCGACTCTCCTCAAAATTTTTGAGCTCTTATAATTGCAACTTTACATTCTGCTCTATAGTGATCTTGCTACCCAATGCTATCCTTAGTGATGAGAGTTAGACTTCTAAAGGTAGAATAGCTTCAGACCCATACACTAAGAAAAATTGGGTAGATTGAGTTAGAGTTCGGTATGTGGTGCGGTAGGCCCATAAGGCTTCAACTAACTGCTCATTCCACCATCGCTTGTTATTATCAAGAGTCTTCTTTAGTATTTGGATGAGAGTTTTGTTAAATGCTTCTGCTAAGCCCTTTGGTCTGGGGTAGTAGATGGTGGAGTATCTCTGATCTATACCTGTCTTCTGGCAAAGCTGTTGATCTTGGTGCTTTTGAATGCAGTGTCATTATCGGATATAATTCATCAAGGCACCCCGAACTTACATATGATATGGTTCCTAAAAAACTGAAGTACATGCTAAGCTGTGACCTCTCTGAGTGTGATTGCCTTTGCCCACTTGGAAAAGTAATCGGTGGCCGCTACAATGAGCCGATGCCCCTTAGAAGAAGGAGGATCGATTGGACCTAGAATGTTGGTACCCCAACACTCGAATGACCATGAGGCTAATGTAGGGTGTAGAATGTTGGGTGGTTGGTGGAGGACCACACCGTGTACCTCACACTGATGGCATCTCCTAGCTAAATTTATGCAACCTACAATCATCGAAGGCTAGTAGTATCCTAGTCTCTTGATCTTCATCTTCATCTTTGGAATGGATTGATATGCTCAGCACCTAAATGTACCTCGGTTACAATGTCATGGGCTTCGTGTTTGTCTAAATATCGTAACCACATCTGGTCAAAGGATCATTGGTATAGGGTGCCATCAATGAGAGCATAGGAGAGAGCCCTCTATTTCACCTCATGGGCTTGTGACTTTTCTTGAGGTAATTTTCTAGTGTTCATATAGTCTATGAACGGTTGCCTGCAATCCAGCTCCTCATCCTTTTTGCCAACAGAAATATCTCCTTCAAGAGAAAGTCTCTCGATGAGTTCGACATCAATAAAGGATAGGACTTGTCTATTTTGGACCCTTATTGAAATGGACTCATCTTTCGGACATGTCAATTCTTTGGCAAGTTTGGCCAAAGCATCTACTACTGCATTCTCTGCTCGGGGAACCTTGTAGATGGTGACTGTGAATAGCCAACTTCATGGTACACTGGTAATGATGAAGCTTGGGTTTGAGAACCTTGTAGGACAATCTAGTTGATGACCAACTGAGAATCCCCAAAGATATTGATGCTCTTGACACTGATTGTGATGGCTAACTCCAGATTGGAAATCAAAGCCTCATACTTAGCTTCTTTGTTGATGCAGAGGTTGGAAAGATAGTTTGAGAATCTCATCACATCACAGTTTGGAGTTAGTAGAACTATTCCCACCCCTACCTTTCCTAAAAGCGTAGATCATGGTGCTTCCCCTTTATGAAAAGAAGTTGCACCATTAAAATACATCTCCCATCTGTGGTTGTCAACCTCCCCTAAGTTCATGATTTGTTCATCAGGGAGATCATCAATAAGCAGAGAATAAGTAGGGAGTGGGCGTGCTGCTAAGAAATTGATTAGTACTTGTCCTTTTACCGCACAAAGGGTTATGAATGTGATATCAAACTGTGAGAGAATCATGGACCATCGTGCCAACCATCTGCATAATGAAGGCCGTGTTATGTGATACTGCAGTAGATTGGTTTTGGAGATCAAGTTCACCTTATGAGAAAGCATATAGAGCCATAGCTTTTGGGAGGCAAAGATCAAAGCTAGGCAATATTTCTCAATAGGTGGATAGCTTGCTTCAGTAAGAATCAGACAATGACTGGCATAGTAGAGAGTGCTCTCCTTCCCTTCGTCATTAGCTTGGACAAACAGAGCACCGAGAGAGTCATCCAATGCAGCAGTGTAGAGGATTAGTGGCTTACCTAGGATAGGGCTGCTAGAACTGGTGGCTTCACCAAATACTACTTGATATCTTCAAAGGCATCCTGACACTTATCATCCCACTTGAACTTGACATCCTTTTTGAAAAGTGCTAAGAATAGCTTGCATCTCCCTGATAGGTTGGAAATAAATCATCTTAGATACGCCAGCCGTCCTTGGAAAGATCTAAGTTGAGTTAAACTTTTAGGAAGTGGTATTTCTAAGATAGATTTAATCTTTTCTGGATCTATTTCTATTCCCCAATGTCAAACAACAAACCTAAGGAATTTCCCTGAAGCTACTATGAATGTACACTTCAGAGGATTCATCTTGAGGTTATATTTTCTTAACCATTCAAAAACTACTCTCAAGTCAAAGAGATGTTCTTCTTTTTCTCTACATTTGACTACTAGATCATCAACATACTCAACCTGATGATGGATGAGTTCAAAGATAGTCGGTCCTGCTAGTATGTAGCAAAGAAAGATTTTAAGGCCAAAAGGCATGACCTTATAACAAAAGATTTTGATCGAGGTTCGAAAAGTAGTGTTTCTTTCATCTTCAAGAGACATCTTGATTTGGTTGTAGCCAGATGACCCATCCATGAAAGAGAAAACTGCATGAGATGAGGCGATGTCCGCCATTAATTTTAGTATAGGAAGAGAAAACTCATCCTTAGGACATATCTTATTTAAGTCCCTGAAATTGATGCATATACAAATTTGGCCATTTTTCTTCTTAACTGGTACGACACTAGCTAACAATGTATGAAATTTTTCTTCCCTGATGAAACCAACATTGATCAGTTTCTTAACTTCAGAAATGACCTGTTATTTGATTTCTAATTGCATGCATCTAGGAGCTTGCTTTATAGGGTTAGCGTTAGGATCTATTGCTAGCTTGTGGACTACTACCAAATGATTGAAGCTCATGATTAAAATTCCAAATTCAAAATCTTTCCTAAGCCCTTTGATTCCATCTTATGGACTTAGCTCAAATCAGATCCAAATCAATTCAAATTCAAGAAATTTTCTCATAACCCATTTGTATTCTCATTTATATTCACAAAAATAAATGAATTATAAATTCAAATATCCAAGAATCAATTCAAAAATCAAATCCAAATTCAATCAAAAATCCAACCTAAGCCTTCAAGTCAAACTCTTGAACTTAGCCAAATCAAAAATAAATCAAGCCAAACTCTTGATTTTTCTCCATGATTTAATCAATCCTTCAATCATGAATCCAAATATAAACATAAACTTCAATCCTCAAACCAAAATTAAATTCAAAAATCAAACTAAGTAAAAATCATGTTCACCCTTTGACTTAAAATCATCAAATGAATCAAAACCCATTTGACTCCAAATCTCTTGCAAATGAATTTATATTTTAATTATAAATCCATATGTGAGTTCAACCAAACTTGAATAAAGCCTTGATCAAACCAACTAAACCCAATTGGCTCACTTGACCCAAAGAAGCCAATTTGGCATATATGAATCCCAATTCAATTCAATCCAAATCAAAGTGAATTAAGCCAATCCAAAACATGATGTCATGTTTGGTGATCATCATAGGTTAATCAATTGTCATGAATTGGGTCAAACCAAGTCAACTTATCCCATTGACCAAGTCAACCCTTTAACCCAACTTACCCAAAAGGTCAAATCTTTCCAAATTGCAATCTAAACCAAATTGGAAATAAAAATACCAATCCATTTCAAATGATCAACTAAACCCAAACCAAGCCATGATTTAAGCTAATTTGGTCAATTGGGTCAAATCGATCAACTTAGCCCAAATTGACCTAAAGGATAAAATTGGCCAAAATCCAAATTAAATCCAAATTAAACCAAAATATTTGAAACCAATTAACCCAATATACTCCAAATAGTCATTTGAATTTGACCCGAATCTTGGTTTAACCCAATTTGACCAAGTGGTCAACCTAACCCCGTTTTCACTTATTTTGACCCAAATGGGTTAAATTAACCCAAATTAAACCAAATGAACTTCAAATGATATGAAATTTGGTCCAACTTCTTTTGACCCATTTCAAATCTATCCAAATCAAATTTAATGTCAAATGACCATTTTGCCCTTGGGTCAAGGGCATTCCATGAGAAAAGGCACTTTCCTAACTGGTCATTTCTCTTTCTTGGCTACTTGACACTTATCCATTGGTCCAAAAAGGCACCAAGAACACTAATGTTTTGACCCAAGGTGTAGTTGGGGCAGCCATGACTCATGGGGAGCTGAAATCACCTCATCTCTCCCATTGGATCACTTGGCATGAAGGACACTCACCTCCCCTTAGTTAGGACTGCCACTTGTCCTTCATGGAAACCACTTTCCATGCCTTATCCAACCATAAGGAGCCACCTAGGATGATTCTCTTCCATTCCCAACCACCCCAAGCCAAGTGACAAGAGTTTGGAGCCAAAATTTTAAATAAAAGGTGAAAAAAGGTTCATTTCACTTCTCTTTTTATTCTAAGGCTTTAGTGGCTAAAGGAAACCATCATTCCTCTCATTTGCCTCCATCTAGAGCTCCCAAAAGCCATTAGCAATCATCCATTACATTTTGGAGAGAAATACTCCAAAACTAAGGGAATTTTAATGAGAAAATTATGATCATTAGGAGTGTGCATTCGGTTGGATTGGATGGATCGATTTTTTAATTTGCTAATCCGTTCGGTTCTAAATTCAGAATCCAAAAATCTGATCCATATATGATTTAATCTAATCCGAACCAATCCAATCTGAAAAAAAGTTTGGATTTTCAGTTCGATTTTTAAAAAATCAAAAATATATAATATAATTAAAAATTTAAAATATCTAAATATTTAAATGAGCAGTAATAATGCTATGATTATCAAATTACTAGTAATTAAAATGCTTAAATATTTACAAGACTGGTTTATGATAAAGTTACTGTCATTCTATAGAAAGTAGAAACCAACTGCAACAACCAACAAATCACAAGGCACAAAGCATCGATCAACCTTCTTATGAATAGATAAATGGAATTATATTAACAAACATAATTTATGGAGTCTTACAAAGTCAATTTAAATTTTGAAATGGGAGATTTTCGAGCAGCTTGCAAGTTTAAATGTACAATAATTAAAAAAAGTCTGAACTCTAAGTCTCTGAATGCTAAAGCAGTTACATCATTGAATATCTGAATCAAGCTTGACGAAAAATACATATTCTGACTTGTAATGCTCCAATTCCAAGAGTTCAAGACCTGCAATAATATACCTGCACTACCAAAAATATGTGAGCATCCAAAATATTGAAAGTAAAATTGAAAGTAAAATTAAAAAGAAAAGAAAGGCTCAGGCTCAGTCAAAAAATTACTAAGAGCAACAAAATATGTGAGCATCCAAACTCCAGATTGGAGGGTTACAATCACATATAAAGCTACCAGCAGTAATAACAGAAATGTAACATCAAGGCCATCATTGATATGGTAACATCAAAGCAAAAAAATTACTAAGAGCAACAAAATATGTGAGCATCCAAACCCGGATTTGGAGGGTTACAATCACATATCTACCAATAGAGTAATTGAAATGTAACATCAAAGCCGGATATATTCCTATATGCAAAGATCAGATAGTTTAATATATGGCAACATCAGTATAGTCACATATAGAGGCAATTTTAAACCATTATACTCATTTGTATAGTCACAAGAAGGTGGCGCATTGGCGGTTCTATATGCAATACTAGCTTAAAATTTAAATGATTCTTCAACGATGAGCAAGGAGGTTACAATTTAAGATGCAAATTGAGAGCAGAGTAAAATAGCAATCAAGTTTAGTTTAATATAAACTGTAGAATAAGAAAGAGCTTCAAAGTTCCTTTAAGAATAAAATAAAAATTTGGCATAGCACAACTTCGGTTGTGGAATTACAAAAGCATTCAACGGCACTGGCCCGCAACACTGGGATACATAGCAGAATAGCATAGCAAAGACAAGAAGAATGATGTATTGCTACATGTTGTACATCAATAACAAACTAAAAAGCATTGTACAGGTAAGCACAATAAAGCAATGACAAAATAATCCCAAAGTTCATTATACTTGGTCTTAGGGTTGAAGTGCTCGCTTTCCTAACATATTTCACATTACAGTGACACAAATTTATTCCTTTCAAAACTAGGAATTTAATTCAAACAACTTCATGAGCGGAAATGCTCAAATTCTCCAATAGAAGTGTGATTGATGAATTTTCAAAACTCAAACGTAGTTGAAATAAATAGTTACTTGCAACTAATCCTTATGTCTAATAGGTAAAAAGAGCCATGATTGGCTTATTTATTAGTTAGGGATCAAAGCATAGGCAAGCTCAGCGAAATAGTAATATACAAGCCTCCATGGATGCCTAGGTAGTTACTGTCAAGTACAAAAAAAATTCAGAAAAAAATGCAGTTATAATCTCTTATAATCAAGAAAGATGCCATGGTGACAACAAAGAGGGTGTAGAAGTAGACATTAGCTAAGCGTTTATTTGATTGCCTGAATATAGAAAATATGGTCTAAAAATAGCAAAATTTTGAGCCGAGAAGAGAAGTAAAGTAAGAACAGATGAATCATGAATAGAAGTACAGAACGAAAACATCATCGATAACTACAAGTCTACAATGAAGAGTCAAACAGAATTACAGAATGTCGAAGTGTCAAACTGTCGAAGAGAACTAAAGATTCAGAGAAGTAGAGAACATCACGTACCAACTCGCTTCCTCTCGGTAGAGCAGAAACTAGAAAGGATTCAAAGGAATGGGAATACCAAATACCCTAAAGCCTAAGGAGAATATGGGATTGCTTTTTGGGGCTTTGCCCTTTTGCCTCCCTTTCACCGAATCGACTCCCTGATCACTAAATCTAACCACTTTTAGGTTTTCCCAATTGCCCTAGTAGTCGACTCTATAACGGGCAGAACAAGGGCCGCGGTCCACGCGGAGTCGCCAAGTCCGTGAGTTGGGACTTGGGCGCGGATCGACTTAATTTTGGATATTTGATTTTTTGGATTACAAATTTTTAAATCCGATCCATAATCCAAAAATTGAATTTAGCTAAAATTAAATCCAAAATCTAAAATAAAATTAAAAAACTGATCCAAATTTAAAATTTCGGTTTACTTTTAATCAGATTTTTGGTTTAAACCGAATTATACACAACCCTAATGTTCACCAAAGGAAACTTCATTTTGAAGTGAAGGCAAGGATCTAAGCTCATTCCAAGGCTTCTTCCCTTTCTCGACAGTACGCTCGAGTCACCACCACCTCCCGAAATCATCCCTGGTGAGGTAACCATAAAAAATCGTAGCCCATCTTAGGATCTTTTATTTTATGACAGCTTTTGTGCGATTTTAGGAATCTACCCTAGATAATCCTACAATTTCACTTTAAATCATCCCAATTAGAAAATAAATTTTTTTTTATGCGGATCAGTGCAAAAATGAGTCCATTTGGACAAGTTTTCACTTAGAAAACCTCATTTTTCTAAAAAAATACCCTGAAATCACTGTTCACCATCGGCGAGGTACAATCGCCGCTCGATCTGACGATTCGCAGGATCAGACAGCACACATCGAGCGTTGATCGCGTGGACCAGGCCTTCGGATCATGGGATATGGGCCTTTGGATCGCACGATGTGATCTAGACTGTCCGATCACGTGGTTCGCGTAATTGGATGGCTCAGATCGTGCACCGATCATGCAATCCTGGCCTCTAGATCATGCAATCTGATCTAGACCATTCGATCAGTGATCGGACTGTCTAGAGTGACCCGCGGGTCACTTTTCATAGTTTGACCAAGTCTTCCTGCTCTTTCCACTAATGTGGCACCGCATGTGAATTGAGCGATGCCGTGTAGCATGCGCGTGCCATGTGGCACCGCGCATCCAATTGCATGATGCCAAGTGGCGCGACTTGGCCACGTCAGCACCGCGTGGTTTTTCTGATTTAAAAAATTAATTAAAATACTTATAACTTAAAAAATCATAGAAAATAAAATACCTAACCAAAAATTACAAATAAGGGTTCATTAAATTCATCTTTCCAAGAGGAATCCACCAAATGAAAATTCCCTAAATTTCACTGAATATTTTGAGCTTAATTGGACCTTTAAAGAAAATCAAATTTCTTTAATTAAATCAAAATTATGTGTTATATTAAGTTGAAATATTTATATATTAAAATATAGCTACCATAAAAATTACAAGTCAAAATGACCTCTGAGTTAAAAGATATTAAATTTTGATTGTCAAATAATTTATTTTAATAAAAATAAATTACTAGAATTCTTAAAAATCACTTAAATCAATTGAAACGTCCTAAATTCATGACTAATTGTAGAAACATCCAAAAAATACAAACTCAAGTTCATTTCAAAGATATTTGAGGAGAATTCAATAAAATTATTTCTAATTGAATTCGAATAATAGATTTTCCTTAATTAGGATTTATTTAAAACTTAATAACCCTAATTACTCCCTAATGACTTCATTAATTAATTCCAAACTTCTCTAGCATGTTTATTGAGATGACTTTTGTCTCTCCTAATTTTCTTGGAATTTATTAATGAGTTAATCAGAGAAATTAATTAATGAACCCCTAATCACTCTCTTAATATAATTAAGGTTAATTAAGAATGTGACTAGTGGTTTAACTTCTTGATTAAGTTAATTAACTTTGTTTAAGTGATTAGGTGGTTTATGGGATGATTTCAGGATATTTTTATTAAGTTATTCCCTAAACCCCCTTCCTTCCTTAATCTAAACTTAATTAAGGGCTAATCCATTAATGACTTACTTAATTAACTTGATAAAATTCTCAAAACTTTCCAGAACTTAATTAATCATTCTTGGGTAGATGCTTAGGTGTTCAATAACCTAAGTAGCTTAAGGAAATCATTCCTAATCCACATGTGTGGAAAAGGTTATGAAAGTACTTAAATTAAACCCTTTAGCTTAATTAATCATTAGCCAATTGCATTAGGTACCTTTCTTTCCTAGGATGCATTGCTGATTTAAATTTTTTGTGGTTTTATATCATACATTGGCTCATAATTATTTGACTAAATATGTTAAAGTGGTATAGGTAAGGGGTAATTAATGAACTTAATCTGCATCTTAACCTAACCAAAGCATAAAATTAATCTAATCACCTAAAAATTAAACTAAAACCATACACACATTAGGGAATGGGTAAAGACCAAAAAACATTCTCACACTTTCCTAATTCAAATCAAACTCAAAACAAAATGAAAGTCTCAATAAACAACTTTTGATTCTCTTTAAATAATCTTACTTCATAAGATTGTCTTTAGAAATTAATTAGAGTGAATGAAATTATATGCTTATATCATTTTATTTCTTTCCTAGCATGCTAAATATGTATGTCATATGAAAATCATGCATTTTTACTTTTCTAAAATCAAATTCAAAATGAAATATTTTTTTATGTCAAATTACATGTTTTGGCTAAAATAAAAATATGAGTAGCTATTATCACTATTAAATTCAAAACTATTTCAAAATCTATAAATCAAATACCTAAAACTAAAAGTGTGCTACTTATTGTTTATTTATCCTTTCTTATTTTCTTTCTTTCTCTTAATATGGATTTGAATAAGATTTTTAAAGTGTCTAGTTCTTTTAAAAGAACATAACACTTGCTTAAATCTATTCTTATCCTCTTCCATATTATGACTTAAGAAATATCCTTACACTTACACATATAAATTGCATAACCAAGTTTAAACATAAGTACAAACTTTTGCATCTTTCTTTTCCATTCATTTCTTTTGTACATATGCTTGTATTTAAGGAAAGTGGTATATTAGTCTGGACAACCCCGGGATTGGGAGGCTTTAAGTAGCCCTATGTAGGTTTTATACCTTACACCCCTACTTAACAATGACATCGTACTCACTTATGCCTTTCATACATACATGTGTGCAGTGAAAAATGGATAAGAAAACCTCTTTTCTACTTAATGAAAATCATGCATCAAAAAGCATTTCAATTTTCTTAAGTAGCTCACTTAACATTCTCTTTCCATGTATTTCTTTTTGTACATGTACATATATTTAAGAATAGTGGTATATTAGTTTGGACAACCTTGGGGTTGCGAGGCTTTAAGTAGCCCTGAGTAGGTCTTGTACCTTACACCCCTGGTTAACAATGACGTCGTACTCACTTACGTCTTTTATACTTGTAAATGTGCATATGAAAGATAGATAAAAGAATCACTCTCTCCTACTTAACAAAATCATGCATACATGAAACACTCCAAGTTTCCTTAAGCAACCTCTCTTAGCATTCATCATTAAGGTGTGCTAAATACTTGCATCGCATGTATAGATATGCTTATGATTCATTCATGTGCATGATACACATGTGGGAAAGAAATAAAATATTGTGTGTTTTGTGATAGTAATTCACTTTACTTAATCTTAAAATGTCTTTCTTTTTAAATTAGTTTTTTTAGAGAAAATCTAAACTTAGGATTAATTAAAATACATAATAAAACATTCACTAAATAAAATTAAATATGAATCTACTTTAGAAATTTAAAGATAGGGAAAGAGAAGTTCTCTCTCTTTCCTCTCTTCATAACTTAGTAATTAATTGTAGAATCCACTTGAACCAAATCAAAATATGAAATAAAATCAACCCAAAATAATTAAACAACTTAAAATAAAACCCTCATCTAAGTTGAACATGTATTTTACACATAGAAAATTTAAACCTAAAGCCATAGCTAAGCATACCACACAAACCTTCAAAGCATGCACGTTAGCCTAAGTCACCACTTCAAGCCTTCGGTTAGGTTAGTGCATGGTTTGATGTTTGTTTTGTTTTGTGATATATGTTTTATACTAGATGTTAGGATGTATGCTCGTAGAATGAATGGTAGGATGTTCTTAGTCTAACTATTCTTTTCTATAGGGGATTGTGCTTAAGGGGTGTTGTAATAGATAAAAATATAAATGCTTTTATTGTGTAGGTGCTTATACCCTAAGCATAATCCAATAGGCCAGGTGGACTTGGTTACCCATGTGTGGGGTGACAAGTCCAATATACATGCTTGAGATTTGTATGGTTTGTTTAGCTAATCTCTATTTTGTAGGTGTTAGTTAGATATACT
Source organism: Cymbidium sinense (assembly GCA_021442155.1). NCBI lineage: Eukaryota > Viridiplantae > Streptophyta > Magnoliopsida > Asparagales > Orchidaceae > Cymbidium > Cymbidium sinense. Next base: position 186,163,149 of record CM038218.1, on the reverse strand, counting down.
TTTCCTTTTCATGTACTTTTGCAATTAGGATTTTGGAATGATTATTCTGGGGATTAGGATGAGCATTAGTTATAAGACTATATCTCATATACTATGTGAAGCCTTTGGAGTAACCACGTTTCAACCATCCAAAAGAAGGAGAAAGAAGAAAGGAAGAATGAAGAAATGAAGCTTGAAGACCCCCATAACATGAATTCCTTGCTTAATTTTAATTAATTCATTTGTAATTCGGGTTGTATAAGGGTAGAGCTCGGCTACCCAATTTGTTTTTGGGTTTGTGCAGTGGTGCCAGACCACACATGGCATTTTATTCTTTTGTGTTTGCTTTATAAAAGTTTGATGTTTTGTTTAGCATTTGCTTTAGAAATGGCATCCTTTTCCTAGTTTCTTCCTTGCTTTGATGTATGGCCTGGATGAGGATTAGGATCTTAGGAAAAAATAAATCTTTTACCAAATTAATCAAATCAAAAATTAAAAATAAATAACTCATAACTTCATTTAAAGCCTATGCTAAAAATCAAGATAAAAGAATTAGCAACTCCTTAGCTAGATGAGTATTTCTTTTACAACATCATGCAAAATAACATATTGCTTCACTCTTGATTTGGAGGGCTTTCACCCATGCCAGAGAACTTGGCTTAACCTTTGAGAGCCATGGTGAAAACACACCTCCCATCTTGCTGATTTTGGCCCATAATCTAATTTCTCATACATTAGGCATAAAGAATATTATTAAATTAGTTAAATGAAAATAACATGTAATATGATTTGCATTAGATTTAGGTTATTTGAAGCATGCCCTTACATGGTCTAGTCTCTTTAGGGAGTGAGGTTAAGGACTTAGCCTCTTTTTAAATAAATAATAGCCTAGCTATCTTACATAAGCATAAGACTTGCCTACATATATTTAAAATCATAAGATGAGTTAGTTGGCGGCCACCCCTAAGCAGTTGTAAGTCCAAGTAGTCAGGTGGTTTGTTCTCTTTATGGAGGCAAATCGAATACCCATTTTTCACCTTAGATTTAGGTCGTGCTTTTGGTTACTGCCAAAGATTCTTAGATTTAGGTTTTGAGATTGCATCTTCCTTCTATGGGCCATAAACATAAATCCTCACCTCTTAGAAATTTCCATAACCTTGTATTGTGGAATTATAAGCCCAAAACTTCTAATAAAAATTCAACTCAAATAAGTAATTCAATTTCAAAAATGTAAAGCCCAACTATAAGATAGTTTGGGATGTTTACTAAGCTTCCTAATATCCTAAACATCCCCTACTCACCTCAATTTGGCTTCAATAAGAACTCCCTTCTCTTGATCGATCCCACTTGATTTGCCAAAAATAAACTAATCGATTGATAAAACTACTTATTGAAATCTTTCGAGACAATAATCATTTACCTTAATTGAGAGTATTCCTAAGGAATCCCCTTCCTTCGGATGCAATTAATTATGGGGGCTTGCCCTTGTAGGGAGCTTAACGAACCCGATTAAAATAAATAATATTTTACTTTTTCATATAAAATAGGGGAAGAATCTCTGGTACATATGCAGAACCATAGTCCTTAGGAGTCCTTACTAAGGTGATTAGGTCCATTGTAAGGTGGTGACATCAATCTTCGAGATAGTACACCTCTCCTCAATGTCGTACCTGATCACCCTAATAAGAACATCTACAAATCTACGTGATATCCTGATCAAAAGGCTTATATTTCTATTTTCATTTATCCTCTTCAAGAGGATGGATGAAGGCGGGAATATTTCACCACATCCTTCGAACTAGATTCCAAGTCTATGTGAATAGTAGGGGTACCCCTATGAACTGATTACCTGCTATCGATGGCCAACCAGGGGTCTTCTAAGTGCCTCTATTTTTTCCTCTGCCTCTATCTAGTGGAGGTCAAGTCATCCTACCTACATATCCATATGATGGAAAGGACTGTTGGTGGAATGTGATATGCAGATCTATTTCATCTTCAATTCCCCTTTCTTGTTCACTTGGATTTCCCTTTTTCATTTCTTTTTCTTTCACATTTTCTTTTTCTTCTTTTTTTTTTTTGAATTTGAATTTTGTCCAAGTTCATGAGAAAGGGTGTTTTAAGGAAGACAGTAGGTCGCATCCACATATATCTCAACCTCTCTAACTAAAAATAGTTTTTCATCCCCATTGACATGGTATTCAATCCCATCCTTTCTAAACTTGATCACTGATGGAGGCGGATGGAATTATCTTGCACTGATGTATCTAGGGCCTACCGAGCAAAGCGGTGAATGAAGTATTCAAATTAATGATGTAAAACTTAGTTGTAGTCTTCCATTCGCCTATCTCTAAAAGTAACACTATGGAACCTAAAGCCCGCTCACCTTGTTCATTGAATCTTCTCAACATCATCTGATCTCCTCGGAGTGTGGAGATGTTAATCCTCAAATAGGCAGGGATCTTTAGACTCATAATGTTCACCAATGCACCTGAATCGATGAGAACTCTGGCAAGTCTCAATCTACCCATGTCCATTATAATGTAGAGGGGACAGTTGTGCTCCATGTCCCCTAGAAGAATGTCTTCATCTATGAAGGTAATCCCCTGAGCTTCTCTAGATTAATGTGTCTCCTCACCAATAGCAGTCAACTGAGCTAAGCATATCGTAGGATTAAGTAGATCCTTGATTAATGATTCTTTCATCTCTTTGGATAAGACAAGGGCATCGTATATGCTTAGCTTCGATGGAAACTTTCTTAGATGAGAAAGGACATTGTAGTCCACCTTGGGCTAATCTTCTACAAGCATATCCAAGGGTGGAGCATCCTGTGGAAGGGCTTCTCGATTCTTTGAACCAATGACTTATTTTTCTCTATCTAGAGGTGCTCTAGGAAGTAGAACCTTGCCACAATGAAGGTTGACTTCGGTGATCTCTTATGGTAGGATAATGGAAGGTTCTACCTGCACGTCAGGCTCACCTACAACTTCTCTAATGGGACCCTCAGAATTGGATGATTCCAAGTCTATCTCAAGAGGCGAACCCTTGACATTGAGTAGAAAAATCCAACTCTGAATCAGAAAGAGGAAGATCAAAATTGTTATAGTTATTTTGACTTGAAGAGTTATCATTAGGAATAGAAGTAGACAACCCATCAGAAGTGACACAGATGTAATTGAAGCTTCTTCAATTTCTTGGATTTGATAGGAGGTACAAAGTAGAAATCGAGTAAAGTAAGAGGGGTAAGGGATTTGATGCCCTTATCCATCGATACAAGAGTTCTACTAGTAGAAGAAGAAGAGCTAACTGAAGTAGGAGAAGTCTTTGATGTGGTAACTACAATGAAGAGGTCGGACTCGATTGGTGGTTATGCACTATCCGGGCTATACTGCTGTCACTAAGCTCCTCCATTCCGTTGTCTCAACAACTTGCAAACCTCTTTGATGTTGAAAGTTTGAGCTCTGCACCCAGGAAAGTTTCGATCTTCAATCTTTTAGAGGTTTTGGATAAGGAGATATCCCAACCTTCTTTGGTTTTGGAGAGATCGCAAGTATCCCCATGGATTACCCTAATGGAACTGGATGGTTGTTTTATAATGTATTCCTTCAGGATGACTACAAGATTGGCTATGTCCTTGAAGGTGAAGCAATCTTCCAAAACATGACCTCACATATGGTGGTAGGGACAAAAGTTGGGATCATTACTTTTTTCCCACTTCCTCCGATCTCCTAGGTTCAAGTAGCTGAAAATCAAGCTTCTTTAAGAGATTCTTAAAGATCTTCTTGATTACCTCCCTCTTAAATGAATAAGGCTTGTTAAGTTTATCCAAAAGAGTAGGTGGACCATAGGAGTATGTGTAGATGTATGTGAGGAAGCAGTGGTGTAGGCCATGGGGGCTCTATGATGGTTGGAAAGGCTACCTCAATGGTGGTAGAGGAGGTGGAAGGGCTACCGATGGATCTCTCGACGATCTCTAGTTTGCTTCCCCTTACTTGCCATTGCCCTGAGCTACTTTTCATATACCTTTTGCGGCTTTGATTTGGGCAACTGGTCTTGAAAAGGTAACTGTTTGGCTTCTCCTTATAGACTAGCTGCCTTGTTAATTAACTTCTCAAAAGTTTTGATAGTGAAGCCCTTAAGCATGAAGGTGACCAAGCCATGGATATTCTTTAGAAGAATTTAAAAGGCATGTTGTTCAAGCAACTACTCATTTCATACTCAAGTTACACCATCTGAGAATGTAGTCAACAAGGGACTCACCTGGGTGCTATTGTGCTATAATGAGATCGCCAATAGTAACCCTTTGCTAAGCTCCAACAAACCTATTGATAAAGAGTTGATCCAACTCAGTAAATATTTTCACTGAACCATTGGGAAGTTTAGTCAAATCAAATGCTATCCTAGGGAGATGAAGAGGTAGAATAGTAAAGTGTCCACACCGGTGATGCAACAAGCCTTGTGTGCAATATGTTGCCTGTTTCACTACCATCAAAAAACTTTGAAGGAAGGTGGCAAGAAACCCTGGGGATATTGGATTGCATCAAATTCCTCAGGGTCTATCCTTTGGAACTGATCCTCCCGGCTTGAGCCGCTCCTTCACCTGCTACTCAACCATAGACTTGATATCTATTTCATGTATGTAGGTACTTTCCACTACCTTTCTATACATGCTGGTGCTACGTTGCTTTAATGGAGGTAAAGTCTTGGCTGGGTCCAAGACATGCACCAACTCTGGCTGACTGGTCTCAGCTGTGGTAGGATGAATGCCTGGTGGTTGTTTCTAAAGTACTAAGACTACTGCTAATAAGTCCTTAAGATGCCTTGCCATCCTATCTATCTGTTCATCTTTCTATTTTAATTGATATCAGAGGTGTTGGGCTGGTTGTGCTGTATCTTCTTGCTCAACCTCATGACCTTTTATAACCTATTGCTCTCTGAGGAGGGATCCTCTGGTATCGACCATGCAAACCCCTACTGGGTCTCCCAATAAATCATCTTTATTGGGATCAAAGTTAATCTTCTCCTTATCAGATCAATCATACCATAGAATTTCTATCTTTTCCATAAGATAATGTGCTACTATGTCCTCTAGAGAATGATCAATCTAGATAGGCACAAATGTATTTAACTGACCAGTGTGATCACTATCATGTACTGAGGGGCACCAGACCACCCATGCTGGAGAACCAATCCTATAAGGACTGTACTCATTAGAAGATATACACTCCTAACTGTCACTAACTCTGAAAGGGGTGACACTCCTAGGAGGTTCTATGATCATGGGTGTAACTGGGCTATCATCTCCTCCCTCTGCAACTGCAACCATCTCTATGTCCTGCTGAACTGGTAGTGTTGGTGAAGGGATGACCACTATGCTTGGCCATTCCTTCCACACCACAACGTGAAGTCAAGCGGAAAGCTCACCTCTCCACAAGAGGGCGTGTAGATGGAATCCTTGGCGCTGGATCACCAACGAGGTCCTCTTCTCACCAGATGTGGCCTTCATGGCCTTTGCCAAAATTGGAGATGATGCAATGTGAATGGGTGACAGTGGACGGTGGGTAGAGTGGTGTGGTGGAGACACCACCGTCTCTCTCGGAACAGGGACCCTCCTCCTATGATGGGTCATCCCCGTAAGTAAAATAATATATGTGTGATCGATGTGGGTAGCACACTGATCAAGAAAATCAATGACTGCAGAGGTCACTAACTGTCGACTAAACCTCCGCCTCTCTCAGCTAGTAATATGAGTAGTGGGCCCCCGCCTCCCGTCAGATGCTTCCCCACACTGTGGGGGATGACAGACCTTAAGAAAAATTAAGCCAATTTAACATCATAGCCTCCCAACCAAGAACTGGAGGAGGCATACCTCCTACTCTAACCAACTAGGGCTAGAACAGGTGGAGGTAAAGTGGATCCTCCTAGCATCCTCTCTGTTAGACCCAGAGAGAGGATGGAATGGGTTCACTGTGATCAGTGGGGAATCAGAGTGGGCAACTCCTCCATAATTGACCATGTAGCTACCTCCATCTCCCTGGCGATGTGTGTAAGGTACCGCTTAATCATTCAATTGTTGTTCTTCCTCTGAGTCTTGGTGAGGTGAGTGGAGTAAGAACTAGACCTGACTTCAAAAGCTGGGGAGACTATCTCTGGGATCAGAGGAGCCTAACCCTTTGAGGGTGCTAATGAGTGGGTCCTAGCCCTCACTAGGGCAGCACGAGAAATAACCTGGTGCACTAGCGCTGCCACAGATGCTGGCACTAACACTAGCACTGTTGTAGAAGTTGTCACTACCTTCCTCTTCAGTGAGGGGATATTAGAGTCTGATGGCAAGTCAATATGAATGACTGGCTTCTTCCCGGCCACTATGGTCCTGCTAATATTTGTCAGGGGAATACCCTCACAGGTAATCCTTGCCCCTCAAAACCTCATTCGAAATGAATAAGATGAGTGTAATCATATCAAGGGAGATTTTCCTGGTCCAAGGCCAAGTCCATGCCATAAGGGAAGGTAAACACATACTTCTGAGAAGCCATAACACTCAACTATAACTGGAAAATTGAACTAAAGCTATAACTGAGACTGATGTTGAACGAGAGTCTGCAAAAACAAACTTGGATCAAATTTCTATCTTGTTGATTTCCGAATTTGAATTTAAAATTTGAACCCACATCCAACATCTTGGAAGTGTTAAGTGGGTTCAAATGGATTTAGAGAAGATTTAGAGATTTGATTGGAAAGAGGAATTTTTGAATATGGAATCCACTTTCAACAAATTTTGGTATGTTGAAAATGGGTCCAAATATTTTTAGAAAGATGCTTCCATAGGTTCATGTTTGAAATTAGATTTTTATTTGGGGGCCCTTTCCTTTAACAAATTTGAGTATGTTAAAGTAAGGGTCAATTGGGTCTATTTTTGATTTAATATTCTAGAATCCACTCACTTAGTAAATTTGGGTATGCTAAGTGATGTGTTTGAAAATAATTTTTTTTCCTAGTTTGTTTTGCTTTATGAATATTTTAAAAATTAGAGTTCCCACTTAGAAAATTTGGGTATGCTAAGTGAAGAACCCAAGTGTGTTTTGTTTTTGGAAATTTTTTTTTGAAAATAGGATCCTTAGCAAATTTGAGTATGCTAAGAAAATCCTAATGTGTTTCTTTTGGTTTTGATTTGATTTTGAAAAGTAGGGTCCTTAGAAAATTTGGGTATGCTAAGGAAATCCTAATGTGTTTCTTTTGGTTTCATGAAATGAAATTTCACTTTAGCAAATTTGAGTATGCTAAATGAAATTCTAAAAGATGTGTTCAAAAATTTTGTGTTTTAATTTTATTTTGAAAATGGAGACTTCACTTTAGCAAATATGGTATGCTAAAGAATGAAGTTCAAAAAGTGTTTCTTGAAAATTTTGTGAAATGGAAATTTTACATAGCAAATTTGAGTATGCTAAATGAATTTCCAAAAAGGGTGTTTCAAATTTTTATTTTGCATTTTGAAAAGGGGAGACTTCATTTTAGCAAATGGGGTATGCTAAATTGAAGTTCCATATGTTTTGAAATTTTGTGGAATGGATATTTCACTTAGCAAATTTGAGTATGCTAAATGAAATTCCAAAAGTGTGTTTCAAATTTTATTTTTGGAAAAGGGAGACTTCATTTTAGCAAATGAAAATGTATTTTGATAATTTTTATTTTTGTTGATTTTTTGGAAAGGGAGATTTCCATTTAACAGATTTGGGTATGTAAGATGGAAATCAATTATGTTTCATTTTTCAAAGGTGTATATTTTGTGTGTGATTATTGCTTTTTGAAAGAGGAAATCTCAACCTAATCATATATGAAATATGTTAAGTAGCATTTCAAAATAATGTCACTTCATTTGAAAATGAAATTTCCATTCAATAAATTTGGGTATATTGAATGGAGATATTCATATGTGCTTTTTATAAACTTATTTTTGATTTTTTTTGGAAATGAGACCTCTACCTAATAAATGTGGGTATATTGAATGAAGACGTCTCATATCTGCTTTTTGAAAATATGGAAATCCTTACCTAACACATGTGGAATGTGTTAAGTGGAATTTCAAAGTTATGATTTTGATTGAAGAGGTAATATCCATTCAACACATTTGGATGTATTGAATGGAAAGGCCCATCTTCAAAGTTTATACTTTGAAAATATGATTGTTGGAATTTTATTTTTGAGAATGAGGTCTTCACCAAAAATGAATTGAGTGAAGAAACTCACTTGTACTTTTAGAAAATGTAATTGTTGCAATTTTACTTTTGTAAAGATGATCCTACATATAAAATCATAAAGATTGTTAGATGAAGATGATTTAAGAAAACTTTTGTGAAAAATATTTTATTATGTGCATTTTTGAAAGACTGCTTTTTGAAAAGCAAGAATTTTTATGAAGGATTTATTTTGTCTTTATTATTTTAGAATGAACCTTTCCTTACCATCTTTAGGTTTTAGGACCTCACCCTGTGTTGGTCTTAAAACCCCCGTTGGGTTCCCCAATGGGTAAAAATAAAAGCTTAATAAAAAATAATTAATTAAAGACTTAACTTAATGATGAAATAAGTTATGTGCCAACGGAAAGAAAGATAATATTGGATACATACCAAAGTACAAACCCACTATCGATACTTGGAGGCAATGATCATTTACCAAAGATGGAAGAGTAACTGTCCCTAGTGGATTCACCAGAAAAATCCTATGGTAAAATTTTATAAGGAAATTTCTAAACAAAAAGGTGTATACTTTCATCTTCACTCTATGCAGGATAAATTGAAGATAGAAATATACTTTTTTCTTTTTATGCATTTTTGACATCATGTAGATCCGTAGATATTCTTATTGAGGGTGATCAGATATGACATTGAGGAGAGGTGTACTATCTCAAAAGATAGAAATCATCACCCTATAATGAACCTAATCACCTCAATAAGGACTCCTATGGACAATGGGTCTGCATGTGTACCAAAGATTCTTCCCCTACTTTACATGAAAAAGTAAAGTAAAGTTTATTTTAAACCAGGTTCATTAAGTTCCCTACAGAGGTAAGCCCCCATAGTTAATTACGTCCTAAGGAATGAGATCCTTTAGGAATACTCTCAGTTAAGGTAAATGATCACTGTCTCCAAAGATTTTAATAGGTAGGACTATCAAATGATTAGTCTATTCTAGAAGATCAAGTGGGATTGATTAAAGAGAGAGAGTTAATATCAAAGCCAAAGGAAGATAAGTAGGAGATGCTCACAATGCTAGGAAACCTAGCGAGTATCTCAAACTATCCTTTGGTTGGGCTTTACATTTTCAAAATTGAATTATTCATTTAAGTTGACTTTTTATTAGAAGTTTAGGGCTTATAATTACACAACACAAGGTTATGGAAATGCCTAAGAGATGACGATTTATGCTTATGGCCCATAGAAGGGAGAAGCAACCTTAGAACCTAAATCTAGAGAGCTTTGGCGAGGGCCAAAAGCATGACCTAAATCTAAGATGACAATAGGTATTTGGTTTTCCTCCATAAGAGAGGATAAACCATCCGACTACTTGGACTTACAACCACCTCGGGGTGGCTTCCAACTAACTCCTCCTATGATTTTAAATTCATGCAGGAAAGTCATATACTTTATGCAAGATAGCTAGGCTATTATTTATTTAGAAAGAGACTAAGTTTTTAAACTCACACCCTAAGAGACTAGATCATGTAAAGGCATGAGAAATGACCTAGAGCTAATGCAAAAATATTACATATTATTTTTATTTTTTGGACAATCATTTGACTCAGGCTTATAGAATTCATATGCTTAATGCATGAGAAGTAAGATTATTGGCCAAAATCAGTGAGAATGGAGGAGGTGTGTTTCCACTATGGCTCTCAAAGGTCAAGCCAAGTTTCTTTGGCAAAGGTGGAAGCCCTCCAATCAAGAGTGTAACAATATGCTTTTATGCATGATGTTATAAAAGAAATACTCATACAATTAAGGGGTTCCTAATTCTTTTATCTTGATTTTAACTTAGGCTTTAAATGAGATTATGAGTTATTTACTTTAATTTTGAATTGATTAATTTGGTAGAAGATTATTTTTCCCTAAGAGCCTAATCGTCATCCAGGCCATACATCAAGCAAGGAAGAAACTAGGTATGACATCTTAATGTGCAAGCTAAACAAAATATCAAATATTTTTATAAAGTTAATGCAAAAGAATAAAAGCCCATTTATGCCAAGCACCACCGCACTGATCCAAAAATAAATTGGGTAGCCAAGCTCTACTCTTATTCAACTCGGATTACAAATGATTTAATTTACAATCAAGTAAGGAAATTCATGTTATGGGGGTCTTCAATCTTCATTTCTTCATTCTTCTTTCTTCTTTCTTCTTTGGTTTCTTCTTTTGGATGGTTGGAATGTGGATACTGCAAAGGCTTCACATGATACATAAGATGAGATATTATGACCAATGCCTATCCTAATCCCCCTAATATTCATTCCAAAATCCTAATTGCAAAAAGTACATGAAAAGAAAAAGTAAATCTAACCAACACCTATTAAATAGAGATTAGCTAAACAAATGATACAAATTCCAAGCATGTATACTGGACTTAGCACCCCACACATGGGTAACTAAGTCCACCTGGCTTATTGGATTATGCTTAGGGGTATAAGCACATGTATAACAAAAGCATTTATATTTTTATTTATTATAGCGCCCCTTAAGCATAATCCCCTACAGAAAATAATGGTCAAACTAAGATTGCCCTACCATTCATTCTATGCACATTCACCTTAACATCCAGACTATAAATAATACATCACAAAATAAAAGCAAACATCAAGTTATGCACCGCCCTAACCTAAAGCTGCAAGTGGTGACTTAGCCTATTGTTTGTGGTTTAGTATGTTTAATGTTTAGGATTTTCTAAGTGTGAAAATGTTCAACTTAGATGGGTGATTTCATTTAAGTGTTTAGTTGATTTGGGTTGATTTTATTTTGTATTTTTGATTTGGTTTAATTGAATCTTCCAATTAATTACTAAGTTTTAAAGAGAGAGAAAAGAAAAGAGAACTTCTCTTTTTTTCCCTACCTTAAGTAATTTCTAAAGTGGATTCAGGTTTAGTTTTGTTTAGTGAATATTTTATTATATAATTTAATTAATCCTAAGTTTAGATTTTCCCTAAACAAACCTATTCAAAAAGAAAGGAATTTTAAGATTAAGTGAAATAAGATCACAAAGCAAACATCACTTCATTTTCTTTCCCATGTATAACATGCATATGAATGAATCCTTAGTATATCTATACATACAAATGGAAATTTTTAAAAAACTTTATGATGAATGCCAAGTGAGTTACTTAAGAAAACTTGAATGCTTTTTGATGCATAATTTTCATTAAGTAGAAAAGAGAATTTCTTATCCATTTTTCACATGCACACATGTATGTATGAAAGGCATAAGTGAGTACGACACCATTGTTAAGCAGGGGTGTAAGGTACAAGACCTACTTAGGGCTTCTTAAAGCCTTGCAATCCCGGGGTTGTCCAGACTAATATACCACTTTCCTTAAATACAAGCATGTATATAAAAGAAATTAATGGAAAAAGAAAGACACAAAAAGTTTGTATTTGTTTATTTATTTTGTTTATGCAATTTATATGTCAAGTTTAGATGTCCTTCATAAGTAATAGCATAAGAATGAATAGGAATGGGGATTAGGCAAGTGTTATTTATATTTTCAAATGAACTATACACTTTGCCAAATCCTATTCAAAACTATAGTAAAAGAAGAGAGAAGGAAAGCTACACTATGTACATCTTCGTATTTATATCCACATGCAAGCTTATAAATAATTATAAGTAGCACACTTTCAGTTTTGGGTGTTTGATTTATAGATTTTGAAAATATTTTTGGATTTAATAGTGATAATAGTCCTTCATATTTTTACTTTAGCCAAAACATGCAATTTGACATAAATAAAATATTTCATTTTGAATTTGATTTTTGAAAAGCATGAATGCATGAAACTCATATGACATACACATTTAGCATATTAGGAAAGAACTAAAGTGATGAAAGCATGTAAACACATCCACCCTAATTAATTCCTAAAGATAATCTTATGAAATAAGAAAGCTTAAAGTAAATCAAATTATTTTTAAAGAAGGTTTGGTTTTGTTTAGAGTTTAATTTAATTTGAGAAATGTGAGGTGAGTTTGCTGTTCCTAACCCATTCTCACATATGTTTATTATTTTAGTTTAATTTTTAGGTGATTAGATCAATTTTATGCTTTGGTTAGGTTAAGGTATGAATTAAATGTGTTAATTACCCCTTACATATACCACCTTATCATACTTAATCAAATAATTATGAGCCAATGATATGACATACCATTCAAGGAATTTAAATCATCAATACACCTAGTAAGAAAAGGGCCTAATGCATTTGGCTCATGATTAATGATTAATTAAACTAAGGGGTTTAGTTTTAAGTAATTTCATAACACCTCTCACACATGTGAGTTGAGTTTTGATTTTCTTAATTGTACTTAGGCTCTTGAACACCTAAGAATCTACCCAAGATAGATTAATTGAGTTCTAGAAAGTTTTAGAATTTTATGAAATTAATTAAGGGGATAATTAGTGAGTTAACCCTTAATTAAGGTTGAATTAAGAAAGAGAGGAGGGTTTAAGGAATATCTTAAGGAAAGTATCCCAAGATTATTCCCTAAACCTCATACTAACTTAATCAAAGCTTAATTGACTCAATCAGAGGGTTAAATCACTAATTATACCCTTAATTAAGCTTAATTATATTAAGATAGTAATTAAGGAATGAACTAGCAATTCCTCACAATGGTCAAGATGGAATACTGGATCAAACCTTTTTGTTAACATTTTAATCATTTATAAGTAAAATGAGAAAATATAGTAACACGAATAGCAATACAACTATATCAAAGAGCAGCTTGGAACAATTGCAAAAACACATAAAATGTAAATACTCAATAGTAACTAAAGCTAAAATAAATGTAACTTTTTCATTCAAAACATAAATAACCAAAGGTAGAAATTACCAATGATGTCCCTTTAGAAGAAAAGTAGATTCACATAGTTGATTAAATAATGATTTTATCTACCGCTTCTTGTAATTAGCCCTTCCGAGCATGCATTTCAAACTTTGATTCAATAAAAATAAGATCCTTCAGACTTATCTCATGGAGGTAGTCATATATCTTCTTTAATTAATGAAGAAGACTACCCATACCCTTCTTCGACATTTCAACTAGCTCCTCAAAGAAAAAAAGCAATAGAGATGGCACAGAATGTGCTATTAGCAAGATGGACATTAATTGAGTTTAATAGTCACACGAAAAGTTACTCTGTGGAGTGAAGTGGTTTACAAGATGCTTGATTATCACACTCACGTCCTTACATTTATCATAAATTATTACAAAAATCACTATCAACAAACATGTTCTTGGAACACAATGGAATATATTTCAAGTTACATATAATATATTATCATAAAAGATAAATACTAGTGCATATAAATCACATAGGCAAGACAATTCATCAATTTACCAAGTTGAATCTCCTTGGCATTGAGTGCAACCTCGTGTTTCAAGCATAAGATTGACAGTTTGTATTTCCAAAGTCATTCCATCTGCAATCTGAAAATGCATGTTTAGTATACATTATTCTCAGGAAGATCAGTGAAGATGCATAAACTAACTAAATAATATTGTTATAAAAAATCCTCATGCTTTAGTCGATTCTTCCATCCTCCTCTCAATTTAGGGGTTGTTTAGTTCAATTTTATTTGGATAGCGGCGTTATCTAAATAGCAATTTATTCACACAACAGTGCTTCCACTCAAATGAAGTTTTTGGTTTAATGCTATTTTGTTTAGAAAATGTAATATTTTTAGAACAATCAATAATGATTATAATATTTAGATCTGTCATTTATTATGATATTTCAATAACCTAATAGCTAGATGTCCCAATAAAATGTTATTTAAAGATGTCATCAAACTAAAAAGCAAACATATGCTAATAACATAACATCAAAAAATAGATGTCACAAAATAGTCAATTGAAGAGATGACACCACTACATGTCAATTGATCATAAGGCAAGAGTCATCCAACTAATTAAGCACAAGAAGTTTGGGATTAATTAATGGAGTAATTAGAGGGTAATTAGTAAAATAATATTCCCAATAAAAGCTAAATTCAGAGAAATCACTATTCAAAATCTATTAAGATTAATTTTAGAATATTCTATATTCAATTATCTATCCAATGCAATTTATTTCATATTTGTTTTATTTTTCTAGGCTTAGATATAAATTTAGGAAGTTTCCATAATTGATTAGAATATTTAAATAGCCAAATTAAGTATTTAATCCCGTCAGTGCCACGTGGGCCGCTGACGTGGCATGCACTCTCCACATGGCATAATGGGATTGGATATTTAACTTGTCACATTAGCAGCATCAACGGCGGTGCTAGCTTTTACTCAAATGGGTGGATCTTTAACTTGTCATAGCATTGCATCAACGGCGGTGCTCGCCCCCTCGATCCGATCAAATTCGGACAGGTGGAAACTTCATCGGATCAAGGATAAATTCATGGATCTAACCCTATTTAATTATGACCGTCATCTATTTGGATGATGGGTATGATCTGAGCTTGATTGAGCTCAGATTGGATTGAAATTCAACCCACACCATCTAAGCACAATGGAAAGCACATCTAATGGCTAGAATTCTATGGGATTAAAATTCCTTTCATAAAGCTCCAAACCACATTGAATTTAAGCTCAAAAAAATGGCTAACCTCATCGGAGGTGATCATCGGCACTTGATTCCCTTGGAGAAGCTTTGTCTAGTTGAGACAAAGCTTTGCTGAAGTTTGGAGACCCTAAGATTGGGTAGATCCTCCTATGGGCCAACTCTTCTATGACTTGAGTTTGACTTTAGTCTAGAGCACTCCTCCCTTGCTTCAAGAACTTGTATGAAGCTTTTGGCAAGCTCGGTTGAGCTCCCTGATGGAGCTTGCAAAGGAATTGGTCTGGTTTGAAGTGTGGAGTGAGATTGGATTCTTGTTTTCTTCCCCTATTTTAGTTTTAGAAACTAAGAAATGGGAAATTGGTTCTTAATTGGGAGAGCTTGGGGAGGCTGAGGAATGGCTTCTCTAACTTCCCTAGGTTCAATCAAATTGGAGAATCTTCAAATGAAATCAAATTAGGGGAGTATATCTCCCCTAAGGGAAATCAAACGTCGCAAGCCTCCTTGCCATTTTGATCCAATTGACCACCTTGAGTGGGTTTGTTAGGCTATTAGATGAGTCATTGCATTAGTTTTGGCTAGGAAGGAGTGGAGGAGGTTTCCATGTGCTTGAAACAAGTGGAGGCATGATTCCCATATGGCCATTTTTAGGCACATGGCCAGTTTTAGGTTTGGGTTGGGTTTGGCTAACCCAAACCCATTGGGTCATGTGCACTAGGTCCATTAGTGACCATTTGATTCACTAAGAGGATGCTAAGTGTCCATGAAAAGGAATTGACCAAATTCCAAGTGGTTTTGATTTTGGGTTAACCTATGGCCTTAGGGTAAAATGGTCATTTGACCTTGATTTTAGTTTGGGTATGTTTTGTATGATGAGAAAATAGGTTTTACCAATTTTCATTGAATTTGGAGTTGGTTTGATGTGATTTGGCTCATGTTGACCCATTTAGGTCAAAATGGGTCAACTTGGGTCAAGTTGACCAATTGGTCAAATTTGATCAAACCAAGGGTTGGGTCAAGTTCATATGACCATCTGAAATATTTTGTGGCTTTGGTTTGATTCAGTTTGGTTCATATTTGGTTCTGGTTCAATTGAGTTCATTTATGTCAAATGGGTCAAGTTGATAAATTTGACTCATTTAACCTATTTGGATTAGGTTATGGGTTGGTTCATGTTTGGTTGGTCATATAAAGTGGATTGATATCTTTGTTTCCAATCAATTTTGGTTAAGTTTGAATTTGGCTCAATTTGACCCATTAGGTCAATTTGGGTTCAAGGTCAATTGGGCTAGGTTAGGTTTAGTTGGCCAATTGAAGCCTTGGTCAAGTTTAACAATCATTTGGGATGAGCTTGACCCATTGGTTTCAATCAATTTGGCTTAGATCAAGTTTTGACACATTTTGACTTTTTTGGTGAAGTTGGGTCAACTTGGGTCAAGTGGCTAATTAGGCTAAGTTAGGCTCAAATGTTGACTTGGTCAAGTTCAAACATTGATCATGAATGAACTTAGATCATTAGTTTCAATTAATTTGGCCTATGGAGGATTTTGGCTATGTTGGGTTTCATTTTGGCTAAGTGTTGACTTGGTAAACCCTCAAGTTTGACTTAGTTTGACCCAATTTGATTGATTGATCATCTCATGATGATTGTTGATCATGATGAGAGGCTTAGGTGGGCTTAGTTCAATCCAATTTGGTTAGGATTAGAATTTGGCTCATAAGGGTACTTTAGGTCACTTTGGGTTAAGTGAGCCTAAGTGGGTCAAATATAGCTTGATTTGAGTTTGATTGAACTCACATATGGACTTATGATTGAAATATAAATTCATTTGCAAGTGGTTTGAAGTCAAATGCGTTTTGATTCATTTGACAATTTCAAATTCAAAGGGGGGAACATGAGTTTGACTTAGGTTTGATTTTTTTTTTGAATTGAGTTTTGATTAAGTGATTGAAGCTTGTATTTATTTTTAGATTCATGATTGAAGGATTGATTGAATCATGAAAAAAAAATCAAGAGTTTGGCTTCATTTGAAGTTGATTTGGCTAAGCTCAAGAATTTGACTTGAAAGGCTTAGGTTGGATTTTGATTGAATTTGAGTTTGATTTTTAGAGTTGATTTTGGTTGTTTAAATTTTTTTTCTTTCATTTATATATGTGAATATAAATGAGAATATAAATGGGTTATGGGAAAATTTCAAAGATTTGAAGTGATTTGAACATGATCTAGGCTAAGAGAAAATCAAAGTGACTTAGGAAAGATTTGTGGGTTGAATTTGAATTTGGGCTTCGATTTGATTGATTTGAATTTATATTTCAGTTATATATGTAAACATAAATGAGAATATAAATGGGTTGTGAGAAAATTTCATGAATTTGAAGTGGTTTGAACATGATCTAGGCTAAGTCCTTAAGAGAACATCAAAGTGACTTATGAAAGATTTTGATTTGGATTTGAATCTTGGATTTAGTTTGATTGATTTGAATTTATATTTCATTTATATATGTGAATATAAATGAGAATATAAATGGGTTGTGAGAAAATTTCATGAATTTAAGGTGGTTTGAATTTGATTTAGGCTAAGTCCTTAAGAGGAGATTAAAGGACTTAGGAAATATTTTGAACTTGGAATTTAATCATAAGCTTCAATCATAAGTTTCAATCATGGCTTTCAATCATGTGGCATTGATTTGGGTTTAGAGAAAATCAATTAAGCTAAAATTGATTTAGGTTTGATGTTGATTTTATTTGGAGTTTTGACTTGAAGGAAGGAAGTGAGGAATGTGGTTCAAGCTATAGGTTAGGTAAACTTTCCTAACATCCCTAAGGCATGACCTATTCCTACGGCTAACTCTTCTAAGTCTCTAAGGCTAGGTTGAGTGACCACATAATCACTAGATGTGTCTTAAGACTTAGGATCTCTTAAAGTCTAAGAGAAGTCCTATGTATAAGATGAAGGGGTTGAGATATCATCCTAAAAGAAATGAGGTCAACAGGCAAATGTAAGTCCCCGCACTTTCTCCTTGAGTTGGCTATTGAATACCTATGCATATTATCTTCTCCATAGTTTTGGATCAAGCCCTTAGTGGCCCCTTTCCTATGGGCACTCTACTTGGATCACATCCTTTGCGAGCCATTTAGGCACTACCCGGGTTACTTTTGGATTGGATAGTCCCCCTTTCCTAGTAGCCACCCCTATGATGGGAGAATTGTTGTGAATGCAGATTCTCCCCTTGATCTCGAGATAGGTCTAGGATGATATAAGCTCATTCTCAATTTGATCCCTCATAAACCAATAGGATCCATGCTAAAACAAACAAAATAAACAAAAAATTAATTCGCTTGTAGATTAGGAATTCAAGCCACCAAAGGTCCCCTTTTCTCAAGCAGACATCCTATCTTTATGGCAAAGTGAGCAGAACTCCTTATAGAAATTGTCTGACTACTTGAGTTGAGATAAGTCCCCAGGTCGGTACTCTCTCTGTAGTCACCCTTAGGTCGAGTTTAATATGTTTGTCACAAACAGATTACCTCAGTGGTCATTTTGCTTTGGAAGATATAAGTCTACTATGCATTCTTTCTAGTATGACCGTCGTAAATTGATCGACTGCCCTAGGCCGAGTTGACATGTTACCTTGTTAAGGTGTCACTCCCGTAGTCTTTTTGTAGTGGAAGATATGAGTCCCCAAGCTTTCTTCCCTGAATCAACTACTACAAACCGAAAGGCACCCCTTTGGTTGAATAGTTCTCCCCTCGGTCGGGAAGTTACTCCCTTTGGATTGGTAAATCTGAGCTAGATCAAGGCCAACATGACCCCTACTTAGTGCAGTCCATCACAAACCAATAGGAATCATAAAAAATAATTAGAAATGAAAGCAATCTTGACTATCTTTGAGCTGATCTAAGTCCCCCAGTGGCATTCACTCAATAGTCAGCCCTAGGTCAAGTTGACATGTTACCTTATTAATTTGTCACTCTAATGGTCTTTTTGTAGTAGAAGATGTGAGTCCCCAAGCTTTCTTTCCTAAACTTGACCATTACAAACTGAAAAGAAATTCCTTTGGTTGTCTAATCCAACTATGTGGTTAGTAGACTATCCCTTTGGATTATTAAATCTGAGCTAGATCAAGGCCTACACGACCCCTACTCAGTATGGTCCATCACAAACCAACAGGGTCCATTCAAAATCCAAAATTTAAAATAACACAAAACAAATCCAATCAATCTCCCTCAGTGGAGTGAAATCAAATAATCAAAAATAAACCAAAATAATCAAACAAATCAAATAAATTTCTCTCCCTAGTGAGACTCAACTCAAATCAAACCTCTCATCCCCTTGTGGATAACTTGAACTTCTTTCCCTAATGGAAGGTTTACATACTCAATCCCTAGCGGATTCCTCCTTCACTCTCTTATGTTGTTGACATGAGTAGAGTCACATTGCACTAAGGTCTTGATTCTTTCTACACCTTGGGTTGGGAGTAGATCGTTTATGTTAGTGTTTATGATCATTTGGTGTTGTTGATTTCCTCAATCAACACCAATACGTGCGGTGTACCTTGTCAATCACACCACACCTATTGGGCACCCATTGTTGATCTCATTTTTAGAATGAGCTCTCAACCCCTCCATCTTAGGCATAGGACCCCTCTTAGACACTAAGAGTTCCTTAGTTTTAAGACACTTTTAGTGATTAGGTGAACACTCAACCTAACCCTAGAGACTTAGAAGAGTTAGCCATAGGAATAGGTTATGCCTTAGGGGTGTTAGGAAAATTTGTATACCCTATAGCTTGAACCAAATCCTTGCTTCCTTCTTTCAAGTCAAACTCCAAATTAAAATCAAACTCCAAATTCAAATCAAATTCAACTCCGAAAGAAAATCTTAAATAAATTCCAATGGATTTTTTCAAATCATGAATCAATTCTAAATGATTGAAACCCATGATTGAATTCTAAGTTAAAAAAATCTTTCCTAAGTCACTTTGATTCCATTTTATTGACTTAGCCAAATCAAATCAAATCAAGCCAAACCCTTGATTTTTCTTCATGATTCAATCAATCCTTCAATCATGAAACCAAATATAAACACAAATTTCAATCATCAAATCAAAACCAACTTCAAAATTAAAACTCAAATCTAATCAGATTCAACCTAAGCCTTTCAAGTCAAATGCTTGAACCTAGCCAAATCAACTCAAATCAAGCCAAACCCTTGGGTTTTCTTCATGATTCAATCAATCATTTAGTCTTGAAACCAAATATAAACATAAACTTCAATCATCAACCAAAACTAAATTCAAAAATCAAACCCATATTCATCCTTTGAACTTGAAATTGTCAAATGAATCAAAACTCATTTGACTCCAAATCACTTGAAAATAGATTTATATTTCAATCATTAGTCCATATGTGAGTTCAACTAAACTTGATTCAAGCCTTGATCAAATTGATTACCAAACTTACTTGACCCAAAGTGACCTAAAGTATCCTTTTGAGCCAAATTCTAATTCTACCCAAATTGGATTAAACTAAGCCCACCTAAGCCTCACATTGTGAGCAATAATCATCATGAGATGATCAATCACTCAAATTGGGTCAAATTAAGTTAAACCTAAGGGTTGACCAAGTCAACACTTGGCCAAAATGAAACCTAAACTAGCAAAAATCCACATCCAAATTGATTGAAACCATTGATCAAAACTAATTCATAATCAATGTTTGAACTTTACCAAAGCCTCAATTGGCCAACTAGACCTAACCTAGCCCAATTGACCATGAACCCAACTTGACCTAAAAGGTCAAATTAAGCAAAATCAACTCAAATCAAAATTGATTGAAACCTAAGCTTGCAACATATTTTAAATAACCAACCAAACCAATGATGCAACACATTTTAAATAGTCATATGAACTTGACCCAACCCTTGGTTTGGCCTAATTTGGCCAATTGGTCAACTTGACCCAAACCCATTTTGACCTAAATGAGTCAACATGAGCCAAATGACATCAAATCAACTCCAAATTCTTTGAAATTTGGCCCAACCTATTTTCAAACTATTCTAAATCTTGAAAGTGAAATCAAAGCCAAATAACCATTTTACCCCTAGGTCAAGGGATAACCTATGGCCAACACATGACCAAATGGGTTTGGGACTGACCACCCCACTCAAAATGAGGACATGGGAATCACTCCTCCATCTCATTTAGCACATGGAAGCTTCACCACTCCACTCCAAACCCAAAACTGAATCACATGCCACTGAAAATGGCCTAAATAACTCACTCCATAGGATCAATTTATCAAAATGGTAAAGCCATGATCGGCCATCCGATCCTTCTAGGGGGAGATATACTCCCCCTAATTTCACTAGAATTACATTCATTCACACTCAATTGAGCTTAGAACTCAGAGCAAGTTTATCCAAGTTCCTCCAACCTTTCTCAGCCCATTGGGATTTCTCCATTCTCAGTTTCTTCATGCCGAAAATAGGGGAGCTCAAGAAATTTTCCAACTCAACCAATACCCAACTTCAATCTAATTGCTCTTTCAAGCACCCTCAAAGGATCCAATCAAATTGATCTAAAGCTTCTTCCAAGCTGCCAAGACACGGGAGGGGGGAGCTAGAAGAAAGCTACAAGCCTAGGAGGAGGAGTTTGGTCAATTGAGCAATCCACTTCATCCCAAAGCTTGAAACCTTTACAGGGCTTCATCTCCACTAGGCAAAACTACCTCGATGGTTGGGAGCACCGGTGATAGCCTCCGGCAAGGTATGGATCAAAACCGAGCTTAGGTGTAGGATTCCTTGGTCCTTTATGAAAGAAAGTTTCATCCCATTGCAAATTGGGCATTAGATCTTCTTGTGCTTGCTCTTAGATGGTGTGAGATCAATCTTAGCTCAATCCAAGCTCAATCGAGCTCATATCAAGCCTTAAGGGATGGACGGTTGCCCTCTCTCGCAGGCGAGCTCAGAGACGAATCATGGACCGCCCATCCTGCATGTTTTGGATGGATGATCTTGATTAATTGATTAGATCTCACATTTTAATCCCCTCTAATCCATAGGTTTAATCCGAATCATCCCATCTTTGTTCGGACGGTCCAAAGAGAAACCACGTAGCACCACCGGCTGACTCGACACTTGATTTGACTACTTAAATAGCAAATCCCATCGTGGCACATGGAAAGCATGTGCCGCATCAGCAATCCATGTGGCGTTGATGGGATTGATTATATAATTAGGGATTTAATTAAGTTTAAATCAAAGAATCTTTAAAAATACATAACTAAATGTAGAAAAATTAGAAAAATACAAACTCAAATGTATTTTGAAGATATATCAAAGGGGAATAATATAAAATTAAGTTTAATTAATTTTTAATAGTACATTTTCTATAATTTAA
Organism: Cymbidium sinense; assembly: GCA_021442155.1. Lineage (NCBI taxonomy): Eukaryota > Viridiplantae > Streptophyta > Magnoliopsida > Asparagales > Orchidaceae > Cymbidium > Cymbidium sinense. Next base: position 186,140,967 of record CM038218.1, on the reverse strand, counting down.
GTTTTATTGGGAATGTAATTATATTAATTACTCCCTAATTATTTCATTGATTAATTCCAAACTTCTTAGGAGTGTTTAGTCGAATGACTTCTGCCTCCCCTAATTTTCTTGGAATTTATTAATGGTTTAATTAGGGAAATTGCTTCATTCACTCTAATTACTCTCTTAATTAATTAAATGTTTAATTAACCTATTAAATAGTGACAAATTCATTAATTAAGTTTGTTAATTACCTTAGAATGGAGAATGGACTTAGGGAATGCAATTAAGAGCCCTCTCCCAAATCTTTTCCCTTAAGTTTATTTCATTTGGATAAAAATCTAATTATGGTGCAAATTAATTAAATAGTTTAAATCACTTTATTAAATGGCTTAATTAATCAGAATTTTAAAATCAAATCAATCTGAAATTAATCAGTTCTTTCTTGGGTAGGTTGCTTAGGTGTTCAATAACCTAAGTAGCTTAAGGAAATCATATATAACCCATATGTGTGGGAAGGGTTATGAAAGTACTTAAATTAAACCCTTTAGCTTAACTAATCATTAATTATGAGCCAAATGCATTAGGCCTCTTTTTTTTAGGTGCATTGCTGAATTAAATTCCTTGTGGTTTTATGTCATACATTAGCTCATAATTATTTGGTTAAATATGTTAAAGTGGTATAGGTAAGGGGTAATTAATGGACTTAATGTACACCTTAACCTAAACAAAAATATAAAATCAATCTAATGATTCAAAAGTTAAACTAAAATAACATACACATCTAGGAGATGGGGTAAGACCAGCAAACTCTTTTCACATTCCTTAAATTCAAACCAAACTCAAAACAAAAATTAAAATTTCCTTAAACCAACTTTGATTCACTTTAAATAATCTTATTCCATAAGATTATCTTTAGGAATTAATTAGAGTGAGTGAAGTTACATGCTTACATCACTTTTTTTCTTTCCTAGCATGCTAAATGTGTATGCCATATCAAAATCATGCATTCATATCTTTTAAAAAATAAATGAAAATGAAATGTTTCCTTTATGCCAAATTGCATGTTTTGGCTAAAGTAAGAATATTAATGGCTATTATCACTACTAAATCCAAAACTATTTTCAAAACTTAGAAATAAAACATTACAAATGAAAAGTATGTTATTTATTATAAACTTGCATGTGAATAGCATAAAATTTGTTATGTGATTTTCCTTCTCTTTTCTTAATATAGGTTTGCATAGGGTTTTGCAAAGTGTATATTTGAAAAAATATATAATACTTGCTTAAATCCATTCCTACACACTCCTATGCCATGAATTAAGAAGGAACTCCACATCACAAATGTAAACTAAACTAATCGAACCAAAATCAAATAAATACAAACCTTTTGCATAATTCCTCCTTCCATGTATTTTTTTTGTACATGCACATGTATTTAAGAAAAGTGGTATATTAGTCTAGACACCCTGGGGTTGCGAGGCTTTAAGTAGCCCCAAGTAAGTTTTGTATCTTATACCCCTGGTGTAGAAAACATTGGCGCCGTACTCACTTAAGTCTTTCATACTTGTAAATGTGCATATGAAAATGGATAAGAGAATCTCCCTTTTTTTACTTAACCAAATCATGCATCATGAAGCATCCAAAATTTCTTAAGTAATATCTCTTAGCATTAATCCTAAAGGTGTGCTAAATATTTGCATTTGTATGTATAGATATGCTTAGTATCCATCCATATGCATGTTACACATGTTGGAAAGAAATAAATTGTTGTGTGTTTTGTGATAGTAATTCACTTTACTTAATCTTAAAATACCTTTCTTTTGAATAAGTTTGTTTAGGAAAAATATAAACTTAGTATTAATTAAAACACATAATAAAACATTCACTAAACAAAAATAAAATATGAATCTACCTTAGAAATTACTTAAGGTTATGAGGAAAGAGAAGGTTTCTTCTCTTCCTCTCTTTATAACTTTTAGTAATTAATTGTAAGTTCATTCAAACCAAAATCAAATCATCAAGTAAAATCAACCAAATCAACTAAACCACTTAAATGAAACCACCCTCTAAGTTAAACATTTTCATACTTAAAAAACTTTAACCTTAAAACCTAATTAAGACATACCACACAAACCTTAAATGGCACACACATTAGGCTAAGCCACCATTTTTAGCTTTAGGTTAGGGCAGTAGATAGTTTGATGTTTACTTTTATTTTGTGATGTAATGTTTTAGCCTAGATGTTAGGGTGTATGTGCTTAGACTAAATGGTAGGGTGATCTTATTCTAACCATTATCTTCTATAGGTGATTATGCTTATGGCGCGCTGTAATAAAAATAGAAATGCTTTTGCTGTGCAGGTTACCTATACCCCTAAGCATAATCCAAAATAGACTAGGTGAACTTGGTTACCTATGTGTGGGGTGCTAAGTCCAATTTATTCATATACATGCTTGGAATTGTGTGGTTTGTTTAGCTAATCTCTATTTTGCAGATTTTAGTTAGATTTTCTTTTTCCTATTTTCAAGTAATTTTATAATTAGGATTTGGAATGATTGTTATGAAAGATTAGAATGAATATTGGTCATAAAATTATGTCTTATATACCATGTGAAGCCTTTGGAGTAACCATATTCCAACCAACCAAAATAAGAAAGAAGAAAGAAGAAAGAAGTAAGAAGAAAGAAGAAAGAAGAAAGAAGAATGAAGAATGAAGAATGCAGAATGAAGAATGAAGAATGAAGACCCCCATATCATGAATTCCTTCTTGATTATAATTAATTCATTTTTAATCGGGGTTGTATAAGGGTAGAGCTCGGCTACCCAATTTATTTTTGGGTTTGCGTGGTGGAGCCCGACCACAAATGACCTTTTATTCTTTTGTGCTAGCTTTATAAATTAATTGATGTTTGTTTAGCCTATGCATTAAGATGGTATGTTTTCCTAGTTTCTTCCTTGCTTTGATGTATGGCCTGGATGACAATTAGGCTCTTTGGAAAATAAATTTTTTATCCATTTAATCAACTCAAAATTAAAAATTAATAACTAAGAACCTCACTTAAAGCCTAGGTTATAAAATCAAGATAAAATAATTATCAACCCCTTAGCTGGATGTTGTATTTTCTTTCTCACATCATGCATAAAAAGCATATTATTTCACTCTTGATTTGGAGGGCTTCCACTCATGTCAGGGAACTTGGCTTGACCTTTGAGAGTCATGGAGGAAACACACCTCCTTTCTTATTGATTTTGGCCCATAATCCAATTTCTCATGCATTAGGCATATGAGTCGTATAAGCCTGTGTCAAGTAAATTGTCTAAAATAAATAAATAAATGAAACAAAATTTCCATTAGATTTAAGTCATTAAATCATGCCTACATGATCTAGTCTCTTAAAAGTGTGTTTAAGGATTTAGTCTCCTTCTAAATAAATAATGATTGAGCTATCTTGCAAAAGTATATGACTTGCCTACATATATTTAAAATCGCAGGAGGAGTTAGTTGGCGGCCACCCCCAGGCAGTTGTAAGTCCAAACAGTTGGGTGGTTTATCATCTCTTATGGAGGTAAACCAAATATCCATTTTCTTTAAATTGAGATCATGCTTTGGCCTCGCCAAAGCTCTCTAGATTTAGGTTCAGAGATTGCTACTTCTCTTTGTAGGCTACAAGCATAAATCCTCACCTCTTAGGCATTTTCATGATCTAGTATTGTGGAATCGTAAGTCCTATATTTCTAATAAAAATTTAACTTAAACAACTAATTTCCCTCAACTTCAAAAATATAAAGCCCAACCATATGATAGTTTGGGATGCTTACTAGGCTTCCTAGTATCATAAGCATCCCCTACTTATCTTCTTCTGGCTTTGATAATAACTCTCTCCTCTTGATCAATCCCACTTGATCTTTTAAAAATAAACCAATTGATTGATAGGCCTTTCTTTGAAATCTTTGGAGATAATCATTTACCTTAATCAAGAGTATTCTTAGGGGATACTATTTCTTAGGATGTAATTAACTATGGGGGCTTGCCTCCATAGGGAACTTAACGAACCCAGTTTAAAATAAACCCTGGTTTACTTTTTCATATAAAGTAGGAGAAGAATCTATTGTACATTCCGAAGACCCGTAGTCCTTAGGAGTCCTTATTCAGGTGATTAGGTCCATTATAGAGTGGTGACTTCTATCTTTTAAGATAGTACATAATTCCTCAATGTTATACCGATCACCCTAATAAGAATATCTATGGATCTACATGGTCTCTTACATAAAGGCATATATTTCTATTTTTATATATCCTTTCTTTCTAAAGAGATAGATGAAAGCTGAGATATAAAATTTTACCATAACTGGCTGGGCAGTGAAGCCTACCAAACTAACAGGGTGCTCGTTGGTTTGTAATGGTCAAGTCAAGAAGATAGCACGGGGACTCACATCCATCAAACATGTGATCACTGGGGTGATGTACTAATAGGGTAGTATGTCAGCCTAACCTAGAGTAGCTAATGAGTGAGTGCCACAGGGGGCTTGCTCCCACATCATAATAGCTCGAGATAAAATATATGTGTTTGTTTTTGTGCATGTGTTAAAGGGAATAGGACATCACTCGTGTTCTCGCACACCTATCCTAAACACGTTGGGGAATTTGATGAAATGGTGCCATGAATGGAGTTGGGATTCCCATCAAGAAAGGATGTCACTTGGGCTCTCTTACACTTAACTTAGTTGTGTTAGCCAAATAAGATGCCTCTTGGGTTCTCTCACACCTATTCTAGTAGTGTTGGGACATGTGTATAATTTGTGTTTATGTCATGGAAGAATGATAGGATGCCTCATGATTTTTCTTATACTTATCCTAAACATGTCATGGCGGATTCACAAGAAAGCATACAATGCTTCGAAAGGAGAGAATATTTTGATGAATTGGAACAAAATTTTTAAAGATAATATTATTTTCAAAGATGGTTTTATGGGTAGTATTTCACCAAATAGAGCCCATTAATTGGAAGCATCGGGCATTCCCCTTTACAATCAATAAGCTCATAAGATCCTCTATGGTAGGCCTTCTCTATGATAAAAAGGCCTTCCCAAGTGGGTTCAAACTTATCTCTCATCTTTCGATGGGAAATAATTAGTCTCCTTAGAACTAAAATAAGCTCTCCTACTTAAAAGCTTTAGAGCATACCAGCTTGTTGTGAGCTTGAATCATCTTGGTGCTATATAACTTGAGGTTCTGGCATGCCCATAGGCATCTCTCTTCCAAACCTTCAAGCTCTTCTAACTATAACTTGGCATTTTGCTCTATAGTTACTTTACTACACATTACTATCCTTAGTGATGAGAGTTAGATTTTTTAATGGTAGAATGGCTTGAACCCATACACTAAGGAGAATGATAGAATGAGTTAGAGTTTTGTATGTGGTGTGGTAGTTCCACAAGGCTTTAATTAGCTGCTCATGCCACTGTTGTTTTTTGTTGTCAAGTGTCTTCTTTAATATTTGGATGATAGTCTTGTTGAATGCTTCTGCTATGCCTTTTGCCCTCAGGTAGTAGATGGTAGAGTATCTCCAATCTATGCTTTATTTCTAGGCAAAGTTGTTGATTTTAGTGCTCTTGAATATAGTACCATTATCAGATATAATTCATCGAGGCACCCTGAACCTATATACGATATGATTTCTGAAAAATTGAGTATCTTTGGATTGACCTCTTGGGTGGTGGGCAGGGGTAGGTGACTCTTGGAAGAAGGAGGATCGATCAGACTCACTATATCGATAGCCCAACACTCAAATGGCCATGAGGATGTGGGGTGTAGAATGTTGGGTGGTTGATGTAGGACCACACCGTTTACCTAACATTTGCATCTCCTAGCTACGTCCATGTAGTCTGTAATCATCGAAAGCTAGTAGTATCCTAGTCTCTTGATCTTAGCTTTTATCTTCAGACTGGACTGATGTGCTTCGCATAGACCTAAATGTACCTCGGTCATGATCCTATGGGCTTCGTGTTTGTCTAAACAACGTAACCACATTTGATCGAAGGACCGTCGGTATAAGGTGACATCCATGAGAGCATAGCAGAGAGCTCTTTATTTCACCTGATGGGCTTATGATTTCTCTTGAGGTAGTTTGCCGTGTTCAAGTAATATATGAATGATTGCCTCCAATCTAGCTCCTCATCTTTATTAGCAATGACAACCTCCCCTTCAAGAGAAAGTCTCTCGATGAGTTCAACATCAATAAGGGATAGGACTTGTCTATTCTAGACCCTTATTGAAATGGACTAATCTTTCGGACATGCCAATTCCTTGGAAATTTTGGCCAAAGTATATGCTATTACGTTCTCTCCTCGATGGACCTTGTAGATGGTGACCTCAGGGATTTGGGCCAATAGCTTCATGGTGTACTCATAGGAATGACGAAGATTGGGTTTGAGAACCTTGTAGGACCCAACAATCTGGTTGATGACCAACTGAGTGTTTCTATAGATATTGATGCTTTTGACACATACTATAATGGCTAACTCTAAACCAATAATCAAAGCCTCATGCTCAACTTCGCTGTTGGTGCATGGATTGGAGAGATAGTATGACAATTTTATCACATCGCCGTCTGGAGTTAAAAGAACTATTCCTACCCCTGTCTTTCCTAGAATAGTCGATCGTGGTTCTTCTCCTTTATGAAAGGAAGTCGCATCATCAAAATACATCTCCCAATGGAAACTGTCAACCTCTCCTAAGTTCATGATTTTTTTTTTGTGAGATCATCACTGCGGAGGGTTAGTGGGTATCGCTAAGAAATCGCTAGTGCTTATCCTTTAACCGCACGGAGGTGTACGAATGTGATATCAAATTGCAAGAGAATATGGACCAATGTGCCATCCATCTAGATAACATCGGTCATGTCATGAGATACTGCAGTGGATTGATTCTTGAAATCAAGTTCACCTTATAAGAAAGCATATAGTGTCGTAGCTTTTGGGATGAAAAGATTAAAGCTAGGTTATGTTTCTCAATAGGTGGATAGTTAGCTTTAGCAGGGATAAGATGATTGAGGTAGTAGAGTATTCTCCTTCCCTTCATCATTGGCTTGGGACAACAAAGCGCCAAGAAAGTCATCCAATGTAGCTGTGTAAAGGATCAACGACCTACCCGAGATAGGGGCTGCTAGAATTGGCGGCTTCACCAAATATTGCTTGATGTCTTCAAATGCATCCTGAACTTGTCATCCCACTTCAACTTGGAAACCTTTTTGACAAGTACTGAAAATGGTTTGCATCTTCCCGATAGGTTGGAGATAAAGCATCTTAGATATGCCAACCACTTTTGGAAAGATCTGAGTTGTTAAACTTTTAGGTGATGGCATTTCTAAGATAGCTTTGATCTTTTCTAGATCTATTTCTATTCTTAGTTTTTGGACAACAAACCTAAGGAACTTTCCTGAAGATACTCTGAATGCACACTTCAAGGGGTTCATTTTGAGGTTAAATTGTCTTAACTGTTCGAAAACTACTCTCAAGTCAAAGAGATGTTCTTCCTTTTCTTTGCTCTTGACTACTAGATCATCAACATAGAATTCAACTTGATGATGAATGAGTTCATTGAAGATCTGTGTTATGGCCCATTGGTATGTGGCACTAGCATTTTTAAGGCTAAAAGGCACGACCTTATAATAATAGGTTCTGATTAGGGTTCGAAAAATAGTGTTTCTTTCATCCTCGGGGGCCATCTTGATTTGGTTGTAGCCAGATGACCCATCCATGAAGGAGAATACTACATGAGATGAGGTGATGTCCACTATTAATTCTGGTATAGAAAGAGAAAAGTCATCCTTAAAACATAAGTTGTTTAACTCTCTAAAATCAACGCGTATGCGAGTTTGGCCATTCTTTTTTTAACGGCATGACATCAAGCACTGGTAGGTATTTTTCTTCCTTGATAAAACCAACATCGATCAATTTCTTACCTTCAAAAATAACTTATTGTTTAATTTCTAATCGCATGCATCTAGGAGCTTGCTTAATAGGGTTAGCATTAGGATCTATTGCTAGTTTATGGATTGCTACATCAGGAGATAATTTGGGCATTTCTTCATAGATCCATGCAAAGCAGTCCTTAAACTCAATCAATATTCTAACTAAGTCATTGGTTACTTTTTCATTTAGTAACAAATTAATGTATGTCAGGCATGGATTTTCTTTCATCCCGAGGTTAATTTCTTTAAGCTTTTCGATTGTTGAATGGATTTCTTCTTCAAATTCTGGTGGTGGATCTTTGAATTGGAGATCATCTAGATCATCTAAAGTTTCTAAACATACTTCCTCATAAGATTTGGTATGGTTTGAGAAGAACTATCAAACTCCAGATGATTGGTAACAATTAAGCAGTAATCATTGTCATTGAGAAGAACTATCGAATCCTAGTCCTGATCTTGATTGTGCATCTCTGTCTCTATTGTTCCATAGCTTTTTAAAGTATTCTAACTTATGCTTAGACCATGTATAAGGAATCAAACTTTTCCTTACAAGATTAAGAATACAATGTGAGTACCAATCAAAAGGCAATTTTATTAATTCTTTATATGAATTATCCTCAAGTTCTATAGCAGCTTTTATACTTGAGGATGATGATCCCAATAGGAATCTCTTCGGCTTTGCATCAATGGAAGACTTATGGGCTTCCTTAACTACTAAACCTTCAGCTTTTTGAGAGAAAAGTGATAGATCTAAGGTTCCTAACTACTGCTTGATAGTTTCACATAAGCTTGATTTGAATACATTCGTGCTTTGCTTGGAGGCTTGGTCATCGTCACTATCCGGCTCGAGTGTCACCTCAAATGAAACCTGTTGAGAGGGTTTGGTTGGTATACAAATCATATGAGACTCATCCTCTGAGCTGGATTCCAAATATATGTGAATAGTATGAGTACTCCGTGAACTCATAACCCTGTTATGGTCGCCATCCGTGGGGTCTTCCACCTGAACTTCCTTTTTTGCCTTTGCCTCTTCCGGTGAAGGTCGATTCTACCCATGTGTCCATATGATGGAATGAACTGTGGGTGGAATGTGATATGCGGCTCTACTTCTTCCTTAATATCCTTTTGTCGTTCACTTGTATTTTTATTTTTAATTTCTTTTTCTTTTTCTTTTTCTTTTTTTTACTTCTTTTTCTTCTTCTTTTGCGTTGAACTTTGACCAAGTTTATGAGAAAAGGTATTTTAAGAAAGATAGTAGGTCACATCTTCATATATCTCAACATCTCTGACTGAAAATAACTTTTCATCACCTTTTACACAATACTCAATCCCATCCTTTTGAAACTTGATGCACTGATGTAGGGAGGATGGAATCATCTTATTCTGATGTATCCAAGGCCTATCGAGCAAAGCAGTCAATGAAGTATTCAAATCAATTATATAGAACTTAGCTTCAGTCTTCCATTCACCTATTTCCAAAGGTAACACTATAGAACCTAAAGCCCTCTCACCTTGTTCATTGAATCCTCTCAACATCATCTGATCTCTGCAGAGTATGGAGATATCAATCCTCAAGTAGGCAAGAGTCTTTAGACTCATAATATTCACCAATGCACCTAGATCAACCAAAATCCTGGAGAGTCTAAATCTGCCCATATCCACTGTGGTGTAGAGGGGACGGTTATGCTCCATTTCCCCCAAAAGGTCTTCATCATTAAATGTGACTCTTTGGGCTTCTCTTACATAATGTGCCTCCTCTCCAATAGTGGTCAACTGAGCTAAGTATATCTCTAGATTAAGAAGAGCCTTGATTAAAGACTCCCTCAACTTTTTGGTTAAGATAAGAGCATCATAGATGCTTAACTTAGCGGGCAACTTTCTTAGGTGAGCGAGGATATTATAATCAACTTTGGGTTAATCATCCACAAGCATATCCATGGGTGGAGCACCTTGTGGAGGGGCTTCTTGATCATTGATACCAATGACTTATTTTCCCTTATCTTGAGGTGTTGCCCTAGGAGGTAGAACCTTATCACTACGGAGGTTAACTTCAGTGATCTCTTGTGATGGTTTAGTGAAAGATTCTACCTACTCGTCAGGCTCACCTATAGCTTCTCCAATAGGACCCTCAAAATCAGATGATTCTAAGTCTATCTCAAGAAGTGAACCCATATTATTCATAGAAGGAAAGTCCATCTCTGAATTAGAAAGAGGAAGATCAAAGTTATTATAATTATTATTTAGACTTGAAGAGTTTTCTATAAGAGTATAATTAGATAACCCATCAGAACTGACACAGATGTAATTCAAACTAGCTTTATTCCTCAAATTCTTGGATTTAGAAGGAGGTACATAGTAGAAATCTAGTAAAGTAAGTGGGGTGAGGGATTTGATTCCCATACACCGATACAAGATGTCTACTAGAAGAAGAGCAAGCTAAAGTAGAAGTGCTGGTTGTAGAAAAAGTGGACTAGAGTCTCTCTGGTGGTTGCACTATTTAGCTATCCCAGCATACGCTACTGCCTGAGCTCCCCCTTTCCCTAAGTTGTCTTTGGTAACTTACAAACCTTCTTTGATGTTAGAGGTTCGAGCTGCCTCAAGCACCTCCAAGGAAAGTTTCTTGACTTTTGAAACAATCTTTTTAGAGATTAGGGATAAGGAGATATTGCAATCTTCTTTGGTTTTGAGAATTGCGGGCATCCCTTTCTTTGATTTCTTCAATTGTTGTTGCTTGATTCTATCTTTTGTTCTTGAGTCAAAACTCACACTTCAGCAAATTTGGTTATGTTGAATGGGATCCAAATATTTTGGAGAGGCTTTCAATGCTTCCATTGGTTCATATTTGAATTTAATTTTTGATTGTTTAGGGACCTTTTATTTAACAAATTTAAGTGTGTTAAAATAAAGGGTCAATTGATTTTTTTTTGGGTATGCTAAATGAGTTATTTGAAAACAATTTTCTTCTTCTTTTGCTTGTTTGTGAATCATGAGTGAATTATGTGTGAGTTTGAAAATGGAATCTTTACTTAGCAAATTTGTGTATTCTAAATAAAGTCTAAATGTTTTCTTTTATTTTGATTTTTGAAAGGAGGATCTTTACTTAGCAAATTTAGGTATGCTAAATGAAGAATCCAAATGTGTTTGATATTTTGATTTTGATTTTGGAAGGAGGATCTTTACTTAGCCAATTTGTGTATGATAAATAAAGAATCCTAATGTATTTGATTTTAACGTTTTGACTTTACAAGGAGGGATCTTTACTTAGCAAATTTGGGTATCTAAATAAAGTCCAAATGCATTTTTAGTTTTGATGTTTTGATTTTCAAAGATGGATCTTTACTTAGCAAATGTGGGTATGCTAAATAAAGGATCCAAAAAAAAAAAAACTCTTACTTAGCAAATTTGGGTATGTCAAATAGAAGTCAATTATGTTTTATTTTTCAAAGATGAAATTTTGTTTGTGATTTATTGCTTTTTGAAAAGATGGAAATTCCAACTTAACACATATGGAATGAGTTGAGTGAAGTTTCAAATGGTGTGGTTTTGTTTGAAGGTAAAGCCTTCATCCAACAAGTTTGGGCATATGGAATGAAGAGGCTTATCTTCAAATTTGAAATTTTTGAAAAGGGAAGAAACTCCAACTTCAAAATATGTAAGATATATTAAAATGGAGTTTCAATTTTGTGATGTGATTTTATTTGGAAATGAGATCTTGATTCAGTAAATTTAGGCATATTGAATGAGGATGTTCATTTGTGTTTTTTGAAAATATGATTGTTGATTTTATTTGGAAATGAAAACCTTCATTCAATAAATTTGGGTATATTGAATGGACATGTTCATAAGTGCTTTTTGGAAAAAGATGATTTCTTGATTTTGATTTTTGAAAAAATCCTACCTATAACATTCATGAAGATTGTTAGATGAGGTTAAAATATTTTATTATGTGCATTTTGGAAAAAGTGCTTTTTGGAAATATGATATTTTTATGAAGGATTTATTTATTTTTTATTGTTGGAATGAACATTTCCTTATCATAGAAATGATAAGAATGAAGTCTTTAGTTTTTTTTTTATTAATTTTTTTTATTTTCACCTATTGGGGGAACCCAATAGGAGTTTTAAGACCTACATGGAGTGAGGTCCTAAAACCTAAAGGATGTTGGCTAGCTTAGCTTAAGAATTAAATAAACTAAGTGCCAATGAAAAAGAAGGATTGTCTCAGACTCATATGAAATATAAATCCACTATCGATATTTGGAGACAACAATCATTTACCAGAGATGGAGAGAGGAACCATCTCCCCAGAAGAGTAGCCAAAAAAATCTGTGGTGAAAATTTCTTATATACTTTCATCTTCAATCTTTGTGGATAAAGTGAAGATAGAAATATACTTTTTGTTTGGATACCACGTAGATTCATAGATATTCTTATTAGGGTGATCGGGTATGACATTAAGAAATAGTGTACTATCTTGAAAGATAGAAGTCACCATCCTACAATAGACCTAATCACCTAATAAAGACTCCTAAGGACAATGGGTCTTCGCTTGTACCAGAGATTCTTCCCCTACTTTATATGGAAAAGTACAGTAGGGTTATTTTAAACTAGGTTCATTAAGTTCCCTATGGAGGTAAGCCCCCTTAGTTAATTACATCTTAAGGAATGAGATTCCTTAAGAATACTCTCGATTAAGGTAAATGAATGTTGTCTCCAAAAATTTCAAAGATAGGACTATCAATCAATTGGTTATTTTTGAAAGGTCAAGTGGGATTGATCAAGAGAAGGGAGTTATTATCGAGACCAAGAGGAGATCAGTAGGGGATGCTCATGATACAAGGAAGCCTAGTAAGCATCCCAAACTATCCTATGGTTGGGCTTTACATTTTTAAAATTGAGGAGAATTATTTGTTTGATTTCAAATTTTATTAGAAATTTAGGGCTTACAATTCCACAACACAAGATCATAGAAATTCCTAAAAGGTGAGAATTTATGCTTGTAGCTTACAAAAGGAAGAAGCAACCTCTAGAAGAGAGGATAAATCACCCGACTATTTAGACTTACAACTGTCTGGGGGTGGCCACCAACTAACTCTTCCTATGATTTTAAATACATATAGGCAAGTCATATGTTTTTGCAAGATAGCTAAGCTATTATTTATTTTTAGAAAGAGACTAAGTCCTTAAACACACTCCCTAAGAGACTAGATCATGTAGGGTATGATTTATTGACTTAAATCTAATGCAAATTTTGTTATATTTTTATTTTAATTTTTGGACAATTGATTTGACACAGGCTATGAGATTTATATGCCTAATGCATAAGAAATTAGATTATGCGCCAAAATCAGGAAGAAGCAGGTGTGTTTCCACCATGGCTCTCAAAGTTCAAGCCAACTTTCCAAAAAATGGTGGAAGTCCTTCATAAGCAAGAGTAAAATAAGATGCTTTTTATGCATGATATGAAACATACAACATCCAGCTAAAGGGTTGTTAGATCTTTTATCTTGATTTTATATCCTAGGCTTTAAGTGAGGTTATGAGTTATTTAATTTAAATTTTGAATTGATTAATTAGATAGAAAATTAATTTTTTCCTAAGAGCCTAATCGCATCCAAGCCATTCAGCAAAGTAAAGAAAAAACTAGAAAAAACATGCCATCTTAATGCACAAACTAAACAAACCATCAAATAATTTTTATAAAGCCAGCACAAAAGAATAAGAGGCCTTTGTGGTCAGGCTCCACCACACAAACCTGAAAAAAAATATATGGGTAGTTGAGCTCTACCCTTATACAACCTGGATTACAAATAAAGAATTACAACTTAGAAGGAATTCATGTTATAGGGGTCTTCACTCTTCATTTCTTCTTTCTTCTTTCTTTATTTTTGGTTTCCTTCCTTCCTTCCTTCCTTTTAGCTTGGTTGGGATATAGTTTCTCCAAGGCTTGACATAGTACATAAGACATAGTCTTATGACCAATGTTCATCCTAATTCTATCATAACATTCATTCCAAATCCTAATTGCAAAAATTACATGAAAATGGAAAAACTAAATCTAACTAAAGCCTGCAAAATAGAGATTAGCTAAACACACCACACAATCCCAAGCATGTATATGATTAATTTGGAGTTAGCACCCCACACATGGGTAACCAAGTCCGCCTAGTCTATTTTTGGATTATGCTTAGGGGCATAAGCAACCTGCATAGCAAAAGCATTTATATTTTTTTACAGCACCCCTTAAGCACAATCCCTTGTAGAATATAATGATTAGACTAAGATCATTTTACCATTTAGTCTACGCACATACACCTTAAAATCCAGTCTAAAATAATACATCACAAAATAAAATATACATCAAACCATGCACTGCCCTAACATAAAACTAGAGTTGTGGCTTAATCTAATGTGTGTGATTTAAAGCTTGTGTGGTATGTCTTAACTAGGCTTTAGAGTTATAATTTGCTAAGTGTAAAGGATTCAATTTATAGAAGGGTGGTTTCTCTTCAAGTGACTTAATCGGTTTGAATATTTTACATGATGTTTTCTTTTATTTCATAAGGCCTACACTTAACAACTAAGTGTTATAAAGAGAAGAAAGAGAGGGAATCTCTCTTCCATCCCTACCTTAAGTCATTTTTAAAGCAAGTTAATTAGTGAATTTCTTTTAGTGAATGACCTATTATATATTTTAATTAATCCTAAGTTTAGGCTTAGTTTAAATAAACTTATTAAATAAAAGAGACATCTCAAGATTAATTGAGATGAATTACTATCACATACACATATTCATTTAGTTCTTTCCCTCATGCATATAAAGCACATAGATAAATCCTAAGCATATCTATACATGCAATTTCTAACATACTTGAATGATGAATGCAAGGGAGTATAGTTATGGTTTAAATATTCCATATTGATTGAATATGAATGCATGTCTTTTGTAGAAAAAGGTGGGTTTTCATCCATTAATTACATGCACACTTAAATGTATAAAAGCTTTAAGTGAGTACGATGACATTGTTCTACACCAGGGGCATAAGGCACAAGTCCTACTTAGACTAATTAAAGCCTCGCAGTCCTAGGATGTCCAGAATAATATACTACTTTGCTTAGATATATATGAGTGTAGAAATAATCATAAGGATGGAAAATCCATGCAGAAATTATATTTTTGATGTATTTGATTCATGCTTTATATTCATCAATCATATCACACATAGACCTATATAAGAGTTATAAGTGAGTACAGCGCCATTGTTCTACTCTAAGGGCATAAGGCATGAGTCCTACTTGGGGCTCATCAAAGCCTTACAGCCCCGAGATGTCTAGACTAATATACCACTTTTCTCAAATACAAATGAATGTACAAAAAGAAACTATAAGAATATGAAATAATGCAAACAATCATATTTGTTTTACAAGATTTATATATATGATGTGAAATTCTTCCTAAATCCTAACATGGAAATACATAGAGATAGATTTAGACAAATGTTATGTTCTTTTCAAATGAACTATACATTTGTGATCCCATATGAAACTATATAAGGTAAGGAAAGAGGACTTCACATTGCATATTTTATATTGCCAACACATGCAACTTATAGGTATTTGTAATTAATATCACTCCACAAATTAATTCATATGTTTTGGAACAGAAATTTTGATTTAATAGTGATAATAGCCACACATATTTAATTTAAACCAACACATGCAATTTGACATAAAAGAAATCATTTCAATTTTTATTAATTTTGAAAAGAATGCATGTATGATTACATATGACAAGCAACATTTAGCATGATAGAGAAATAAATAAATGAAAATAAGCACACAATTTCATTCATCTCACTTAATTTCTAAAGATAACCATACTAAATAAAGCTATTTAAAACAAACCAAAGTTCTTTTAAGGATATTTTAACTTTATGTTTGATTTGAGTTAAGTGAAATGAGAGAGGTTTGCTAGTCTAATCCCATTCCCATATATAAGTTAATTTTGGTTTAATGAGAAGGCAATTAAGTTGATTTTATGGTTTAGTTAGGTTAAAATTAAATGAATTATTTAAACCTTACCTATATCACCTTAAGTTAATTTATTAAACAATTATGAGCTAATATGATATGCAACCACATGAAAAGTAAATTTGCAATGTTCCTAAGAAATGATAGGGGCCTAATGCAATTAGCTCATAAATGAT
This sequence comes from Cymbidium sinense, assembly GCA_021442155.1. Lineage (NCBI taxonomy): Eukaryota > Viridiplantae > Streptophyta > Magnoliopsida > Asparagales > Orchidaceae > Cymbidium > Cymbidium sinense. The sequence continues at coordinate 186,124,804 of CM038218.1, read as the reverse complement.
TAATTAAGCTTAAGGAGCTCACCTAATTACTCTTATCATTTTCTCACATGTGAGCTAACCATAATTTCATTATCTCTTACTTTGGGTTATTGAACACCCAAAGAGCTACCCATTAGATTAGAGAAAAAGGTTCAATGGATTAATTAAGTTCATTAATTAGTTAATTAAATTTTAATTTGCCTTAGCCAACTAAAGTGAGATGGGCTTAGAGAAAGAGACAAAGAAAAGGGCTTATATCTCAATCCCTAAATCATTTCAATTAATTGATTAAGGTTCAGATATGATTTGGGTTTTGATTAATTTTATTGATTAATTAATTAAGAGGTGTTTATTAATTAATTATTTAAGAGGGATTAGAGAAGGCTTAGAGAAAAGATTGGAAGAGGAGGTCCCAATCCATTTTCCTGAACTTCATCATCTTTAACAGAGGTTAACAAGCTTGATTGAATGAATAATTTACGGTTCATTTGCTTAATTATCACTAATTACATTAAGAAGGTGATGGCTTAATCCATTAATTTATCTAATATAGCAAATAATAAAATCTCAGAACAATAGGAGAGGCAGAAGTCATCCCCATAAATATACATAAAAAGTTTGAGATCAATTGGATGGTTAATTAGGGAGTAATTTGGCTAATTACATTACCAACTAAGCTTTAAATAAGTCAAATTCACTTTTCAAAATCAATTAATAATAATTTTTTTAGATTCTATTCTAAAATATCTTTAAAATGAATCTGTGTTTGCATTTTTATTTTTTATATTTTTTGGATTTTTCTACAATTAGTTATGAATTTAGCAAGTTTCAGTTGATTTAAGTGATTTTTATGAAGTTTGTTAATTTATTTTACTAAATAAATCATTTGAAACTCAAAATTCAATATCTTTTAATCCAAAGGTCCTTTTGACTTGATAATTTTATGGTAGGTGTACTTTCACTTCAATTTCAATCTCTAAAAATTTCAACTTAATCTCACTTGTGTTTTTGGTTTAACTAATAAAATTTTCTTTTACTAAAACTTAAATTAAGCTCAAATATTTAGTAAAATTTGGGGATTTTGGAATTTTTGGACTCCTCTCAGAAAGATGAATCCAAGGAACCCTAGTTTACAATTTTTCATTATGTATTTTATTTTTTATGCATTTTTAAAGTTTTAGGTGATTTAAGTAATTTTAAAAAATTAGAAAATTCAATTTTCTATTTAGCACAGCCAGCACCGCGTGTGGTGCTAACATCACAATGCGGAAGCCACGCAGCACCTCACGATTGGCGCGTGGTGCCACATCAGCATTTGAGTGGAAAAATCATGCGTGCACAGTGACCACGATGCACTGTTTGATCTGGACCGTCCAATCACAGATCGGATGATCCAAAATGCATCTGCCGATCTGAAGGCTAGGATCGCACAAACAACGTGTGATCCGAGCTATCCGATCCGGCAAACTACGGGATTGGACGGTCCAAAATGCATCTGCCGATCTGAAGGTCGGGATCGCTCAATCAATGAATGATCTGAGCCTTCCAATCCTATGAACCAGGGATCGCGCACTATCGGCGAATAGTGAAAACCAAGGGGTCTTGGAAACAAATGAGAAATTCTAAGTGAAAACTTGTCCAAATGGACTCATTTTTGCATTGATTAACACTAGAAAACTTCTATTTTCTAATTGGGATGATATAAAATAAAAATGTAGGATTATCTAGGATAAATTCTTAAAATCTCATAAAAAAAATCATCATAAATGAAAGATCTTAAGGCCGGCTATGGTTTTTGAAAGTTACCTCACCGGGGATTATTTCTTGTGGCGGTGATGACCCAGCATGATGTTGAATGGGGGAAGAGGCCTTAGAATTTGCTTGTATCTTCGCCTTCATGTTGTAACAAAGTTTTTACCTATAATCATCATTTCCTTGTCAAAATCTAGTTAATTTTGGTGTATTTCTCTCCAAAATGAAGTGGGGATGATAGATAATCGATTTGGGAGCTCAATGAGAAGGAGAATGAGGGAAATGGAAGAGTTCTTCAGCCTCTAATGCCTTAGTTTCAAAAGTGGCTAAAAATCCACTTAGTTTTAAATTTTTGGCTCCAACGTATTTTAATTTGGCTTGGGGTGGTTGGAAATGGAAGAAAATCATCCTAGGTGGCTCATTTTGGTTAGCTAAGGCATGAAAAGTGGTTGTCATGAAGGACAAATGGATGTCCTAGCAAAGGGAGGTGAGTCCTTCATTCCAAGTGTTCAAATGGGATAGGTGAATCGATTTCACCTCCCCATGAGTCATGGCTGCCCCAACCACTCATTGGGTCAAAAAATTAGTGTTCTTGGTGCCTATGTGGACCAATGGATGAGTGCCAAGTGGCTAAGGAAGAGAAATGACCACTTAGGCAAGTGTCTTTTCTAATGGGATGGCTTTGACCCAAGGGCAAAGTGGTCATTTGACATTGAATTTGATTTGAGCAAATTTGAAATGAGTCAAAAGTAAGTTGGCCCAAATTTCATGTCATTTAAATTTTATTTGGTTTAATTTGGGTCAACTTGACCCATTTTGGTCAAATTAGGTCATAATTGGTTAGGTTGACTAATTGGTCAAATTGGGTCAAACTAAGAGTCAAGTCAAGTTCAAATGACCATTTGGGTTGCATTGGTTCAATTGGTTTCAATCAATTTAGTTTAATTTAGATTAAATTTGGATTTTGGCCAATTTGATCCTTAAGGTTAAATTTGGACTAAGTTGACCAATTTGACCCAATTGAACATATTGACTTGAATCATGGCTTGGTTTGGATTTGGTTAATCATTTAGAATATATTGTAGGCTTTGGTTAAGTTTAATTTAGATTTGATTATGTTTTAGGTTGATTTAATCTTAAGATTAAATTAAGTTAAGTTGGGTTACGTTGACCAATTGGTCAAATTGGATTTGACTTGGTTTGACCCAATTTGGGTGATTGATCATCCTAGGATGATTGTTGCTCATAATGTGAGGCTTATATGGGCTTGGTTCAATCCAATTTGGGTTGGATTAGATTTTGTCTCAAAAGGGTGCTTTAGGTCACTTTGGGTCAAGTGAGCCTAAGTGGGTCAATTGGCTTGATCAAGGCTTGATTCAAGTTTGGTTGAACTTATATATGGACTTGTGATTGAATATAAATTCATTTGTAAGTGATTTAGAGTCAAATGGGTTTCGATTCATTTGGCAATTTCAAGTCAAAAGGGTGAATATGTGTTTGACTTGGGTTAGCTTGATTTGATTCGATGATTGAAGTTTGTGTTTATATTTGGTTTGTGATTGAAGGTTTGATTGAATCATGAAGAAAATCTAAGGGTTTGGATTGATTTGAGTTTGATTTGGTTAAGTTCAAGACTTTGACTTGAAAAGGCACAAGTTGGATTTTAATTTGATTTGGATTTGGGTTTTGAATTAGTTTTGATTATTTGAATTTATATTTTATTTATATTTGAGAATAAAAATGAGAATATAAATGGGTTATGAGAAAGTCTTTTGAATTTGGAGTGATTTGGTTTTGGAATTTGGGCTAAGTCCATAAGATCAAATCAAAGGGCTTAGAAAAGATTTTGGGATTTGAATTCAATCATAGGTTTTAATCATTTGATTTGGATTTGAAATTGATTTGAATTGGTTTGAATTTAGAATTGATTTGAATTTGAAATTGAAATTGAATTTGGAATTTATTTGAATTTGAATTTGATTTGAATCTGAAGTTTATTTGAATTTGAAGTTGACTTGAGAGAAGGAAGTAAGAATTTGGTTCAAGCTAAAGGGTGGGCAAGTTTTCCTAATACCTAAGGCATAACCCATTCCTATGGCTAATGCTTCTAAGTCTCCAAGGTTAGGTTATGTGTTCACCTAATCACTAGAACTATCTTAAGACTAAGGAACTCTTAATGTCTAGAGGAGTCCTTATGCCTAGGATGAAGAAGTTGAAAGCTCACTCCGAAAGTAAGGTCAACAATGGACTTAACCCAAATCAAATTCAAGCCACTTCAAATTCAAAATATTTTCTCATAACCCATTTATATTCTCATTTATATTCACAAATATAAATAAAATATAAATTCAAATTACTAAAACTAAATTCAAAACTCAAAAGCAAATCTAAAATCTTTCCTAAGCCATCTTGATCTCATCTTATGGACTTAGCCCAAATTAAATCTAAATCAATTCAAACTCAAGAGATTTTCTCATATCCCATTTATAATCTCATTTATTTTCACAAATATAAATGAGAATATAAATTCAAATTACCAAAATCAATTTCAAAAATTAAATCCAAATCTGACATAAAACCAACCTATGCTTTTTCAAGTCAAATTCTTGAACTTAGCCAAATAAAACTCAAATAAACCCAAACCCTTGGATTTTCTTCATGATTCAATCAATCCTTCAATCATGAATCCAAATATAAATAAAAACTTTAATCATCAAACCAAAACTAAATTCAAAACTCAAACCCAAATCAAACCCATGTTCATCCTTTGAACTTGAAAATTGTCAAATGAATCAAAACCCATTTAACTACAAATCGCTTGTAAATTAATTTATATTTCAATCATAAGTCCATATATGAGTTCAACCAAACTTGAATCAAGCCTTGATCAAGTCAATGGACCTGTCTAGGCTCACTTGACCCCAAAGTGACCTAAAACACCTTTTTGAGCCAAATTCTAATCCTACCCAAATTAGATTGAACTTAGCCCACCTAAGCCTCACATTATGAGCAATAATCATCTTGAGATGATCAGTCACTCAAATTGGATCAAACCAAGTCAAACCTAAGGGTTGACCAAGTCAACACTTAGCCAAAATGAAATCCAAACTAGCTAAAATCCACCATAGGCCAAATTCATTGAAACCATTGATCAAAACTAATTCATGATCAATGATTGAACATGACCAAGTCATCATTTGAGCCAAACTGGCCTAATTGGACACTTGACCCAAGTTGACCCAACTTGACCTAAAAAATCAAAATGGGTCAAATCTTGATCTAAGTCAAATTGATTATAACCAATGAGTCAAATTCATTCTAAACCACTTATTGAACTTGACCAAAGCCTCAATTGGCCAACTAGACCCAACCTAGGCCAATTGACCATGAACCCAACTTGACTTAAAAGGTCAAATCAAGCTAAAATCAAATCAAATCAAAATTGATTGAAACTAAAGCTTGCAAAATATTTTAAATGACCAACCAAACCTAAACCAACCCATGATCTAACCCAATTTGGTCAAATGGGTTTGACTTAAGTGAACTCAAATGAACTAAGATCAAATATAAATCAAATTGAATCAAACCAATGATACCAAACCATTTCAAATGGTCATATGAACTTAACCCAACCCTTGGTTTGACCAAATTTGACTAATTGGTCAATTTGACCTAAGTTGACCCATTTTGACCTAAATGGACCTAAATGGGTCAAGCCAAATGATATCAAATCAACTCCAAATTTTTTGAAATTTGTCCTAACCCAATTTCAAACTATTTCAAATCTGCCTAAATTGAAATCAAAGCTAAATGACCATTTTACCCCTAGGTAATGGGGTAACCTATGGACAATTCCACTTGGAATTTGGTCAAATCCTTTTCATGGCCACTTGGAACCCTCTTAATAGACTAAGTGGACACTAATGAGTGTGGTGCACATGATCTAATGGTTTTGGTCAACCAAACCCAACTCAAGGCCAAAATTGACCACCCAATAGAAATTTAGCACATAGAATCACTCCATACTCTCAAACAAACACATGTGCAACTTCACCACTCCCCTCCTCTACCAAAACTAAATCACACTGCACTCAAAACCACCTATCAAACCCATTCCATGTGATCAATTTGATCAAAATTGCAAGGAGAAGCTCGACCGTCTGATTCAAGTAGGGGGAGATATACTCCATCTCATTTCACTCCAATCCATAACACTTACTGTTGATTGAGCCATAGGAACCTAGACAAAGAATTGTCAAGCTCTCCAAAGCATCCTCAAGCTCTTTCCAATCCTCCATTTTTAGTTTTGCCTAAGCCAAAAATAAGGGAGATGAGTGAGAAATCCACCTTGCTCAATTCATAACTAAACTCTAATTTCTCTTTCAAGCACCATCAGAGGACCCATTTGAGCTCACCCAAATCAAATCCCAAGCATCCAAGCCACGGGAAGGGAGCCAGACCAAAGTCGCAAGCCATTGAACCTCAATTTGGCCAATTGGAAGATCCACACAATCTCAAGCCTTCAAACCTTCAACAGGGCTTCATCTCCACTAGATGAAGCTATCTCGATGGTTGGGAGCACCGGTGATAGCTTCTAACAAATTATGCTTCAAAACTGAGCTTAGGTATAGAATTCTTTGGCCTTTGTGAAGAAAAGTATCATTTTAATTGAAATTGACCATTGGATGTCTTCCTCTTTGCTCTTCGATGGTGTGTGTTCAATCCCTACTCAATCCAAGCTCAAGTGAGCTCGGATCAAGCCTTAAAAGATGGACGGTCGCCATCTCCTGCAGGAGAGGGCATGGATAAATCATGGACCGTCCATCCCATGTGTTTTGGATGGATGGTTCTGATTAATCTGATTAGATCCAGCATTTTAATCCCTTTAGATCCACGAGTTTAATTCTGACCGTCTGATCTTTGATCGGATGGTCCAAGGCAAAGCGAGTAGCGTCGCTGGCTGACTGTGCAGCTAATTTGACAACTTAAATAACCAATCTCATCGTGCCGCATCAGCGGTCCACATGGAATCAACAAGATTAGTTATATAATTACTTATAAATCAAAGATTACAAATGAAAGGTATGTTATTCATAATTACTTATAAGCTTGCAAGTGAGTATAACATAAGATGTGCATTATGTGACTTTTCCTTCTCTTCTCTTTTAACATAGTTTTGAACAAAATTTTATAAAGTGTATAGTTCATTTAAAAAGAACACAACACTTGCTTAAATCCATTCCTATTCATTCCTATGTTAACATTTAAGAAGAATCTTCACATTTACACATGTAAATTATATAACCAAATCAAACATAAAAATCTTTTGCATGGCTCTTTTTCCATTCATTTCACTTTTTGTACATGCGTATGTATTTAACAAAAGTAGTATATTAGTCTGGCCACCCTGGGGTTGTGAGGCTTTAAGTAGCCCCAAGTAGGTCTTGTACCTTACACTCCTAGTGTAGAAAATAATGGCGTCATACTCACTTATCTTTCATACATGTAAATGTGCATTTGATTAATGGATAGAAGAATCTCTTTCTTCTCTACTTAACAAAAACATGCATACATGAAACATTTCAAAATTTTCCTAAACAACATCTCTTAGCATTTCATCATCAAGGTGTGCTAACACTTCCATTTGCATGTATAGATATGCTTAGGATTCATCCATATGCATGTTACACATGTTGGAAAGAAATAAAGTGTTGTGTGTTTTGTGATAATAATTCACTTTAATTAATCAAAAAATGTCTTTCTTATTTGAATAGGTTTATTTAGAGTAAATATAAATTTAGGATTAATTAAAACACATAATAAAATACTCACTAAAGAAATATCACTAATGAATCTACCTTAAAAATTACTTAAGGTAGGAAGGAAAGAGAAGTTCTCTTCTCTTTTCCTCTCTTTACAACACTTAGTAATTAAGTGTAGGTTCATTCAAACCAAATCAAATAATCAAATAAAATTAACAAATCAACTAAATCACTTAAATAAAACCATCCTCTAAGTTGAACCCTTTCATACTAAGAAAATCTTAACATTAAAGCCTAGCTAAGACATACCACACAAGCCTTAAATAGCCCACACATTAGGGTAAGTCACCATTTCTAGTCCTATGTTAGGGCAGTGCATGATTTGATGCCTAATTTTATTTTGTGATGTGATATTTTAGTCTGGATGTTAGGGTGTATATGCATAGACTAAATGGTAGGGTGATCCTAGTCTAACCATTATCTTCTACAGCAGATTGTGCTTAAGGGGTGTGTAATAAAAATATAAATACTTTTGTTGTGCAGGTTACTTATACCCCTAAGCATAATCCAAAATAGGTCAGGTGGACTTAGTTACTCATGTGTGGGGAGCTAAGTCCAATTTATTCATATACATGCTTGGGATTGTGTGGTTTATTTAACTAACCTCTATTTTGCAAGTTTTGGTTAGATTTACTTTTCCCATTTTCATCTAATTTTTGTAATTAGGATTTGGAATGAATGTTATGGGAGATTAGGATGAACATTGGCCATAAGACTACATCTTATGTACCACGTGAAACCTTTGGAGCAACCACCTTCCAATCAACCAAAAGAAGAAAGAAGAAATAAAAGAAGAAAGGAGAAATAAAGAATGAAGACCCCATAACATGAATTCTTTTTTTATTATAATTAATTCATTTGTAATCCGGGTTGTATAAGGGTAAAGCTTGGCTACTCACATTTATCTTTTTGGGTTTGTGTGGTGGAACCCGACCACAAAAGGCCACTTATTCTTTTGCGCTAGCTTTATAAATTATTTGATGTTTATTTAGTTTGTGCATTAAGATGGCATCTTTTTCCTAGTTTCTTTTTTGCTTTGATGAATGGCCTATATGTGATTAGGCTCTTAGGAAAAAATAAATTTTCTATCCAATTAACCAACTCAAAACTAAAAATTAATAATGCATAACCTCACCTAAAGCCTAGGTTATAAAATAACATAAAATATTTAGCAATCCTTTAGCTGGATGTTGTATGTTTTCACATCATGCATAAAAATCATCTTACTTCACTCTTACTTATGGAGGTGTGGTGAATAAATCTCTTATAGGGGATCCGCCTTTCAAATCTGTGGAGAAAAGAAAGAAGAGATCTTATAGAAATTCATCTTAGTAAAATGCCATGAAGATCTGCAGATATACTTATTTAGGTGATCGGATACGTCATCAAGGTATAGTGTACTATCTCAAAAGATAGAAGTCACTACCCTTTAATGGAACCAATCACCTCAATAAGGACTCCTAAGGATGATGGGTCTTCATATGTACTAGATATTCTTCCCCTACTTTATATGAAAATGTAAAGCAAGGTTTATTTTAAATTGGGTTCATTAAGTTCCCTATAGGGGCAAGCCCCCACAGTTAATTACATCCTAAAGGATAGGATCCTTTAAGAAAACTCTCAAATAAGGTAAATAATCATTATCTCTGAAGATTTCAATGGGAAGGACTATCAATTGATTGGTTTATTCAAAAGAGGAGTTATTATTGAACCCAAAATGGGAATAAGTAGGAGATGCTCACGATGTTAGGAAACCTAGTGAGCATCTCAAACTATCCTAAAATTGGGCTTTATATTTTAGAAATTAATTTAATTTATTTGAGTTATATTTTTCATTAGAAATTTAGGACTTAAGATTCCTTAACATAAGATTAAGGAAATGCCTAAGAGGTGAGGAATTATGCTTGTGGCCCATAAAGGGGAGAAGTAATCTCAAAACCTAAATCTAGGGAGCTTTAGTGACGGATGTAAGCACAACTTAAATCTAAGGCAAAATGAGTTTGGCCTCCGAGAGGATAAACCACTGACGGTTTGGACTTACAACTGGGGTGGCCACCAACTAACTCCTCCTACAATTTTAAATACATGTAGGCAAGTCTTTATGCTTATGCAAGATAGGCTTATTATTTAGAAAGAGACTATGTCCTTAAACTCACTCCCTACAGAGACTAGATCATGTAAAGGTTATGCATCAAATGACCTAAATCTAATGCATTTCAAATTTCATTTTATTTTATTTTTGGATAATCAATTTGACTCAGGCTAATAGGCTTTTTATGACTAATGCATGAGAAAGTAGATTATTGGCCAAAATTATAGAAGTTTAGGAGGTGAGTTTCCACCATGACCCTCAAAGGTCAAGCTGGGTTCTCTGGCAAAGATGGAAGCCCTCCAATCAAGAGTGAAATAAGATGTTATTGTCCATGATATTATAAATAAAAGAACTCATCCAGCTAAGGGGTTTCTAATTCTTTTATCTTGATTTTAATCCTAAGCTTTAGGTGAGGTTATGAGTTGTTTAGTTTTAGTTTGAATTTTTAAGTTGGGTAAAAGATTTATTTTTTCCTAAAGAGCCAAATCCACATCTAGGCCATACATAAAGCAAGGAAGAAACTAGGAAAAGCATGCCACTTAATGCACAAGTTAAACAAACATCAATCAATTTATAAAACTAGCGCAAAAAAAAATAAATGGTCATTTGTGGTCGAGAACCACCACATAGACCCGAAAACATCAAATATGGGTAGCCAAGCTCTACCCTTATACAACCCAGATTACAAATGAATTAAATTTATAATTTAAGTAAAGGAATTCATTGTTATGGGGGTCTTCAAGCTTTATTCTTCTTTCTTCTTTCTTCTTTCTTTCTTTTTTTTCCTTCTTTTCTTCTTTGGATCTTTCATTGGATAGTTGAATGGTAGAAGCTCCAAGGCTTTACATGGTACATAAGATGGGATCTTATGAATAATGTTCATCCTAATCCTCATAATAAATCATTCCAAAACCCTAAATATATAAATTTTTACATGAAAAGAAAATGCAAAAATCTAACTAACACTTGCAAAATAAAGGTTAGTCAAATCACACCACACAAATCCCAAGCATGTATATTGGACTTATCACCCCACACATGGGTGACTAAGTCCACCGCCTATGGATTATGCTAGGGTATAAGCACCGCAAGAAATATTTTTATTTATGATACTCTTTAACAATCCCTCAGAAAAGAATAGTTAGACTAAACACATCCTACCATTCATTCTATGAACATACACCCTAACATCTAGTCTAAAACATTCATCACAAAATAAAAACATAACATCAAACTATGCACTAACCTAACCTAAAGATAGAAGTGGTGACTTAGGCTAATGTGTGTGCTCTGAAGGTTTGTGTGGTATGCTTAGCTTAGGACTTTAAGTTCAAGTTTTCTAAGTGTGAAAGGCATGTTCAACTTAGAGGAGGGTTTCATTTAAGTTGTTTAGTGGCTTTGAGTTATTTTTATTTCATGTTTTAGTTTGATTTGAGTGAAGCCTATAATTAATTACTAAGTTATAAAGAGAGTGAAAGAGAAGAGAACTTCTCTTTCCTTCCTAATCCTTAAGTAATTTCTAAAGTAAGTTCACATTTTAGTTTCATTTAGGTGAATGTTTTAATTACATCTTTTAATTAATCCTAAGTTTAGATCAACTCTAAACAAACCTATTCAAAAATAAAGGCATTTTAAGATTAAGAAAAATGAATCAAAATTCACATAACATACATTACTTCAATTCTTTCCCAACATATATAACATGTATATGGATGGATGTAAGCATATATATACATGAAAATGAGAATAGTTAACACACTTTATGATGATGCTAAGTAATCCATTTAAGAAAATTTAGAAGATTTAGATGCATGAATTTTCTTAAGTAGAAAAGGTTTTCCTTATCCAAAATTTCACATATATGCATGAAAGTAAGAAAGGCATAAGTGAGTATAGTGTCATTGTTAACCAGAGGTGCAAGGCACAAGACCAAATTATGGCTACTTAAAGCCTCGTAACCTTAGGATTGTCTAGACTAATATACTATTTTCCTTAAGTACTAACATGCATATAAAAGAAATGAAATGAAAAAAGAATGTGCAAAATTTGTTTAGTGGTTTCATTTTGTTCGTGAAATTTATTCATGCAATTGTTGGCAATCCTTCTTAAGTGAGCATAAGGATGAATAGGTTTGGAATTAAGTAAGTGTTGGGTTCTTTTCAAATGAACCCTACATCTTACTAGCCCATATTCAAAGCTATGCTAACATAAGAAAGAAAGGAAAGGCTACATTAAACATGACTTTATAATTCATCACATGCAAACTTATAATTAAATTATAAAAATAGTACACTTTCAAATTTTATGTTTTATTTATAGGTTTTGAAAATACTTTGGATTTAGTAGTGATAATAGCCACTCATATTTTACTTTAGCCAACACATGCACATTTGACATAAAGTAAACAATTTCATTTTAAAACTTTGAAAACATGAAATCATGGATGCATGAATCACATGGCATACAATTTAACATGTTGGGAAAGATCTAAAGCAATGTAACCATGTAAAAAAAACTCACTTCACTTACTTCCTAAAGTCATTCTTAAATAATAAGAAAACTTAGAATAAATCAAAGTGAATTTCAAAAATGATTTTTTTTGTTTGAAGTTTGATTTAATTTTGAAAAGGTGAGATGACTTTGCTATTCCTAACCCATTCCCACATGTGTTTTATTTTTTTTAATTTTTAGATGATTCCATTTTTAAGTGTTGATTAGGATAAGTTATACATCAAGTGACTTAATTAACCATTACCTACACCACCTTAGAAAAATTAACTAAGTAATTATGAGTAAATGAGATGACATAAAACTGACAAGGTATTTAAATTTGTAATGCACCTAATAATAAAAGGCTTAATGCAATTTTGCTCACAATTAAAAGTTAATTAAGCTAAGCGGTTTAGCTTAAGTACTTTTAAAATGCCCTTTCACACTTATGAAAGGAATTTTAATTTCAATTAGACTATTAAACACCTTAGCATCTACCCAAGGTAGATTAATTAAGTTCTAGAGATTTTTAGAATTTTTTGAAAATTATTTAAAGGGGTAATTAATGAACTAATCTTTAATTAAGAAGGGGATTAAGGAAAGAAAAGGGGGTTTAGGGAATAGCTTAAGGGAAATATCCCAAAATTATTCCTTAAAACCCCTGCTCATTGGATCTGACCTTAATCTAACTTAATCATAGGGAAAACCCACTAATTATACCTTAATTACCCTTAACTACATGAAAGGGGTAATTAAGGAATGAGCTAGCAATTTCCCTAATCAAGGCCTCAATAAATCTCAAGAAAATTAGGGGAGGCATAAGTCATCCCCTAAAATAAACTTAGAAGTTTAAGATTAATTGGTGACTTAATTAGGGAATAATTAGCTAATTAGCATTCTCAAAGAAACCCAAATTCAAAGAAAAAGGGAAATCAAAATACATTGAAAATATTTTTAAAATATTCTAGATGGAATTATCTATCCATAGCATTTTTCCTTATATTTTTTTTATTTTTCTTAAAGGAGTTATGATTATTTTGAAGGTTTCTGAATTAATTAGAAACTAAGAATAATCCCTAACTAATCCTAAGGTAATACACTCCGCATGCGTGGTGATGATCGGCGCTTTACACACGTCATGACATGAACCCCCTACTTAAGCTGTCACATCAAAGGAACGGTGGCGACTCACGCTCTTTTATCCTTAGTTATCTGATCAAATTGATCAGCTGTGGATACACTCGTGGTTTTAAAAGGAGGATTTATTTCTAAAACGTGGGAAATAATCTCATCCGTCCATCTAAAAATGTGTGGATGGATAGCAGAGATGGGCTGAGTTCTTTCCTGAGGATAAATGTGAATCGTTCACAATCCAAGGGGAGATTCAAACCTGATCCTTCATGGATTCATTCAAAACTCAATCCACACCATCTAAAGGACCAAAGTGGCCAATCTAACAGTGAATTTTACATGAAATGGAAATTTCTTTCACAAAATACCAACACCTCTTAGCCTAAGTGGTCGAAAAATCACTAACCTCATCGGAGGTGATCACTGGTGCTCGAGATTGATGAGGTAGCTTCGTCTAGTGAAGACGAAGCCCTATTAAAGTTCCTAGCTCTTAAGGTTGAGTGGATGAATGGGTGGACCAACTCCTCTTCTCCCTTTGTGACTTTGATTGAATTGATCTTCCCCTTGCCTCTAGAACTCAATTGGATGCTTGTGGAAGCTCAAATTAGTCCTTAGATGATGAGTGTAGGAGGAATTTGGATGAGATTGAGTGTAGAAGAAGTTTTCTCTTCAATGGACCTCCCCTATTTTGCACTGTGCAAAATTGAAGAATAGAATTTTCAATCCTCTCTAGGAACCTTGGAAAAGCTCTGTGAAGGTTTCTAAGGCTTCCTAGGTTCCAATCGATCAAGTGGGAATAAAAATTTCAATCAATTATGGGGAGTATATCTCCACCTATGGAAATGAGACAGTCGAGCATAAGCTTATTATTTTGATCCAATTGCCTCATAAGATGAGTTATTTTGGCTGTTAGAGATGTGTACATCATCAATTTGGCCAGAAGAGTGGAAGGCTGACTCCCATGTGCATCCAATTAAGCTTTGGATGGAGTTTGAATTTTCAATTTGGCCATGGGTGGTTGGGTTTGGTCCATGGACCAAATGGGTTGACACAAACCCATTGGGTTGGGTGCACCACTCAACACTAGGTCCTCTTGAGGTTTTAGGAGAGCCTCAAGTCATTGTGATGAGTGCATGACCAAAATACATATGGGCTAAGCCAAAATTTATTCTATGGCCTAGGGGTATAATGATCATTTTGCTATTTTTTTTCAATTTGGGTATGTTTGTATGTTGGGAAAATAAATTGGGCCAAGTTTCAATGGATTTGGAATCCATTTGATAAGGTTTGGCTCATGTTGACCCATTTAGGTCAAAATGGATCAACTTGGGTAAAGTTGACCAATAGGTCAAATTGGGTCAAACTAAGGGTTGGGTCAAGTTTATATGACCATTTGAAATGTTTTGGTCCCTTTGGTTTGGTTCCATTTGGTATAAGTTTAGTTTTGGCTCATATGACTCATTTAGGTCAAATAGGTCAAGTTGACCTATTTGACCCAGTTGACCTATTTGGGTTAGGTCAAGGGTATGTTTAGGTTTGGTTAGTCATATGGAGTGAATTGGTATCTTTGTTTCCAATCAATTTGGATTAGGTTTGGCTCAACATGACCCCTTTAGGTCATGTTGGGTCTAAGGTCAATTGGGCTAGGTTGGGTCTAGTTGGCCAATTGATACTTTGATCAAGTTCCACAAGTGATTTGGAATGGACTTGACCCATTGGTTTCAATCAGTTTGGCTTAGATCAAGTTTTGACATATTTTGGCCCTTTAGGTCAAAATGGATCAACTTGGGTCAAGTGGGCTAATTGGGTTAGGTTAGGCTCAAATGTTGGCTTGGTCAAGTTCAAACATAGGTCATGAGTGAACTTAGATCAATGGTTTCAATCACTTTTTCCTATAGTGGATTTTGGCTATGTTAGGTTTCATTTTAGGTTAAGTGTTCACTTGGTCAACCCTTAGGTTTGACTTATTTTGACCGAATTTGATTGATTGATCATCTCATGATGATTTTTGATCATGATGAGAGAGATATATGAGTTTGGTTCAATCCAATTTGGTTAGGATCAAAAGTTAGCTCATAAGGGTACTTTAGGTCACTTTGGGTCAAGTGAGCCTAAGTGGGTCAAATGGCTTGGTCAAAGCTTAATTTGAAGTTGATTGATCTTGCATATGGACTTATGTTTGAAATATAAATCCATTTACAATAGGTTTGAACTCAAATGGATTTTCATCCATTTGAAAATCTCATATTCAAAGGAAGAATATGATGGAGTTTTGGGTTTGATTTTTGATTTGGGTTTTGATAGAAGGATTGAGGTTTGGATTTATATATGAGTTCATGATTGTAGGATTGATTGAACCATGAGAGAAAATCAAGAGTTTGGTTTGATTTGAATTGATTTTGGCTTGAAAGACTTAGACTTGATTTTGATTTGATTTGAGTTTGATATTTGGAGTTAGTTTTGATTGTTTGAATTTATATTTCATTTATATATGTGAATATAAATAAGAATATAAATTGATCATGAGAAAATTTTAAGAATTTGAAAGAGTTTAATCATGATTTAGGTTAAATCCATTAAAGGAATTTAAGGGATTTAATTGAATTTTTAATTAAAATTTTAATTTTTAAATTAGATTTTGTTGATTTACATTTATATTTTATTTATATATGAGAACATAAATGAGAATACAAATAAGTTTTGAGAAAATTCCATGAGTTTGAAATGGTTTGATCAAAGTTTAGGTTAAATCCATTAATGAAGAATTAAGGGATTTTGAGGGAATTTTAAGCATTTTTAATTTGAAATTTAATTTTTGCTTTGATTGGATTGATTTATATTTATATTTTATTTACATATGGGAATATAAATGGGAATATAAATGAGAATATAAATAAGTTTTGAGAAAATCCCATGAATTTTAATAGGTTTGATCAAAGTTTAGGTTAAATCCATTAATGAAAAATTAAGGGATTTAAGGGAATTTCAAGCATTTTAAATTTGGAATTTAATTTTTAAGTTGGATTTGTTTGATTCATATTTATATTTCATTTATATATGTGAATATAAATGAGATTATAAATAAGTTTTGAAAAAATCCCATGGATTTGAATTGATTTGATCAAGGTTTAGAGTTGATTTTGGCTAAGTCCTTTAATGGAAAATTAAAGGGACTTGAGGAAATTTTCATGAATTATTTTGGAATTTTGAATTTGATTTAATGAGAATATAAATGGATCATGATAAAATCTCAAAGATTTGAATAGGTTTAGATCATGATTTTAGTTAAGTCCTTAAGAAAGGGTTAAGGACTTAGGAAATTTGAACTTTGGGATTTTGATGGAATTTGGCCATGGGTTTCAATCATGGATTTCAATCATGGATCTCAATCATGGAATTGATTTGAGTTAGGATAAAATAAAATAGAATTGATTTGGAACTTGACTTGAAAGAACGAAAGTGAGGAAAGGTTTAAGGTAAAGGGTAGGAGATTTTTCCAACACCCCTAAGGCATGACCTACTACTATGGCTAACTCTTCTAAGTCTTCTAGGGCTAGGGGAGAGTGTCCACCTAATCACTAGATGTCTCTTAAGACTAAGGAACTCTTAAAGTCTAAGAGGAATCCTAAGCCTAAGATGGAGGTGTTAAGAACCCATTCTAAAAATGAGGTCAACAGGAGGGCTTCCACCTTTGCTAGAAACTTGGCTTGACCTTTGAGAGCCATGGTGGAAACACACCTTCTTATTGCTAATTTTGGCCAATAATCTAATTTCTCAAGCATTAGGCATCTGAATCCCATAGCCTGTGTAAAATCAATTGTCCAAAAATGAAAATAAAACATAATAAAATTTGCATTATATTTAAGTTATTAAATCATACCCTACATGATCTAGTCTCTTAGAGAGTGTGTTTAAGGATTTAATCTTCTTTCTAAATAAATAATAGCTTAGCTATCTTGGAAAATCATATGACTTGCATGCATGTATTTAAAATCATAGGAGGAGTTAGTTGGTGGCCACCCGTCAGGCCGTTGTAAGTCCAAATAGTCAAGTGGTTTATCCTCTCTTGTGGAGGTAAATCATATGCCCATTTTTAGCTTAGATTTAGGTCATACTTTGGCCCTTGCCAAAGCTCCCTAGACTTAGGTTCAGAGGTTGCTACTTCCTTTTGCGGGCTACAAGCATAAATCCTCATCTTTTAAGTATTTTCATGATCTTATGTCGTGGAATTATAAGCCCTAGATTTCTAATAAAAATTCAACTCAAATAAATAAATCACCTCAACTTCAAAAATATAAAGCCGAAACATAGGATAGTTTGGGATGCTTACTAGGTTTCCTAGTGTCATAAGCATCCCTACTTATCTTCCTTTGGTTTTGATAATAACTCCCCCCCCCCCCTTGATCAATCCCACTTGATCCTCTAAAAATAAACCAATTGATTGATAGTCCTACCTTTGATTTATTTGGAGATAATGATCATTTACCTTAATCGAGAGTATTCCTAAGGAATCTCATTCCTTATGATGTAATTAACTATGGGGGCTTGCCTCCATAGAGAACTTAACGAACCTGATTTAAAATAAACCCTGCTTTACTTTTTCATGTAAAGTAAGGGAAGAATCTTTGGTACATACGAAGACCCATAGTCCTTAGGAGTCTTTATTAAGTTGATTAGGTCCATTGTAAGGTGGTGACTTCTATCTCTCAAGATAGTACATCAATGTCATACTCGATCACCCTAATAAGAACATCTACGGATCTACGTGGCATCCAAACAAAGCGGTATTACATTTATATTTTTATTTATCTCTTCAAAAGATAGATGAAGATAAAAATCATTTTCACCAATTTTTTAGCGACTCCTTTGGGGAAGGTTCCTCTCTCCATCTTTAGTAAATGATTATTCTCTCCAAATATCGATAGTGGGTTAGTATTTCATATGAACCCAAGACTATCCTTCTTTTTCATTGGCACATAGTTTATTTCATCCTTAAGCTAAGCTAGCCAACATTCTTTAGATTTTAGGACCTCACTCCATGTGCGTCTTAAAACCCATGTTAGGTTCCCCAATAGGTAAAAATAAAAACTTAATAAAAAAATAATTAGAAACTTCCTTCTTACCATTTCTATGGTAAGGTAAGGTCCATTCCAAAAATAAAGAAAAATAAATCCTTCATAAAAAAACATCAATTTCCAAAAAGCACTTTTTCAAAATGCACATAATAAAATGTTTGCTTAAAAATTTTCATAAATCAACCACATCTAACAATCTTCATGATAGTTATATGTAGGATCATTTCCAAAAAATCAAAATCAACAATCATATTTTCAAGTGCACAAATGAACATCTTCATTCAATTTATTGAATGAAGATTTCATTTTTCAAAAATAAAATCAACAATCATTCTTTTCAAAAAGCACAAACGAACTTCCTCATTCAATTTATTGAATAGGATTTCATTTTCAAAAATAAAATCAACAATCATATTTTTCAAAAGCACAAATGAACATCCTCATTCAATTTATTGATTGAAGATTTCATTTTCAAAACAAAATCAATAATCACCTTTTCAAAAATAAAATCAACAATCATTCTTTTCAAAAAGCACAAATGAACTTCCTCATTCAATCTATTGAATGAGGATTTCATTTTCAGAAATCAAAATCAACAATCATATTTTTCAAAAGCATAAATGAACATCCTCATTCAATTTATTGAATGAAGATTTCATTTTTAAAACAAAATCAATAATCATCTCTTCAAAATTAACAATCATCTTTTGAAAAATTAAAATTGACAATCATCTTTTTTAAATTTAAACACATTTGGATCTTTCATTTAAAATATCCAAATTTGCTAAGTGAAGATCCTCTTTTCAAAAATCAAAACATCAAAACATGAAAAACATTTGGATCCATCATTTAGCATACCTAAATTTGCTAAATGAAGATCCTCTTTTTAAAATCAAAATCATAGAAATCAAATACATTTGGATCCTTTACTTAGCATACCTAAATTTACCAAGTAAAGAATCCTCTTTTCAAAATCATCAAAACAAAACACATTTGGATCCTTTATTTAGTATACCTAAATTTGCTAAGTAAAGAATCCTCTTTTCAAAATCATCAAAACAAAACACATTTGGATTTCTTTAGCATGCATAAATTTGCTAAGAATATTTTTTTCAAAATCATCAAAACAAAACATATTTGGATTTCTTTTGCATACCTAAACTTGTTAAGAATCCTCTTTTCAAAATCATCAAAACAAAACACATTAGGATCCTTTATTTAGCATATGAAAATTTGCTAAGTAAAGAATTCTCTTTTCAAAAACAACAAAACATTTGGATTCTTCATTTAGCATACCCAAATTTGCTAAGTGAAGATTCCATTTTTAAATTCACACCAGATTTACAAACAAGCAAAAGAAGAATAAAATTATTTTCAAACACATCACTTAGCATACCCAAATTTTCTAAGTAAATTCCAAAATCACAAATCCAAACAAATTCAATTGACCTTTTACTTTAACATACTCAAATTTGTTAAATGAAGGGTCTCCAAACAATCAAAAATCAAAATCAAATATGAACTAATGGAAGCATCAATCTCTCCAAAATATTTGAACCCATTCTCAACATACACAAATTTGTTGAAAATGGATTCCGAATTCAAAAATTTCCTCTCCAATTCTAAACTCAAAATCTCTCAAAATCAAAGAGCCCCATGTAACATATTCAAATTGTTGAGTGTGAGTTCAAATATTAAATAACGAATTAAAGCAAAAATTTGATTCGAACTTATTTTCAACATTGCAGACTTTTCAATTTAACGATTGATTGTTTTTGATTCGGTTCATTCAAATGATAGCCTAGAAATACGTGTTCACATTTCCTTGGGATGGATTTGGCCTTGGTCGGGCTAGCCTCCCATAGTCTGACTTCGCTCACCTCATTCATTTTGGCTGAGGTTTTGAGGGGGCTAGAATCACTTGTGAGGGTACCACCCTCACTCCGTCGGCAAAACATGGTGGTGGCAGTCATCCAGGTTGAGATGCCATATGACTCAAAGTTTCCCTCACTGAAGAGGAAGGTTATGGCAGTTCCCACAGCATTTGTAGTTACAGTGTCATTGGCCCAGTTGTTCCCCTTGCTGCCCCAGTATGGGCTAGCACCCTCTCGTTGGCTCCTTCCAAGGGGAAGGCTCCCTTGATTCTAGGGATAGCCTCCCCTATCTTCAAGGTAGGGTCTAGTTCCCACACTGCTTATTCCACCATGACTCAGTGCTGAAATAAGAATCGCATGATAAAGCTCATACTGATAGCCCAAAACCCACACTTGTAGAGAGGAGTTACCTAGGATAGTGCCTTCTCTTACCACAGAGAACAAGTTTCACCCCCTCTCTGGTTTGATGGAGAGGAAGATGTTAGGAGGATCTCAGTTTTACCTCTTCCTAGTTTATTATCAAGCTCTTATCAAAGAGAGGAGAAGAACGTGTGCCTACTTTAGATTAGTTCTTCATCGAGTTGGAAGAACCTACAGATGATCGGAGTTTGGGGTTCAATTTGATTTCAGATTAATTATCCCCATAGTGTGAGTAGGCACATCAAATAAGAGAGGGACAGGGAGGCCCATACATTAGTACATATTACTAATCGAGAGAGTTAGAGGTATAATAGGCAGTCGGCAACCTCAGCCCTTGTGGACTTTCTCGATTGGCGTGCTACCCACATCGATCATATTGATAGCATTTTACTGATGGGTACTACCCCTCACAGAAGAGGAGCTCCTGCCCAGAGAGAGTCAGTGGTTCCTCCTCCACATTTCTCTACTCCAAGCCTACCATCTTTGCTACAAGTTCCATCATATATTATTCTAGTAAAGGCCATGAAGGCTGCATCCAGGGAGAAGAGAGCCCCACTGGTGATTCGCTATGGCTAAGAGATCCCATTCCATCTACATAGCCTACTAAGGTAAGGCCAAGCTCTCTTGCTCAACCTTTTACCCCAGTTATGGTGAACAGGGAATGATGACCTCGGAGTATCATGGTTGTTCCATCGCCGCCACCACCACTACGAAGATAGGCGGTGAGAGGAAGAGGCAGTAGTCCCCATGGCTATAGATCCTCCTAGAGTACCACTCCACCCAGATCATGCGTGAGCATCTATCCTCTAGTGAGCATAGTCCTCACAAGATCATCCCTTCAGCACTAGAGGAGGTTAGATGCATTTCTGTTCATGACAGGGATCTTACTACCGGTCAGCCTCGATCTTTTATACCTATTCAGATGGATCAATCCTTCGATTGTATTGTAGCATAGTACTTGGTAGAGAAGAAGGAAATCCTAGGATATGTCTGGTCTAATTTAGAGGATGAGAAGGTCAGTTTTGATCCTAATGAATATGATCTGTTATAGGATTCAGTGAGAGTGCACATGGTAGATACTAGGGTTCTCTCCTTCGTGATCAGTAGAATTTGGAAGGTGATGCGGTTGAGCAAGATGGCATCACCTACTTGACTCAACACCTCCTTTAGCAAATAAAATAAAATGATGATCAAATCGATAGAATATGGAAGAGACTTGAAGACTTATTAGCAGCTATTTTAGCACTTCAAAATTAAGCCCCGACAGTTCATTCCACTATTGCAGAAATTGACTGCCTGAGTTGTTGCACGTCTTGGATTAGACCAAAACTACACTGCCAGTAGAGCAAGGTAGCACCAGCTTGTATAGGAAGGTAGTGGATAGCACCTCCATATAAGAAAATGATCTTAAACTCATGGTTTAGTAGCAGGTGAGAGAAGCATTGGCGCAAACTTGAGGAGGATCATCGGTTCCACTACCCAGAGGAATTCGATATCATCTAGTATCCTAAGAGTTTTGTGCCACCTTCTTTCAAGAGCTTCGATGGCAGCGGAAACCCACGGCAGCATATAGCACACTTCAGGGCCAATTATTGCAACACTGATGATAGTGATGTGTTACTCTTTCATCTTTTTATCAATTGCTTAGCAGGTATAGCCTTTGATTGGTATGTTGAATTCCCCAACAGTTCAGTGAAGACTTTTGCTGAGTTGGAGCAACTCTTTATTAAGAGGTTTACTGGAGCTCAGCAAAGGGTGATTGTGGGCAAACTCGTTTTAGCTCAACATCACCCTCGTGAGTCCCTCATTAATTAAATTCTTAGATGGCATAATTTGAGTATCAAATGCGGACTACAGCTGTCTGAACAGCTTGCCATTAAAATTCCACTTAAGAACATTCATGGCATAGTCGCCTTCGTGCTCAAAGGTTTCACCATCAAAACATTTCAGAAGTTAATCAACAAGGTGGCTAGCTTACAAGGAGAAGCTAAACAGTTACCTTTTTTGGATCAATCAACAAAGTTGAAGCCACAAAAATCTTATGAGAAAAAACTAGAAGCAGTGACAGCAATAGACAAGGGGAAGCTGCCAACCAAAGAGCCATATGAGAGACCACGAGCTCCACAACCATCACTTCCACCTCCTCTACCACCACCGAGGCTGTCCTATCGGCCACCTTCACAGCCTCCATGGCCTTCGCAACCTCCTCCTCAGCCACATCTATAATGGCAGTACACATACCCACCCCTAGGTAGCTACCATTCACCTACTCTTATAAATAAACTAAATAAACTATATTTATTTAAGAGAGAGGTAGTCAGGAAAATCTTTAATAATCTCTTAAAGAAACCTGGCTTTCAGCTACCCAAGCCTAGAAGGCCAGAGGAAGTGCGCAAGAGCAATGATCTTAACTTTTTCCCATACCACTGCATGTTAGGTCATATTTTGAATGATTGCTTCGCATTTAAGGACTAGCTTGAGCATAAATTCAAGACAAGCATCATAGTTATCCCAAAGGAATACCTTGTGGAACAACCATCCAGTTCCATTAGGGTAATCCTTGGGATTACCTATGATCCTCACAAAATCAAAGAAGGTTGGGATATCTTCTTATCCCAAACCTCTAAGAAAATTATTTTCAAAATCAAGAAACTTTCCTTGCAGGTGCCTAAGGCAGCTCAAACCTCCAACATCAAAGAAGGTTTGCAAGTTGCCAAAGATAACTTGGGGAAAGGGGGAGCTCAGCAATAGCTATGCCGCCAGGATAGCAATAGCAAACCGTCGAGCGAGTCTAGTCCACAGTTGTAGCTACTACTTTAGTGAACACTTCTACTTCAGCTAGCTCTTCCTCTAATAAACATCTTGTATCGGCAGATGAGGGTATCAAATCCCTCATGCCACTTACTTTACTAGATTTCTAATATGTTCCTTCTTCAAAATCCAAGAAATCAAGGAATAAAGTTAGTTTGAATTACATCTATGTCACTTCTGATGTGTTGTCTAACTCTACTCTTTTAGAAAGCTCTCCAAGTTTAAATAATAATTATAACAACTCCAATCTTCCTCATTCGATTCAAAGTTGGACTTTCCTTTGTTGAATAATACAGGTTCATCTTTTGAGATAGACATGTAATCATCTGATTCTGAGGGTCCCATAGGAGAAGCTGTATGTAAGCTTGACGAGTAGGTAGAACCTTCCACTAACTTGCCACAAGAGATCACCGAACTCAACCTCCATAGTAGCAAGTTTCTACCCCCTAGAGCAGCACTTCAAGATAAGGGGAAACAAGTCATTAGTTTAGATGATCAAGAAGCCCCTCCATAGGATGCTCCACCCTCGGATATGCTTATGGAGGATCAACCCATAGTGGATTACAATGTCCTTTCTCACCTAAGAAAGTTGTCATCTAAGCTAAGCAAATACGATGCCCCTGTCTTATCCAAAAAGATGAGGGAATTATTAATCAAGGCTCTACTTGATCCAGAAATATGCTTAGCTCAGCTAATCGCTATTAGTGAGGAGGCACATTATTCTAGAGAAGCCCAAGGAATCACCTTTACAGATGAACACCTTCTTCTAGGGGAGATGGAGCACAACCGTCCTCTCTATATTACAGTGGACATGGGAAGATTTAGACTCTTCAAGGTTCTTGTTGATCTAGGTGCATCAGTGAACATTATGAGTGTAAAGACCCTTGCCTATTTGAGGATCGACATCTCCACACTCTGAGGAGTTTGGATGATGTTGAGAGGATTCAATGAACAAGGCGAGAGGGCTTTAGGTTCCATGGTATTACCTTTAGAGATAGGTGATTGGACGACTGAAGCCAAATTCTACATAATTGATTCAAATACTTCATTCACTACTTTGTTCAGTAGGCCTTGGATACATCATAACAAGATGATTCCATCCTCCCTCCATCAGTTCATCAAGTTCTAAAAGGATGCGATCGAGTATTGTGTCAAAGGTGATGAAAAGCCATTTTTAGTTAGAGAGGTTGGGATATATGAGGATACGACCTACTATCTTTCTCAAAACACCTTTTCTTGTGAACTTGATCAAAATTCAAGGGCAAAAGAAAAAAAAAAGAAAAATGAAAGCACAAGTGAACACAAAAAGGACATCAAAGAAGAAGTAGAGTTGCATATCATATTCCACCCACAGTTTATTTCATCATATGCACTAGGCAGAGGCAGAGATAGAAATAGAGATAGTTCCTGAAGTGGAAGACCCCCTGGTTGGTAGCTGGCCAACAGGGGTTATGTTCCAATTTATAGGAGTACCCCTACTATTCACATAGACTTGGAATCCAGCTTGGAGGATGAGTCTCATGTGATTAGTATGCCAGCCCAACCCCTCTCAGTGGGTTTCATTGGAGGTGACACTCGAGTCAGACAGCGATGAAGACCAGGCCTCCAAGCAAAGCACGATTGTATTCAAATCAAGCTTATATGAAATTATTAGGCAGAAGTTAGGAACTTTAGCTCTAACATCACTTTCCTCTCAAAAGCTAAAGGTTTAGTAGTTAAGGAAGCCCCTAAGTCTTCCATTGATGTGAAGCCAAAGAGATTCCTATTGGGATCATCATCCTCAAGTTCATAAGTGGATGTAGAACTTGAGGATAATTCATATAAGGAATTAATGGAATTGCATTTTGATTGGTACTCACCTTGTGTTCTTAATCTTGAAAAGAAAGCTTTGATTCCTTATACATGGTCAAAGCACAGGTCAGAATACTTCGAGAAGCTGTCGAATAACAAAGGCAAGGATGCACAATCAAGATCAAGACTAGGATTTGGTACAGTGGGTCTAGTTAATGATGATGATTACTGCTTAGTTATCACCAATCATCTAGAGTCTGGTAGGTTCTTCTCCAACCACACTAACTCTTATGAGGAAGTGTGTTTAGAAAATTTAGATGATCCATATGATCTTTTGACCTCATTTAGAATGAACTTTGAACCCCTCCATCTTAGACATAGGACTCCTCTTAGACCTTAAGAGCTCCTTAGTCTTAAGATACATCTAGTGATTAGGTGAACAATCATCCTAGACCTAGAGATTTAGAAGAGTTATTCATAGGAATAGGTCATGCCTTAGGGGTGTTAGGAAAATTTTCCTACCCTTAGCTTGAAGCACTTTCCTTACTTCCTTCCTTCAAGTCAAACTCCAAATCAATATCAAACCTAAATCAACTCTAGCCTAATTGATTTTTTTCCAAACTCAAATCAATGCCACATGATTGAAACACATGATTGAAATCCATAATTGAAACCTATAATTGAAATTCCAAAATTCCAAATATTTCCTAAGTCCTTAATTTCCCTCTTTAGCACATAGCCAAAATTATCTTCAAATCAATTCAAACTCGTGAGATTTTCTCATAACTCATTTATATCCTCATGTATATTCGCATATATAAATGAAATATAAATTCAAACCAATCAAGCTAAATTCAAAAATTCAAATTCCCAATTCAAAATATTTTCTAAGTCCTTAATTTTTACTTTAAGGACTTAGCCAAAATCATCTTCAAATTAATTCAAACTAGTGAAATTTTCTCATAACTCATTTATATTTTTCATTTATATTCATATATATAAATAAAATATAAATTCAAATCAATTAAACTAAATTCAAAAAATTCAAATTCAAAACTCCAAATCTTTCTTAAGTCCTTTAAATTTTCTCTTAAGGACTTAGCCTAGATCATGATCAAATCACTTAAAATCCTTAATATTTTTTCATAATCCATTTATATTCTCATTTATATTCACATATATAAATAAAATATAAATTTAAACAATCAAAACCACATCCAAAAATCAAACTCAAACTCATTCAAATTCCAACCTAAATCTTTCAAGTCAAAATCTTGAACTTAGCCAAATCAACTTCAAATCAAATCAAACTCTTGATTTTCTTTCATGATTCAATCAACCCTTCAATCATGAATCCAAATATAAATACAAACTTCAATCACTTAATCAAAACTCAATTCAAAAAATCAAGCCAAAATCCATTTCATGTTCACCCATTGAACTTGAAATTGTCAAATGAATCAAAACCCATTTGACTTCAAATCACTTGCAAATGGATTTATATTTCAATCATAAGTTCATATAAAAGTTCAATCAAACTCAAATCAAGCTTTGACCAAGCCATTTGACCCACTTAGACTCACTTGACCCAAAGTGACCTAAACTACCCTTATGAGCCAAATTTTAATCCTGATCAAATTGGATTGAACTAAACTCATCTAAGCCTCTCATCATGATCAACAATCATCAGATGATCAATCACTCAAATTGGGTCAAACCAAGTCCAACCTAAGGGTTGACCAAGTCAACACTTAGCCAAAATGAAACCTAACATAGCCAAAATCCACTATAGGCCAAATTGATTGAAATTATTGATCTAAGTTCATTCATGACCAATGTTTGAACTTGAACAAGTCAACATTTGAGCCTAACCTAGCCAAATTAGCCACTTGAACCAAGTTGACCCAACTTGACTTAAAAAGTCAAAATGTGTCAAAACTTGATCTAAGTCAAATTGATTGAAACTAATGAGTCAAGTTCAGTCTAAATCACTTATCGAACTTGACCAAAGTTTCAATTGGCTAACTAGACCTAATCTAGCCTAATTGACCTTGAACCTAACTTGACTTAAAGGGTCACATTGAGCAAAATTAAAACTTAACCAAAATTGATTGGAAATAAAGATACCAATCCACTTCATATGACTAACCAAACCTAAACCTACCCATGACCTAGTTTAAATAGGTCAAATGGGTCAAATTGGTCAACTTGACCCATTTGACCTAAATGAAGTCATATGAACCAAATTCAAACCTAAACCAAATTGAATCAAACCAAAGTCACCAAAATATTTTAAATGGTCATATGAACTTGACCCAACCCTTGGTTTGACCCAATTTGACCAATTGGTCAACTTGACCCAAGTTGACCCATTTTAACCTAAATGGGTCAACATGAGCCAAACCATACCAAATGAACTCCAAATCTAATGAAACTTGGTCAAACCTTTTTCTCAACATACCCAACATATCCAAAATCAAAAATTATCCAAATGACCATTCTACCCCTAGGCCATAGAACAAAGTTTGGTCAAATTCATGGGGAATTTGGTCAAACCCTCTTCATACCTACTTGATACTTTCCTAATAAGTCAAGTAAACCCTATGGAGGGTGATGCACCCAACCCAATGGGTTTGGGTTAGTCCAACTTGACACAAGTGCCAAACTGACCATGTGCATGGAAATGGGCACATGGGAACCATGTCTCTACTCAAATGGAGCACATGGGGATTCACTAATCCACTCTCTAACCTAAAATGAATCACATGGCACTTCTAATAGCTCAAAAAAACCTCTAAATTAGGGAAATTGGTCCAAAATGGCAAGTGAAGCTTCGATCGTTCGATTGCCATTAGGGGAGATATACTCCCCCTAATTTACTTCAATTTTAATAGAGCTATATTTGATTGAATCCTAGAGAGTCATAGGAGCCATTTGCAAGTGATCTTAAGCTTTCTAGAGGGAATTTGAGTTTGGAATTTCTCAATTTTCATCCTTTGAAAATAGGGGAGCTCGATTAAATTTCCAACTTCCTCCACACTCAAAATCAGTGCAATTCCTTTTGCACACTCAATCGAGGGTCAATCGAGCTTCAAGCTCTCTTTCCAAGTTCTTGAAGCAAGGGAGAGATCCACTTCAATCAAAATGAGCTCAATCTAAGGAGACCCATAGAAGATCCACTCAATCTCAAGCCTCAAACTCAACAAAGCTTCATCTCAACCACAAAGCTTCTCCAAGGGAATCGTGCCTGGATCACCTCGATGAGGTATGCCATTTTTTGACCATTAAACTCAATGTTGTGGCTTTTGTGAAAGAAATTTTAACCATGGAATTTAATTAGATGTGCTTGCCATTAAGTTTAGATGGTGTGGTTGATTTTCAATCAATCAGCTCGATCATCTTTGAAAGTGGACGGTCCTCATTTCTCACAGAGAAGAAAAGGGTAGGATCTCTGGCCATCCATCCACGCATTTTGGATGGACGGCCAAGATTAAAACACGCTTTGGATTTAATTTTATCCTCTGAATGGCTTTAATCTACCATCGATCCTAATGATGAAAAAGCGAAGCCGCCACCATGCGCTGGATGCATTTTAAATCAAAGCGCATGAAAAGGGATGCACGCCTCATGGCATGTCGTAGGATTAAGGAATTAATTATGATTTAATTAATTCTAATTAATTACCTAGATTTCTAAAATTCATATCTCAACCTAGAAAAATCAGAAAAATATGAAATAAATTGCATTAAAAAGATAATTGAACATAGAATATTTTAAAATTAATTTTGATTAATTTTGAATACTTATTTTCTCTGAATTTGGTTTTATTGGAAATTTTAATTTTGATTACCCTTTAATTAATCCACTAATTATTCCCAAACTTCTTGAGTGTATTTTGGGGGATGACTTATGTCTCCTAATTTTCTTGGGATTTATTGGTGGCTTAATTGGGGAAATTGTTAATACATTTCCTAATTACCCCTTAATATAATTAAGGGTTTGATTAGTATTTTAATCCTTCATTGAAGTTTATTAAGGTCTATTTCAGTGAATGGGAGGTTTGGAATAATTTTGGGATTTCCTGCATTCCTTAAACCCTTTTCTTTTCTTAATCTCTTAATTAAGGGCTAATTCACTAATTATCTTCTTAATTAATTTCTTAAAATTCTAAAATTTTCTAAAACTCAATTAATCTACTTGGGATAGATGCTTAGGTGTTCAAGGGCCTAAGTTCAATTAAGGAAATCAAAATTCAATTCATATGGGTGAGGGGTGTTTTGAAATTACTTAAGTTAAACCCCTTAGTTTAATTAAACATTAATCATGAGCCAAATTGCATTAGGCCTTTTCCTAGGTGCATTGCAAATTTAAATTCCTGAGATTTTATGTCATCTCATTGGCTCATAATTATTTGATTAACTATGCTAAGGTGGTGTAGGTAAGGGGTAATTAACATGTTTAATTCATACCTTAACCTAATCAAAATATAAAATGAATCTAATCACCTAAAATTGAACAAAAATATCAAACACATGTGGGAGGAACAGTAAACTCACTTCATATTTTAAAATTAAATCAAAGTCAAAATCAAATAAAAACCATATTAAATAAACTTTGATTTACTTTAAGCTTTCTTATTTCATAAGATTGTTTAGGAATTAATTAAAGTGAATGTGTTTACATTTCATTGCTTTAGTTCTTCCCAACATGCTAAATATGTGTATCATATGATCATGCATCCATGCTTTCAAAATCAAATTTCAAATGAAAATGTTTCTTTATGTCAAATTGCATGTGTTGGCTAAAGTAAGAATATATGGCTATTATCACTATTAAACCCAAATTATTTTCAAAATATATGAATCAATTATCAAAACTGAAAGTGTGTTATTTATATATACTTATAAGTATGCATGAGTAAAATATAAGTGCTTAGTATAGGTTTTCCTTCTTTTAGTATAATTTTGAATATTTGGCAAAGTGTATGGTTCATTTGAAAAGAACCTAACACTTGCCTAATTCCTATTCATTTATACTATCACTTATGAAGGATACCTATGCTTGCACACACAAATTGCATAGAAAAAATAGATCAATCAACATAAATTTTTTTTTTTTTCATTCTTTCTTTTCCATTCATTTCTTTTGTACACATGCTTGTATTTAAGGAAAGTGGTATATTAGTCTAGACAACCGTAGGGTTATGAGACTTTAAGTAGCCCTAAGTAGGTCTTGTACCTTACACCCCTGGTTAATAATGGCATTGTACTTATGCATTTCATACATTCATATGTCCATGTGAAAATTGGATAAGAAACCCATTTGCTACTTAATGAAAATCATGCATCATAAACATTCAAACTTTCTTAAATGAATTACTTAGCATGCATCATAAAGTGTGCTAAACATTCCCATTTGTATGTATATATATGTCTAAGACTCATTCATATGCATGTTATACATGTTAGGAAAGAAATGAAGTGATGTTTGTTTTGTGAATTTAGTTCATTTTACTTAATCTTAAAATGCCTTTATTTTTTAAAATAGGTTTGTTTAGAGTTTATCTAAACTTAGGATTAGTTAAAACATATAATAAAACATTCACTAAACAAAAACAAAATATGAGTCCACTTTATAAATTACTTAGGTTAGGGAAGGAAAGAGAAGTTCTCTCTCTCTTCCATCTTTATAATTAGTAATTAATAGATTCACTTGAACCCAATCAAAACATAAAATAAAATCAACCCAAAATAATTAAATCACTTAAATGAAACCCTCCTAAGTTGAACATTCTTCACACTTAGAAAATTCTAACTTAAAGTCATAGCTATACCACACAAACCTCTAAAGCACACATTAGGTTAAGTCACCACTTCTAGCTTTAGGTTAAAGTGGCATGGTTTGATTTTGCTTTTATTTTATGATGTTTTAGTCTGAATGATGAATGTAGAATGAATGGTAGGTGATTTAGTCTAACCATTATATCTTCTAGAGGGATTGTGCTTAAGGGGAGATGTGATAAATAAAAATATGAATGTTTTCGCTATGCAGGTGCTTATATCCCTAAGCATAATCCAATAGGCCAGGTGGACTTAATCACCCATGTGTGGGGTGTTAAGTCTAATATACATGCTTAGGATTTATATGGTTTGTTTAAGCTAATCTCTATTTTGCTGGTGTTAGTTAGATTTTCATTTTTTTCCTTTTCATGTAATTTTTGCAATTATGATTTTGGAATGATTATTATGGGGATTAGGATGAATATTGGTCATAAGATCTCATCTTATGCACTCTATGAAGTCTTTGGAGTATCCATCTTCTAACCATCCAAAAGAAGGAACCAAAGAATAAAGAAGAAAATAAGAAGAAAGAATAAAAGAATAATGAAGAAATGAAGCTTGAAGACCCCCATAACAATGAGTTCCTTGCTTAATTTATTTGTAATCCGGGTATATAAGAGTAGAGCTACCCAATTTGTTTAGGTTTGTATGGTGCTCTTAATCTCTTACTTAGCTTTATAAATTGATTAATGATTTGTTTAGCTTATGCATTAAATGGCATCCTTTTCTAGTTTCTTTCTTTATGTATGGCCTTGATGTGATTAGACTCTTAGAAAAAAATCTTCTCCAAATTTAACAATTCAAAACTAAAAATAAAGAACTCATAAACCTAAAGCTTAAAAAATTAAGATAAAAGAATTAGCAACCCTTATTGGATGAGTACTTCTTTATAACATCATGCACAAATGCATATTATTTTCACTCTTGATTGGAGGGCTTCCACCTTTGCCAGAGAAACTTGGCTTGACCTTTGAAAGCCACAGTGGAAATACACCTCCTCCCTTCTTGCTCATTTTGGCCAATAATCTTATTTCTCATCTTATTAGCCTGAGTCAAAAGTGATTGTCTAAAAATAAAAATAAAATGAAATCTAAATTGAATTAGATTTAGGTCATTTGAAGCATACTCTTACATAATCAAGTCTCTTTAGGGAGTGAGTTTAAGGACTTAGTCTCTTTCTAAATAAATAAAATCTTGCATTGCATAAAGCATATGACTTACTTACATGAATTTAAAACTATAGGAGGAGTTAGCTACCACCCCGTGCAAAGTTCAAGTGGGTGGTTTGTCCTCTCTTGTGGAGGCAAAAAAAATACACCTTAGAGTTAGGTTGTGCTTTCGGCTCTCGCCAAAGCTCCCTAGATTTAGGTTATGAGGTTGCTTCTCCTCTTCATGGGACATAAGCTTAAATCCTCACCTCTTAGGAATTTCCATCTTGTGCTATGGAATCATAAGCCCTAAATTTCTAATGAAAAATTCAACTCAAATAAATTAAATCAACTTTCAAAAATGTAAAGCACAACCATAGGTTTGAGATGCTCGCTAGGTTTCTAGCATCATGAATCTCCTACTTATCTTCCTTTAGATTCGATAATAACTCCCTCTCTTTGATCAATCCCATTTGATCTTTTGAAGTAAACTAATCGATTAATAGTCTTACCTATAAAAATCTTTAGAGATAATGATCATTTATCTTAATCAAGACTATTCCTGAGGGATCTCATTCCTTAGGATGTAATTAACTATGGGGGCTTGCTCTTTTAGGGAACTTAACAAACCCAGTTTAAAACAAATCTTACTTTACTTTTTCATGTAAAGTAGGGGAAGAATCTTTGATACACATGTAGACCCATTGTCCTTATGAGTCCTTGTTGAGGTGATTAGTCTATTGTAGGGTGGTGACTTTTATCTTTTAGGATAGTATACATCTTCTCAATGTCATACCTGATCACCCTCAATAAGAACATCTACAGATCTACGTGGTGTCAAATTACATAAAAAAGAAGATGTATATTTCTATCCTCATTTTTATCCTGTATAGAGTGAAGATGAAAATATATATCTTATTCTCTAAAATAAAATTTAAAATTTTCACCAAAATCTCCAAATTAAAGATGCACCACCAGAATTTGAAGAGGAGATCCAATCAATAATTGATAAGCTTAAAAAAATCAACCTCGGGATGGAAGAGAATCCACACCTAACATATATCAATTCATTACTGAATGAAGAAGAAACTAATGACTTAGTTAGGCTATTGATTTATTTTAAGGACTACTTTGCATGAAGCTATCAAGAGATGCCCAAATTATCTCCTGACGTAGTAGTCTATAAACTAAAAATAGTTCCTAACGCTAACCCTATTAAGCAAGCTCCAAGATGCATACAATTAGAAATCAAATAATAGGTCATTTCTGAATCCAATAAATTGATCGATGTTGGTTTCATCAGGGAAGAAAAATACCCTATCTGGTTAGCCAGTTTCGTACCAGTTAAGAAAAAGAATGGCCAAATTTGCATATGAGTCAATTTTAGGGACTTAAATAAGGCGTGTCCTTAGGATGAGTTTTCTCTTCCTATACCAGAATTAATGGTGAACATCACCTCATCTCATGCATTATTCTTCTTCATGGATGGGTCATCTGGCTACAACCAAATCAAGATGGCCCCTGAGGATGAAAGAAACACTTCTTTTCAAACCCCGATCGAAATCTATTATTATAAGGTCATGCCTTTTGGCCTTAAAAATGCTGGTGCTATGTACTAACAAGCCATGACTCAAATCTTATACAAACTCATTCATCATCAAGTTGAATGCTTTATTGATGATATAGTAGTTAAGAGCAAAGAAAAGGTTGAACATCTCTTTAACTTGAGAGTAGTTTTCAAACAGTTAAGATAATTTAACCTCAAAATGAATCCCCTGGTGCATTCATAGTAAAGTTTAGTTTATTTTCACATTGGGAGTAGAGATAGATCTAGAAAAGATTAAAGCTATCTTAAAAATGACACCCCCTAAAAGACTAACTCAACTCAAATCTTTCTAAGAGCAATTGGCATATCTAAGATGTTTTATCTCCAACCTATCAGGAATATGCAAACCATTTTTGCACTTGTCAAAAAGGATGCCAAGTTCAAGTGGAATGACAAGTGTCAGGATGCCTTTAAAGATATCAAGCAGATTTGGTGAAGCCACCATCCATATCTGCAAGCCATTGATCCTTTACACAGCTGCATTTGATGACTCCCTTGGCTCTTTGTTGGCCCAATCCAACGATGAAGGGAAGGAGAATGCTCTCTACTACCTCACTCATCGTCTGATCCCTGCTGAAGCGAACTACTCACATATTGAGAAACATTGCCTAGCTTTGATCTTTGCATCTCAAAAGCTATGGCACTATATGCTTTCTCATAAGTTGAACTTGATTTCAAGAACCAATTCACTGCAATATCTCATGACACGGCCAACACTATCTATACATTTGGCACATTGGTCCATGATTCTCTCATAGTTTGATATCATATTCATACCCTTCCACACAATGAAAGCACAAGCATTAGAGGATTTCTTAGTAACACACCCACTTCCTGCTGATTCTCCACTTAGTGATGATCTCCCTGATGAACAAATCATAAACTTAGGGGAGGTTGACAACCACCGTTGGGAGATGTGTTTTGATAGTGCGACTTCCTTTCATAAAGGAGAAGAACGATGATCTACTCTTCCAAGAAAGGAAGGGGTAGGAATAGTTCTCTTAACTCTAGACCGTGATGTGGTGAGATTCTCATACTATCTCTCTAATATATGCACCAATAATGAAGTTGAGTATGAGGCTTTAATTTTTGATCTGGAGTTAGCCATTACAGTATGTTTCAAAAGCATCAATATCTATGGGGACTCTCAATTAGTCATCAACCAAATTATCAGGTCCTACAAGGTTCTCAAACCCAAGCTTTGTCATTATAATGAGTATACCATGAAGTTGTTGGCCCAAATTCTTGAGGTCACCATCTACAAGGTCCCTCAAGGAGAGAATGCAGTAACAGATGCTTTGGCCAAACTTTCCATGAAAGTAGCATGTTTGGAAGATGAGTCCATATCAATAAGGGTCCAAAATAGACAAGTCATATCCCTTATTAATGTTGAACTCGTTGAGAGACTTTCTCTTGAAGGGGAGGTTATTGTTGCCAATAAAGACAAGGAGCTGGATTGGAGGCAACCATTCATAGATTACTTGAGCACTGGTAAACTACCTCAAGAGAAGTCACAAGCCCATCAGATGAAGCAGAAAGCTCTCTCTTATGCTCTCATGGATGACACCTTGTATTGATGATATTTTGATCAAATCTGGTTACATTGTTTGGAAAAACGTGAAGCCCGTAGGATCGTGAAACATTTATGGAAATCCAATCTGTCCAAAGATGAAAGCAAAGATAAAGAGACTAGGATACTACTTGCCTTTGATTACTACAGACTGCATGAATGTTGCTAGGAGATGACATCAGTATCAGGTACACGGTGTGGTACTACATCAATCACCCAACATTCTACATCTTACATTGGCCTCATGGCTATTTGAGTGTTGGGGTACCGACATTGTGGGTCATATCGACCCTCCTTCTTCCAAGGGTCATCATCTTAACCAACTACTTTTTCCAAGTGGGGAAGCAATCCCACTTAGGGAGTTCACAGCTCATGTGCTAATTTTAAGAACCATATCATATATAGGTTTGGGTGCCTCGATGAATTATATCCAATAATGGTATTGTATTCAAGAGCACCAAGATCAATATCTTTGCCAGAAGACATGCTATAGATTAGATATACTCTACCATCTACTACCCCAGAGCAAATGGCTTAGCAGAAGCATTCAACAAAACTCTCATCCATATTAAAGAAGATGCTCGATGACAATGTTTACGTGGTATGAGCAATTAGTTGAAGCCTTGATACCATCATAGAACTCCAACTAGATCTACCATGTTTTCCTTAGTTTATGGGTCTGAAGTCATTTTACCATTAAAAGTTTAGCTTCCATCACTAAGGATAGCAATGGATAGCCAAATCACTATGAGCGAATGCTGCGTTAGAAGAGCATAAGGTTTGAGGAGAGACTGCAAGCATGCGGAACCTTCAAACAAGGCCAAAATGATTCAAGCTCACAACAAGCTAGTCTACCTTGAGCTTTTCAAGCATGAGAGTTTTAGTTCTAAGGAGACAATTGAGTTAAAAGATGGGAGGCAAGTTTGAACCCACTTGGGAAGGCCCTTTTTTCATAGAGAAGGACTACCAAGGAGGATCTTATCAGCTTATTGATTATAAAGGGGAACACCTGATACTTCCAATTATTGGGCTTTATTTGTAGAAATATTATCCATAAAAATATGTTTGAAAATAATTATCATCAAAAGAAAAAAATTTCATTCCAATTCTTCAAAATCTTCTCTTCATTTGAAGTGTTGTTTACTTGTCTTGTGAATCTCCCACAACGTGTTTAGGCTAGGTGTAAGAGAACCCAAGGGGCATCCTATCCTTCTTCATAACATAACATATAAATACAATTCAATATGCTACTAGAATGGAGAAACCCAAGAGGCATCCTATTTTGATTAGCACAACTAAGTTAGTGTAAGAGAATGCATCCTTTCTTGGTGAATCAACCATACCACATTTCATCAAATTACATGTTTAGGATAGGTGTAAGAGAACTTGAGTGGCATCATATTCTCTTTAATATGAACACAAAAACAAACACATATCTTTTATCTTGAGCTATTTTGATGTGGGAGCAAGCCCCCTGTGGCACTCACACATTAGTGCTAGTTGGATTGACATTTACCTCTAGATTAATGGTCACTTGTCTTGGATGAGTCACTCTTTCTTCTTGAGTTAACCATTGCAAACCAAGCACCTTATTAGTTTGTAGTTAGAACTATGACCTCATGCTAATTTTTAAAGAAGTGAGTCTTTTCTTTCTGAACAAACCACCATGCACCATTAGGTCAAATATATTCAATTTAGGATAAGTTAGAACTTTTTCTCTTAACTATTCTTGAGTTGATATAAGTCCAATGGCATTCACTAGTCTTGTGTGGATAGCACTTGTTGACCCAAAGATAGACTATCCCGATGATATATTTTGCCATATGAGGATGTGAGTCCCCGAGCTTTCTTCTTATGATGATTATCACAAATTTAAGGCAACCAGTTGGGATATTCATGTTGATAGCAACTCTCTAGTGGATACCATTCTTAGATATGAGTCACTTTCTCCTTGACTCAAGATTAATGCAAAATATCTTCTAGGTTTGGAAAAGCCCTTAGACCTCTTTCTCGGGCATTCTAGATCACATGCTGGACCATTTAGACACTACCTAGTTACTCTTGACTACCCTTTTCCCCTAGTATCTTATTGAGATATGATGCACAAGAATCTCCCTTGGTTCAATAAATGAGATAGTCTGCTAATATAAGCTCCTTCTCGAGGATCCTGCAAAACTAATCCATCATAAACAAATGAAACAAATAAAATAAATGAATTAATTCTCTTGTGGATTACAAAATCAAGCACCTATAGGCCCTTTTCCCAAGCATGTATCCTATAGAGGAGTAGAACTCTATAGAATTACGACACACTTGAGTTGAGATAAGTCCCCTGGTGACTCTTTATAGGCCTTAAGTTGGGTTCAATCTATTCCATGGGTTACCCGCATATTTTGTTTTAGAAGATGTAAGTCTTAGATTCTTTCTAGCATGACTCTAAATTGATCATCTAGTGAAGTTAACATGTTACCTTGTTAATGTGTCACTCCAGTAGTCTTTTTGTGAGTCCCCTAGATTCTTTCCCTAAATTTAGTCAATAAATAAATCCTTTGGTTGGATAATTCTCCCCTCGACCAAGAAGCTACTCCTTTTGGATTGGAAAATCTATGTTATACCCAGGAAAACATGTCCCCTACTCAGTGCATTCCATTGTAAACCGATGGGATCCATCAAAAATAAATTAAAAATAAAATTAATCTTGACTATCTTTGAGCATTTAAGTCCCCCAGTGGCATTCACCCAATAGTCAACCCTAGTCAGGTTCGATTTATTGCACAAGCAACTGATCACCCCAGTGGTTCCTTTTGAAAGATAGTCCTCGGCTTTCTCTTAACTTGACCATTGCAAAAGGCAACTTTTGATTGGATAGTCCTACTTGGTTGGTAGACTACCTTTGTATTGGTAACCAAGTTTTCCAACATGTTCTAGGCGATTCATCACAAACCAACAAGATTCATCTCAAAATTTAAAAATCTGAAATAAATCAATCAACCTCCCTAGTGAAGTGAAAATCTAAAATAAATTCAACCCTCCTCCCTAGTGAAGTCAAATCAACCAAATTTAATCAAATCAATCTGCTTCTCCTCGAGATGAAGTCTTTCTTGGTTCCTGGAAATTCAATCCCTCGATTTCACAACCATTTGTCCCCAGTGGATGACTTAAACTTGCTCCCTTGGCGAAGAGTTCACATTTTCATCTTTAGTGGAGCACCAAATCCTAAATCAAAAAATCAAATTAAATTTCTCCTAAGTGAGACTCAAATCAAATAAAACCTCTCATCCCCCAGCAGATGACTTGAACATTTTTCCTAGTGGAAGGTTCACATACTCAATCCCTAGTGGATTATTTTCACTCTCTTATGTCTTTGACATGAGTAGAGTCACATTGCACTAAGCTCTTGATTCTTTCTACACCTCATGTTGGGAGTAGATCATTTCAAGTGTTATGATCTTGGTGTGTTGATCATCTATCAAGACTTGATGTGTACCTGTCAGACCACCTATCCCTTGACCTCATTTTAGAATGAGCTCTTAACCCTCCATCTAGACATGGGATCTTATTAGACACTAGAAGTTCCTTAGTCTTAAGACACATCAAAAATAGGTGAACACTTAACCTAACCCTAGATAGAAGAGTTACCAAGAATAGGTCATGCCTAGTGTGTTAAAAAATTTTATGGGTTGCCTTCAAATGGTGAGAAATGAAGGAGGCAAGCATATAAAATTCTTCTTTTAGATGTCATATCAAGAAATGTACTTATTCATGTGATCAAGTACATCATCAAGGAATAGTGTACAGTTTCAAAAGATAGAAATCACTACCCTTTAATAGACCCAATCACCTCATCAAGGAATAGTGTACAGTTTCAAAAGATAGAAATCACTACCCTTTAATGGACCCAATCACCTCAACAAGGACTTCTAAGGATGATGGGTATGCATATGTACTAGAGATTCTTCCCCTACTTTACAATAAAAAGTAAAGCAGGGTTTATTTTAAACAGGGTTCATTAAGTTCCCTAAAGGGGCAAGCCCCTATAGTTAATTACATCCTAAGGAATGGAGATTCTTTAAGAAAACTCTAGATTTAAGGTAAATGATCATTGTCTTTAAAGATTTCAATAGGAAAGGACTATCAATCAATTGGTTTATTTTTGAAGATCAAATGGGATTGAACAAAGAGGGGGGGAGTTATAATCGAAGCCAAAATTAAAGATAAGTAAAAGATGCCCACGATGCTAGGAAACCTACCAAGCATCTCAAACTATATAGGGGCTTTACATTTTTGAAATTGATTTAGTTTGTTTGAGTTGAATTTTCATTAGAAATTTAGGACTTATGATTCCTTAACACAAAATTAAGGAAATGCCTAAGAGGTGAGGAATTATGCTTATGGCCCACAAAGGGGAGAAGCAAACT
Organism: Cymbidium sinense; assembly: GCA_021442155.1. Taxonomy (NCBI): domain Eukaryota; kingdom Viridiplantae; phylum Streptophyta; class Magnoliopsida; order Asparagales; family Orchidaceae; genus Cymbidium; species Cymbidium sinense. The sequence goes on along the minus strand of CM038218.1, from coordinate 186,084,985 downwards.
CATAACCTAAATCTAGGGAGCTTTAGCGAGGACCGGAAGCACAACCTAAATCTAAGGAGAAAAATGGGTAATTAGTTTTACTTCATAAGAGAGGACAAATCACCCAATAGCTTGGACTTACAACCACCTGGGGGTGGCTGCCAACTAATTCCTATGATTTTAAATACATGTAGGCAAGTCTTTATTCTTATGCAAGATAGTTAGGCTATTATTTATTTAAAAAGAGACTAAGCCCTTAAACTCACTCCCTAAAGAGACTAGATCATGTAAAGGGCATGATTTAAATGACTTAAATCTAATGTAATTTAAATTTTATTTTATTTTCATTTTTGGACAATTAGTTTGACTTAGCTAATAGGATTCATATGAACAATGCATGAGAAATAAAGTTATTGGCCAAAATCAGAAGGGAGGAGGTGAGTTTCCACCATGGCTCAAAGGTCAAGCCAAGTTTCTCAAAGGTGAAAGCCCCAATCAAGAGTGAAATAAGATGCATTTGTGCATGATATTATAAAGAAATGCTCATCCAGCTAAGGGGTTGTTAATTCTTTTATCTTGATTTTAAACCTAAGCTTTAGGTGAGGTTATGAGTTCTTTATTTTTAATTTGAGTTATTAAGTTGGGTAAAAGATTTATTTTCTCCTAAAGAGCCTAATCCACATCCAGGCCATACATAAATTAAGGAAGAAACTAGGAAAAGTATGACACTTAATGCAAAAGCTAAATAAATCATCTATCAATTTATAAAGCTAATTGTAAAAAGAATAAAAGGTCATTGTGGTCGGGAACCACCACACAAACTCGAAAAAATCAAATGGGTATCCGAGTTCTACCCTTATACAACCTAAATTATAAATGAATTAAATTACAATTAAGCAAGGAATTCATTGTTATGGGGTTCTTCAAGCTTCATTTCTTCTTTGTTCTTTTCTCTTTCTTCTTTGATTCCTTCTTTTGGATGGTTGGACAGTAGATGTTCCAAGGCTTCACATGGTGGATAAGATAGGATATTATGATCAATGCTCATCCTAATCCCCATAACAATCATTCTGAAATCCTAATTACACAAATTTATATGAAAATGAAAAGTAGAAATCTAACTAATACCTACAAAATAAAGGTTCGCCAAAACAAACCACACAAATCCCAAGCATGTATACTAGACTTATCACCCCACACATGGGTGACTAAGTCCACCTATTGGATTATGCTTAGGGTATAAAGCACTGCAAGCAAAAGCATTTATATTTTATTTATGATAGTGCCCCTTAAGCACAATCCCCTACATAAAATAATAGTTAGACTAAGAGCATCCTACCATTCATTCTACAAGCATACACCCTAACATCCAATCTAAAACATATATCATAAAATAAAATAAAATATCAAACCATGCACCGACCTAACCTAAAGCTATAAGTGGTGACTTAGGCTAATGTGTGTTTTGAAGGTTTGTGTGGTATGCTTAGCTATGGCTTTAGGTTCAAATTTTCTAAGTGTGAAAACATGTTCAACTTAGAGGAGGGTTTCATTTAAGTTGTTTAATCATTTTGGGTTGATTTTATTTCATGTTTTGATTAATTTCAAGTAAATCCTACAATTAATTACTGAAGAGGGGAAAGAGAAGGAGACTTCTCTTCCTTCCCTAACCTAAGTAATTTCTAAAGTAGATTCACATTTTAGTTTTATTTAGTGAATTTTGATTAAATATTTTGAATTAATCCTAAGTTTAGATGAACTCTAAACAAACCTATTCAAAAAGAAAGGCATTTTAAGATTAAATAAAATGAATCAAAATTCACATAACACACATTACTTCATTTCTTTCCCAACATATATAACATGCATTTGGATGGACCCTAAGCATATAAATACATACAAATGAGAATATTTAACACACTTTATGATGCATGCTAAGTAATCCATTTAAGGAAATTTAGTAGAATAAGATGCATGATTTTCTTTAGTAGAAAAGGGTTTCTTTATCCAAATTTTTACATACACACATGAAAGTAAGAAAGGCATAAGTGAGTATAGCGCCATTGTTAACCAAAGGTGTAAGGTACAAGACCTACTTAGGACTACTTAAAGCCTCATAGCCTCGGGGTTGTCCTGACTAATATACCACTTTTCTTAAATACAAACATGTATATAAAAGAAATGAAATCAAAAAGAAGAATGCAAAAGTTGTATTAATGGATTCATTTTGCTTCTGTAATTTATGTATGCTAGTATAGGTAACCCTTCTTAAGTGGTAGCATAGAGATGAATGATATGGAATTAGTGTGTTAGGTTCTTTTCAAATGAACCATACATCTTACCAAAATTCTACTCAAAACTATATAACATAAAAGAGAAGGAAATCTATACAATAATACACCATTATATTCTTTCACATGCAAGCTTATAATTAAAGTATAAGTAGCACACTTTTACATTTGATAATTAATTTATATTTTTTTAAAAATAATTTAGATTTAGTAGTGATAATAGGCACACATATTTCTACTTTAAAAACATGCAAATTTGACATAAAGTAAATAATTTTATTTTTAATTTGAATTTAAAAAAATATAATGTATGAAACCACATGAAATACAATTTAACATGTTAAAAGATTCACAAAAGAATGCATGTAAACAAATTCACTCTAATTAAATCCTAAAGACATTCTTATGGATTAAGAAAGTTTAAAATAAATCAAAGTGTATTTAATGTGATTTTTTGTTTAGTTTGGAGTTTGATTTAATTTTGAAAAGGTGAGTTGAGTTTGTTGTTCCTAACCCATTCTCACATGTTTTTGATATTTTTGTATAATTTTTAGATGATTAGATTCATTTTTATGTATTAATTAGGTTAGGGTATGAATTAAGTAACCCTTACCTACACCACCTTAGTATAATTAACCAAATAATCATGAACCAATGAGATGGCATAAAAAGTCACAAGAAATTTAAATTTTCAATGCACCTAATAAGAAGTAAAAGGCTTAATGCAATTTGGCTCATGATTAAAGGTTAATTAAGCTAAGAGGTTTATCTTAAGTAATTTCAAAACACCCTCTCATATATATGAATTGGGTTTTGATTTCCTTCATTGAACTTAGGTTATTAAACCCCTAAGCATCTATCCAAAGTAGATTAATTAAGTTCTAGAAGTTTTTAGAATTTTTGGAAATTAATTAAGAGGATAATTAATGAATTAACTCTTAATTAAGAGAAGATTAAGGAAAGAAAATGGGGTTTAGGAAATAGCTTAGGAGAGATGCCCCAAAATTATTTTATAAACCTCCTCATTGATGGTAATCAACCCTATAATCATGGATTAAAACCACTAATCACACCCTAATTATGCTTAATTAGTTAAGGATAATTAGAAATACATATGCAATTCCCCACTAAGCCTTCATAAATCCAAGAAAATTAGGGAGGTCATCCCCAAAATACCCCAAGAAATTTGGGATTAATCGAGCTTAAAGAAGGTAATTAGCAAAATAAAGTTTCTAGTAAAACCCAAAATCAGAGAAAAACATAATTCAAATTCCATTGAAATTAATTTTAAAATATTTTAGATTGAATTATCTTTCTAGTGAAATTTATTTCATATTTTTTTGAATTTTATTGAGAGAGATATTAATTTTAGAAGACCTAAAGATCAATTAGTATTTAATTAAATCCCTAACTAATCCTCACATACACGCTGTGGCTGTGGTTTACATGATCACCATGAACCCACTAAACATCAAATCTAAAGGCTGTGATGTTGATGGTGACTGTCAAAGTGATCATTACATGATCTCCACAATTTTAAAAAAGGATAAAAAATTAAAATGGGAATTATATTTCCCCATCCAAAATGCATGGATGGATGGCCAAGATCTCCCCAGTTCTTCCCCTTAGATAGTTTTGAACTAAATTAGGGGGAGTATATCTACCCCTTAATAAATCAGATGGCCACAAGCCATCTTGCAATTTTGATCCAATTGATCACAATGGAAGGATTTTTTTTATTAGTTAAATATTTGCACATGGTCGGTTTGAGGCTTTGAGTGGATTACCAACCTCCCATGTGCTTGCATTTGAGTGGAAGAGGGAGTTTGAATTTCTTAATTTGACCCGTGGGTGGATTGGCCTAATGGCGACCCAAACCCATTGGGTTGGGTGCACCACTCTTCATTAGGTCCCCTTGAGCTATTAGGAAAGCATGAAGTGGATATGAATAGTGTATGAACAAATTACCCATGGATTAGTCCATAATTTTTTCTATGTCCTAGGGGTAGGAATGTCATTTTGTTTATTTTTCAATTTGGATATGTTGGGTATGTAGAGAAACTAGGTTTGGCTAAGTTTCATGAGATTTGGAATTTATTTGATAAGGTTTGGCTCATGTTGACCCATTTAGGTCAAAATGGGTCATGGGTCAACTTGACCAATTGGTCAAATTGGGTCAAACCAAAGATTTGGTCAAGTTCATATGACCATTTGAAATGTTTTGGTGGGATTCAATTTGGTATAGTTTTGAATTTGGCTCATATGACTGCATTTAGGTCAAATGGGTCAAGTTGACCAATTTGACCCATTTGACCTATTTGAGGTAGGTCATGGGTAGGTTTAGGTTAGGTTAGTCATATAGAGTGGATTAGTATCATTGTTTACAATCAATTTTAGTTAAGTTCAAATTTGGCTCAACATTACACCTTTAGGTCATGTTGGGTCTAAGGTCAATTAGGCTAGGTTAGGTCTAGTTAGCCAATTGGGGCTTTGGTCAAGTTCCACAAGTGATTTGAAAAGAACTTGATCCATTAGTTTGGATCAATTTGGCTTAGATCAAGTTTTGACACATTTTTGACTTTTTAGGTCAAGTTGGGTCAGCTTGAGTCAAGTGGCCAATTGGGCTAGGTTAGGCTCAAATGTTGGCTTGGTCAAGTTCAAACATAGGTCATGAGTAACTTAGATCAATGGTTTCAATCAATTTGGCCCCAGGGAATTTGGCTAAGTTAGGTTTCATTTTGGACTAAGTGTTGACTTGGCCAACCCTTAGGTTTGACTTGGTTTGACCCAATTTGATTGATTGATCATCCCATGATGATTGTTGATCATGATAAGAGGCATAGGTGAGTTTGGTTCAATACAATTTGGTTAGAATTAGAATTTGGCTCACAAGGGTACTTTAGGTCACTTTGGGTCAAGTGAGCCTAAGTAGGTCAAATGGCTTGATCAAAGTTTGATTTGAGCTTGATTAATCTTGTATATGGACTTCTGATTAAAATATAAATCCTTTTACAAGTGGTTTGAAGTCAAATGGGTTTTGACCCATTTGATAATTTCATATTCAAAGGAAGAATATGAAAGGATTTTGGGTTTGATTTTGGAATTGGATTTTGATTGAGTGTTTGAAGTTTGTATTATTCATGGACTCGTGATTGTAGGTTTGATTGAATCATGAGAGAAAATCAAGAGTTTGGCTTGATTTGAAGTTGATTTGGCTGAATTCAAGATTTTGACTTGAAAGGCTTAGGTTGGATTTTGAGTAGATTTGAGTTTGATTTTTTGGAATTGGTTTTGATTGTTTGAATTTATATTTCATTTATATATGTGAATATAAATGAGAATATAAATTGATCATGAGAAAATTTCAAGGATTTGAAGTGGTTTAATCATGATTTGGGCTAAGTCCATTAAGAAGGATTTAAAAGACTTGGGAAAATTTTGGAGTTTGAAGTTTGAATTTTAATTTGATTTGATTGATTTGAATTTATATTTCATTTATATATGTGAATATAAATGAGAATATAAATGAATTATGAGAAAATCCCATGAATTTGATTTGGTTTTATCATGATTAAGCTAAATCCATTAATGGAAACTTAAGGACTTAGGAAAAATTGATGAATTGATTTGGAATTTAATTTGAGAATTTGATTTGATTGATTTATATTTATATTACATTTATATATGTGAATATAAATGAGAATATAAATGAGTTTTAAGAAAATCCCATGAGTTGGAATTGATTTGATCAAGGTTTAGGCTAAATTCTTAAGGGAAAACTTAAAGGATTTAGAAAAATTTTATAAATTGATTTGGAATTTTGAGTTTAGTTTGATTGGTTTGAATTTATGTTTTATTTATATATATGAATATAAATGAAAATATAAATGAATTAAGGGGAGATTAAGGATTCAGAAAGATTTGGACTTAGGAATTTTGATGGATTTTTATCATGGGTTTCAATCATAGATTTCAATCATGGATTTCAATCATATAGAGTTGATTTGAGTTTGGAGAAAATCAATAAGATTGATTTGGAGTTTTACTTGAAAGTGAGGAATGGTTTAAGCTAAGGGTAGGAAGATTTGCCTAAAACCCCTAAGGCATGACCTATTCCTGTTACTAACTCTTCTAAGTCTCTAGGGCTAGGTTGAGTGTCCACCTAATCACTAGATATGTCTTAAGACTAAGGAAAGCTTAAAATCTAAGAGAAGTCCTATGTCTAAGATGGAGGGGTTGAGAGATCATTCTAAAAATGAGTTCAACGGGGTATTATGAAAACTTAACTTGAACTGAATCCTTACTTTCTCCTTTCAAGTCAAACTCCAAATCCAAACCAACTTCAAACTCAAATCAATCCAATCAAATCTTTAACCAATTCTAACCCAATGGATTTTTTTTCAAATTATGAATCAATTCCAAATGATTGAAACCCATGATTGAATTCTAACACCAAAATCTTTCTTAAACCCCTTGGATTTTATCTTATGGACTTAACCCAAATTAAATTCAAACCACTTCAAATTCAAAATATTTTCTCATAACCCATTTATATTCTCATTTATATTCATAATTATAAATGAAATATAAATTCAAATAACCAAAACTAATTCCAAAACTCAAGTTCAAATCTAAAATCTTTCCTAAGCCATCTTGATCTCATCTTATGGACTTAGCTCAAATCAAATTCAAATCAATTCAAACTCAAGAGATTTTCTCATAACCCATTTATATTCTCATTTATATTCACAAATATAAATGAAATATAAATTCAAATAACCAAAACCAAAATCTAACCTAAAACCAACCTATGCATTTTCAAGTCAAATTCTTAAACTTAGCCAAATCAAACTCAAATCAACCCAAACCCTTGGATTTTCTTCATGATTCAATCAATCCCTCGATCATGAATCCAAATATAAACACAAACTTCAATCATAAAACCAAAACTAAATTCAAAACTCTAACCCAAATCAAACCCATGTTCATCCTTTGAACTTGAAAATTGTCAAATGAATCAAAACTCATTTGACTCCAAAGCACTCGCAAATGGATTTATATTACAATCATAAGCCCATATGTGAGTTCAACCAAACTTGAATCAAGCCTTAATCAAGTCAATTGACCTACTTAGGCTCACTTGACCCAAAGTGACCTAAAACACCCTTTTAAGCCAAATTCTAATCCTACCCAAATTGAATTGAACTAAGCCCACCTAAGCCACATATTGTGAGCAACAATCATCATGAGATGATCAATCACTCAAATTGGGTCAAACCAAATCAAACCTAAGAGTTGACCAAGTCAACATTTAACCAAAATGAAACCCAAACTAGCTAAAATCCATCATAGGCCAAATTGAATGAAACCATTGATCAAAACTAATTCATGATTAATGATTGAACATGACCATGTCATTATTTGAGCCAAACTTAGCCCAATTGGCCACTTGACCCAAGTTGACCTAACTAAACCTAAAAAGTCAAATTGGGTCAAATCTTGATCTAAGCCAAATTGATTGTAACTAATGGGTCAAATTCATTCTAAACCACTTGGTGAACTTGACCAAAGCCTCAATTGGCAAACTAGACCCAACCTAGTCCAATTAACCATGAATCCAACTTGATCTAAAAGGTTAAATCAAGCCAAAATCAAATCAAACCAAAATTGATTCAAACCAAATCTTGCAAAACATTTTAAATAACCAACCAAATCTAAACCAACCCATGACCTAACATAATTGGATCAAATAGGTCAAATTGGTCAACTTGGCCCATTTGACCTAAGTGAATTCAAATGAACCAAAATCAAATTGAACCAAACCAAGGATACAAATCATTTCAAATAGTCATATGAACCTGACCCAACCTTGGTTTGACCCAATTTGAACAATTGTTCAACTTGACCCAAGTTGACCCATTTTGACCTAAATGGGTCAAAATGAGCCAAATGATATCAAATAAACTCCAAATTCTTTAAAATTTGGCCCAACCCAATTTCAAACTATACCAAATATTGCTAAATTAAAATCAATGCCAAATGACCATTTTACCCCTATGTCAAGGGATAACCTATGGCCAAATTCACTTGGAATTTGGGCAAATCTTTTTCATGGCCGCTTGCACCCTCTTAATGGACTAAGTGGATACTAATGAGTGTGGTGCACATGACCCAATGGGTTTAGGTCAGCTAAACCCAACCCAAGGCCAAAACTGACCACCCAATAAGAATCACATAGAATCACTCCATACTCTCAAACAAACACATGTGCAACTTCACCACTCCCCTCATCTACCAAAATCGAATCACATCGCACTCAAAAACACATAACAAACCCATTCCATGTGATTAATTTGATCAAAATGGCAAGGAGAAGCTCGTTCTTCTGATTCAAGTATGGGGAGATATACTCCCCCTTATTTCACTCCAATCCATAACACTTGATGTCGATTGAACCATAAGAACCTAGAGGAAGCATTGTCAAGCTCTCCCAAGCATCCTCAAGCTCTTTCCAATTCTCCATTTTTGGTTTTGCCTAAATCAAAAATAGGGGAGGTGAGTGAGAAATCCACCTTGCTCAACTCACAACTAAACTCCAATTTCTCTTGCAAGCACCATCAAAGGACCCAATCGAGCTCACCCAAATCATATCCCAAGCATCCAAGCCACGGAAAGAGGGGACCTAGACCAAAGCCGTAAGCCATTGAAGCTCACTTTGGCCAATTGAAAGATCCACTCAATCTCAAGCCTTCAAACCTTCAACAAGGCTTCATCTCCACTAGGTGAAGCTACCTCGATGGTTGGGAGCACCAGTGATAGCCTCCGGTGAGGTATGCTTTAAAACCAAGTTCAGGTATAGAATTCTTTGGTCCTTTGTGAAGAAAAGTATCATTCTAATTGAAATGGACCATTGGATGTCTTCCTCTTTGCTCTTAGATGGTGTGTGTTCAATCCCTACTCAATCTAAGCTCAAGTGAGTTCGGATCAAGCCTTAAAGGATGGACGGTTATCGTTTCCCACAGGCGAGGGCAGGCATGAATCATGGACCATCCATCCCACATCTTTTTGATGGACAATCCTGATTAATCTGATTAGATCCCATGTTTTAATCCCTTTATATCCACGAGTTTAATCCTAACCATCCCATGATTGATCAGATGGTCCAAGGGAAAGCACATAGCATCGCCGGCTGACTGTGCAACCAATTTGACAACTTAAATAATAAATCCTATCGTGTCAGGTGGAAAGCACACTCCACGTAAGCGATCCACATGGCATCAAGGAGATTAGTTATATAATTAGGGTTATTTAATTATCCTTAGTCACTAAAACTTCAAAAATATATAACTAAATATAGAAAAATCAAAAATATGAATGAGGGCTCATTTTAAATATAATTCAGTGAGGAATAATATAAAATTATTTTTAATTAATTTTGAACTATGAATTTTCTTTAATTATGATTTATTTGAGATCTTAATAATCCTAATTACTCCCTAGTGACTTTATTAATTAATTATAAACTTCTTAGGCATGTTTTGGGAGATGACCTCTGCCTCCCCTAATTTTCTTAGAATTTATTAATGGATAAATTAAGAAAATCAATTAATGAATCCCTAATCTCTCTTAATATAATTAAAGGTAATTAAGCATGTGAATAGTATCTTAATCACTTAATTAAGATAATTAAACATTATTTAAATGATTAAGAGGTTTATGGAATAATTTTGGAATATTTTTCTTAAGCTATTCCCTAAACCCCTTTCTTCCTTAATCCAAACCTAATTAAGGATTAATCCACTAATGATCTTCTTAATTAGCTTAATCAAACTTATAAAATCAATTTAAACTTAATCAATCCTTTGCTGGGTAGATACTTAGGTGTTCAACAACCTAAGTTAGCTTAAGGAAATTATTTTCAACCCACATGTGTGGGAAGGCTATGAAAGTACTTAATTAAACCCTTTAGCTTAGTTAATCAATAATTATGAGCTAATTGCATTAGGCCATTTCTTTCTTAGGGTGTGTTGCTGATTTAAATTCAGTTTGATTGCATATCATATGTTGGCTCACAATTATTTGAATAATTATGTTAAGGAGGTGTAGGTAAGGGATAATTAATGAACTTAATTCACACCTTAACCTAAGCAAAACATAAAACCAATTTAATGGTTCAAAAATAAACTGAAATAACACATACATGTGGGAGATGGGTTAGGACTAGCAAACCTCTTCACATTTTCTAAAATTAAATCAAACTTAACATTAAAATAAAATCTCTTTAAACAACTTTGATTCACTTTAAATGATCTTAGGATTGTCTTTACGATTTAATTAGGATGAATGAAGTCACATGCTTACATTACATTATTTCTTTCCAAGCATGTTAAATGGTGTATGTCATATAAAATCATGCATTCACATCTTTTAAAACATAAATTAAAATGAAATATTTTCAAAATAGGCCAGGTGGACTTGGTTACCCATGTATGGGGTGCTAAGTCCAATTTATTCATATACATGCTTGGGATTATGTGGTTTATTTCTCTAACCTCTATTTTGCAAGTTTTAGTTAGATTTATTTTTCTTATTTTCATGTAATATTTGTAATTAGAATTTGGAATGAATGTTATGGGGGATTACGATGAACATTGGTAATAAGACTATGTCTTATGTACCATGTGAAACCTTTGGAGCAACCACCTTCCAATCAACCAAAAGAAGAAAGAAGAAAGAAGAAAGAAAAGAAGAAAGGAGAAATAAAAATGAAGATCCCCATAACATGAATTCCTTTTTGATTGTAATTAATTCATTTATTATCTCGGTTGTATAACACGGCTACCCACATTTATCTTTTTAAGTTTGTGCGGTGGATCCTGACCACAAAAGGCCTCTTATTCTTTTACGCTAGCTTTATAAATTATTTGATGTTTGTTTAGTTTGTGCATTAAAATGGCATCTTTTTTCTAGTTTCTTATTTGCTTTGATGAATGGCTTGGATACTATTAGGCTTTGGAAAAAATAATTTTTTATCCAATTAAACAACTCAAAACTAAAAATTAATAACTCATAACCTCACATAAAGCCTAAGTTATAAAATAAGATAAAAGATTTAGCAACCCCTTAGCTATATGTTGTATATTTTCACATCATGCATAAAAAGCATCTTGCTTCACTCTTGCTTATAGAGGGCTTCCACCTTTGCCAGGGAACTTGGCTTGACCTTTGAGAGCCATGGTGGAAACACACCTCCTTCTTGCTGATGTTGGACCATAATCTAATTTCTCATGCATTAGGCATATGAATCCCATAGCTTGTGTCAAATCAATTATCCAAAAATGAAAATAAAATATAACTATCTTGCAACAGCTTAGCTATCTTGCAAAAATATATGACATGCCTACATGTATTTAAAATCGTAAGAGGAGTTAGTTGGCGGCTACCCCCCAAGTGGTTATAAGTCCACACAATCGGGTGTTTATCCTCTATTGTGGAGGTAAATCATATGCCCATTTTTGCCTTAGATTTAGGTCATGCCTTAGCCCTCGCCAAAGCTCCCTAAAACTTAGGTTCAGAGGTTGTTACTTCCTTTTACGACCTACAAGCATCAATTCTCATCTCTTAGGCATTTCCATAATCTTATGTCGTGGAATTGTAAGCCCTATATTTCTAATAAAAATTCAACTTAAACAAATAAATCACCTCAACTTCAAAAATATAAAGCCCAACCATAGGATAGTTTGGGATGCTTACTAAGTTTTCTAGTGTCATAAGCATCTCCTACTTATCTTCCTTTGGTTACGATAATAACTCCCCCCTCCTCCCTCTTGATCAATCCCACTTGATCTTCTAAAAATAAACCAATTGATTGATAGTCCTATCTTTGAAATCTTTGGAGACAATGATCAATTACCTTAATCAAGAGTATTCATAGGGGATACTATTTCTTAGGATGTAATTAACTATGGGGGCTTGCCTCCATAGGGAACTTAACGAACCCAGTTTAAAATAAAACCTAGTTTACTTTTTCATATAAAGTAGGAGAAGAATCTCTGGTATATTATGAAGACTCGTAATCCTTAGGAGTCCTTATTCAGGTGATTAGGTTCATTGTAGGATGTTGACTTCTATCTCTTGAGATAGTACATCATTCCTCAATGTCATACCTGATCACTCTAATAAGAATATCTACGGATCTACTAGATGTCCCAACAAAGTGATATTATATTTATGTTTTCATTTATCTCTTCAGAAGATAGATGAAGATAGAAATAATTTTCACCACAGCCTGCTAAGCTACTAATGAAGTGCCAGAATAGTAATGCATCGCTACCAGGTATTACAACAAGTGGCGCGCGCCATGGGCTATCGTGGGTTCTTGTTACCATCAAAGCTATTAAAAGAAGGTGGCATAAAACCCTTAGATATCGGATGGCATCAATTCCTGCAGGGTCTACCCTTTGAACCGATGATCCTCCTGCTTGAACGCCTTCACTTGCTGCACAACCATGAGTTTAATGTTCTTCTCTTGTATGGAGGTACTATCCACTACCTTCTTATATAAGTTGGTGCTACCCTGCTCTACTAGCGGTGTAGTCTTGGCTTGATCCAAGACATGAAACAACTTAGGTTGACCTATCTCTATAGTAGTCAGATGCACTGCTGGGGATTGGTTCTGAAGTCCCAAGACTGCTGCTAGAAAATCCTCAAGCTTCTTCCCTATCCTATTAATTTGTTCATCTTTTTTTCTTTAGTTGCTGAAGGAGGTGTTGGGTCGAGTAGGATGTATCATCCTGCTCAGCCACATCACCTTCCAAATTTTGCTAATCATGAAGGAGAGAACCCCTGGTATCAACCATGTGCACTCCTGTTGAATCCTCTAATAGATCATCTTCATTAGGATCAAAACTAACCTTCTCCTCCTCTAAGTCAGACCAGTCATATCCTAAGATCATCTTCTTCTCCACTAGATACTGAATATCATCAAGGGAATGGTCCAACTGCACAGGCATAAATAATCGTGGTTGACCAATAGTAGGATCACTGTCATGAACAAAAAGACATCTAACCTCTACTGCTACTAGAGAGCTAATCTTGTGAGGGCTACCCACACTAGAAGAAAGATGGTCTTGGCTATCATTGGATCTGGGTGGAGTAGTACTCTTAGGAGGATCTATGGCCATTGGGGCAATGGAACTGTCTCCTCCTCCCTCGACTATGGTTATCTCCATAGCCTGTTGTGGTGGTGGTGGTGATGGAGCAACTATAATGCTCCGAGGTCACAATTCCCTCTTAACCATAACTAGGGCAAGAGGTCGAGCAGGAGAGCTCAGCCTCACATCAGTCTATGATGTAGATGGAATGGGATCTCTTGGCCATAGCCGGATCACCAGTGGGGCTCTCTTCTTCCCGGATGCAATTTTCATGGCCTTTACTAGAACAGTGGATGATGGAACCTGTACCGGAGATGGTGGGCGTGGAGTAGAGTGGTGTGGTGGAGGCACCATCGACTCTCTCTGGGCAGGAGCTCCTCTCCTATGGTGGGTAGTACCCGTCAGTAAAATGCTATCAAAATGACTGGCATGGGTAGTGCGCCCATTGGGAAAGTCCATGAGGGTTGAGGAAGCTGACTGCCTACTATACCTCCGCCTCTCTCGGTAGTGACTTATACTAATATGTGGGCCTCCCTGGCCCTCTCCTGTCTGATGTGTATGCCTACACTATGAGGAATGATGACACGTAAATCAAACTGAGCCATGGACTCTGACCATCCGTAAGCTCCACCTACTCAGCATAGAAATGATCTAAGGCTAGCATACGACCTTCTCCTACTACTGATAGGAGCCTCAAAGTGAACTGCAGGTGGAGGAGAAATTGAAACTCTCCTAATATTTTCCTCTCCATCAGATCCAGAGAGGGGGTGAAACTTGTTCTCCGTGATAAGAGGAGAGACTATCCGAGGTAACTCCTCTACTACATATTGGGAAACTACCTCTAGCTCCTTGGCTATGCAATCATGATGCTGCTTGATCTTGTGGCACCAGTTATGACACTAAGTCCTACTTGGAGGGGCAACACGAGAATTAGACCCAACCTTGTAGGTGGAGGAGACTATCCCTGAAGATAGGGTATCCTTCCCCTTAGAAGGAGCCAACGAGTGGGTGCTAGCTCATACTAGGGTAGAAAGGGGAACCATTGAGCACACTAGCACTGGAACTGCTATTGCTGCAGGAACTACCACAGCCTTCCTCTTTAGTGAGGGAAACTCTAAGTTTGATGGCATCTCTACCTAGATGATGGCTTCGATCACACTCACTACTGTGAGGGTGGTCCCCTCATAAGTGATCCTAGCCCCTCAACCTCGAATAAAAATGAATGGGGTGAAAGTCGACGGGAGGTTGGCGATCCAAGGCCAAATCCATCCCAAAAAAGAAATGTGAACATGCACTTCTGGGCTGCCACTTAGAACTAAATTGAAATTGAATGAAAGTCTGCAATGTTGGAAAACAAACCTGAATCAAATTTTTGCTTTAATTTTACTTTTGAATTTTGAATTTAGAATTTTGAACCCACACTCAACAATTTGAATATGTTAAGTGGGGCTCTTTCATTTTGGAGAGAGATTTTGAATTTAGAATTAGAGAGAATTTTTTGAATTTGGAATCCATTTTCAACAAATTTGTGTATGTTGAAAATGGGTTCAAATATTTTGAAGAGATTTGATCCTTCCATTGGTTCTTATTTGAATTTGATTTTCTTAGCATTTGGGGACCTTTCATTTAACAAATTTGAGTATGTTAAAGTAAAGGGTCAATTCATTTTATTTTGATTTGTGATTTTATAGTTTACTCACTTAATAAATTTGGGTATGCTAGGTGAGGTATTTGAAAATAATTTTCTTCTCTTATTTGCTTATTTTTGAATTATGTATGAATTTGCAGATGGAATCTTTACTTAATAAATTTGGGTATGCTAAATAAAGTTCAAGTGTTTTGTTATTTTTGAAAAGAGGATCTTTACTTAGCAAATTTAGGTATGCTAAATAAATGATCATAATGTATTTTCTTTTGATGATTTTGAAAAGAGGATTCTTAACAAGTTTAGGTATGCTAAAGAAATATAAATGTGTTTTGTGTTTTGATTTTTTTTGAAAAGAGGATTCTTTACTTAGCAATTTTAGGTATGCCAAATGAAGAATCCTAATGTGTTCTGTTTTGATGATTTTGAAAAGAAGATTCTTAGCAAATTTCGATATGCTAAAGAAATCCAAATATATTTTGTGTTTGGTGATTTTTGAAAAGCGGATTCCTTACTTAGCAACTTTAGGTATGCTAAATAAAGAAAATACAAATGTGTTTCATGTTTGGATTTTTGAAAAGAGGATTCTTTACTTAGCAAATTTAGGTATGTTAGATAAAGGAAATCTAAATGTGTTTTGTGTTTTGATTTTTTTTTAAAAGAGGATTCTTTACTTAGCAATTTTAGGTATGCTATATAAAGGAAATACAAATGTGTTTCATGCTAAATAAAGAAAATACAAATGTGTTTCATGTTTGAATTTTTGAAAAGAGGATTCTTTACTTAGTAAATTTAGGTATGCTAGATAAAAGAAATCCAAATGTGTTTTGTGTTTTGATTTTTTTTAAAAAAGAGAATTCTTTACTTAGCAATTTTAGGTATTCCAAATAAAGAATCCTAATGTGTTATGTTTTGATGATTTTGAAAAGAGGATTCATAGCAAATTTAGGTATGCTAAAGAAATTCAAATGTGTTTTGTGTTTAGTGATTTTTGAAATGATGATTCCTTACTTAGCAAATTTAGGTATGCTAAATAAAGGAAATCCAAATGTGTTTTGTGTTTTGATTTTTTTTTTTTAATATGATTCTTTACTTAGCAAATTTAAGTATGCTAAATAAAGGAAATCAAATGTATTTCATGTCTTGATTTTTGAAAAGTGGATGCTTTACTTAGCAAATTTAGGTATGCTAAATAAAGGAAATCCAAATGTATTTCATGTATTAATTTTTGAAAAGTGGATTCTTTATTTAGCAAATTTAGGTATGCTAAATAAAGGAAATCCAAATGTATTTCATGTTTGGATTTTTGAAAATAGAATTCTTTACTTAGCAAATTTAGGTATGCTAAATAAAGGAAATCCAAATGTGTTTCATATTTGGATTTTTAAAAAGGATTCTTTACTTAGCAAATTTAGGTATGTTAAATAAAGGAAATCTAAATGTGTTTCATGTTTGGATTTCTTTTCTTTTTAAAAAAAAAGAGGATCCTTTACTTAGCAAATTTAGGAATCCTAAATAAAAGAAATTCATCTGTGTTTTGATTTTGTGATTTTTAAAAAGTGGACTCTTCACTTAGAAAGTTTAGGTATACTAAATAAATGATCCATGATATTTTATTTTTGAAAAGATGATTATTGACTTTGTTTTTGAAAAGATGATTGTAGATTTTTTTTTTGAAAATTAAATCTTCATTCAATAAATTGAATGAGGATATTCATTTGTGATTTTGAAAATATGATTGTTGATTTTGATTTTTGAAAATGAAATCTTCATTCAATAAATTGGATGAGGATGTTCATTTGTGCTTTTGAAAATATGATTGTTGATTTTGATTTTTGAAAATGAAATATTCATTCAATAAATTGAATGAGGATGTTCATTTGTGCTTTTAAAAATTTGATTGTTGATTTTGATTTTTGAAAATGAAATATTCATTCAATAAATTGAATGAGGATGTTCATTTGTGCTTTTAAAAATTTGATTGTTGATTTTGACTTTTGAAAGTGAAATCTTCATTCAATAAATTGAATGAGGATATTTATTTGTGCTTTTTGAAAATATGATTTTTAGATTTTATTTTTGAGAATGATCCTACATCTAACAATCATGAAAATTATGTTCTTTTCAAAGGAACTATACACTTTGCAAATCCTATACAAACCATGTTAAGAAAGAGAAGAAAGCCACATGACACATTTTAAGCTATATTCACATGCAAGCTTATAAATACTTATAAATAACATACATTCATTTATAGTCTTTGATTCATAAGTTTCAAAAATAATTTTGGATTTAGTAGTGATAATAGCCACTCATATTCTTACTTTAGCCAAAGCATGCAATTTCACATAAAGAAAATATTTCATTTTAATTTGATTTTTCAAAAGGTATGAATGCATGAGTTCATATAGCATATACCATTTAGCATGCTTATAAAGAAATAAAGTGATGTAAGTATGTAATTTCATTCACCCTAATTAATTCCTAAAGACAATCCTATGGAATAAGATCATATAAAGTGAAGCAAAGTTATTTAAAGAAATTTTGTTTTAATTTTAAGTTTGATTTGATTTTAGGAAATGTGAAAAAGTTTGCTGGTCCTAACCCATCTCTCATATGCATGTGTTGTTTAAGTTTAATTTTTAGAACCATTAAGTTGATTTTATGTTTTGTTTAGGTTAAAGTGTGACTTAAGTTCATTAATTATCCCTTTCTTACACCTCCTTAACATAACTATTCATACAATTGTGAGCCAACATATGATATGCAACCACATGGAATTTAAACCAGAAATGCTTCTAATAAAGAAAGGGGTCTAATGCAACTGGCTCATAATTAATGATTAATTAAACTAAGGGGTTTAATTAAGTACTTTCATAACCTTCCCACACATGTGGGTTGGAGATTATTTTTTTAAATTTACCTTAGGCTTTTAAACACCTAAGGATCTACCCAATAAAGCATTGAATTAGTTTAGATTGATTTTGAAATTTTGATTAAGCTAATTAAGAAGATTATTAGTGGATTAACCATAGTGGAATTTGGATTAAGGAAGGAAGGAGGTTTAGGGAATAACTTAGGGAAAATACTCCCAAACTCATCCCATAAACCTCCTCTTCACTTAAACAATATTTAAATACCTCAATTAAATGATTAAACCACTATTCACATGCTTAATTACCCATAATTATATTAAGAGAGTGATTAGAGATTCATTAATTAATTTCTAATTAACTTATTAATAAATTCCAAGAAAATTAGGGGAGGTAAGGTCATCCCACTAAACATACTTGAGAAATTTGAAATTAATTAATGAAATGATTAGGGAGTAATTAGGGTTATTAAGATTTAAATAAACCTAATTAAGAAAAATTCACTATTCAAAATCAATTAGAAATAATTTTATATTATTCCTCACTGAATTATCTTTAAAATGAATCATCATTCATATTTTTTTGATTTTCTATATTTAGTTATGTATTTTGAAGTTTCATTGATTAATAGGTCATTAAATATTTAATTATATAACTAATCCTATCACTGCCACGTGGGCCACTGATGCGGTGCGCGCTTTCCATGTGGCACAGTGGGATTAGCTATTTAACTAGTCAAATCAAATGTCGGGTCAACCGGCAGTGCTACGTGTTTTCTCCTTGGATCGTCTGATCAAAGATTGAACGATCAGGATTAAACTCGCAGTTTATAAAGGATTAATCATTAAATTTAATCAGATTAATCAAGATTGTCCATCCAAAATTGAAGGATGGATGGTCCATGATTCATCCCTGCCCTCACGTACGGGAGACAGAGGTCATCTGTCCTCCATGGCTTGATCCGAGCTCACTTGAGCTCAGATTGAGCTAGGATTGAACACACGCCATCTAAGAGCAAAGAGGAAGACATCCAATGGTGAAATTTAATTGGGATTAAATTTCCCTTCACAAAGGACCAAAAAATTCTATAAATGCTCAGTTTTGGTTCATACCTCACCGGAGGCTATCACTGGCGCTCCCAACCATTGAGGAAGCTTCTTCTAGTGGAGATGAAGCCCTGTTGAAAGTTTGAAGGTTTAGATGAAGTGGATTTTTTTGTTGGCTAAAGCTCCCTTCAAAGGCTTGTGGCTTTGGTCTAACTCCCCTTCATGGCTTGAATGCTTGGGATTTGATTTGGGTGAACTCGACTTGATGCCTTGATGGTGCTTGTAAGAGGAATTGGACTTCTATGGAGAATTGAGCAAGTTGACACTCTCACTCACCTCCCCTATTTTGCTTAGGCAAATTGAGAAATGGAGAATTCAATCGAGCTTAGGAATGCTTGGGAGAGCTTGGCAATGCTTCCTCTAGGTTCTTAGAGCTCAATCGATGCAAGTGATGTCAATTGGAATGAAATTAGGGGGAGTATATCTCCCCCTAGTTGGATCAATTGATGAGATGGAATGGGTTTATTAGGCTGTTAGGAGCTTCACATGGTTCAATTTTTGGGGAGTGTAGTGGAGGAGTTTCCCATGTGTTAAATGAGGATGTGAGGGATTCCATGCAAAGAATTTTCCATTGGGTGGTCAGTTTTGGCCTTGGGTTGGGTTTGGCTGACCCAAACCCATTGGGTCATGTACACCACTCTCATTAGTTCCATTTGGTCCATTAAGAGGGTGTCAAGTGGCCATGAAAAAAATTTGACCAATTTCCATGTGGAATTGGCCATAGGTTACCCTTTGACCTAGGGATAAAATGGTCATTTGATTTTAATTTCAATTTGGCATATTTGGAATAATTGAAAAATGGGTTGTGCCCATTTTATTGAATTTAGTGTTGATTTGATATCATTTGGTTCATGTTGACTCATTTAGGTCAAAATGGATCAACTTGGGTCAAGTTGACCAATTGATCAAATTAGGTCAAACCATGGGTTGGGTCAAGTTCATATGACCATTTAAAATATTTTGGTATCATTGGTTTGGTTCAATTTGGTTTATATTTGGTTTTGGTTCATTTGATTTCACTTAGGTCAAATGGGTCAAGTTGACCAATTTGACCCATTTGGCCCAATTAGGTTAGGTCATGGGTTGGTTTAGGTTTGGTTGGTCATTTGAAATGTATTGCAAGCTTTGGTTTTAATCAATTTTGGTTTGGTTTGATTTTGACTTGATTTGACCTTTTAGGTCAAGTTGGCTTCATGGTCAATTGGGTTAGGTTGGGTCTAGTTGGCTAACTGAGGCTTTGGTCAATTTCAACAAGTGGTTTAGAATGAATTTGACCCATTGGTTGCAATCAATTTTTCTTAGATCAAGATTTGACCCATGTTGACTTTTAGGTCAAGTTGGGTCAACTTGGGTCAAGTCACCAATTGGGCTATGTTTGGCTCAATTGATGGCTTGATCATGTTCAATCATTGATCATAAACTGGTTTAGATCAATAGTTTCAATCAATTTAGCCTATGGTGGATTTTGGCTAGTTTGAGTTTCATTTGGGTTAAGTGTTGCTTGGTCAAATGCTAGGTTTGACTTGGTTTGACCCAATTTGAGTGATTGATCATCTTATGATGATTGTTGCTCACAATGTGAGGCTCAGGTGGGCTTAGTTCAATCCAATTTGGGTAGGATTAGAATTTAGCTCAAAAGGGTGCTTTAGGTCACTTTAGGCCAAGTGAGCCTAAGTGGGTCAATTGACTTGATCAAGGCTTGATTCAAGTTTGGTTGAACTCATATATGAACTTATGATTGAAATATAAATCCATTTACAAGTGGTTTGGAGTCAAATGGGTTTTAATTCATTTGATAATTTCAAGTTCAAAGGATGAACAAGGGTTTGATTTGGGTCTGAGTTTTGAAATTAGTTTTGGTTTGGTGATTGAAGTTTATGTTTATATTTGGTTTCATGATTGAAGGATTGATTGAATCATGAAGAAAATCCATGGGTTTGGATTGATTTAAGGTTGATTTGGCTAAGTTCTAGAATTTGACTGGAAAGTGTTTAGGTTGGATTTTAATTAGATTTGGGTTTGAGTTTTGAATTTGGTTTTGGTTTGAAGTTGATTTAAATTTATATTTCATTTATATTTATGAATACAAATGAATATAAATAGGTTATGAGAAAATCTTTTGAATTTGAATGATTTGGATTTGACTTGAAGGAGTTCAAGGATTTATCTTGAAAGAGTTTAGGTTAGATTTTGATTGGATTTGGATTTGAGTTTTGAATTTAGTTTTGGCTATTTAAATTTATATTTCATTTATATTTGTGAATATAAATGAGAATATAAATGGGTTATGAGAAAATCTTTTGAATTTGAAGTGATTTGGATTTGACTTGAAGGAGTTCAAGGATTTATCTTGAAAGAGTTTAAGTTGGATTTTGATTGGATTTGGATTTGAGTTTTGAATTTAGTTTTGGCTATTTGAATTTATATTTCATTTATATTTGTGAATATAAATGAGAATATAAATGGGTTATGAGAAAATCTTTTGAATTTGACTTGAAGGAGTTCAAGGATTTATCTTGAAAGAGTTTAGGTTGGATTTTGATTGGATTTGGATTTGAGTTTTAAATTTAGTTTTGGCTATTTGAATTTATATTTTATTTATATTTATTTATATTTGTGAATATAAATGAGAATATAATGGATTATGAAAAAATCTTTTGAATTTGAAGTGATTTAAATTTGATTTGAGCTAAGACCATAAGAAGAAATCAAAGGGACTTAAAAAAGATTTTGGATTTGGAATTCAATCATGGGTTTCAATCATTTGGAATTGATTCATGATTTAAGAAAATAAATTGAGTTAGAATTGATTTAAAGTTGATTTGGAATTAATTTAAGGAAATCAATTAAGTTGGGATTGATTTGAGTTTCAAGTTAGTTTGATTTGAAGTTTGACTTGAAAGAAGGAAATAAGGATTTGGTTCAAGCTATAGGGTAGGCAAGTTTTCCTAACACCCCTAAGGCATAACATATTCTTATGTCTAACTCTTCTAAGTCTCTAAGGTTAGGTTAAGTGTTCACCTAATCACTAGAAGTGTCTTAAAACTAAGGAACACTTAATGTCTAAGAAGAGTCATATGCCTAAGATGGAGAAGTTGAGAGCTCATTCTAAAAAAGAGGTCAATAATTCTATGTGTGTTGTATTAGAGTGGTGAAACAGGAACTCTATTTTACAAATCTGAAGAGTCTCAACCTCACACTTTCGAGTAGCCTGCTCAACATGAAAATTCTGACAAGACAGTGTCAACAAGAATACCAATATACTATCCACAAAAATTATAAAAAATGATGCATAAGCTTGGAATTCATATTAGAACTACTAAACATAGAACTCAAAACTTTAGCAAGATGTGGAGCTAAAGAAGTCCTCAAGCAACATGAAGAAGTGATGAGTTTATCACTATAAGTCTTGGGTTCATTCACAAATCTCATCAAAATAAAGTTTGTTATAATGTAATAGAAGCTGAGATTGAAACTAATAGTGATGAAGAAGATGATCTCCATGAAATTCTTCTTAAAATGATGAAGTAGAAGCCAAGTTTGTGCCTGAAGAACTCAAAGATGGTGGACAAACAGCTACTATGGATGAACTCAAAGAAATCAACCTAGGAGTTGAGGATGGTCCGTCCAACCATCATCAGTTCCCTTCTACCTATGAGAAAGTTAAAGATATAAAATGCTACTTTGTGAATTCATGGATTGCTTTGTCTGAACGTATTCCGAAATGTCAGGCTTATCTCAAATGTAGCGGTTCATAAACTTGGCATTAAACCAGATGCAATGCTTGTTAAGCAAGCTCATCAGTGAATGAGATTGGATATTGAAGAATAGATAATTGCAGAAACTAAGAAGTTGATCGAAGCAAGCTTCATCCGAGAGGAAAATTATGCAGCTTGATAGCCAGCATTGTCCCAGTTATGAAGAAGAATGGCCAAATCCATGTTTTCATTGACTTTGAAACCTAAATAAGGAATGCCCAAAAGATGACTTCCCGCTTCCAATATTAGAACTATAGTGGACAATAATTCCAATTATGATATTTTTTTCATTCATGGACGGATCATCGGGATACAATCAAATCAAGATGGCTCCTGAAGATGAGAAGCACACATCATTTAGGATGTCAATTGGTATATACTACTACACAGGCATGCCCTTTGGATTAAAGAATGCTGGAGCTACATACCAAATAGTCATGATGTGATAAGTTGATTCACCGAAATGGAATGTTATGTTGATGATTTGGTGGTGAAGAGCTTAAATCATGAAAATCATTTTGAAGACTTGAGAATTGTATTGAAGAGAATCAGAAAATATGATCTCAAGATGAATCCTCTAAAATATGCATTTGGGGTATCTTCCAAAAATTCCTTGGATATATTGTACATCACGAGGAATTGAAATTGATCCTGCTAAAATCAAGGCAATTGTGGAGATGCCTCTACCGAAGAGTTTGCGTAAGCTCCATTCTTTACAAAGATATTTTGCATTCATCCATCGATTTATATCAAACCTATCAGGATGCTGTCAACCATTTGCAAAGTTGATGAAGAATGATGCTCCATTCAAATGGGACAAGGAGTGCCAAGAAGCCTTCAATAGCATTAAAAGCTACATGTTAAATCCATCAATTCTTGGAGCACCTACTCTTGGGAAGCCCCTCATTCTATACATAGCTACATTAGAAGAGTCCCTTGGAGCATTATTGGCATAACATGATGAAGAAAGCAAAGTGAATGCTCTTTATTATATCAGTCAAAGATTAATAAGAGTGGAAATGAGATACTCTCCGATAGAGAAGCACTATTTGGCATTGATCTTTGCAATCCAAAAGCTCTATCAATATATGTTATCTCACAAGATTACCCTCATCTCAATGATCGATCGCTAAAGTACTTGATGACAAGACCGATGTTGATAGATCGCTTGGCAAGGTGGGCAGTATTGCTTTTACAATTTTATATCACATACATTCCGTAGAAAGTAATAAAGGGATAAGTCTTAGCAAATTTTCTTGCTGCACATCAAATCCCTGCGGAGTCTTCTCTTAATGATGATTTGCCGATGAGCAAATTTTGCTCATTCATAAAAAAAAATCATAAATTTGGGAAATGTACTTTGATGGAGCCTCATCGATCAAACAAATCAAACCTCCAAATCTCCCAAAGGCAAAAGCAGGAATCGGCATCATCTTCATAACACCAAAAGGAGGGATAATGAGACGATCATATGGGTTGACTGAGCCAATAACTAATAATGAAGTTGAGTATGAAGCATTAGTGGTAGGTCTTGAAGAATTTATTTTCATATGCATTCAAAACTTGCATATTTTTGGTGATTCTCAACTTATTATAAATCAAGTACTTGACATCTATAAAATCAACAAGCTTGAGTTAGCCTTCTATCATAAGCAAGCTCTTAGCTTATGAAGCAAATACCAAATATCACATTAACTCAAGTCTCTCAATTTGAGAATAGCAAAGCAAATTACTTAGAAAAATTAGCTAAGAAAATGATAAGTATGAATGGTGATTATGTCATGATCGGCATATTTACTCGATGAGTTCTAGAGCCAACAAAGTATCAATCTCCATGGGTAGAGGGGTTATCAAATTCGACACAGCAGGATGTGACTCAGGTTGCTCCTCATACTCCTCAAAATCAACATTGAATTATACCTAGAATAGCTAAGCATGATATTACCTCAGAAAAATAGTATGAAGCCTTTATAGTATAAGAGACATATGATTGGAGGCAACCTTTCATCGACTACTTTAAAGAAGGTAAATTACCAAGTAATAAATCACTGGCATATCAAATCAAGAAGAGAATGTTGCACTATACTTTCATCAATAACACTTTATCATAGATCTTTTGAATAAATGTGGCTACGATGCCTAAATGCAGATGAAGCTTAAAGTAATGGTTGAAGTTCATGAAGGACTTTATGGTGCACATCAGTCAGGTCCCTAGATGGCCGTAAAGATTAAAAGGATGGGTTATTATTTTTCATCTATGAGAACTGTATCAATCATGTTAAGAGGTGTCATGAATATCAAGTACATGGGAATATAATCCATCAACCTCCAAATCCACTACACCCAACAAAAGCATCCTGGCCATTCAAATGTTGGGGTACATATGTAATTGGACCAATTGGGTCACCATCATTAGCTGGACACCGTTTCATCCTAGTAGTGATTGATTATTTCTCTAAGTGGGTTCAAGCTACCCCCATTTAAAAAAGTTACTACTAATCGAGTATTTAACTTCTTTACACATAATGTGGTCTATAGATTTGGAGTGTCACGCCAAATCATTTTTGATAATGGCTCAGCTTTCAAAAGTGCAAAGATTTATAAATTCATCGATCGACACAAAATTGTTTGGTGATACTCTTCAATATATAACCTAAGGGAAAATGATTTGGCAGAAGCATTCAAGAAAATATTGGTCAAACTACTCAAGAAGATCCTCACTAAAAATAAGAGAGAATGGCATACCAAAATAATAAAGGCACTATGGGCATATTGAACTACCTACAAGATGCCCACTCTATTCATTAGTATTCAAAACTGAAGCGGTTCTTTTACTTGAAGTTGAGTTGTCATCACTTTGAATAGTGATCCAATACAACCTAATTGAAGATTAAAATGCTCGTTTGAGAATGGAGGAACTTGATGTGCTTGATGAAATGAGATTACAAGCTCATCAAAATCTGGAAGCTTATCGAGCAAAGATGTCTAGGGTTTTTGACCATACGGTGTGGCCTCGGAACATTCCAAAAAGGAGAATTGGTCTTGGTGTTGAGAAGATTTATTCTCAATAGAAAATTTGGTGGCAAATTTGAGCCTAACTGGGAGGGACCTTTTATCATTTACAAAGCGTACTAAGGAGGGGAATACCAACTCATTAACTTAAAGGTGAAGAGATCACCAAATTAATGGTGGAGAAAAGTATTTTACATGATAAATATATTCTTGATGTACAATAGAAATTCCCCTACAATATAGAGAATTTTTTTAGCATATCTATTTAAGTCGACATCATGTTTTATGCCAGATCCCTAAATAAATATACTCACTTTATATGAAAAAAAAATTTCCGTGAAAATTTCCCTATTACACAAGAGGTATTTTTAGATTTCTATACATAGATGAAATCAATGTTAGATGTTAAAATCCTATTAAGAGAATATCAATTCAAATATTGATGTGTTTACTTAATTTCATCTTAAAAGTTCTTCTAACTATGCTTTAGAATTTCCCCTACAAGATAAGGGCATTTTTTATTTTATGTTAAATTTATTTGAGTTGACATGTGCTATAAGATGATATCTTCAAATATATTCTGATTCAGGGTCTTTGCACCGAAATTCATAAATTTAACTATAAATATTATTGCTAAAGTTGTAGGCTCATCCAAACAAAAAAAATTTATTTCTACGCATGAAAAGACAGCCCAAAATGTCAAAAATTTCTCTCCAAGTTTCATCAAATGTCGGAGATCAAGTTAAAAGAACTCCCAATCTTAGAAGCTTAATCAATTGAGTTAGAAAAACATCAACCTTTATATCCTGAAGTCAAGGATGCGGATAGGTTCTAAAAGTCAAACTCAATAAGCCTACAAATGGTCGAGTTGTCAATACTCTCCTCACTCAACAAGTCATAAGAAAAGTCCATAGTGAAAGAGCTTATGTTCATCAATCTAATGATAAAACCACCAACCCATCACTTAAGTCAAAGACTCAAGTAGGTTCTGAAGGTCAAACTCAATAAGCCTATAAGGCCGAGTTATTGACGCTCTCCTAACTCAACAAGCGTAGAAAGGGTAGTGAAAGAGCCTGTCGGTCAATGATGATGTTCAATCTCAAACCAAATCTAGCTTAATGACTATAAGCAACTAAAATTTAAGGGATCTTTCTACTTGATCGATAGCAGACAATAATAACTCTCATTGATGATCAATATATATATATATATATATAGATATATATATATATATATATATATATGTATATATATATCAATATATATATATATATATATATATATATATATATATGATATATATATATATATATAGCATATATAGCATAATATATATATATATTAATCAGATATTTCAATCATGCTCAAATGATCTAATCAAGCAAAGCAGATCAATAGAATCAAGACAGGATGAACAATTTATAGTTCATACAAAGTCGATAACCAAACTAAAGGAATTTTGTAATTATTCAGTTTGTTAAAACATGCATTGTTAGGCTGATAACTGAGCATTATAGACCAATATAAGCCAGAAAACTGAGTCATCTATATGCACCCTTCAACGAGTCCGTCAAAGTAGCAAGCACAGGACTTGGGTGTACATACACTTCCTAACAATTCATGTAAATAAATTAGGTCAATCCTTCATCAGGTATGTCAAGGTTAAAGTTATGATAGAAGGAATTTCAAATCTCAAAACAAGCACACCAATTCCTCCATCAAACTAGACCAAGCACAAAGCTAGGGTCAGAGAAAACCAAAATCTACAATAACATAGAAGAAAGAGATCTTTAGCAAACACATTGAAGCAAAGAGTAAATGGTAGAAGAAGCTTTTAATCCGACAAGTCAATCAGGACAATTTGAGTGATCCCGTCATTTAACTTATCCAAACACAAAGCATCATACTAATGATAAACCATATCAAAGCTCCATATGTTATTAAAATTATAGCTAAAGTGATCTAAGATTCATGGTCAACTCAAAAGGTCAATCAATTTTCAACAAATATTACTCGCTTCATGCACGAATCACATTTGTTGGGGGGGCATTTATTGACCCTCGGTTGCACGACCCTAGTCGAAGAAGCAGCAGATTCCGTCTTCCCCTCTCATGCAATTCCTCGTTTGATTCCCTATAAGCTCGATTTCTTTTTGCTTGCCCCCTCCTCTTGTTCCTTCAACTATTTCTCCTTTTGTAGCGATTTCCCACTCTGTCCGTCTCCCCTTCAACCGCATGAACCATTCCCCCTTTTTCTCTATTTCTTCCCTCAACCGAAAAGGACTTGCTCTCATTTTTTTCTCTCGTCCAAGACACGCGCAAGCAAACCACAAGCTCCCTCTTCATTCCACTTCAACCAACGTCTTGATCTCCTTTTGCTCTTCTTCTTCTTCCCCACAACGTTTGTCATTAGCTGCTTCTTCTCTCTCATCCTCCTCCCCTTTCTCATGCAAGATTTCATTCTCACACGCGAGTTCCTGTCCATTTTTTTCTAAGCCAAGACTCTCTCCCTCTTTCCCATTTGATTTCTTCAAATCACTAGGAATTTAAGTTAAATCTAACTTAAATTCCATTCAAATCCCGCAGTCAAGCAATCTCTCTCGTTGCTTAGCCCTCCCCATTCTCCTATTCTTCCCTTTACATGATAAAGAGAAAATCAAATCATATTATTACTAATATTGTTGATAGATCAGCCACATTATCACGCAAACTTATGACTGTCACTGATTGTGAATATATGAAAGAATGTGTATGAAAATGTGAATATGTGGAGATATATATGTGCTTGATCTTTCTTTACAAGTTTCAAGACCCCGTTAATACCCAATAGGTCATAGTGGGTGTGAAGACGGTTGTGGTGTCGCAAGACACCACTCGCTACCCTCAATAGGGCATACCGAGTAAGCCAAACAAATTATTAGATGTCGTTCCCCTAGCCGAAATGCTGCTGAAATTTAAACAGAAATTTGAGACTTAGATAAATTTAACTTTAAAACTTTTAAATTAGAATTAAATAAAAAAGAGAGAAAGAAATATGTAATAAATACAAAGGTAAAACATCAAATCAAAGAGAAAAAGAAATAAAAAGCACTTACATCAAATCAAAAGCTAAAAAAACTCTCTTTCAAGCACTCCAACTCCTAAAACAAGTAGAATGAAATGCAAGGCCATCTCTTAGCCTATTTATAGAGGTGGGAAGAATTAATATGGGACCCCGCTTAGTTAAAACTAATAACTAAATACAACGATGAGCATTTGTTGGCTAACATGAATCAATTGAACCTTTTGACTTTTATTCTACAACACATTAAAAATAGTGAAAAAAGGATAGGTCAAGTATAAACATGAATTTGAACTCATGTCATAGGGAGATTGGGTGAAGCTCGAAGAGTAATTTTCAAATGAGATAGAGTTCAAATCAATCTTTAAAGTGGGGTTCATAAAGAACATGTCTTCTTACATTGCAATGTCTATTTTAAAATGAATTGAAGAAGGCTCTAATTGAACACTTGAAGAATCATATATGATGTCAAATGAAGTAGAAATATTGATTGAACATCAAATCAAAGCACAAAAGATTCACTTTGAATTAAGATATATTCTTCAAATATATCCAAGTAAATTAAAGAAAATCAAAGAATTCATAAAGGATTCCTATTGAAATTGAAAGATTGCAAATAGGCATGATCAAAAAATTCTTGAAAAATATTTGAAGCATGTTATTTGTCTTATTAAATGCTTGAATTGAATCAAAAAGAAATTGAATAGAGTTTTTAATGAGTTTGAGGATTGCTAAGATATAAATGAGAGTTTATTGAAGGTTCAAAGATTAGGAAACTTTGAATAAAAAAAGATGATAGGCGATCAAATATTATTTTCAAGGAGTCTAGTAAGCTACTAGAATAATTTTAAACGTCTTATACACCACCGGATTCGCAACACATCGTGTATGCCAACAGAAGGCATTAATTATGTCATTCTTAAATACACTCGCATTGGGCGACATATCTGAATGTTTAAATTTAAGTATCTGAGGATGTTGCGCGGGTTGCTTCCCAATTTAGTCTTAGGACTAGGTCCAGGTTAACAAAACTAAAAATTCATTATAAGAGTTTCAATCTAAAAAAAATATCCGAGTACTGTGATAGAGTTGATCCTCTATTAGGAAAAAGCGAGTTGAGGATCTAAAGTTCTCAAATATATTCAATTCAATCAATTAACTATCTCGATGATGGCTGTGTTGAATGGTGATTTCAACGGGAGGGGATACTTCCATCAAAATGTGATTCTAAATTCAAATCAAATTAACTAAAATTAAGTATCAATCAAAAAATTATTTGAATGAAATTCAATCATTAAAAATTTAAAATAAAACTTAATCTATCCACCTTTCTCATTTATTTGTCAGAGGTGACAAATCAAGAAAACTCTATATCATAAAGGAGCCAATGTCAAATCAAGTGTTCTACTATGTTTACTCTCAATCAATCTCATGCTAGTAAGGATGTGGCTCATGTCCTCTCCTTTTGCGTAAACTATGATGCTATGATGCGATTCACGTAATCCTCGATGGTGGTTGCCGCCAAATGGAACCATTATATTACGATCACAACCGTAGCCCGTATGCTCCCCAATGGCTCTGCCCTTTAAGTTGTGAATCATAGGATACACCTGATATGGGCAAAAGCTCTCTGTCAGCTAATGTAGACTTAAGATTATCTCCTTTGACAAATATCACTCTATGTCTACAAATTTCTTTGACGATGTAACCCATGTGTTGCTGATAAGGATCCTTCAGTCAGGTTGAGTCGGCTACCTCCTCTAATTAAGTAGACTATGAACCACGACAGCCCGAGATGACGGAACCATGGGATTTAGATCGGGCATGTCCTCATTCCCTCAACCATCCGTTTTAAGCTAATGATAATAAATTTCATAATCTTAAATTCTAAAACTCTACAATCATGCTACTATACGTTACGCACTAAGCTATCTAACGACTAGCCTTAATCAAAAATTCTCTCTCACTTATTGGGAGGGGTAATTAACTTTAGGTGCTTGGGCCTATAGGAAACCTGGAACCAGATCTAAAGTCCTCGCAAAATGAGAGCAAAATCTCTGGATAGTGCCTTACATACTATTTCATCTGCCTTCTGAAAATTACACTAACACTCAAATCTTATTATCTTCGATTGTCGAGGTTGGTGGTAAATTTTGGGAGCCCACACTTGCTAAGTGGTCAGTAGTGATACAGTGTACTCTCTTATCAATTTGGGGGTAGCACTTCGGTGCTATGACATGGAGGCCTTGATTAAGTGACAAAGGTAGTTCTCGAAGCAAGGAGGACAGCTCCATGTCGTCAAGATCTATAAATTTACTCCAAAAAGATTAAAAAATTACAACACTTTTGTGCTACATCAAGCAGTATCACAGTGCTAGGACTCGGGCACTTGATTCCACAAGACAGAGGCCAGGCCATGGCATTGCGCTATAACCCATGCAGAAAAACCTAAAAAGATAGCTGCACTAGTGCCTTGGCGTCAAATCATGGCACTACAAAATCGAAGAGTTCGTATTTAGGAAGTTTTAGTTTTTTCAAAATCTCTTGATATTTTTTCAATTCTCTTGTGAGCGTAAGTGGAGAGTGCATGCTCTATAACAAGAGAAGTGCGGAGAGACTTATGATAACTGTAATTTGTATAATTCCTTTTATTTTCTTATACAA
Organism: Cymbidium sinense; assembly: GCA_021442155.1. Taxonomy (NCBI): domain Eukaryota; kingdom Viridiplantae; phylum Streptophyta; class Magnoliopsida; order Asparagales; family Orchidaceae; genus Cymbidium; species Cymbidium sinense. Next base: position 186,053,444 of record CM038218.1, on the reverse strand, counting down.
GTATATGGAAATTGTGAGCATAGATAACGCATATTAAATATTTTTAAACATTCAAAATAGAAACATTCCAAGAATTGTGATCAATCGAACAACCACTTTTTTGGCCCTTGTCTTGAAAAAAAATAATAATTTATAATTATAATGGCTAATGATAATTAAAATATTTAATCATATAAGTACAAGGTTAATACGTACACATCCATCATTTTAGTTTACGCTTACCTCAAAGGCTCAAATTAACCACCGTTTGTTAATTTCACAATATGATTCAGTAACTCTTACAGCTGAAAAATACAATTAATAAGCTCAATAATTAAGTGACAATCTTGTTCAGTTCTTAATAAGCAAAATGCCTCACTGTAATTTAAAATAATATTTCATGTTATAGTTAATTTTCTTTTGTAATCATGAATGATAATTACAATATAATATTTTTACATAAATGTACTTTTAAATTATAATTTATAATTAATAATTTTCAATCAAATAAGATATAAATTTCTTATTAAATGCTTATGACAACCTTACGATTTTACTTTGATTTCCCTATGAAATTCAATTAAACTTCTATAAAAAAAACTCATATATATACCAAATAAATTTATATATTTAATATTTATCAAATTTATATTTTTATAGTTGAAATGATGTATTTTATCTTAAAAAATTAATGCTAGAAATATTTTTATGTAATATTAAGGATTTAAATATTATATATATATTAAAATTTAAATATTAGATGTATAATAATTAAATTATCAAAAAAATATTAATTATACTATTTGCTCGAATCAATCTTGCTATATTAACTCTACAAATGCTCAAGAATCCCTCAAAATTCAAAATAATAATTGAAAATATTTCAACTAATTCCTAATAAGTAATAACCAAGCAATAAATAGCTAAATTAAATTAATAATAATGTTTCACGTTTAAGCCATATTTATTCATCTGTTCAATAACGACTTTAAATTCATTGAAATCCAAACAAGTGTGAGGGGATGGGCTGATTGGAGCCCACATACTTTTCGTTGTAGGCCCAAATTCCAGGTCCAATTATTGGGTGTTTTATCCAGGAAGATCAAATCTTAAATAGAGTTTCCATTATTGAATTGTATAGGCCTTATGTTCATGAGGCTTCTGATGTTCTGCAATCTTAAATTTGATTTGGACATCACTAGTGGCTAAATAAGGGATCAGTTAGTCGCACTGTGGGCCTGAGGAGCCCACAATATGGATTATTTAATCCTTATGAATTTATAGGATTATTTAATCCTTATGAATTTATAAGATTATTTCTTAGTTGTTTTAATTATTTTATTTGTTAAAACGTGATGAATAGTTTTCTTAGGTCATGAAATTGCTTAATTGATTTAAAAATAATCATTTTCAATTTCAAGACATAATTGATTTTTAAAATTTAATATCAATTTTTCCATATTAATCTAATTAGTTAAAAATTTTTATTTTAAATTAAAGAAACTCTCAAAAAAATTATAGAAATGCATTTGAACATCAAAATTTATCTAGAAATTAAAGATGATTTAATTGAATTATGAAATCTTTTAATTAATTTGTTTTAAATTTTCCTACTTAGCACCTTAAGGCAGTTGACTTAGATCAAGAACAGCTTAATTTACATTTGGACACTCTTTTAAGACTATGAAGGACATTTAGAATTTCAGATGGATTGCCTTGACTTAGGATATCTCTAGGTGATAGTTGACTTATGATTTAGGTAAGGCTATAATCATATGAAAATATTGCATATGGATGTATAATTTTATATTAGCATATGAAAATTTTATTTTGTGTGATAATTTATAAATAATTATATATTTTTTGGGATGTGCACATAAAATTATATATTCATGATATTTTGCATATGCAATCATATATATCATATATCATAATACATTAATAAAATTTTAATTTATTAATATATTTCACTATTATGAGTGCTTTTAAAAATGATTCATTTTATTTAAAAAAACTTGCTTATTAGCATTCTATCGACTAAAAGCTGAACGTTATATTTGTCATACTAATGTGAACTATATACCTTGGGACTGGATGCTAGGATAGTGAATAATACCCTGTCAATTCATACTATAATATAGGCAATGAGTCATCATCAAAGTCTAAATAACTTAATAAAAATGATCCTAAACAGCTCATAAATTTTTTGAGCCACCAAATTTTTTGACTTCTAACCTTATTGTCATCGTACTCCTCATGACCTTTAATTTGATACTATTGCTAAACATGGAGAATATCCCTATCTTTATATATGCGCGTTCCTTCCTCAATTAGTTGGCTGAGGTCTTGCTTCATTCTTAGAGATCCTGAGTTCGAATCTTAAGGAATATATCAGTGCATGAATTTGCCATAAAAATAACTTAAATCGCTCCAAAAAAAAAGAGACACCTCTAACCTTACTGTCATCGTACTCCTCATGATCTTTAATTTGATACTATTGCTAAACCTCGAGAATCCCTATCTTTAAATATGCGTTCCGCCGTTAGTTGGGCGATGCTGGCTTGTCTTGCAGATCTCAAGTTCGAATCTTAAGGAATACATCAGTGCATGAATTTGCCATAAAAATAACTCAAATCGCTCCAAAAAAAAGAGACACCTCTAACCTTACTGTCATCGTACTCCTCATGATCTTCAATTTGATACTACTGCTAAACATGGAGAATATCCCTATCTTTATACATACGCATTCGCCAATTTTTGAGTGCTTTTGATTAGAGATCTCAAGTTCGAATCTTAGGGAATACATCAGTGCATGAATTTATCATAAAAATGAGTCAAATCGCCTCGAAAAAAGAGACACCTCAATCGATGATCACTTAAAGATTAAAATATTATTTAAATAATTATACCCATTAAGCTTATAAAGAAGAGACACCAACATATATATGATTAAGCCAAATCACCTCAATAGATGATCACATAAAGATTAAAATATTGCACTAATCTTAAAAAAGAGAGTATATAAAGATTTACACAGCCAAATTTATCTAAGCCGCAGTAGGACGACCTCACAAGCCTTCCAATTTCATATAATAATTAATAAACATACTTGTTTTTTATTATTTAAAAGATAATAATTTCATTTGTTTTTTAAAAACATCAATATCGCCGTCACAGTCACCGCCACCTTCTTCGTCGGTGCCGCCCCCCTCCGCTCCTTCCAAATCTATATTCCTGGTCTGATGGGAGCCGCTGATGGGAGCATCGCGCTATGTTTCTGTAAGCTTCTTCGGATTTTGGATGCTTCACCTCTCTGTATTTTCAATCCTTTTATTTAATTAATTATTTGTAAATATTTTGTTATTTCATATCATTAAAAATTAAATAAATAAATAAATAACCATAGAAACTATGGTATAATAAGCAAGCGAAGCCTCGGTGAGTTTCTAATTAAGCCATTATATCAGTTCACCAAATCACCAAGACCACTGATATTACATATAAAAAATATGTACTTAATATTTAAATTTAATATTTATATTTGTAATATTTTCTTATATATATATATATATATATATATATATATATATATATATATATGAAATCATATATTTATTTTTCAAAAGATAATAATAATGATATTTTGAATGTTATATTTAAGATTTGAATATTATGCATATAAATATTAAAATTTAGATTTTAAATATGTAAATATAAGAATTATGTGGTATCTAGGTAAATGCCTTTGTTGATGGTTTTATTTCAAACTCAAAATTTCATTGATAATACTTCAAATTTTAATCAATTTAAAATTAAAATTCAACTTTATATATATATTTATATATATATATAGATAATTTCTTAATCTATAATTGAGATATTATCGATTACTAGCTTCTTTATTACGCAAAACTATTCAGTTTTTAAGATTAACGTTTCACCGCTTAATTAAATTTATTTTTAAAATAAAAAGGGGCATTTACATACATAGCTCACAATTCTTATATATTTGTATATCTAACATCTAAACATAAATATTTATATATATAGCATCTAAATTTTTATTATAATAAATAATACTTTTCTTAATTTTTTTGAATTAAAATTCATCTTTTAAAGTATAAAAAAAATGTTATATTTATAAATATTAAATCATAGATATTAGATATGCAAATTCATAAAAACTTGTGTGCTATATATATAAATTTCCCAATAAAAAAAATTATAGTAAAGTGTCTACATTAGATCACATAAATAATGAATATAAGAGTAAAATAAAGTATTATGCGTAAAACCAGCAGAGTGAAAGTTAGCCTCATGAAATCCAAAGTAATACCGAATTAAAAGAAAAGCAGACACCGGAATTTTAACGAAAAAAATCAAAAGGGGAAAACCACCTACCCAAAAAAAAGCTTCCACTATGGTTTTGAGTACAAAGTCTTCCGATAACATTATAAATATGAGAGAGGAATAACAAAATAACGATGATAATTATTACCGATGGTGAGATCGAGAACTTTTGAACGTGAATTACAATTGACGATTTTGAAGATGACCAGAAGGATCTTGATCTTGGGTGATCTTGCTTGGAGGATCTTCAAGCTTGAGCTCTCTTCCTTCCTCCCTCATGCTTTTCCTCTTCCTTTGCTTTCTTCCTTTCTTGGGTTTCTCCTCTTCTTCCCTTTGACTCTTCCTCTTCTTCCTCCTGTTCTTCCTTGCTTGACTCTTCCTCTTCTTCCTTCTCTGCGAAGAAATGTGGTCAGTGGCGGTGGCCGGGGTGATGACTGTCGGCTTCCTCTTCTTCCTTTCTTTCTTCTCCCCTCACTTCACTGGCCTTTTCTTCATGTGAGGAATGAATGTATTTATAGATGGGAGGAGGCGTTCTAAATTCATGTAAAGCGACCACTCGATCAACGGCCGATGATTCCTTTCATCATTGATGTATTTTGAGCATTTGGATGCCCAAATGAAGTCGAATTATAAGATCTTAGGCTCGTTAGATCCGCCGAATGCTCGATTTGACTATAAACACTCATTTGAGCGTTTTGGGATTTAATTGATGATTCCAAATGATATTTTAACCGCCGATGGTGACTCAAAATCATATCGCTTTCGATATCAAGATTTGTGCTTTGACTATTATTATTTTGAGAGTCATATCAAGTATTATTCTAAACGTGAATATATGAACATAATATTTTTTAAAATAGTCGTGAAACGAATTATCTTTAGAATTAATTGCTTTAGGAATGGACGGATTATATACCCCTTTAAAGGTGAATCAATGCTTGTAGCCATTATTTGCTATATATTTTATAAGGACTGCGTTCCCATTAATATAATTTAGATAACGTGAATGAAATGCCTGACAGCGTTAGCCCAAGTGCCCTAAATTTTAAATATACGTTACAAGATTAAAGTTAATAGTTTTTTTTTTTCGAATTGATATCACTATTTGCATGGAATCATTTTAAAGAAAAAATTTCATTAAATATGAGATTATATTGTAATATTTAGCATTTAAGTTACATAAATTAAGAGTATTTGGGATAGATTTTTGATTGTTTTATGTTTTAGAAAGTAACCATAACTGCATTTGACTATCAGTTTCTTAATTATTTTTCAAAAAATTTTATAGTGAAAAATTAGTTTTGAGAACCGAAATTATTAAAATATGATAGCTATCAAAAAAACTGCTTTCTAATTTTTTAAAAGAAAATATTTATAACATCTTTTTTAAAATGTTATTTTCTCTATGGTAACTTTATAATCATTGTTACAAAAAGTTACACCTCCTCTAAAAGGTTGTTTGGTTGCCTGTATTTGGAATGCAGTGTAAAAGGAATTCAGTGTAAAAGGATTATTTTATAATTGTTTTGAGATGAATCACGACTTTCTTTTTTGTTTGGACAAAAAAAATGTAATGTAAAGAAATTTGACGACGGCTGTGAAGGCCGTCTAGGGACCGGTATTGCAAGGCATGCTGCGATGGCTGAGTACGCAGGGCTGATGGGGCGAGGGCGAGCATGGCGACGGGCGCATGAAGCGCCGGCGGCAATAAACGCGGCTGGCTACGCATGAATGGCCGGGCGACCATCTGCCCGCCACATCATTTGAATTCACCAAATGGACAACCCAATACAAAATTGGTCTATCTATTGATTACATTACATTAATGAAATTTTACTTTAATGACAAATACTGAATGAAAAGCGCGATTTGGAATGCACCAATGACGCTACCAAAGCTCTTATACACTTAAATGTTATAATAATTTATTAATGCTTTTCTAATAAAAAATGTATATAAGAAAGTTTAGATGTAAATTTGATTAGATCATAATAAATTTTATAATCACCATATGTATTTTAAGATATCTTAGTATAATGTTTGATTAAACAAATAAATTTATATCTTGCACACCTCAAAAAGGAAAAATTATAGTGGTTATAAACAGCATTTAACATTTATCATTTAATCTTTATTCATAACATGCAAATTCATCATTACATCAAGAAGGCAAGCAATAATAAAATCTATCAAAGTCAAGAGGCATCGACGCAAGCCAAATGACCTCCGTTAGTGTAATTGATTACGTCATTAGCTTCAAAATATTAAAATCTATCAAATAAGACTATTCTCACGTAATTCGAACATATCTGCAAGAAAATCGTGGCGACGACGCCATTTTGAGTGAAACAATTTTAAACGAACCAAACGGCTCGACGCAAAACCACGCACGTTGTGTTGGACATCGAATTATCTTAAATTGATATATAGGTATGTGAGTTCGATAAAATTCACATTAAAACCGCAAAAACCCCTCTTTCATGTGCAACCGCCTCAACTCTCTTCCATTAAGCAAAAGGAAATTTACACATACCACCTAATTCTGATTACATATTTCAATAATATTTATAAAACTAAGACTTTTATGCTCAAAAAAAGCATTTCACTAAAAAAAAGTAACATGGAGATTAATAATAAAGATTTAGGTGCTATTTAAGTAAAAATTAAACTTTGGATGTGAAATACATAAATTCATAAGAATTGAGTGGTATGTATGTAAATCCCCAAAAAAAAAACTGCCCACGGCTCTCCTTCAACTGCATAAAACAAAGAAAAAAAAAAGGGGTTTCCATTTTTCTCCTCCCCATTTCCACGCTCTGCATAGGTAAAATCACGTCCCTCTCCTCTCTCAATCTCCTCTGGCGCTCCGCTGTTCGCCTGTATCCCGTCGGAAACCCGCAGCCCGTGTCCCGTACGTCTCCACAAAGCATCCTGCAGACCCGCTTCCACAGCCCCCAAAGCCTTGCCTCCACGCATCCCGCAGCCGCACATCCCGCTGGCCCGCAAAGCCCCACCTCTGCACGTCCCACGTCGCCATTCTGCGCAAACCCGCACTCCTTCGGCCCGTTGCCCGCAGCATGCACAACTCACATCCCGCGTTTCGCACAACGAGCCCATCGTACCTCCGGCCCATCCCGCATCCGTCGCGCCTCCGGCCCATCCCACAACCCGCGTCCCGCGTTCCGCACAACGAGCCCGCCGCGCCTTCGGCCCGTTCCTCCTTCTCACCTCCGACCCGCATTCCGTCGCACTTGCTGTACCCGCAAACCCACTGCCTCTGGCCCGTCTCGTCCTTCCAATCCGCTCCGCAACTCGTGCAAGCCACCCACTCCATGATTCCTTCGCGCCGGCGCATAACCCTTCCAATTTTTGCTTTACTGCAAACTAGGGAAAAATATTATCATAGAATTCTTCTTCTTCTTGACATATCATACTCATCACTTTATCCTTCTATGGCCAGAAAAATATATCGTCGAGTTTTAGTTCTTTTCGATTTCATGTCGCACTCACTTTGTCCTTCTAATTTTCGCCACAAGAACTAAAAAAAAACTTCGAGGTGAATTCTTTGATTTTCAAGATACCCAACATTGTTTCTTACAAAGCAGTGCGTCAAAAATGAGTTAACATGTGATTTATGAATGTGGATATATATATCACGCTGTTTTCGAAGTTTGCTCCGTCTGCTCAAGAGGCGATGAGATAAAAAACCGTGTGATGTCAGAAGACCGCTCTACGCTCAGAGATACCGAGTAACATCTATTACCAACATCTATTGATGTCATTCCCAGAAAATGTTAATATTTGTCTAATTTTAGACTTAAAAAAGAGGACGGGGAATATTCTATATATTGCATTTGTCTTCTTCGTTAAGGCCTCTCATCGCATTTCGAGAGGCGATGAGATGAAAAATCGATCGCGGCACAGAAGACCTGCCGCCAAGAGGCGTGTCGAGTAAGCAAAACACCCCTCGACGCACCTAGGGATGACGCCAGGAGGCTGTCAAAATTATGTCTGATTTTGGATTAAATTTAAAACTTAAGCAAACTTAAGTGAAAAATCATTTAAGCTTAAATCAAATAAAAAATGCATAATAAACATGAAACTAGACATTGAAACAAAGAGGAATTGCAATACTAAAGTAAACTACTTACTTTAAATGTAAGCAAATTCCTTTCCCTTCTTCAAAATCTTTAAAGGCTATGGAGTGTTTTTCAAGCAAATGATATGAAAGGTAACTCCCCTTCTTAGCCTTATTTATAGGAAATGAAAGCTATCTTTGTGGGACCCACTTATAATTAAACTAACAACATATGTAAAATATATCATAACAATTCATGTTTATTATCAAAATGACTGCAAGTAAAACTTAAGGAAGTTAATATTAAACTCATAGCAAACTTATAGTTTGAAGTTAATTCTCAAATAAATAGAAATTTGACATGAGGTTAAAAATGAGTATAAAGTGGGTCTAACAACTTTGTTGTAGAAAATGTGAAAAGTTCTTAAATGAGTTCTTTTGGTGAACTGACATATAAACTTGTATGAATACAATTACATAAATTACCGACATATCTTATACTTAGCACTTTGGGTCAAATATTCCAAAATACATACAAATGCTTGAATAAAATAAATTTAAATATCTAAAATTAATATATTTTTATTCAAAGCTTCAGAAACCTTCAAATGCCTTCTTTATCACGATTAACTCTTGTAGACAAGACGATACTAAATTAAAATCTATAAAAATCATAAGCCTTCCTTCAATCAAAAATCAAGGAATTTCATTCTAATTATGATTTTTAAAATCAATAATTTCATTAATTAGATGAAATTAGTTTTATAAACACTGCATGCTCACATAAAGATTAAGTACAAATTTTAATGTCGAAAAGGCGTAATTTAAAGTTAGAATTAAAGAAAATATAAAATTAATCTTATAACTCAAAATAAAAAACTGCTAAATTTTCACAATAATGCTTAAATTCAACTGAGATGTACAGGTTGTTTCTGAAAACCTATAATAAGAGTTGCAATACTAAAGTAAACTACTTACTTTAAATGTAAGCAAATTCCTTTCCCTTCTTCAAAATCTTTAAAGGCTATGGAGTGTTTTTCAAGCAAATGATATGAAAGGTAACTCCCCTTCTTAGCTTTATTTATAGGAAATGAAAGCTATCTTTATGGGACCCACTTATAATTAAACTAACAACATATGTAAAATATATCATAACAATTCATGTTTATTATCAAAATGACGCAAAAACTTAAGGAAGTTAATATTAAACTCATAGCAAACTTATAGAATTTGAAGTTAATTCTCAAATAAATAGAAATTTGACATGAGGTTAAAATGAGTATAAAGTGGGTCAAACAACTTTTGTTGTAGAAAATGTGAAAAGTTCTTAAATGATAAAATTAGAGAGGCTTGAAGCTTTCTTTTGGGTGAACTTCGTACATATAAACTTGTATGAATACAATTACATAAATTACGTTCTCGCACATATCTTATAGCGGTTACTCCTTTGGGTCAAATATTCCAAAATACATACAAATGCTTGAATAAAAATAAATTTACACATATCTAAAATTAATATATTTTTATTCAAAGCTTGTGCAAACCTTCAAATGCCTTCTTTATCACCGGATCTGCAACTCTTTGTACAAGCAGATAGAAGACGATACTAAATTAAAATCTATAAAAATCATAAGCCTTCCTTCAATCAAAAATCAAGGAATTTCATTCTAATTATGATTTTAAAATCAATAATTTCATTAATTAGATTTTATAAACGCCTCAGACGGACATAAAGATTTCAAGTACAAATTTTAATGTCTGAAAAGGCTGCGTAATTTAAAGTTAGAATTAAAGAAAAATATAAAATTAATCTTATAACTCAAAAATAAAAACTGCCTAAATTCTTGACATTGCGCTTAATGCTTAAATTCAACTGTCTGAGGAGTTGTTTCTGCTTAGTCTGGGACTGTTAACAAAATCTAAAACCTATAATAAGAGTTTCAAATTAGTGAAATATCGAGAAACCGATTCTATCGTGATAGATCTAATCCTCTGTTAACAGCTAAATAAAATTGATAAGTCTAAAGCTCTTAAACATATTCAGATTAATCAAATTAACTAAAATTAAATATCAATCTGAAACTATTTAAATGAAAATCTATCATTAAAAGCTTAAATCAAAACTCAATATATCCACCTTCTGCAACTGTTTGTCGGGGGTGACAAATTAAAAAAACTTTAGCTCACAAAGGATCCAATGTCAAATCAAGTATTCCGCTATGTTCACTTTCAATCAATCTCACGCCAGTAAGGATGTGGCGTGTTTCAGTGTGTGTGGTTTGGTCAATGAACACGATGAGATGATCGAGTCCTCCGATCGAGGTTTGGCCAAGCTCCATTATATTACGATCACGATCGTAATCATGCTCCCCAATTTCGCCTTTGAGTGAATATACTTGATGGGATAAATTACCCTCACATTAACTAAGGAGACTTAAGCCCTGCCTCCTTAGGCAAACACACCAGTCTAAGGTCTACAAAGATTTTTTTGGATGCTTAACTCATGTGTTCGCGATGAGGATCTTTTGTCGGGTTAGACTACCTCCACTCACGACTAAATAGACTAAGGGCCAGCATTTTAGATGGCAATCCATGAGATCTAAATCGCACATCATTCTCCCAACCATCCAATTTAAGTTAAATAGTGAATTTCATAAATCTAAATTATGAAACTTCAAGCATCTTTCTTACTACATCGCATTAGCGATCCGACTATCGCATCAAAGTCCTCTCGACTTTGGGAAGTAATTAATTATAAGGAGCTTTGCTTTATAGGAAGCTTTGGAATAGATATTATAAATATTAAATTATAGATATTAGATATGCAAATTCATAAAAACTTGTGTGTTATATATATAAATTTCCCAATAAAAAAAATTATAGTAAAGTGTCTATATTAGATCACATAAATAATGAATATAAGAGTAAAATAAAGTATTATTCTATACGTGAATATATGAACATAATATTTTTTAAAATAGTGGTGAAACGAATTATCTTTAGAATTAATTGCTTTAGGAATGGACGGATCATATACCCCTTTAAAGGTGAATCAATGCTTGTAGCCATTATTTGCTATATATTTTATAAGGACTGCGTTCCCATTAATATAATTTAGATAACGTGAATGAAATGCCTGACAGCGTTAGCCCACAAGTGCCCTAAATTTTTAAATATACGTTACAAGATTAAAGTTAATAGTTTTTTTTTTTCGAATTGATACCACTATTTGCATGGAATCATTTTAAAGAAAAATTTTCATTAAATATGAGATTATATTGTAATATTTAGCATTTAAGTTACATAAATTAAGAGTATTTGGGATAGATTTTTCATTATTTTATGTTTTAGAAAGCATTGTATTTATTTATCAGCTTTAATTATTTTTCAAAAAATTTTATAGTGAAAAATTAGTTTTGAGAATCGAAATTATTAAATATGATGGCTATCAAAAAAACTGCTATCTAATTTTTTTAAAAAAAATATTTATAACATCTTTTTAAAAAATTATTTTCTTTATGATAATTTTATAATCATCGTTACAAAAAGTTTCACCTCCTCTAAATGTACCCTTAAATGTTCTAATAATTTATTAATGCTTTTCTAATAAATTCCAAGATGTTTATGGATCAATACAATGCACATCATAAAGAAAATATAATAAGCAATAAAGTTATGATAAAAAAATTACAAATTTTTTTAATATATATAATTTAACTTAATTTATTTAGTTTGAACCAAAATCAAAGTGCTTTGGTCAGCCGCCTAGAGTAGATCAAAAGAGTGTACGAAAATTGAATTCCTAATTTTTCTTATTTATTGGTATTCTTTTCTAATTTTCATGTGAGAATTACATACATATCACACATCTTCTATATATTTACAAATCTAATATCTTCTTCATATTTTTAAATTATAGAATTCATGTATTTATGCATGCTACTATCAAATCTTTTAAAATTTTATTAAAAAAAAGGAAAATATGAGTTGAGTTTTTGCTATGATTTTTAATATTTTGAAAATAATTTGAAAATTCAAGGTAGAAGGATGGTTGTTTTGTAAATATATAAGAATTAGGTGATATCTATGTAATTGCCCTTGGGACATATTTGTGATTTGGAGAAAATAAGGCAATATTAGAATGTATTTGGTTTCACTATATGAAACTCAATTTAATATTAGGTTTATAAAAAGGAGTTATTTATGATTAATTGATGCTGGAGGTTGCATATTATTTCACATATTTTCTTATTATTCAAATATTTCCAAACTTTATTTGATGGAGTCAAGAGCTCCATATTATAAAACCAAACTAACACATACTATTTATTAAGGAAAAATTCATTAAGAAGCTTTATTATGGAAAAGACTTGACCCTCATTCCTCTTTAACCTCTTTTTCATCTAGGTGAAATAATTAATTTAGGATATATATCAGATCAATTTTATTTTATGTTTATTACTTTTATAAACATATTTATTTAACATATTTTTAAAAGTTTTTTATTTTTATTTTTAGAAATAAATCACATTATTTTAAAAAACATAAAAATTTTCAACCTTTTATTTTTTATGATGCTATTCAATTTGACTTCTAAGCTATTCAAAAATATTGAGCAAAATTCATAATTATGCATCTAAATAATTTAAATAAATTAACTTCACTATACAATGACTCATACAAGTAATGATAAATAACTAATGATATTTTATTATCACATTTACTTTTTGCTATATGGATAGAAATTATGATAAAAGTATTATTATTATTATTATTATTATTATTATTATTATTATTATTATTATTATTATTATTATTATTATAAGTTATTACAGGTAGTGTACACATTGTCATTTTTCATAAGCATTTATAAATCAATGAAAATTGTAACATTCCTTTAGTTGTTATGTTGTACTTATTAATTTAGCCCTGAGATCATATTATCAAATATTATTTCATGATTGTTAATATGCTAACTCATTAATCCCCAATTAGTCAAATAAAAGATATTCATTCCCATTACCTTAGACCTTTTAATTTGCCTTATGACTACCTTTCACTTCAAAACATTCTTTGATATTTTAAATAGTTTATCATGGAAACATTCAATAAGAGCATAACCATAAAGTAACTAAAGATAATCTTGCAATTTAGGAATAGATGGTCACCACAAGACATAAAGATTAGAGACATAGATCTCTCTCATTCTATTTCTTCTCACTCTCTTTCTAATGTAATTCTCTCCTTTAATATCCTACACTCATTTTAAGATGGTTGTCTTATAAATATATTTTCATCATATTTTTTGTACTTCATTTTGTTTGAATTGTAAATCTCTCTCTCTCTCTCTCTCTCTCTCTCTCTCTCTCTCTCTCTCTCTCTCTCTCTCTCTCTCGTAAATCTCTCTCTCTCCCTCTCCTCCCTCTCTCTCCCTTTCTCTCTCTTGCCCTCAAAGTGGAAGTAGGTTGCTTGATTATTCCACAATAAATCTATTATTATAACATAGTGCTTTTCTATTCATATTTCCTCGAGCTCTTTGCATTTAGTTGATCTCTTAATCTCCCATAACAATGATTTTTCGCCACTCACACTCCTTCTATAGTTGAATAATTAAGTTGACCACTTCATAATGTCCTCTCTTACAATTTGTTGTACTATATGTTCACTATAAATGATTAGTATTTATTGATGAGTATCTGTCTAGGTCTATTAATGTCTAATCTTCAAGTCTGAAATGTCTAACTCTTAACACAGGTCATATATAACTTTTCATTCCTAGAATTCTCCAAAATTTAACTTCACCTAAAAACATGCTTTAGATGATCAAGATGTATGTCAGTGTCTAATTCTCAAAGCCCATTATTGTCTTTCATTAATGTCAACAAATATCTATTGATTAAAATCGACCAATATTTGTAGTCAATGAGATCCATTGACATATAACTCGAGAAGTTCAATAGCACCAAATTCTTGATGCTCATTGATATCCAACTCTATTATTGTTCATTGTCCACTAACAATGGACTATATCCACCTTAAGATGTGTGCTAATGTATATCTCCCAATACACATCTTTGTCCTTCATTGATGTATATTAACCCATAACACTAATCATTTATTCTCTAATATTACTTAACATCTATTGTTGATCGAAGCATGTTGGCATTCGCATCGATGCATACAAATATCTAAACATCAATGCATCTTATTACCTTTCATCGCTACTCATCAGCCTAAAATATCATATTTTTGCTGTCCAACATCTTCTAACTCTCAATGATCATTATTGCCCTTCATTAATATCATCGACTTATCTTTGTCATCCCATCTATCAATATCATTGACACACATATATTTCCCTTAGAAGATAAATTATTATAGATTAAATTCTTATTATTAATTATTTATTCAATTATCAGTTATAGGAAATGATAATTTATGTATCATAAATTCTAATTAATGAAAATTTATTTAAATTATTCAGTTCTTATGTTCTTTTAATTTTTCACATAAAATTATTTTTATGTTATATAGTTATATATTATGTTTCTCTTTTATTTATATTCTTGAGCTCTTCATTCAAATTAAGATTTAGATTTTAATTATTTATCTCATTAAATTTGTAATATTTAATAATAATTCATAAAAATATACCAAAGCTTAAAATAAATTATCAAATACTAATAAAAAATAACATTATGATTATTTAAATATATCTCTAATGAGTTACTCCTAAAAATAATTAATTAATTGATAAGAATTTTAAAAAATATTATCAATGACCAATATAATTTTTCTACATTAATTTTACGATTCAGCTTAAATTTTTTGCTAAATAAGAAAAAAACAAAACCACTCATCGAGTCATGAATATCGACCCACTAACTCACTTACACGTCAATCCTATCCATCCGATCTCATATCCGCACCCATCAAAATCACCTACGTGGCGTTTCCACTATCCTATAGCCCTTCCTCTATCTTTCCCAGAGTACGGCGCGCTCTAGCGGGCCCCATGAAAAAACCACGGACAGCCACGTGCCTCTCATCTGGCGCAAAAGAAATCCGAGATTCGACCTATACGTGCCACGTAGTGAGGAGCAACTGAAACCTCGAACGTACCGTCGCCACTTGGCACGATGCGTTGAAAAGAAATGTGGATCAAAGAAGGAAAAAAAAAGTTTGTGGGGCCCGCCATGGGTGTCGCTGTGGGGTAGGTACTTCTTGCTGGAAGGAGGTACGCGGGATTCGGGGTGAGCCAGGCGGGAAGATGAACACGTGTCAGTATTTCAGACAGGTGGGCCTGACGTGGTATCGCGGAACAGTCATCGAGCCTTACCCTGCGTTTTTTCGCGCGAGATTTTGGAGTTTGGACCGCTCGCTTCGAGAAGGTTTCAAGTTTAAAATTCTCGTCATATTAAGTTTGTGTTCCCTTTTTTTTTTAAGGGGCATTTATAATATATAATATTTGTATATTCAATATTTAACTATTTAAAATTCCTTTTCTTTTAATTTAAAAAAATTTACGTGCATATCACACAATTCTTATATATATAATATATAAAAAAATATTAAATAAATAAATATATAATTTTAAATATTAGATATATAAACATATAAAAATTATACGATGTGAATATAATTTTTTTTTATATTATATATAATATTTTTATTTTAATTTTAAAAATTAGACTAATCGTTAAATTTAAGAAAAAGTCATAATTTATCATACAACTTAAATGGAATCAAATGACATAATAATTATTAAAAAAATTATAATATAATTAGAAAATATAATTGTTAGTCAAATCGGTGATAGAGTGAAAGTTTTAGCGCTGTTGTGAAAGACACAGTAATTAAAGAAGGAAACAAAGACATCAATTTTAACGTGAAAAATCTCGAAAAAAGGGGAAAAACCACACTAGCGTAAAAGCTTCCACTATGTGTGTTTTGAGTACAAAGTCTTCCCGATAACGGATTAATTGCATGTGAGAGAGGAATAATAAGCGTGTAACAATGATCAGAATTATTGCGATGGTGGAGATCAGTAACTAGGTTAATATAATGATTAGTGGCGCGGTGGATGGCGGTGGTTGATGGCCGCGGCGGAATGCGATCTTGCTTGGAGGATCTTCAAACGAGCTCTCTCTTCCTCCTCACTGCTTTTCCTCTTCTACTTTCTTCCTTCTTCCTTTCTTCTCTTCCTCTTCCTTTCTTTCGACTCTTTCTTCTCCCTTGGACTCTTCCTTCTTCCTTTCTTTCGGACTCTTCCTCTTTCTTCTTCCTTGCTTGACTCTTCCTCTTCTTCCTTGCTTGACTCTTGGACTCTTTCTCTTCTTCTTGCTTGGACTCTTCCTTTTCTTGCTTGGCAGATTGATGGCATGAGGATCGGTGCGTGGCCGGCGGTGGTGGATGGCACCGTCGGCGGTGGCTCCCTCCTCTTCTTCCTTGCTTGACTCCTCTTCTTCACTTGGCCCTTTCTTTTCTTCCTTGCTTGAGGCGGGCGAGGATCACAGCTGGTGGTGGTGGTTGACGACGTCGGCGGTGGCTCCTCCTCTTCTTCTTGCCTTTCCTCTTCTTCTTCACTTGGCCTCTCTTTTCTTCCCAGGCGGAATGGTAGGATGTGGCGGTGGCCGTGACGACCACGGCCGTCGGCGGTGCTCCTCCTCTTCTTCCTCCTCTTCCTCTTCCCCGGCCCTCCTCCGTGAGGAATGAAGATCTATTTATAGATGGGAGGAGGCGTCTTTAAATTCATGTAAAGCGTTACTCCCCGATCGGACGGCAGATGATTCCTTCGATCATTTGATGTATTTTGAGCATTTGTATGCCCAAATGAAGTCGATTATGAGATCTTAGGCTCGTTAGATCCCCGTCGAGCCTTCGATTTGACTATAAACACTCCATATTTGAGAGTCGTTTTGGGATTTAATTGGTGTCTTAAAGATTCCAATGATATTTTAAGTCTTGATCTGATCGGTTTGATTCAAAATCATATCGCCTTCGACATCAAGATTTGTGCTTTGACTAGTGGCATTTTGAGAGTCATATCAATAATAATGATATTTTCATCAATTAAATATAAAATATTTTAAATAAAGATATTTTATAGTTAGCTATTAGATTAAAATTATAAAGAAAAAGATAATATTAAAATCAATTAGTTCTTTAAAAGTAGAATTAATTCAACCAACAGTTCTAAGTAATCCCATACAAAAGTTGTTTTGTACGTATATTAAGAGTGTATTTGTAGCTGCCTAAATATCATAACTTATAATATAAATATATGCATTATAATTTTATCTTATTTTTAATATAAACTTCAAATAAATTTAAAAATAAAAATAAATTTATAATTGATATGACACTTAAAAATACTATTAGTCAAAGCACGAATCTTGATGTTAAAAAGCGATCCAAGTTGAAGCTGGTCGAGATCGAGCTCTTAAATTATCCTTGTAAACTTTGGGATATCGTTAAATCCTTAAATAGCTCTCAAATATAAAGTGTTTATAGTCTCGAAGCGTCTCGACGCGGTTCCAACAAGTTAAAGATCTTACAATTCGACTTCATTTGAGCATTCAAATGCACGAAATATATCATATGATCAAGGGGATCATTTTGAGCCGTCGATGAAGTGGAGTGGTGGGTTTTGCGTGTATTCTGACGCCACTCCTCCACCTATAAATAGCGCCATTCCTCGCCGTATGAGGGGAGGCCAACGAGAGAGAGAGCTCTAAAGATCCTCCAAGCACAATCGCCACTCGGCGATCGTCAACCGCCACGGGCCATCGGCCCACCGTGATCGCCGTCGTCAATCTCTGTCGGTCTCCATCATGATGACTCCTACCAGGGATTGTTCCCTGCGTTTCTGCCAGTGATTGTTCCCTGCATTTCTGCCAGTAATTATTCCCCGCATTTTCACCGGTGATTGCTCCGCATAGTTCACCATCATCTGCTACTACTAGCTACGATTTGATCGTTGTCACATAACATTTGTCCATTTCTCATATACAATTCGTAACCCGATGGAAGATCTTGTACTCAAATGACACATAGTGTAAGCTTTTCTTGGGCGTGGTTTCCTCTTTTGAGGTTTTCCATAAAGTGAGTTTTATTGTTCACTCTTTAAATACACAGTGTGTCTTTGGACTCCCCAAAGCTAAAGGCGAATACTTTTACTCTATCGCAACTGATTTTCTAGCACGCAACAATAATAATCTCTTTAAATTCTAATAGCATTTGTTTAAAAATAATTCTCAAATTTCTATGAGTTACTCGATAGAATCTTTATTAGTTACACTACATCTTTAATTATCAAAAACTAATAGGGCTCTTTATAAAAATAACTTAGGTGATTTGTTCCTCCTTATGAGATAATTAAAATAAGGGGACACTATGATACATAAACATAAACACGGAACATAAATAGGACACATGTTATGGATATAAGACACTTTAATTATAATGATAATTAAAAATAATATATATAAATTAAATAAGTCAAATATTAAAAAAAAAAAAAAAAAGAAGATAAATCATGTAATCATAAAAATCAAATTAACTACTTAAAGTAATATATATATATATATATATATATATATATATATATATATATATATATATGGCTAATTTATTTTATTATACTTTAATAATTTTAATAAATAGAATTTATTATCAATCTTACATTCATAAGATTTAATTATATTTTATTATAATTTAAATTATTTATAATATTATATATCTTATTTCCTCCTCTTTCTCATCAAAATCTCAAATTTTAAATTCTCAAAATCCTCATCGTTAACTTAAAATATAACAATTTATATTTAAAAATATTTTTATATAATATTAATTTAATTATTTAAGATACAAGTATTGATATGGACCTAGACAGAGCTGCACACATCAACAGCACAAGAGAAAGAAAAACTCCATTTTGGCTAAAAGACTTTGTCCAATAAAACAAATAAAATAAATACAAGTCATTGCTTAGCAAAAGAAAGCTCAGAGAGCCACACCATAACAGATCAGACAACTACATCAACAAGCTAACAGAAAATAGAAAGAGAAATCAAAATCTTGCCATATCAGATAATTACACCAACAAGATAATAGAATAGCAGAAAATATGCAAGAAAATCAAGATCCAGAGACTAGAAACATGTAAAGCAAGAAAATAACAAAGAGATCTAACAGAAAGTAATTAGATCTACTGGAATGTAAATAAACTATGGCTATAAATAAGCCTTGTAAAAAAGACAGCAAAACCAAGCAATAATATTGATCCGTCTGCATCTTCTTATTCTTCCTCGTCTTCTTCTTCTTCCCTCTGGATAGCTTCTCTTTCCCTCGGCAGAAACCCTAAAACCTTCTCCCGAGCTCCTCTTCCCTCTCTGCTCTCTCTGGAGTATTCGGCCGCTCGAAGAGTCGAATTATGCTTTTGATTCCTTCCTCGACAAGCTACGTTTCTTCCCCGGGAAGCTTCATCCAACGGGTGATAGAACGACACGAAGAAATCCGCGGCAGCATCCCTGAGTGAATCCAATGGCTGATAGACAATCGGGAAGTATCATTGAATCAGACGGCTGAGATACAATAGGGACGTATCAGGTATATTTTTTATTTTTAATATTTTTAAAATCAGACATACCTTTGCTGTGTTCGATAAATCATAGCCGTATCGAACACATATCATGTATAACATATATTGGACATTGCATGCTTCCTTTCTTAGAAATATTCATGCATCATAATTAATGTCAATAATAATATAATTGAGATTGTCAACCTTGCCAAGTAAGCTAGTCCTATTGTACCTTATAATGAAATTTTGAATTTATTTTGATTCTCGCCAAACACGCACACACAAAATAAAAAAATAAATCTTAATTTATTTTGCAATCAGTCTAATAATCTTAAATCTTTTAAATATATTGAGTTTATTTTATATTGTATGTAAAATTATATATTATAAGAAGTTATATATAAGGCATCTTAATTAATGATTGAAAATTTTGATTTTTAATTAAGAGATCTTGAATTTAAATATTTATTATAGGTATGAATTTGCGTTAAATTCGCCCAAATATCTCTTAAAAAAAAGTCTGCTATGTTATGAACGACTAATGATTTCAAAATAATGCTTCCCTCCTCTCAATTAGAATTAAGCGATCAAACGATCCATCAATATATTGATCATTATATGTAACATCACAAATGATTTTTGCAATAGAAAATGATCGGTGCACAATTATAATAATTACAGAATAATAGTCAACAATTATAATTATTATAATTTATAATCACCATGAAATTAAAAGTTTATCATATCAGCTTAAAGCTTCCCACGTTTCTTTAACCGATCTGCACGACGTGATATCTTAATAATATTAGAAATTATAAAAATTCAATAATTTTGATATGACCCTGAAAATTCTTCTAGTAGAAGCACGAATCTTGATGTTAAAAGTAAACTGACCCGAAGTTAAAACTGACCGAGATCAAACACTTAAAATATTATTGGAATCCTTGGGATATCAGTTAAATCCCTAAATAGCTCTCAAACGTGGAGTGTTTATAGTTAAATTGAGCGTCTTGACGAGCCAGATCTAACAAGTCCAAGATCTCATAATTTCGACATCATTTGAGCATTCAAATACACAAAATACATCATATGATCAAGGGAATCATCATGAGTTGTCTGATGGAGAGAGTAGTTGGATTTTGCATGTATTTACTGAGACGCCACTCCAATCTATAAATAACCTCTCATTCTAATATGGGGAGGCTAGAGAGAGGAGAGCTCTAAAGATCCTCCAATCGTCTTTGCCACTCGGCGATCGTCAACCATCGTCGTGCCGCCGTCGCCGCGATCTTGTGTCAATCTCGGCTCATCATGATGACTTCTGGTGATTGTTCTCGGCGTTTACGCATGATTGTTCCCATTTTGCCGATTATTCCCGCATTTCACGTGATTGCTCCATAGTTCATCATCATCGCTACTTCTAGCAATTATTACAACGATCGTTGTCACATCGCGTTGTTCCTTTCTCATATACAATTTTGTAATCTGATTGTCGGGAAGATCTTGTACTCTAAAAGCAGATACATAGTGGAAGCTTTTGGTAGGCGTATTTTCCCTCTTTTGAGGTTTTCACGTAAATTGCAGAGTTTTCTTGTTCACTCTTTAAATACCATGTGTGTCTTTGGATTTCCACAAAAGCTAAAAGGAAAACTTTTACTCTATGGTGGTTTTCTAGCATGCAACAGTTTGGCGCCGTCTGTGAGAACTGATTTCCATTATATCATCTTGTATGGTGACCAAGTTTCCCAACAAGATCAAAACCACCATCGAGATGTAGCATTTCAAGCTTTTAAGAAGCATGGCGAAGAATGAAGATTCATCAAATTTTGTTCATTCAGATTTTGTCGAAGCGGGGCAAATCTTAATCTCAAAGATTATCCAAATCGATATTCTCTATATCTAATAATTATCAATTAGAAGTCGGTATCTTAATGAAAAGGCCAAGGTTAAGGAGCAACTTTGCTACTTGATGGATGTTTTAATGTTCTTCCATCCAGTTAAACGTCCGAGCAAAGATTGACAAACAACTAGAATAGGTCAAAGGTCGGTGGACTTCCGACCTCTTTCCATGAGGTTAGCGTCATCGCAAAGACTCTAACAAACGCAGGATGGGTCAAAGGTCTTTGGTGGACTTCTTCCCATCAGTTAGCGTCATTGAACGTATGACAAACAACCTGGATAGGTCAAAAGGTCCTTGGTGGACTTCTACGACCCCTTCCATACGTTAACGTCATGGGTAACACTCGACAAACAACCTCGGATGGTTAAAGATCCTCGGGATTCAATTCAACCTCTTCCACATAGGTTAGCGTCATCGGTAAACATGATGAACAACCGGATAGGTCAAACTTTGTACTACTCCAGGTTAGCGTCGCCGAGCAAACACTCGACAAACAACCCGGATGGGTCAAAATCTCCGGATTCAATTCAACCTCTTCCACACAAGTTGCGTCATAAAGACGACAACACCGGATAGGTCAAAATCCTCGGATTCAATTCAACCTCTTCCATATAGGTTAACGTCATCGAGCAAAGACTCTGACAAACAACCTCGGATAGGTCAAAAATCCTCAGCGGATTCAATTCAACCTCTTCCATACAGGTTAACGTCATCGGGTAACACTCTGACAAACAACCTCGGATAGGTCAAAATCCTCGGCGGATTCAATTCAACCTTTTTCCGTTAACGCGTCGTAACTAACAAACATCCTGGATAGTCACCACCATCATCACCGGTCATCCCCGCTAAAGCCGAGTCGCCACGTCGGCCGCATCGTCGGTTCTTCACCACCCTGCGTCGGCCGTCGCCGCCTTAGCCGGTCACCTTACTATTCGGATCGGTGGCATTCGCATCTTTGCGGTCCGCCGCTTATCGTCGGTCATCTGATTACCAGGCGTCGGTCATGCAGTCGATACATGCCGATTCTTGCATTGTCGACCAACCGTCGGTGCCGCCCGATCATCGGTCACCCGACAAACCATTCAGGTCGGCCGTCGCTGCTTAACCTTCGCTAGTCACCACCATCGTCACGGTCATCCCGCACTACCAAGCTCGATTAATGCTGCAGATCGTCGATTATTGCTGCGACCACCGTCGGTCATTGCGGTTGTAGGTCCGCCGTACTAGCGTCGTCGGTCGCTGCCGCCATCGACAATCTTCATTATCCCCGCCATTCGTAGGTCGCCGCTGGTCATCGCTATTGCCGCCGACCACCCGTCGGCCGCCAACCTTGCCGATCACCACCATGCGTCGTAGGTCATTCCGTTCTGACTCGGTCGCGGTTATTTCACACTTCGACTCGGTTGCCGCCGTCATTCGTCGTCGATTCTTCTTGCCGACCACCCCATCGGCCTAACCACCGTCGCGGTCCCTGCCGCCGAATGTGGCGGTCACACCGCGACCATCGCCGATCCCGCAATCACCATCATCGGATTCTCCTACAACCGTCGCGGTCGCCACCAAACATGTAGGCCACGATCGTTGAGCATCGCCGTCACCCGTTCCAATTATCGTCGCGGTGATCAAACCCGGACGGTCCAAGCGAGGCGGTTGACATCTCTTTCGAGGGAAAAGCTGAACAACGGCGTAAGTCTGCGGGCGCCTTGATCGCCTCACAGCAGACGGTTCGGCGAGGCGGGTTGGCGCCTCTTTGAGGGAAAATCAGAACAACGACATAAAGTATCCGCGGGCCTTGATCACCTCAAACCGGGGCGATCCGATAAGGGCGGTTGGCGCCTCTTTCGAGGAAAATGAATAAGCGTAAAGTACCGCACGCTTGATCACCTCGAGCGGACGGATCCGGCGGTTGGCCTCTTTAGAGCGGAACAATAGCGTAAATCGCGGGCCTTGATCACCTCAAACTTCGGATGGTCGCAGGCGGTTGGCGCCTCTTCGAGGAAAAAAGCTGGAACAACGATGTATGTCTGGCGCGCGAAGAACGGTGATCGGCGAGTAATTGGCCTCTTCGAGGGAAAAGCGTAGACCGACTTATGTACGCGGGCATTGATCACCTCAGAACTTCAGGCGGTCACGAGTGCAGTTAGCGCCTCTTTTGAGGAAAACTATGAACCACGTATGTCTGCGGGCGCTTGGCCGCCTCAACGACCTCTCAAGAAGAGAAGGTGCCTTTTCTCTTGGTCTAGGGGTTTTATAGAGCTAGGGACAAAAGATAAAATCAAGAAACCGTCAAAAGCGTCAAAATCGTAAAACCAGCTCAAAATTGTCAAAAGCGGTAGCGGGTTAAAATGGACAAAAAATCCTCTTGGGCTGCTTTCGACCCACCAGCGTTACTGGTAGCAGCGTGTATTGTATTACTCGCCCCTTCTTTCGCCTTCGGCCACTCATATTCACCGGTCGCGGTCAGCCCCCACCCGTCGTGAGACAGCTCCTCCGCCCGCATCGGCCCGTCAGCGTCGCCCCTTCGTGCGCCCAGGCCAGCTCATCGCTGACGCGCGTGGTTTCGCGTAGGCCGCCCTGACCGTAGACGGGGCCCGTTACCACCAGGCGAGCCCGTGGGTATGACTCCGCTGACGCTCGTGGGCGCCGCAGTCTGGCCTCGCAGGGGAATCCGAGGGCAGTAGACCAGAGATGGGTCAGTAACCTCAAAATTTTAGCTTGCACATACACACATTTTGTGTGCGTTAGTAGTCATAATCTTGTACTTACATGAATATCTGTTTCTCTCAAAATATGTGGTTAATGGACTTGATTTCGTTGAAGAATTTACTATTTTGAAGTACTTGGCACATATATTTTTTGATGATTGAGATAATATCATCCAAAAATAGGGGCAATTGATATGACTTTGAAAATTCCTCTAGTAGAAGCACGAATCTTGATGTTAAAAGCAAGTCGACGAAGTTGGCCGGCAGAGATCAAGCCTTAAAATATTATTAGAAACCTTGGGATATCAGTTAAATCTCTAAATAACTCTCAAATATAGAGTGTTTATAGTCAAATCGAGCGTCTTGACGAGCCGGATCTAACAAGCCCAAGATCTCATAATTCTAACATCATTTGAGCTTCAAATACAAAATACATCATATGATCGGGAATCATCATGAGCGTCAGATGGAGAGAAGTGGTTGGATTTTGCATGTATTTTAGATGCCACTCCTCCCGTCATAAATAGCCCCTCATTCTCATATGAGGGGAGGCACGAGAGGAGAGCTCTAAGATCCTCCAAAATGTGTCACTCGGCCGGTCGTCAACCGTGTCGGCCGCGTTGATCCTGCCGTCGTCAATCGCGGTCTTCATCATGATGAATTCTACCGGTGATTGTTTGCGTTCTGGCAGTGATTGTTCTGCATTTACGCGGTAATTATTCATTGCATTTACGTCGGTGATTGCTCGCCGATTCACATGCAACTACTTACTGACGATCGTTGTCACATAGGCATTGTTCCTTTCTCTATACAATTCTAATCCGTGTCGGAAGATCTTGTACTCACAGATACATAGTGGAAGCTTTTTAGCGCATGGTTTCCCTCTTTTTGAGATTTTCCTAAAATTAAGTTTTCTTGTTTACTCTTTAAATACATTATTATGTTTGATTTCACTAACTTTCTTCTGTGCTAGTTTTCAGCATAACAAATCTATATCGGATATGAAGAGCGACAATCATCCAACATCATAGTTTAATTTAAACTAAGATGTGTAAAAATAAAATAAAATAAAATAAAAATATTAATAACAAATTAATTAGAACTTAAAACTCACTAAGCATTGTACTTAACATCAATTATTTAAGATTAAAAAATTTTAATTACAGAAAAAAAAAATGCCAATAGCATTATTTTCCTCCTCATTGTCTCCCTCTTCTTCCTTTACATCTTTTGACTTTCTTATAATCAATTTAATTCTAAGTTTATGTTGACCTCTATATGTGTGTTATAAGTCAAAGTCAAGCATACAAATCAAATTCGAAGGACTTTGAAAGTGACAGTGCTCAAATTGAGGCTCAAAATGCACGTCAAAATAGTCGAAACTCGTCGACAAAAGGACTTTGTCAGCGTTGAAACGTCAATTGATGAATATAAATATTGTAAAATCTAATGAACAATCGATTAAGCACTCGAGCTATTAATGTGTCGACGCATATATCGAAGTCATGAGGCATCGGCGCAAGCCAAATGACCTCCATTCATAAAATTGATCACGTCGTTAGATTTAAAACATCGAAAACTATCAATTGAGACTGTCTGCGCTCAATTTGGATAAGTCTGTGCAAATGTTGAATAATCAAAAGTGGGAGCGCGCAAATCAATGCACAGCGTCGCAAAATCAACACAAATGACCTCGATCACGACGGACTTCACCATCGTGTTGAATATCGGCGGTATATAAATATTGCATGACTTGATGATCAGCAAGCTCGTCATTGATATGTCGCACGTATATCAAGTCGGCGTCGGCCAAGTCAAATGGCCTCCGTTAGTGAAATTGATTATACCATTAAATCAAATATTAAAATCTATCAAATACTATTCAATTGAACATTAATCGCGAAAATCGGTGATTCAAGATAATTATTTTACGATTGATCTGACGCAGCAAAGGTCCGATCAGCGATGATTGTGTTCGGGACATCAGAATTATCTTAAATTGATATATATTGGCTATGTGAGTTTACCGGTATAAAATTCACATTAAAACTGTTTAATAAATTTAAACTTTATTTAAAATCCTTAAATTACCCTTGTCTATGTACAACCGTTCCTCCACTCTCTTCCATTAACCGCGCAAAACTGCCCACGGCTCTCCTTCAACTGCATAAAACAAAGAAAAAAAAAGGGGTTTCCATTTTTCTCCTCCCCATTTCCACGCTCTGCATAGGTAAAATCACGTCCCTCTCTCTCTCAATCTCCTCCGGCGCTCCGCTGTTCGCCTGTATCCGTCGGCCTGCCCGTGTCCGTACATCTCCACAAAGCATCCTGCGGACCTGCTTCCACAGCCCCAAAGCCTTGCCTCCACGCGTCCGCAGCCGCGTCCCGCTGGCTGCAAAGCCCCACCTCTGCGTCCGTCATCGTTCTGCAAACCGCACTCCTTCGGCCCGTTGCCCGCAGCATGCACAACTTACATCCCGCGTTTCGCACAACGAGCCCATCGTAACTCCGGCCCATCCCGCATCGTCGCGCCTCCGGCCCATCCCACAACCCGCGTCCCGCGTTCCGCACAACCGCCGCTCCTCCGGCCTGTTCCTCCTTCTCACCTCCGACCCGCATTCCGTCGCGCGCGCTGTGCCACCCACTGCCTCTGGCATCTCATCTCAATCTCCACAGCTCGCAAACCAGCCCACTGCATGATTACTTCCCGCCGGCCCGTAACCCGTCCAATTTTTACTTTGTCGCAAATTAGGGAAGAACATTGTCAAGATCTTCTTTCGGTTCTTTCATCTACTCATCACTTTATCCTTAATTTGGTTTAGAAATCGGAGAAGAATATCGTCAGAATTCTTTCTTTCGATTTAAGCGTCATCGCTTTGTCCTTCTAATTTTAAAAGGAAAAAACTTCAAGGTGAATTCTTCTTTTGATTTTCAACATACCCAACATTGTTCCCTTACAGAGCATTGCAGCGCGCCGAAAAATGAGTTAGAACATGTGGGATTTATGAATGTGGATATATATATACATGCTTGTGTCTCTTTACAAGTTTGAAGGTATTTCAAGAGAGGATGAGATAAAATCTCATGTATTGCCTCTCATTCAAGAGGCGTCAGGAGTAGCCAACATCTATTTAACATCTATTAGATGTCAATGATGAAATCTTTGCCAAATATTTGTCTAATTTTTAGACTTAAAAAAAAAAGGGAGGGAATGAATATATATTGCATTTGTCTTCTTTCGGGTTTGAAGGTCTCATGTGCTCAGAGAAGCGGCATGAAAAACCGGCGTATTACAAGATCTTGCATTTCGCTCAAGAGCGTGTCGAGTAAGCAAAACACCTCGATGCCTACAGATGGCCAGAGGCTGCCAAAATTATGTCCGGTTTTGGATTAAATTTAAAACTTAAGCAAACTTAAGTGAAAAATCATTTAAGCTTAAATCAAATAAAAAATGCATAATAAACATGAAACTAGACATTGAAATAAAGAGGAATTGCAATACTAAAGTAAACTACTTACTTTAAACGTAAGCAAATTCCTTTCCCTTCTTCAAAATCTTTAAAAGGCTATGGAGTGTTTTTCAAGCAAATGATATGAAAAGTAACTCCCCCTCTTAGCCTTATTTATAAAAAAGAAAAGCTATCTTTGTGGGACCCACTTATAATTAAACTAACAACATATGTAAAATATATCATAACAATTCATATTTATTATCAAAATGAATGCAAGTAAAACTTAAGGAAGTTAATATTAAACTCATAGCAAACTTATAGTAAATTTGAAGTTAATTCTCAAATAAATAGGAAATTTGACATGAGGTTAAAAATGAGTATAAAGTGGGTCTAACAACTCTTGTTGTAGAAAATGTGAAAAGTTCTTAAATGATAAAATTAGAGAGGCTTGAAGCTTTCTTTTGGGTGAACTTCGTATATAAACTTGTATGAATACTGCGTAGTATGTTCGCACATATCTTATAGCGGTTACTCCTTTGGGTCAAATATTCTAAAATACATACAAATGCTTGAATAAAAATAAATTTACACATATCTAAAATTAATATATTTTTATTCAAAGCTTGTGCAAACTTTCAATTGCCTTCTTTGTCACCGGATCTGCAACTCTTTGTACAAGCAGACAGAAGACGATACTAAATTAAAATCTATAAAAATCATAAGCCTTCCTTCAATCAAAAATCAAGAAATTTAAAAATCAAGAAATTTCATTCTAATTATGATTTTTAAATCAATAATTTCATTAATTAGATGAAATTAGGTAAGCTATAAACGCCTGCATGTGCTCGGACATAGAGATTTCAAGTGCAAATTTTAATGTCTGAAAAGGCTGCGCAAGTTAAAGTTGGAATTAAATAAAAATATGAAATTAATCTTATAACTCAAAAATAAAAACTGCCTAAATTCTTAAATACACCTGCATGGTCCCCGACATTGCGCTGAATGCTTAAATTCAACTGTCTGAGGATGCTGCGCAGGTTGTTTCTCGGTTTAGTCTTAGGACTATGTCCGGGTTAACAAAATCTAAAAACCTATAATAAGAGTTTCAAATTAGTGAAATATCTGAGAAACTGATTCTATCAGGTGATAGTAGATCTAATCCTTTGTTAGCAGCTAAACAAAATTGATAAGATCTAAAGCTCTTAAACATATTCAGATTAATCAAATTAACTAAAATTAAATATTAATATGAAACTATTTAAATAGAAATCTATCATTAAAAGCTTAAATCAAAACTATCCATATCTTGTTTGTGGGGTGATAAATTAAAAAACTTTAGCTCACAAAGGATCCAATGTCAAATCAAGTATTCCTATGTTCACTTTCAATCAATCACGCCCGGTAAGGATGTGGCGTGTTCTCACGACATTGGCGGTGATGACTCCACAGATGCGATTAAGTCCTTTGATGGTGGTTTGGCGTCAAGCTCCATTATAATCGATCACGATCGTAGTCATATGCTCCCCAATTCGCCCTTTGAGTTGTGAATCATAGGGTACACTTGATAGGGCATTACCCTCTGGTAGGTAGACTTAAGCGTCTCTTGACAAACACCAGTCTAGATGAAATTTTTTGGGATGTAACCCATGTGTTGATGAGGATCCCTCTGGTTGGGTCATACCTTAAATAGACTAGGGACCATGACGACCCGAGATGACGGAACCATGGGATCTAAATCAGGCACATCATCATTCTCCCAACCATCCAATTTAAGCTAAAATAGTGAATTTCATAAATCTAAATTATGAAACTCCACATCTTTCGCTACTATACGCTCATTAACTATCCTAATCAAAGTCCTCTCACTCATTGGGAGGTAATTAATTATAGGGGCTTTGCCATAGGAACGAATCAGATCTAAAGTCCTCATAAAATGAGGGCAAAATCTCTGGGTAGTGTCTTATCTACTATTACATCCGCCTTTTGAAAATTATACCGACATTTTAAATCACACTCTCTTCAATTTTAATATTTGTCGAGAGACCGCTGGCAAATTTTTGGATCCCACAGTTTACAACTAACTTATCTTTGTGATATGGATAAAATCCAATCATATGCGGTATCTTTTATGCAACCAATAAAGTCATATATTTTGCCTTTTTTAATCCCTCGGTAGGGTTATACCATAATTCTACGTCTAATTTATATTGTGTTATACTAACGTTATTTTGAGACTTGAATGTATTCAAGTTGATTATATATCATCAATATATGTTTTATATCAACATATACATAATAATGACAAAGTGATTTAATTATAATAAAATACTGATAACAAGTGTGTAGGATCAAAGATTTATATAATCATCAATTTTTTTTCTTCTTGTGTGTCCTCTGTAATCATTTTATTTTTATAGTAGTGTGCTTAACCTATGCCTATTTATTACATACAATACATGCTATTAACATATATATATTTCAATTATGATAAAAAAAATTTTATTATATAAGACAATGAAAAGCTTATCAGCCATTATTGGTGTGTAGGATAAATGATGAAACTATTGAATTATTTGATAATAGAACCCTCTATGTGAGTGAGGTTGTTGACAAAACCAACTATGAAGGTCTTCAACCTAGCCTCACTAGCTTAATGCATGAAGAGATCATCCTATACCAACTCATGCATCGTCGATGGCTTGAAGCTTTTGGTATTACTAGTTTTAGTCTAAACTCATACTTCTCTTATATTAGTAGTCTTCTCATAAGAAGATGATAATAGACCACCCCACATGCTTGATAATATTGCATCACCTTGAATAGATAAGCTAGAGTGTCAAATATCATTACCATGATTGCAAATCCAACCCTTGCCTCATCTTTTTAGAATTTCGACATCTATAAAAGAATAATAATTAATAATAATTAATATTAAGAATAACTATAATTACAAGTTATAAATAAATTAATGGGATTAACATGCATGCCACTTAATTCTTATGTATTTATGTATATAACATTTGAAATTAAATATTTACTTATACAACTTCTCAGTCTTTAAAGTACATAAAAATATAGCTAATATTTATTTTTTAAGTGAAGTATACCTTTCATGAACATGATTTGATGTGATTAAGAAACTAAAGTGTATATAAGTAAATATTAAAGTTTAGATGTTATATATGTAAATTTTTTTAAAAATTAAATATGACTGAAATGAAAACACTTAATAAAATTAAATGGGTTAAATGGATAATATTGTGTATTCTATACGAGCTTTGTTTAACACATTTCTATCGTTAGAATGAGTGAATTTTAAGAATTCTATTGTGATCAATCATTTCTTTAGTACTTTTTTCATGAGCCAATATTTCTATGTGATATCGCTCAATAGTAGGTAAAATAATTTTATAGTGCATGTTATTTGTTATTGGCAATAACATTTATGGTAATAATTATTTTTATTATATTATTTAGAAGTAGAATATGATATCAATCTCAAATACCTATTTTACAAACTACCTATCACTTTTTATCACTTTGTTTAGATGAGTTACTTGTTTAATAAACATATTAAACTAGTGAAGCTAAATGCCTCATAACTTTTATCATTAAATTATGTTCCTTATCAAATCTAATAATTTTTGCTTAATATTGCATGTCCCAAATATAATATAAAATAGTTTTGACATTGTGGTGTTTATGTTTGGTTTCGTTGTATGTGTGTGTGTATGAGGGGGACACCATGCAAATTTGAGAGTGTACTTATTGAGGTGATTAGATATGCCATTGAGAAATAGTGTACTATCTCAAAAGATAGAAATCACTTCCTTATAATGGACCTGATCACCTAATAAGGACTCCTAAGACATGATGGGTCTTCGAATATACCAGAGATTTTTTTCTACTTTATATGGATGAATAAAATAGGGTTTATTTAAACCGAGTTCTAAAGTTCTTTATGAGGGCAAGCCCCATAGCTAATTACATCCTAAGGAAGGTGAGTCCCTTATGAATACTCTCGATTAAAGTAGATAATTATTGTCTCCAAAGAATTCAAAGATAGGACTATCAATAAATTGGTTATATTTGATGATCAAGTGGAATGGATCGAAATGAGAGATTTATTATTGAAGCCAAAGGAGATGAGTAGGGGATGCTTATGATATTAGGAAGCCTAGTGTGCATTCCAATCTATCCTATGATTGGGCTTTATATGTTTGAGATTGAGAAGAAATTATATGATTGAATTGAAATTTTATGAGAGAGCTAGAACTTATACTCTAACAACACAAGATTATTAGGATGCCTAAGAGGTGAGGATTTATGCTTGTAGCCCAAGGGGGAAATGACAATCTTAGATCCTAAATTTAGGGAGCTTTGGCGAGGGCCAAATCATGACACAAATCTAAGGCGAAAGTGGGTATATCGTTTATCTCCACAGGAGAGGGTATATCACGGCTGACTTTTACTGAGTGGCTAACTCCTCCTACATTTTAAATCAATGTGGTCAAGTCATATGCTCTACAAGATGGTTAAGCTGTTATTTATTTAGAAAAGAAACTAAGTCCTTAAACTCACTCCCTAAGAAACTAGAGTATGAGGAGTATAAATAGTGACTTAATATAATACAAATTTTTTATTAAATTTTATTTAATTTGAGACTCTTTATTTTGACATAGGCTATAGGATTTTATATGCCTAAATGCATGAGAAGTTGATTATGGGCTAAATCAAAAGAGAAAGAGGTGTTCTTCCATCATAGGCTTTTAAAGGTTAAGCCCATTTATATCTGGCAAAGATGGAAGGCCTCTCTTAATAAGAGTGAAATAAGATGATTATGCATGATATTTAAACATACAACATCCTGCTAAAGAGT
Source organism: Cymbidium sinense (assembly GCA_021442155.1). Lineage (NCBI taxonomy): Eukaryota > Viridiplantae > Streptophyta > Magnoliopsida > Asparagales > Orchidaceae > Cymbidium > Cymbidium sinense. Next base: position 186,020,517 of record CM038218.1, on the reverse strand, counting down.
CGCTAAATATTTTATTATCTTGATTTAATGCCTACACTTTTTACATGAGATTATGAGTTATTTTAGAGATTTAGTTATGAGTTTTTTATTTGGGTAGAAAAATTAATTTTAATTCTAGGAGCCTAATCACTTCCAGGTCATACAATAATTTCCAATCATAAATAAACTATGAAGAGGCATATTTTTTCTAATGCACAAGCTAAACAAAATATCAAATAATTTTATAAAGTTATCGTAAAAGAATAAGAGGCCGATGCGATCGGGTGCCCTCGTACAACCCGAAAAAAAATATGGGTAGCCGAGCTCTACCCTTACACATCCTGATATAATGAAAGAATAATTACAATTATAAATGATGAATGTTATGGGGGTCCCCATTCTTCATTCTTTATTCTTCACCTCTTCATCTTTCATTTCTTCATTTTGATTTGCTCCATTTATTTCTTCTTTTTGGCTTGATTTGGATGATGTTTGCTCCAAAGGCATCATAAGGCATCATATGGTACATAAGACTTGGTCTTATAACCAATGCTCATCCTAATCTCCCATAATATTTATCCTAATCCTAATGTAAAATTACATTAAAATAAGAAAAGTAAATCTAGCTACACCTGCAAAATAAATGTTAGCTAAACACACCATACAATTCAAGCAGTTCTATAAATAATTTAGACTTAGCACCCCACACATGGGTAGCCAAGCCCACATGTCCTAACTTGGGCTATGCTTAGGGGCATAAGCAACCTACATAGCAAAAGTATTTATATTTTTATCACAATGACCCTCTAAACACAACCCCTACAGTAATCATGATTAGGCTAATATCGGCCTAACATTCATACTACGCACATACACCCTAACATCCAGTCTACAACAATACATCATAAAATAAATGTACATCAAATCATACATCGCCATAACATGAAGCTAGAAGTGGTGACTTAGTTTAAAGTGTGTGCATTAAGGCTTGTGTGGTATGTCTTAACTAGGCTTTAGAGTTATAATTTTGCTAAGTGTGAAAGATTTAATTTATAAAGGGTTGATTTCTCTTTAAGAGATTTAATTAATTTGAAGATTTTACTTAATATTTTCTTTTATTTCATTTGACCTACACAAAATAACTAAGCATTATAAAGAGAAGAAAGAGAGGAGGCCCCTCTTTCATCCCTACCTTAAATCACTTCTAAGGCAAGTTGATTAATTCCTTTTAGTGAATGGCTTATTACATGTTTTGATTATCCCTAAGTTTAGGTTCACTCTAAATGACCTTATTCAACAAAAAGTGCATCTTAAGATTAATTAGAATAAATTACTATCATATAACACATATTCATTCATTTCTTTCCATCATATACATCATGCATATGATTAAACCTTAAGTATAGTTATACATGCAATGTATGTCTTAGCACACTTAAATGATGAGTGCAAAGAAGTGTGTTTGATATTTAGATATTTCGTTTGACTAAATTATGAATGCATATCTTTTTAATAGAAAAAGAGAGATTTTTCATCCATTAGTTAGATATATATTCATATGTATAAAAGTTTTAAGTGAGTACATCGACATTGTTCTACACCAGGGGCGTAAGGTACAAGATCTACATAGGGCTACTTAAAGCCATGCAGCCCCGGGGTGTTCAGACTAATATACATTTTTTCTTAGATACATGTAGATGTATAAGCAACTATAAGGATAGGAAAATCCATTCAAAAGTTGTAATTTTGATTTACTTGATTCATGTTTCTTATTCATTGGTTACATCACACATTCATATGTATAAGAGTTTTAAGTGAGTACGACACCATTGTTCTGCATCAAGTCCATAAGGTACAAGACCTACTTAGGGCTACTTAAAGCCTCGTAGCCCCAGGGTGTCCAGACACTTTTCTTAGATACAGGTGAATGTACAAAAGAGCCGCAAGAGCAAGAAGCCATGCAAGAGGTCACATTTGATTTGATTGCATGATTTACATATGTGATATGAAATTCTTCCTAAGTTGTAACATGGGGATACATAAGAATATATCTAGAAAAATATTGTGTTCTTTTCAAATGAACTATACATTTGTAAGTCCCATGTAAATCCATGTAAGGTAATGAAAGAAAACTTCATACTACATACCTTATCAACACATGCAAACCTATAGCTATTTGTAATTAACATCACTTCATTGATCATAATTGATTTATGAGCTTTTGAAAATAACTTTCTATTTAATAGTAATAATAGCCACACCTATTCTTAATTTAGATCAACACATGCAATTTGACATAAAAGAAACTATTTCATTTAATTAATTTTAAAAGAAATGAATGCATGATTTCACATGGTAAGCAACATTTAACATAATTAGAAAGAAATAAAAGAATATAAGCACATGATCTCATTCATCCCAATTAATTCCTAAGGATAATCATACTAAATAAGGCTATTTAAAATAAACCAAAGTTCTTTAAAGATATTTTTTTTATCTTAAGTTTGATTTGATTTAAGAAATATGAAAGAGGTTTTCTAATCCTAATCCAATTCCTCATGTGTGAATTAATTTGGTTTAATAAAGAATATTTAGGTTGATTTTATATTTTAATTAGGTTAAGATATGAATTAAGTGAATTAATTAATCCTTACCTATATCACATTATGTTAATTAACTAATTAATAACGAGCCAATATGATATGCAAACACATGAAAAGTAAATTTGTAATACTCCTAAGAAATGAAAGGGGAAGAAATGAAAGAGGTCTAATGCAATTGGCTCATCATTAATAATTAATTAGGCTTAACGGATCTCACTTAACTACTTTTAAGATTTTCTCACACATGTGAGCTAATCATAATTTCATTATCTCTCACTTTGGGTTATTGAACACCTAAAGAACTACCCAAGGTCAATTAAAGGTTGCTTAGGTCTGCAGTGGATTTTAGATTGAGTTAAATCAAACTTATGAATTAATTGATTGAATTCTTTGATTATATTTTGATTAGAATAATGAAATTAGCTTAGAGAAAGGGATCAAGGATAATTCCTCAATATTTAATCCCTAATCCATTTCAACCACTCAATTAGGCTATGATTTTTTATCTTGGAAATTAATTAATTAATTAAGCAATTAATTACCTCACTAATCATCAATTAATTTAATTCCAAAAAAGTAAAGAAAATCTAGAAAATGAATTAGGAAAAATATCTCAATTACACTCCTTAAGTTCCCTTACTATTCCACAAAGGTAATTAGGCTTAAATAATTAATTAAATTACTATTCATTCACTATTTATCACTAATTAAGTTAAGAGAGTGATTAAGGCTTAATCAATTGATTTTCCTAATTAAGCAACCAATAAAATTCAAGAAAAATAGGAGAGGTAGAGGTCATCTCCTTAGACATCCACATAAAATTTAATATTAATTTGATGCTTAATTAAGGGGTAATTAAGCTAATTATACTTTAATTAAACCTTAATTAAGCTAAAATCACTGTTCAAAATCAATTAATAACTTTGAAATACCTTTGAAATGAGCCAAAGTTTGTATTTTTTTTATTTTTCTACAATTAGTTATGAATTTAGGAAGTTTCAGCCTGAAAAAATAATTAAAGCCTTAATCCCGTCGAGCCACGTGGTGGCTAACGTGACGCACTTTCCACGTGGCATGAGATTGGCTATTTAACTTGTCACATCCGAAAGCTGACTTGAATGGTGGCGGATGTGCTTTCCCGCAGACCATCCGATCTAAGATCGGATGGCCACGATTCAAGCCATGGGTTAAGGGAGAAAATAGCAGGGATCTACCGTGATCTAATCACAGTTGTCCGTTCTAATCACGCGGAACGGACAACGTATGATCTTTCTCCTTCGCAAGCGACGACCGTCTTTCTTTCCCCATTCGATCCAAGCTCACCCGAGCTCGAATTCACATGAGATTTAAATTCTCTTCAAAAAAGACCAAGCACGATTTTCCTATAGCTACGATTTTGAGGAATTACCTTGTCGGAGCTAATGTCTAGCGGTGAGTCGTTGGAGTTAGTTCGCTTAGTTGAGGTGAGGCCTTGTTGAGAAGCTTTGAGCTCACTTTGGGGTAGAGTGCTCGGTCGACCAATCCACGCATGCAAAGGCCTCGGCTCCGATCAAACTCCTATCTTCAATGCTCGAGAATGATTAGAGAAGGTTTGATTGGCTTCGACAGGTACGAGAATGGTGTGGGTGCAAGGAATTGAAGTTTGATTTAGTAGAGAGGGAGTATTGCTCGAAAGAGTGATATCTTGTTTAGTCTTTGCTCGAGAATGGGCAATGCCGATCGATGAGGGCTTCAGGATGCTTAAGAGTGCTCTGAGGGGGTTTGAAAATGTCTTAGGAAGTCTCTCAATGCAATTCTCTCTGTTTGGCGCTCGAATTGAGGGGGTATACCCCTCAATTGCTCATGATGGACGGACGAGATTCATCCCATAATTTTTGCTGATTGGCTGTCATCGAGTCTTTGGAGGGGTCACCGTCAATGCTACGTGGCTCACCGTTAGTGCCACTTGGCTCACCAGGAGTGGTCGAAGCAGTGGCAGTAGTCTCAAGGCTTGATATGGAGGGATTGTGTGGGATTGATCTCCCTTGCATCCAATGGGTTCGACCATGAGGGGGAATGGATTGGCTTTGTTCTCTTGGTCCATGGAAGATGCTAGGGTGGATTAGGTTAGGCTAGGATATTCTAGGAGTGCTTCATTTGGCCATTTAATGGTTACCATGGGGAGACAAAGTGGACTTTGCCACTTAAGGAAATGATCCAATGTAAATGAGAGGGTGTCCATTAGTTAATCCCCCCGGGTTAGGTCCCACATGGACTTGGGTTGGTTTGGGGCTGACTTATGGTCCAATTGGGTGGGGTTAGGTCAACCACCAAGGCTCCATAAACTGGTTTTGGGTGATTTGTGTTCATATGGTCAAAATGTGTTCATTTGGGCAAGGTTTGGTTGGGTTGACCAATTGGTCAAATTGGGTCAAACTAAGGCTTGGGTTAGGCTCAAATGATGATTTTGGATATTTTGATTCAATTAATTTGGGTTGGTTTATCCTAGGTTTCAATTTGACTCATTTGAGTTCAAAAGGATTAAATTGGTCAAGTTGACCAATTTGACCAATTTGATCAAATTGAGTTGGGTTAGGTGTTGAATCAAATTCAATTAGTCAAATAAAAATGATTGTAGGCTTGGTTTGGTTTAATTTGCATTTAATTTGAATTTTGGCCAATTTGATCATTTAGGTCAATTTGGGCTAGGTTGGGTCAAGTTGATCAATTTGTCAACTTAAGCTAAATTATGACTTTGGTCAAGTTCAATAAGTGATTTGGAATGAGCTTGAGCCATTAGTTGCAATTAATTTGGATCAAATCATGATTTGGCCTATTTTAGCTCCTTAGGTCAATTTGGGTCAACTTAGGTCAAATGATCGATTGGACTTGGTTTGGCTTAAGTGAGGGTTTGGTCATATTCAATCATTGATTATGAATGAGTTTGAGTTAATGGTTTCAATCAATTTGGCATATGATAGATTTTGGCTAATTTGGGTTTCATTCGGGCTAAATGTTGACTTGGTTAAAGGCTAGGTTTGACATGGCTTGACCTAATTCAATGCAATTGATCACCTATGATGATTGTTGATCATAATTGAAGGTTTATATGGGCTTGGTTCAATCTAATTTGGGTTAGATTATAACTTGGCTCAAGAAAGTCTTTTAGGTCACTTTGGATCAAGTGGACCTAAATGAGTTGGTTGACTTGATCATGGTTTGATTCAAGTTTAGTTGAGTTGATATATGAAATTAAGATGAAAATATAAATCCAATTACAAGTCATTTGGAGTCATATGTGTTTTGATTTATATGATAATTTTCAAGTCAAAATGGTCAACATGGGCTTAACTTGGGTTGACTTGGGTTTAGTTTGATAAGGGTGGTCTATGTTAATATTTGCATCAATGATTGAATGAATGATTGGATCATGAAAAAATTCATAGGTTTTGAGTTGATTTGGGTGTCATTTAGCCAAGTTCAAAAGTTTGGCTAAAGGGCTAAAATTAGGAATTTGATTTGATTTGGATTTGATTTGGACCATTTGAATTTATATTCCATTTATATTTATGAATATAAATGAAAATATAAATAGGTTGTGAGAAAATCAATTGAGTTTGGAGTGATTTGGAAGGAAAATTTGACCAAGTCTATGGATGTAGGTCAAAAAGGCTCGACTTAAGAATTGATTTGATTCGAGTTTCAATCATTTGGATTTGATTTATGATTTATAATTTGATTGGGGATTAAATTTGATAATTGAGAAAATCAATTGGATTGAGGTTAATTTGAATTTGGTTAAGGCAAAGTCCATAAGATAAAATCAAAGAGCTTAGGAAGGGATTTTGAGTTTGAATTTAATCATGGGTTTCAATCATTTGAAGTTGGATTTGATTTTAGAATTTGGATTTGAATATGAGGTTTGGTTTGAAAGAAGGAAGTAAGGATTGGGTTTAGGCTATAGGGTAGGCAAGTCCTCCTAAATCCCTAAAGAACAACCTATTTATATGGCTAACTCTTCTAAGTCTCTAGGGTCAAGTTAAGTCTTCACCTAATCACTAGAAGTGTCTTAAGACTAAGGAACTCTTAGTGTTTATATGAGTCTTAGATCTATGATGAGGAAGTTGAGAGCTCACTCCAAAAGTAAGGTCAACAGACGTATTATAAAAACATTCCTCCTCAAAAATTTTGGTGGAGGGGCATCAATCTCAATTATACCTTTTAAAAATTTCCTCATTTTCAATAAGAATGATCTAGATTTAAAAATATCAATAACAAAAAAAAAAAAAAAACTTATTGTGTCACCATGCATCAATATGAATGCCTTGCTATGCTACATATAGTATAGGCAATTAAAATTTTGTATGTTTATTCAACCTAGATAATGTAGCATAAATTGAAAACTTATTAATTGCTCGTGACAATACTCTCATTTGTAAATTTTACTTCTTAAGTTTGTCATAAATACTTTATCATTTCAAATTAGTTTCAATTTATTATTTAATGGTCATAAAAATAACTAAGTTATGTAATAGTTTTTTTAGTTATGACATTAATAAAGATAAGAAGATGAATCATTATTTTATATACATCTATGATTATGATTTATACATAATAATCTAAGATTGACTAATATATGCATATCTGGGTGCTTTGAATTACCAATAGGATTAAACCCATATATGCATATCCTAGTTTTGACATTATACTCATTTGAAGCAAATAGTAGAGTGTTTCTAGGCTTTATTATCTAAAGGATTCATCATTACACCCTCAAGGGATTATTCTTATTATGTAAATCCATGTGCTCTATAGATATAACGTCAAGTTACATTCATTAAACTATTGGTAGTAGTGGTAAATAATAGTGCACCTTATAGGAAACATCCTTGTGTTGACTTCTTGATCCTCTTTTGGCTTAAATCAAGGGTGTCTACACACAAACCATTCTAAAAGGTTGATCATATCTTTATTGAATAACCTAAAATTATTTCTATATGTATCATATTTTCCAACTCCAAGATCTACCTTCTTCATCATTAATAATTTCATTTGGTATACAACACCCTTGCTTCCTATTCTTTGAAAGTATTGACTTAATAATGAAGAGATAACATAATGGAAATTATTTTATAATTAAATTCCACTTTAATTCATTACCCATGCAAATGATGATAAATTTTAATGATGTTTATGACTTTATCATATAAGTTCGTCCACAGTTTCTATTAAAGTATAATACTTATAACATCTACAGTTGATACTTCTTGGTCATTAGATATATGTTCATTAGCCATAGTTGCACCATATACTTGAGGATCACAAGTATCTTTTATCATATTAATGTAAGATAGAGGCTAAAATTTTTTTGTGGTGTTCTCTAGTGTAGTTCTCATACTAAATGATTCAAATTTAGTAAGCTTTTGTGAATCTCTTTAAATGAAAATCAACATTGGCATCATTACATGTACAAAAATATGTATTATCACATTTTAGCAAGGATATATAATCTCATTTAAATATATATTCTACTCTTATGAAAATAAATAAACTTTTTCACACCATTAATAAATTAATTTGCTAAGTGATTTTTATTGTCCAATTGCTTACAACATTCGTTTTCTATTAGAGTTGATATCAATAAAAACACTCAAGAAATAATGCTTATTGAATTATCCATATGACCAACCAATAACATCAAAAATAACTTTAAGGATGTCTAATATTGAAGGATCTAAATCATTCTCTTTACATAAAAAGTGTAGATACAAGTGTCATAAATCCTTAACTAACTTTAGTCTTATATACCTTTCAAATGAAGCATAATGTCTCATCCAAAAGCATAAGTTATAAAATCATATATTAATTACCTCTTGCTTGTAAATGAATGTTCACCATGCAACTATATCTTTACAAAAGCCTGTGATATGCTAAAAAAAAAATACATTAAAAATGCATATAACAAATCCTACTTATGTTCATTTGTTGGCATCTATTAGTCCTAAGGTTTGTTGCTCTTATTTCTTTTGAGAGAGTATTATAGAATAGGGGGATTTACATACCTACCACACAATTCTTATATATTTATATATATATAATACCTAAATTTTAATTTTTACATATATAATATTCAAATCTTTAAAATCATATAAAAATATCATCATCACTCATCTTTTAAAAATGAAATGTATATTTTTAAATATAGAAATATATTATATAAATAAATACATAAAAATTGTATGATATATATATATATATATATATATATATATATATATGAACATATGAATGACACAAATACAATAAAATTTAGTTGATGTATATTTATATCTTCTATACATCAAACATATATATATTTTATTATAAATTATTGATGCATATAAGTTTCCATCGTAATAATTGAGTGAAAATAATTAAATTAACATAAATGATATTTAACTTCCTTCTCGTAACCCAAATAATCTCACATTAAAAACGATAAAAAGTTGCCGATATGATGCAATAAACTAAGCAACGACAGGCTATAATCGGTGAGAGCTTCGCGTCAGTCGTGACACGTGTCATTTGATATTCACGTCTGTGTCAGAACGGGCAGGGGGCAGCACTGGGAACTGACCGAGGAATGAGCTGCCCGCACTCAAGTCCATGGGAAACAGACAGTTTTGGCGAATAACAACGACCGTGTTTTTTTTTTTCTTTTTTAAAAAATACAATTTCTTTTTTCTTCTACTTCAAGTCACGCTTAAAATTCCCTCCGGTTAAATACGTAGCCGTATTCCGGCATACCGTTTCATGAAACCCTAGCTGGAGATGATGGTCGCGAAAGAAAGGCTTAGGATTCTTCCATTCTCAATCGAAGGGGCTTTGAATATGGTCGTTCAACGGCTTCTATGGTTTATTTGTACTTAGATATGTCCAGTGAAGACGAATCCGACAGTAAATGTCGGCTCGCTCGCCGTCGGAGGATCGAGATAAGGAGGAATGCGACCTTTGCTGATGAGCCGTCGTCGTCGGCGGAGAGCCCGCATCGGGCGGGAAAGAGGTTAGAGACAAGTAAATCGGAGGTTCCTGGTGTTGTAAAGAGAAGCCCGACCGATAGCACAGACACTCACACCCTGAAGGCTACGGGTTTATCCTTCGCCGAATCACCGTTGTTCTCCACGTCCTCTTCCGGGGATGACGTCGAGTTGCCGGTTGTCGCGTCATCCTCCGGCCGGACGCTGGCAGTTAATAGCCCTATTGCTTTCGGTTCTGTCTCACTAACAGGTCGCGCGCGGGAAATGGAGGACGCTATCTCCGTCCAGCCCGGATTCGTCCAGTTCCCGGACGGCAGCTATCCAATCCATTTCTTTGGTGTCTTCGATGGCCACGGTGGCTCACACGTAATCTCCGATCCACCTTGTTTTGCGCTCAGTTTCTGTGATCAGTTCTCTTACTTATTCCTGTACTGATACCAACTTCGTATTTCCGGAGTTAAAAATTTCCTTAGATTATTTGTCTGCATATTAGCTAAAGCAACCCAGTTTTGCCAGTAGGTCTCAAGGAGCTGATACTGTAAAACGGAAACTATTGTTATTTGCTGCTATGCCACTTTACAAAATTTAAGAAAAAACGAGAAAGAGGTGAACAACTTAATTTTTTTAATTGTTTTTACTGCATTTCGGTCGACTTTATAATTTATTTATTTTCTCGCTTTAGTCTTGTCAAATGTGAGCGGTCTCGAGGGCTGCATTTCGTACGACAAGTCTCGTGGCTTACGATCACGTGCTGTTGTTCTAAGAAAGTAACATTTCTATAGATTGTTTCTTTTCTTTTACAGCTGTTTCCCTTTCATTCTGGTCGTGCACCGTCGATAATCTTTTGCCAGCGTAGATAATTTGATTTTATTCTCTGAAATGCAGGTCTCAGCGCTGTGCAAGGAGAGGATGCACTCTCTTCTCGCAGAAGAACTAATGAGAGTGCCGACGCCTTATGAACCTGCTGAGGCAGAGGAAACTAGGTTGCAATCGGCGGTAGAGCGGTGCTTCGTGCGAATAGATCAGCTGGCGCTTTCAGCATGCGCGTGTGGCCGGGTGGGTGATCCGCTTTGCCGTTGCGATCGCTCAGGGATCGAATCGGACATCGTCGGCTCAACCGCCGTGATCGCTGTGGTCGGCGGCGGCCGAGTCCTCGTCGCCAACTGCGGCGATTCACGGGCGGTGCTCAGTCGCGGAGGGCGAACGGTGCCGCTCTCTATCGATCATAAGGTTAGTGGCACGCTGTGTAATTTCTATTTATCAGAGGGTTGATTCGGTGTTTTCCGGTGATGGACCACTATGCGTTTCTATCTATGAAACGCTCGCCACGTATTTGTTTTCGGTTGGAACTTGGCAGGAGAAGATTCTGTTACGTAATTATTTCTTTGAGGGTTTTGGTTGAAGCCCCCGTCTGTGTCAAATAAGTGCTCCGCCAGTCAACTTTTTCCCAAATATATATATATATCTTTGAGACACGTGTAAGCATTTGATGAAACACGTGGTCCAGTAAAAACTAGTGTGAGGGTATTCGGTAAAAAGATGATAATTATTTAGTTGGGTTTGATTTATTGGTTTCGAACTTAGCATTTGGTTATAGGAACTTAGGTTATGATTATAAAGATATAATTATCGTTGCAGCCGGATCGACCGGACGAGCTGGCGAGAATTGAAGCAGCAGGTGGGCGGGTGATCTATTTGAATGGGGCGCGGGTGCAAGGAATCCTTGCGATGTCGCGGGCATTAGGTATGACTCTTTGATCTCTTATGTCGCTTTTGTGGTTGAGGTTACACTTGTGCCCATTAATCATGTGCATATTTTCTTCTATGGCCTCCGTAATACAGATGTTTAATTTATTTAGTATGCAACAATAAGCACATGAATGGAGAATAGAGATTAATAAAGTCCATCTCATTAGTTGATATGACGCTGCTAATGTGATCTTTATGGAATTGGTCAAGTGTTTCTTTAGTCAAATTTTGGCAAACCGTACTATCAATTTTTTATGGCCAGATGGATTTGATAACTTTTATTATGGCTAGTGAGGGAATGTCATGTGGGCTCCAAAAATTCGTCACCGACCTCTCGACAATTTTTTGATATGAATTTGATATTAAAGAGAGTGATTTGAAGTGTCGGTGTAATTTTGAAGCAGATAATAGTAGATACAATTAGAGATTTCCTTTTGGTAGGGCTTTAGATGCAGTTCCAGTTTCCATAAGCTATAGTTAATTACCTCAATAAGTGAGAGAATTTTCGATTAAATTTAGTTGTTAGATCGTTAAATGTATAGCGTATAGTAGCGCTGAAGTTTTAGAATTTAAGATATCATCATTTAAGCTCAAAGGATGGTTGGGGAATGATAACATCTTCGTCCCAGTTCTATGATTCGTCATCCCGCGGCTCCTGGTCTACTTAGTCGGAGGAGTTAGTCGAACACGAAGGATCCTCATCGATCGTAGTTACGTCGTATCCTTTATATAGTGGTGTTTTCAGGAGAATCTTAAGTCTATCTTTGACAATGAAGTTATTTGTCTATCAAGTATATCATATTATTCACAACTTAAAAGGCGAGTCGTTAGAGCATGATTACGGTGTGATAAATAATATAATGGGCGGCCAAACCAGCATCTTTGGTGTAACTTCTTACTCACTAGCTTTTCTTGGTAGCGGAGTGAAGGACACTCGCTCATCGCGTGAGATTGATTGAGAGTAAATATACGAGAATTTGATTTGGCATTATTTCCTGTGGAATTTTCTTAATTTGTCATGTAAAAAACGTTGAATGTGAATATATTGAGTTTGATTTAAGTTTTTTAATAATAAAATTTTATTTAAGCAGTTTCTGATTACTACTTATTTTGATTTGAAAAATTGATTGATTGGAATATGTTTAAGAGCTTTTAGATCCTACTCTGTTTTCTTCTAATGAAGATTAAATTCGCCGATAGAATCGGTCTTAGATATTTCATTTAATTTGAAATTCTTATTATAGATTTTAGGTTTTTAATCCTGTCAAGCTAAAAAGATCACCTCGCGACACTTGAATTTAAGCGTTCAAATATAGTGTGGATAAATCTGAGATATAGTAATTTTAGTAGTTTATGTTTGAATTATGAGATTGATTTTGTATTTTCATTTTTTTATCAACTTTAATGCGGCCTTTTTGCATTAAAATTTCTTCAAATCTACGGCGTATAGGTGTTTATAAACTTAGTTAATTTCATCTAATTAAAGAAATCATTGATTTTGAAAATCATAGTCGATAAAATTCTTGATTTTTTAAAGAAGTTCTATGATTTCTATAGATTTTGATTTAGTATCACCTTCTGTCTGTTTGTACAAAGAGTTGGAGATCCGGTGGCGAAGAATGTGTTTTGATTTAGATTTCAAAAGATAGTTTAATTTGTTGTTTTAAAGATTCATCCCAGTAAACATTTTTTCCCCTTTTATTTTACTTTTGTGTTTGTTGTATCTTATTTTCCCTCCCATTTTATTGTTTGAGTTTTAATTTAAATTTTGGCTTTAGGTTTTAGTTGTTTATTCTTAAGTTGATTATTTTTCTTTTTCAGTCAATTTTAAACAAATTGGTACTCCACGTCTCCAGTAGATGCATCGGGGAGTGTTTTACTCTTCGATGCCCTCTTTGGCGTGAGTGGTGTCTTTATGATCATGATTGATTTTTCGTCGCGCTCTTGGCGATGAGGCCTTGACATGAAAGAAGGCATACAATCTGATATATATTCATCCCTCCTTTTTATTTGACATTTTAGTTTAAAATTAATGATGTTTCATCACTTTACACTTAAGCGCCTTAAGGCTTCATTTTACTTTCTTTTTTAAGTCAGATTTGGCGCAATTTTGGCGGTCTCTGTCGTCACTGCATTGCGTCGAGGGTGTTTTCTCTTCTTACTTGTTGAAGATGTGAGTGGTGTCTTCACCGCTGACCTCATCGCTTATCGAGCACAACGAGCTTTTAAACCGAAGACATCTGATGTAATATATATTCATCATCCTTTGTTTTTAAGTCCGATTATTATTGGTAGCGTTCGTCTGACACTGACAATGCTACTTCGGTCTTACTTGGCGTAGCGGCTTATCTTACCGCATTTTCATCTGTCACTTTTTAGTCTTTGAACCTGAAAAATGCAAAGCGGCATATAACAACAACACTTGCCTTGTCCCATTAATGGGGTCATTTGAATCCCCTCTCCAATTGTGTCTATTATGTGCCAAATTCTCATTTAAATCAAATTATCAAGATCATTTTTATACATCTTACCAAGTCTCTTTAAATTCTATATACCTTTCTTAAAATAAGAAATCTAATGCATTTACTCTGTTGTCTCATCGGACGACCGCTTTTTTTAAAAAAAATTTTTGCAATTTTTTTTGAAATCGGGAACGGTTGGGTTTAGGTATTTTGAATTTTTTAATAAATTTTGAATTTATTAAATGATTTTAATGTAATTTAGATCGCATCTGCGTAAAATACATATATATATATCAATGTAAGGTAATTTTGTTTTAAATGATAACATCAGTTTAGCATCGGAAGACATTTATTAGATCGGCCAATTAGTCAATTTCCTAAAGCGAGTAGCTAAATCAAAAGATTGATGATGTTTTCTCGTCGCAGTGGAAGGCTAAGCGAGGAGTCACGATAAATTGAGCGAAAAAATTCATCGATGATGTTCTTCTCCGTTCTGTCGATAATTAGAAAAGCGAGGAGTGCGGCGTCGCGAAGAATAATTCTTCGATGTTCTTCCCGGTTTATATAGCGAATCGAAAAGGTGGAAGGGTTGCGCGGAAAAGGTTGCGGCAGGCTACTGGTTTGCAGGTCGGGCGGCAGGTGGAGTGACTAGTGGGTTTGAAATGGAACAGGCGTGGTTTTGGGTGCTTGCGGATCTGACAGTGGCGGACAGAGGATGGAGCTTCGCAGCGGCTCATTACAACTGGGATCGGAGGCAACCGGATCTGACAGCGGGGCAGTGGAAGAGCCAGGCTCATTGCCTGAACGGAGGAGCCGGGATTTGCCAGGTTGGCAGTTTGGTTGGCCGGGATGGGCAGGGCAACAAGCAGTGGGAGGAGATTTTGAGAGGGGAAAATGATGGATTTTACCTGTGCAGGAGGAGTTTCGAACGTCGGAATACAGGGAGAGAGAGGAACAGGAAAATGGGAAAAAAAATAAAAAACCTCCTTTTTTCTTTGTTTTTTTGAAGGAATGGAGAAAGAGGGGGAACGGTTGAGCATGGGGAGGGTAATATAGGGATTTTAAATAAATTTTTAATTAATTAAACGATTTTAATTTGAATTTTGCGTTGGTAAACTCACATAGTCAATATATATATCGAAGATAATTAGTTGTTTGAACGCATGATGGCCTGTCCGTTTGATCGAGGCCGTTTTTTTCGTCACATCAAGTGATTTCACCAAAATGCGGCGTTGCTTCGATCGCTCGATTTTTCGCGCGAACGCGTCTGAGTGCAAGCTTCCTGATGATTTCGACGTTGAAGCGATCAATTTGCGAGCAGTCGTTTGATCTTCCGTCGCTCTCGACCTCGATACGCGCGCATTGTGGCGACTCGGCTGATCGTTTGATTATCGTTGTGCGATATTTATATCCGCCTTTGGCGTTACGACGATGGCAAAAGTTCGTCGGAGGTCATTTGAGTTGATTTTGGTGCGTCGCATGCATTTCACGATTTCGCGTTGTCTTCAAATTCGACATTTCGCACTTCGTGCGAGTTGGCCGACAATCATTTGATAGATTTTGATGTTTGAAGTCGATCAATTTGCGAGCGGTGCGTTTCTGCGTCGGCCTCGACTTGATATCGCGTGCAAAGTTGGACGAGCAACGATCGGTTGATCTTTAAGTTGTCTGATATTTATATCCCAATTTCGGCGTTACGAGCGGCGACGAAAGTCCGTTCGTCGATCGGAGGTCGTTCGACCATTTTCGAGACGTCGGTCATTTCGATTTGCAGCATCGGCTGATTATTCGACGTTAACGACATTCAATTAAGCGTGAGCGATCTCATCCGATAGTTTTGATGTTTTGAAAATGCGATCCGATATTTTGAAGTCGTTTGGTCGTCGTCGCTCGGCCGATATGTCGCGTCGACACTTTGATAGCTTTGCGCTTATCAATCGTTAGATTTTGCAATATTTATATTTTGATCGATTTCAGCGTTACGAGCCGCGGCGTCCGTTCGTCGATCAGTCGTTTCGACCATTCTGATTACGAGCATTTTGGTAATTCGATCGTCTCAAGTCTGCCAATTTTTGTGACGACTTTGACTTATGACACATATATGAAGGTCAACACTAGCTATTCGATGTCCCAATTATGGTGAAGAGTGATGGTGAGAAACATGTGATTGGTGGGCATCTTAGCCACTACTGAATGTTTCATTGTAGTCTAAGCCAGGTTCCTAATTGAAGCTTTGTGCACCAAGTGTGTTTTGTGTCTTGCTATGGTGCGATCTAAATTATATTTTGTGCAATATGTCCATCGACAACCAAGGACGTTATGATTTGATGAGGGTGGGACTAGAGACTAGATTCCCTAATGTTGTAAGGCATTAAATTTAGTGGACATAGCTGCGGTCCAATTAGGGTCTTTATTTACTTACATAAAGCTGGTTGAGTCAGAGGATGAATAATAGTAAAAAGATTGAAGATCTTTTTAGAATGCATAGAGCAGTCTTTAGTCTTGTTTGCATGGGGTGAATGTTGGTTGGTTGGGAGTTTGATGAGGAGTGTATTGGGATACGGGGAGTGGTGGAGTTGGTTTTGGCAGAGGAGGATTAGAGAGATCTATTAGAAGCAGGGGATAGAGGGTGCTGAAATTACTGCGGTTGAGTATTGTTGTAGAGTGCTAGTTGGTAAGAGTGTGAAGGGAGCAGAAGTGGAGGTAGTAGAGGGAATTGAGGTTGCTTGTGCTGGAATAAATGGGTAGGAGGTTTCATTGAAAGTTACATGGCAAGAAATAATCATTTGGCCAGTTTGTAGACTATAGCACTTCTAGCCTTTGTGTGTTGATGAGTAACCAAAGAAGACATGTTTGGCAGACCATGGAACAAGTTTATGAGGGGAATGTGGTCTTAGCTAAGGGAAGTAGAGAAAACCAAAGACCTTGAGGTATTTGTAATTTGGTGTTTATTGTATAATAGTTGGTAAGGGGAGAGGTTCTTTGTACTACAAGAAGGAAGATGATTAATTAGAAAGGCAGCTGTGTGGAGAGCTTCAAGCCACAGATGATAAGGTAAATGGGCATTGAGAAGAAGGGCTCTAGTTGTTTTTTTAAGGTGATGATTTTTATGTTCAAAAATGCCATTTTATTTGGAGGTGTATGAACAATTGAATTGATGTATAATGCCATGGTGCTGAAGAAATTTGGAAAGCCGAGAGGAAGTATACTCACTGCCACAATCAGAGCGGAGTATTTTTATTGGAGTGTTTGGTTGTTTTCTATGAGAGTTTTAAAATTTATAAAGCGAGACGTGACTTTACATTTGTATACCGATGGAAATATACTGCAAAAGCGTGAAAAATCATCGATAAATGAGACATAATATTGATTACTTGAGTTGAGGGAATGAGCTCTAATACATTGTACTACTGTCCACTAATGTCCAAAAAAGAAAGTTGATGGCTTTTGGTCAAGTTACATGTGATTATGTGAATAGTAGAGATGACTGAGTAATGTGGATGACCAAGCTATTTCTGCCAAAGAGATGCAGTTGCTTGGTTATTGAGAAGGGTTGAAAGAGATTGCCTATGCAGATTGGATAAATGGTGTAGAGACCATTAGAGCTGGGACCGGTGAGGAGTATCTGTTGGGAGGTCAGATCTTGGATGGAGTGACCACTATCGAATAGAACAGAACAATCATTGTCAACAGTTTGTTTATTAATAGATAGAAGATTGTCGGAAATGTAGGGTGTGTATAGGAGATTGGAGGAAGTACTTTACCATTGGGTGTTGGAAGCAGACCTTTGCTGTGGCGGTGATAGGGAGTTTTTGTCCATTGCCATTATAATTTGGTCATTGCAAGCGTAGCGAATAGGGTCTTGAATGTTTTGAAGATCGACGTGAGATGAGCTGAAGCACCTTTGTTTAGAACCCATTGTTGATCTGATGACGTTGTAGTAGTGCTAAGGGCAATTGGATTTGAGGTAGAAGATGATGGTTTGTAGTTCAGGTTTGAGCAGTGCCAACAAATTATAGCTGAGTGGCCTTTCTTGTTTCATATTTGATAGATGATTGGGACTGAAGTAATGTAAGTACCTTTGCTGAAATTGGCTGATGATCTATCTCGATTGGATGCATAACGAGGTTTGCCTCTGGATGGAGAAGCAAGATGATTGAAGCGTGCAGTTTAGGCTAGAGTAGAATCAGGTGAAGAGAGTTGTTTGGCTTGTTCAGTGGCTAGATTGACCTCTTCACTGCAGAGATGAGAGTATAAATCATCGAGACTGATTTAAGTGAGGTTTGCAATTCTTCAATGGTTGAGTAGAGGAGAGCAATTAAGCTTGAAGTGCTCTGACACTAAGAAACCAAGACAGTAGCTTTTGTATATTGTATGTAAAAAGAACAAAGTAGCTTTTCTATATTGTATGTAAAGAACACCTCTTCAGCAGCTGATATATATATATATATATATATATATATATATATATATATATATATATAGATGAATGGTCAGGATGAGTTATCTGGAATTCTGGTAGAGCTATGCGGCAATGATTGATTTGTACAGTCAAGTGGATAATCCGCTTTTTAAGAGTGACAAACTAATTCTGTTAAGACACAATACGCCAAAACTCTATTCACTAACTCCGAGTTGGATCTGATACGCCTGAATAAGCCAACCCAATGTGAGTTTCAAGACATCCGCCATATTGAAATCTTACAAAGGGAGAAGCACTACATTGAGAATTAAGAAGTGCAGTAAAACCAGTGCATGATTTGTTCCATCAGCATGTAATCTCTTGATGAAAAAAGGCACAAAAAATTATTTTTTGAATTTTCTATCATAGAAAAGTGGATCACGACTTTAGTCTATACCCAAACAGAACTTTCTTCCATTGCTTCTTTTGATGTTAATAATTGTGTCATTCATTTGGTTTTCTCAGCATATGCCAGTACTTTGATCCTTGAATGCCCCCATTATTACATGTTAAACTTTACATCCGTATTCTGGAAGGGAAAGAAAGGCCCACAAAATTCCTCGTGGGAAATACATCATAATTATCATTGATTTTGCAGTGGAATCTATGTCTGCACAGGTTAAGTAGAGATTTGTGCCAAAACAGAACAAATCCTGTTGCGAAGATGTTGGTGACGATGAATGTTTTGTGAGTTGGTAGGCACATGTTCAATTTTCTTATTGTTCCATTTTAATATAATTTTTATGGAAGTAGAGTGCTTTTTATGGAAAAACATTGCATCTTCATATCATGATAGCGTGGATCAAGATCAACATCTGAATTTATTCTGAGATGAATGCAATATATGATTAATGAATGTAAAATATGCATCACATTCATCTCGAAGTAAATTCAATATTTTTAAGATCCTATTTACCAAATTTGGGTTTGTCAGGATATCCTGGCCCAACTTTTTTTTTTTTTTCTTTTTTAATGCCTGCGTACAAACAACAAGGTGATAGCTTGAGATTTAAAATTCATATCATGAAATACAATATATTCACAGGGGACAAGTACCTGAAACCAGTAGTAATATCCACACCAGAAATCGTTATTTCGGAAATAACACCTGAAGATGAGTGCTTGATACTTGCAAGTGATGGGCTATGGGATGTTATTCCCAATGAGCTTGCCTGCAATGTAGCAAGGCGTTGTTTGAAGGAGAGAAGTTCAAAAGCGGTTGAAAAAGATCTCGACAGCCAACTTCCCGTCGGAGAAGGCTCGAGCAGCAATGAAATGGTCCAGGCAGTGCCCGCACCCGATGCATGGTGCTCCATGGCGGCTGCTTTACTTGCTAGGCTCGCGCTTGGAAGGAGAAGCACCGACAACATTAGTGTGATCGTGGTTGACTTGCGAAGAGTTTAGCTATTGAGAAAACAGCTTTGGATTCTGTTCATATCGACTGCTCATTCCAATCCAATAGCCTGAAAGAAAGAACATATAGGCGTAAGAAGTGCAGGTTTGGAAGGCAAATTGTGCAGAAAATCCAGCGCATTGAAGAAGAAATTTCATGGAGGTTTGTTTCGTTATTGTTTCCATAGACGTTAATTTGCATATTTATTTCTTCACTTATTCTTGAAAGAATGATTGTCAATCATCAATTGTAAGGCTTTGCTCTGTAATCAGAGCTTGGGTTGGTCCTATCACTCTCTGGAAAAAGGAAGGTAGGTTGCTGCCCTGTGAACAAGGGGTGCAAGCATGGTGAATTCTGGCAAGGAGTTTGCAAATGTTTATGTTAATAAATAATTATTTGATCACTCTTGTTGGTTTCCCTTTCGGGATATGCTGCATTAGTAGATTAGAGTTCTGAGTACTATATAGCCTTAGAAAGTTCTATCCCTTTAAATTGATGGGTTATATCATATGCAAATTCTATATTAGACTCCGATTGCTAGGCTTGATAATGGAATATTGCAGAAGCAAGCAGAGAATCATTCCGCATAACAAATTAGACATACAGCTCGTATTGTAAAAAACTATGTGCCTCCTCTACTCTATAAATATTCAGTATTGTAGCTTATACAAAACACACAAAATGAAATACAATATGCTGATAGGTGTATGCTGTTAGCTTTTCTCTTTCCCATTGCTGTATACTTAACGGTTCAGGTTCCAACATGGTATCAGAGCGTGAAAAATAGGATTGTTGGCAAGAGCGAGTGCTGAGATGTCGCAATGAAGTGTAGCAACTGTTAGAGGAATATTTAAGTCCTTAAGGACTTGTTGGAGCCATAAAATGCACGATATTCAGCCTTGGTAGATGAACAAGCAACAGCGGTTTGCTTATTGACGCACCAGGAAATAATAGTGGTTCCAAGAACCAGATGTTGATTTGCGGTCAAGCGGATCTCCATCCCAATTAGAATCGGCATAGGCATGTAAGTGGGTTTGTGCAGGTTGAACTGGTAAACCGTAGCTGAGAGTTCCTTTGAGGTAACAAAAAAGGCGTTTTAAGTGATGGAAATGAAGATTTAATGGATGATGAAGATGTTGACATATGCGATTTACAGCAAAGGCAATGTCGAGCCTTGTTATAGTAAGGTATTGAAGAGAACCAACAATGTGGCGATAAGGTAGGGATCAGAAATTGGTTTGTCATCATCAACTCGAGTGATTTTAGTGGAGCTAAAAGGATTCTGAACTGGTTTGCAGTTAATCATACCTGCCTTGGTAAGGATGTCAGTTGCATAGGTAGTTTGATGAAGGAGAAAATCAAGTGCGGTGTGCTGCACTTGAATGCCAAGAAAAAGAGAGATATCACCAAGGTTTTTGAGGTTAAAAGAATTTTGTTGTTTAGATAACAGAGTTGTAATGGTAGATGAATCATTACCAGTGAGCAAAATGTCATCAACATAGATTAATATGTATAGGCAAATCACCCCATTGTGATAAAGCAATATAGATGGGTCTGCTTTACTGAACTGAAAATCGAATTCTTGAAGAGTTTGGGAGAATGTTGTAAACCAGAGACTGGGTGATTGTCGAAGACCATAAAAGCTTTCTTGAGGAGACATACATGAGTTGGTTTAAGAGGATCTTTAAACCCTGGCGGCTGAGACATGTAAACTGTATCAGTGAGAGTACCATGGAGAAATGCATTTGAAACATCTAACTGAAGTATTTTCCAGTTGAATGTGACAGCCAGTGAGAAATATACGAATGGTCGGAAGTTTGGCTACAGGGCTGAATGTTTCAGTGTAGTCAATACCTGGTTGTTGTTTATTTCCTTGGGCAACCAATCATGCTTTATATTTAGCTATCTGACCATCAAAATTGTATTTGAGGCAGTAAATCCATTTACAGTCAAGAACATGCCGAGTAGGAGAGGGTGGAACAAGTTGCCAGGTTCCTTGAGAGGAGAGCTTGGAATTCTTCGGACATAGCACGTCTCCAATTGGCATCCTTAACAGTAGCGGTAACAAGTAGGTTCAATTGGAGATGTGGTGACAGCAGGAAGATTTAAGAGTTGTTTGGGTTTTAGATGTTCTGTTTTGAAGCGACAAAGCATAGGATGAGAGGATTGGGAAATTGGTTGTGGCGGAGGAGGTGGGATGCCTGAATTTGGAGAAGCTGAAGAGGATGTCGGAGAAGTGGTGATTTGGTTAGAATAGCGTGATGTGGTGGGGAAGGGTGAGCAGCAGGTTGATGAGTTGAAGTAGTATTAGGGACAAGGAGAAGAGGTGGTATTGAAGGCGAGGCAGGTTGGGAAAGAGCTTGTGGGAGAAGGACGAAAGACTGGTTAGTTAAATTATGATAAGGAAAGGAGGACTCAACAAAACGAACATGTGATATATAGATATGATTTGTGGTGACATTTGTAACCTTTATAGGATGAAGGATAACCGATGATGATGCAGGGAATAGAGCGGGTAAAAAATTTATTTGGAGAAAGTGATCGGAGCCTAGGAAAACACAAGCAGCCAAAGGTCTTGAGGTGGCTGTAATTAGGTTGGCGTTGATGTAATAGCTGAAACGGGGATTTATAATTGGTAGTGGGTGTAGGTAGAAGATTGATAAGTTGAGCTGCAGTGAGAAGAGCATCAACCCAAAGTTTTTGAGGGAGATTAGCTTGAAGAAGTAAGGCTCGAGTTGTCTCTAATATGTGGCGGTGTTTGCGTTCTGCACAGCCATTTTGTTCTGGGGTATGTGAGAACTAAATTGATGAACAATGCCATGGTTAGCAAGGTAAGCTTGGAGAACTTTGTTAGAGTATTCTCCACCATTGTCAGTTTGTAAAATTTTTATAGGATGGGAGAATTGCTTTGCAACAAGTTGGTTAAAGTAGATAAGCTTGGAAGTCACTTTAGATTTATGCAGCATGGGAAAAATCTAACAATAGTGAGATAAATCATCAATAAAAGATATGTAGTATTTATAACCTTGTATTGAAGGTATTAGGAAAGGTCCCCATACATCCGAGTGGATTATAAGTAGAAGTGTGAAAACTAGTAAATGGTAATTTAGAACTTTTGGCAAGATGGCAGGTAGCACATGGAAATTTAGTAGAGCTAATTGTAATATTTGATATTTGTGGTAGCAGACGCTGAAGAGTGGTAGATTGGGGATGACAGAGACGGTTGTTCCAAAGGAAGGCTTCTGAAGCGGAGGTGACAAGTGCTGAAGAGGTTGAAGGCTTTGAGGATGTGAGTATTGGGTACAGGCCATCACGAGAAGGTCCTTGAAGAAGAATCTGATTAGTACGTTGATCGTTGATGATGTAGCCCGAAGAATTAAAATGCAAAGAGCAGGAATTGTCCTGAGCTAACTTTTGGCTAGACAAATTATAAGATAAGTGAGGTACATGAAGGAGATTAAAAAGATGCAACTTACGAGTAGGAGTGGGTAGGATGCCTTGACCGGTGTGAGCAATTGGAAGAGATTGACCATCACCGATTGTAATTTGTTGACCTCCTGTATATGATCGCATTTGCTGTAATTGGTTGGAATCAGATGTCAGATGATTGTTAGCTCCAGTATCCAATAACCATTCAGGTTCAGAGGAAGCAGTTACCGCAATAAGAGCTGCAGAGTTGGAAGATGTTGGTTGATAGGAGAGATCTATCCGGTATCAACATTTGTAGGCAGAGTGATCAAATTTATTGCAGATTTGCCTCTTCCTCTACCTCTAACAGCAGGTAAAGCTGTGTGAGTTTGCTGGTTGGTTAGTTGTAACTCACGGAGAGCTTCAGTTGCCTGATTGGTTTCCTCACTGCATAGCAAGGAGTAGAGATCATCTTGATTTATTTGTTGTAAATTTATCCGAATGGCAGTTTTAAATGCTTGGTAGGTAGCAGGAAGGCCATTGAGTGCATAGTGGATTATATCTTCAGCATCAATAGAAGAATCATTAACTTGCGGGGAGCTGATAATGGAATATTCCAGAAGCAAGCAGAGAATTCCCATTGCTGTATATTTAACGTTTCAGATTCCAACATGGCTAACTTTAGGAACCTAGTCTAGCTCATGTGGAACTTAGTTGAACATTCATTCAGTCATTGGTTGACCTAAGCCTTTAATTTTTGAACTTATGTGACCCTCGTAAGTGATTATTTCTCTTAAATTAATCTAACTTGAATCTAAATCAAACTCCAATTTAAACTTAAATAAAAAAAGCCCAACTTGAACCTTAAGAGGGACATTGGTTCAATTGGTCTAGTTAAACCCTCGCTAGCCTCAATTCACCTAATTTAGATATTTCTTATGAGTTGACTGAATTCTATGTGACTGCTTGATCCAATCTAGACTTGTCAGACTTAACCCTTGTTCTAGTTGACTCATTGAGCTAGGATGGTTCAATTAACCTTAACCAAACTCAATTAATTAACCCATTGGCTTTTGTAGAACCTAACGCTACCCTTAAGTGGCTAGCTTTATCAATCTAAGATAGTTCCAAAAACATAAAACAAATGCTCATTTGGTTTAATTGATTTTAATTAATTGAAGTTAGACCTAATTGATCAAATTGTTGTGTGCCCTAGGATTAGACCTAGCCCTTTTGGCACTAATCGAGCCCAATTGGACAACCTTAAAGATCATTGGTGTCAATATTGGAAATTTGGTTCATAGGATTCTACTCGTGCTTACGCAGTATTCGAACCTTCTCCACGACTTTATCAGAACTTTCGAGACTCATCTTAACCATTGATAAACTCAATCAGAGCTCAAATGCAACTCAAAAGTCATCAAACCTTGTGTCACCCTAAATTAGCCAACTAGAATATTTTTTCATGGATTGAGAACCATTGGACTTTCTTTAGGACCTCTTATGAGCAAGGTAGACCTTCTGATTAAGCCTTAGCACTCTACCATGATCCTCTAGCTCAAACTTTCAATTAGCTTCACACCTTAAGACATCATATTATAAGAACCTTTTGAGCCTATATTCATAAGGCTACACAATAATTTGGATCTTCAGTTGAACTTTCCTAAACGAAGACACTCCAAGCTAAATTGTTAACATTTTTAATTGTTTGGTCGAGATCTCACAACAGAGCACATTCTTAAATTTTGATCCTCATTAAATTAGATTGTAGAGCTCATTGAGCTGGTCCGTTTAGACCCCTTAGATTGGCAAAAGTTTAATATGATGAGTTGGATGTATTGGAAGTCTCCTGTGGTGGTTTTTGTACTATGGATTGTCCCTTTAAATGTATTATTTTTCACTCGACTCTGTTGCACGATTAATGATTAAGCTTAAAATTTACTCAATATTAAGTTTTAAATCTAAATTTCTTCAGGTTGATTTGAACTTTTGATTTATTTGAATGTTACATAAGATTAAATGTTTGTGGCTCAAGATTTCTCTGAATTATAAGGCTAGGTGCAGTTTTAATTAAGCAAGCCTCATTGTCCCAATTCCAATGTTTGCATTTTATGTGAAGAATCTAATTTTATTAATTAATTTGGATAAATTTGGATTATTTTTTTTTCTTTTTAATTTGCAGTTATCAATTTAAGGTTCATTCATACTTCAATTTTTAAAGTTTGTGATTACATAATTCATATTTTATTTTTTTGAGATAGTAGTTTAGACTATAAATGAATTAATATGCTTAATAAGCTACTAATAGCTTAGCTCAAGTACTAATTAAATATTTTTATACATACTTTATTGATAAATGAATATTTTAGAATAGTTTAGTGTTCAATTCAATTAGGATGATAAATAGTAATATATAATTCAAAGCTTATTAAAAAAATTATTAAGAAATTTGATTAAGATTCAATAATATGTTTATTCGAATTTTTATTATAAATTTATTTAGTAGATGATTATGTATTAGTTTATTCGTTTCTTTATTAGATTACTTTTTTTTTCATCAACATAAATTACTTATTCATACTCATCAAAGCATTCATTATTTATTTATTTTTTATTTAAAGTCTCATTTTTAAAATTTGTTAAGAATGTATGTCATTTGATTAAAATAATAAGAATTTTTTTGTGTGAAAGTGATAAAATGCCAAATTTTGTTTCAAGAAAAAAATGATTTTCATTGTGGCTTTGTAGTTGTCATGCATATTTCTATATAAATAACTTGTAATATGTTGTATTATTTTTTAAAATGATTTTTACATCTGCTTAAGTAGTAATCAATACTTCCCATACGTTAAAAAGGTAAAATGGTGACCCATTACTTCATAATTCTCTATTTTGAGTTAGGCTATCTTATTAAATTTTGATAAGGAAGCATTTTCATATCTTTGAATTTATTTTAAAATTAATATATTGCATAAATAAATAATTAATTTTTCTATTACTCTCATTTTAACATAAATTTAGAAGTATTAAATTCGTCATAACCATTAATCTAGGAAAGCGATGAAAGAGAGAGGGATGACTCAAGTCTCTGATTACGCTTTCAGCCATCAGATGTATCATCAGAACTGTAGAAGCTGAGTTAGCTAACTGTAAAAGCCTTAATCTCTTCCAGTTGGATCATCCATGGAAAATAATAGAGAAAAACACAAAGTTATCAGAGAGCCATGGAGGTGTGGAAGAGATCATGCGCTCTGAGGAGGTTTCTCATGGCCGCCAATATCATACTCATGCAACTTCTGTAGGAGAGAGTTCAGGTCTGCTCAAGCTCTTGGTGGACATATGAATGTCCATAGAAGGGATAGAGCAAAGCTCAAGCTATCTTTGCCATGGGGTCGACCATCACACTCGCCTTCTCCTTCAAATCATAACCCGAACCCCAACAATGTTCCTAACCTTAGCAGGCCACAGCAGCCATCATTTTTCTCTCCGACAGAGAATATGGAAAAGTCGACCGTTGGAGTTAGGCCGCTTCATGGAGTTGAAGGATGGGGCAGATTCATGGAGGACGAAGGAGAATTGAATGATGATATGGTGTTGAAGAAGGAGAGAGATATAGTTAGGGTTAAGCTTGGACATATCAACAGCTTGTCATGATTTAGATGATAGTCTGGATTTGGAACTTCGACTTGGGTACCCATAGAATTCAAATTGTAGTTTGATTTTTTTTAGCTTCTACATATAATTTTAATTAATGTGTTTGACTACTTTTTATCTTGAATAATTTTATGTTAATGAACATTGTCTAATGTGAAATGTTTTGATGGTTGAATCCTTCTATCTGAAATAACTATCTGCACCATATTTTAATGATCATGCAGTTCCTAGGGATGCTACTAACAGTATGAAGGATAAACTATAAAGAGTGATAAAGTTTATCAATGCTACAAAATTTGTATGGATAGCTCTTCTTCTATTAGGAAGAGAAAAAATAAAGGTAACTTCCATCGCTTGTAATGTAATAAAAAATTATCCAATTCAATAGGTTTTGGAATACATTGAAAACAAGCTTTATGGTGAGTTTCAAACCTTCAACGTAATACTTTGAATTTACTTATAACCAAACACCTAAAAATTTAAAACCCCTACATTTCAAATATTTAAATTATACTCAAAAACTCTCAAACAAGTAGTTCCTTAGTGTAATTCGCCATTAATTTGATGAGATTTTTGAGAAATCACTAGGAATTTTCATAAGTTTGTGTGTATGTCTATGGTTGAAATGATGAACAAAAAATTTGCAAGCATATAACTTGGAACATGAACCCTCGAAGAACATCAACATATTCAAGCACTAGACAAATAAGGTGCTATCAAGAAGAAATTTTTAGAAAATTTTTTTTTTCTAGCATTGGTGGATAATTTTAGGGGTGTTATTATATTATTATCAATATAAAACTAAAACATAATAAAAACATTGATTCTTATGTGAGATTTTCATATTTATCCTCTTCTTTAGTAGAGGTTAAAGAAGAGCCTAATCAAAAATAGCTAGTAATATCAAATACTTAAATTAAAAAAAAAAAAAAAAAACTTGTTTGCATTCACCTAAAATTTTTCATAATTATGCTCACCAAAAGTCCTCATATTTTGAGAAATTATATGTGAATGAAATTCATCATTTAAATGAAAATATGTCTAACATCAAGTGAGTTCTAATAATTTCAACAAACAAAAATATATGAATACATTTTATATGAATGATAGCAAATATGAATAATGAAGAGCCTAATCAACTTATAAATTTGAGGAGGTCCAACACTATCAAATTTATATTATTAAATTTTAATAAAATATTATCAAAAGTATATTCAATTAATAAAATAATATTATCTTTAGTATCTTTGAGTAGTATTTTGTTCATTCATGGATTTCATATAAGAGAATTTCTATGTGTGATCTTCATCTTGAGGATTTTCACCTCCTTTTCAATTTTTTTAATGTGTAGTTACTTTTAATTTTTAGAGGAAAGTTATTTTTAGAATTAAATTAGCTCCTGAATGTATCCTTTTCCTTACAACTTGGTATTCTTCTACAATAGAGAAACTTATTCTAGAATTATGGTTTAGCTTCTCTTAAGTTTGCCATCATATATGATCTTCTAAATAAAGAGAAATCAGTTGAGTATTAATAAGAAGAGGATAAATGAAAATATGTTGTATTTACTTTAATCTTAATTTTTAAAAATACTTAAATTATGAATGCTTTCAACCAAATAGTGTTTTTTTTCCTAGATTCTTTGATAATATGTCTTAATTATCTATTTTTCTTTGGTGAATGATATATTGTGATTTTGCTTTCTTTCTCTTAAAGAGGAAGATATACGACCAATTTTTTATGTACATTATCGTGTACTAGAAAATAAAGTTAAATGTCTTAATCTTGATGATAATTCATACATAATCAAATAAATGTAAAAGGTAATGAACATGAGATTTTCTTTTATTAGGATGTCTATTTCTAGCTCCCCTAAACACTTACAGTTATTTCTTTACATATCCAATGTTATTTTTATCATTATGTCTAAGATATTATTTCTTATAACAAGATAAGAAGATGGTTCCAATGTGGTTGAATCAAAAGAAGTAGTTAATCTAACTTAAGCTGCTATAATTATATTTTTTTAATGTTTGAATAATGTTGTATGCATATGATTAAAGTGTTTTTAATAATTTGTGAGATTTATATTTTTTGAGCAAGAGAATTTAGGCCACTTTAATAAATATTGAATGCAAAATCAAACAAAATAATTGAGAAAATTAGGTTTGATCAACATTTCCCAAAAAATTTGAACCTTGTTTAATCCTGGTTAAAATCTTAATAAACTTTTCAACAATTTTATTCAAACCTGGTTCAAAATTTTCTCAAATATTTCTTAACAAATTTGAACACGGATCTTACCTTAATTGAACCACTTTTGATCATTAACAGAATTTTGCGTTCTCTATTTAAATAAGTATGAAAAAATATTGAAGTATGTTTTACCTTTGTTTAAGCTTGACTTAAACTTTATTCAATCTAGGTAGTAATCTTGCTTGTGTTTATATTTAGAGCATTTTTATTTTAAAGGTAAATCAATTGTCGATATTCTTGTACCATATTAAGAAAAAAAAAAGACAAGTTATTTGAACTTTTGTTAAAAAAATAGAACAAAGGATTGATGATTCAAAGAAATGTTTGCCTCATACATCTCACAGATCTTAAAAACATTGTTACATATATGGATAAGAACCCAATTTGTTTTCAAGTTGGAGGTGATATATCATTTTGATATACCATGATCCATAATATCAACTATTTCAACATAAACTAATCTCTAGAGTATTAATCTTTTATTTACGCATCAATTATAGGCATAAAGCATTCCTTAAATAATATAGCCCTATCATACGATATAGTTGAACTTAATAAGATAGAGAAATTTTTTTATTCATAATATAGCTTTGAGATAAAAACATAAATTAATGATATGAAAAAGCTCATTTATATCTCATATCCTACAAGGAAATTTGCTTGAAATATCTCTAATCTAATAATTATTGATATAATAATCTCATTTTTGAATATTACCTCAATATATATAAAGTTGGATAATTTTTTTGAGAACAAAAATAATTTGAAGAATAAGTTACATGTACATGCAATACTTTTTTAATTCAAAGTGGAAGTTTAGGAAAAATATTTGACACATTTATTACACTTTTGAAAATTATTTATAAAGCTTACAAGCTATAAAGCTAACACAGTTAAACACATTTGATGATAAAAGCTATGTATCAAAACACACATGTCCTTTGAACTAAAAATCATTAATAAGCTCAATTAGACATATAATCAAGAAAAATTGATTGGGTTGAACTCTAATTTGAAGCTAAAAATTAAATGATAGCATCATATGTGAAGAATGGTTATATGATTGAATTATCTTTTTGAAAAGGCTCAGTGCTATTGTGAACAAGTTATCACCTTTGTAAAAGAGTTTCTTAAAGTGTATTTTAAGAAAATACTATTGTATCTTATCATATTAAATAAAAATTTAGTAATAATAAGTAATCTACAACTTGAAACTTTTAAATGTTATAAACATAAATTTACTTTCTTTCTAAATTTATATTTGAGACTCTAGTTGCATGTTGTCTAATGTTAAGTGTAGAAATAATATTTTTGAATATAAGACATAGAAGTGCTTTGCTTGTGGAATTATCCCAAGATATAAATATTCAAATTTATCCAATGACATTTATAGTTATTGGCTCAAAAAATAACGATTCTCACATTCATAGATTTGGTAGAAAATTTAGTACTTATTTTTTAGTATTAATATTTATTCATAATATTTATAGAGTCACATCTTAAGACTTATGAAGTTAGTAAATGCTACTTATAAATTTTTTTAATATATATTACTCAAGACTTACTAGTCTTCTCTTATACTCAATATGAGAAACAAAGCTCATATATAGGGAGCTACCCATATCCTCATAATCTGATGCCTACCTTTCTTTTATTTGCTCCATTTTTGTGAACATAGTTAAGAGAAAGTTAGGCTCTACATAGCTTATCCCACATTTCCTCTCTAATCTAGAGAGGCTTATCCTGATACTTATGAATATTTATGAACATACAATGCAAACCAGTAGCACCTCTAATCTTAAAGTTCTTTCTAATATATTTGTTATGTTCTGGCAGTCACCAAAAAAAAATTTTTTTGTAGCATAAAACATATTAATAAAAATCATTAGAGCAAAAGCATTATATATTATATAAGTATAGAGTGCATACTTAATACCTCAAATACTCTGAACCACATATCATAAATATCTATTGGCATTTTCTTCCAGGATACATATAGGGCATTCTATTTGTTTCTTATTATGTCTCTTATTTTATATGTTATCTGTCTAGATGGATTGAATCCATTAAAAAAAAACTTTAGTTAACACTACATAAACTAGAAAGTAAAATGAAAAACAATAATAAAGAAAACAAACTCAAGTATCTTTGTTATGCTTAACATGTGCATATAGTAGGTGTCTTAACTCCACTATGCTCAACAAGAGTGGTGGACTAGCTTAATATGCTGGTGGTGGTGAACGAGGATAGCTAGGTTTCCTATAAGTTATGTGGAGTTGAAAGAGATAAAATGGAGTGGTGTTGACAGATTTTGGGAATAATAGGTTGGTGCATGTATAAGTGGAGTGATATGAGGTGGTGAGATTGATGAGGAGGTCATGGTGGCGATAATGACTTTAATATTGGTTTGAATGATGAACGAGAAATAATCTTTTTTCTTTCTACTAAAAATATTTATGATCAATCTATGAGGGATGTCGTCATCACCACTAGATGTCATCTGTATTAAATAGAAATTTAATGATTAGACTAGCGATAAAAAAATTATTGTAAAGTCTAAAATTAAAAAAAATAGTGCATAATTACAATATCTGAAAGAAATAAAATTTTTATAAATATTAAAGTTTAATAAATGGGGGATAATTACAATAAAAGTAGTAAAAAATATTATTTTAGGTATTAAACTTAAAAGATTAGTGCATAACTATTGGTATGATCAATGTCCATACCGTAATAAGCCGAGTTATCCCGATTCAAAACATTGAAAAATTGTGATTCCGTAGATCAGATGGGATCATTAGATAGCCAGTGGCACCAAAAGTAGCGGGTGTTGGGGTCATGGGTGGTCTAGAGTAGCATTCACAACAAGGGTAAGGGCTGAGCAGTCTTGGCAACCCAAGTAGTGGGGTCCGAGGCCGATAGACCCCGACCCAGACGGTATAGTCTATGTAGTAATCAGAAGGTCAGTGGAAGTGGAAAATTTTGAAAGGAACCAACGTTCAAATGCAATATTTAACAGCTGCTAGCTGCTATACTTGACAACAGTTGATCGCCATCTTTAACAACTGCCAATCGCTATGTTTGACAACCACTAGCCACCATATTTGATAGCTGTTAGCTGCCATTATAGGCTCAAAGAGGCTAAAAAATTCTATAAATATCAACTTTTCCATCACCACTCTCCATGAGTTAAGTTTTCTCTTATAATCCCTTAGCTCTCCTTCCCTTCTTCACATGTATTGTAGCCATTGAAGTTCTTCTAAGGGTGCATGGTTGGGGACATCAATTATTGTTATCTTATTTGTTGTGATCATTTGTAAACTGCTTGTTATCTATATCTCCTTTTTCTTACAATAATTACAATATTTGAAAGAAATGAAAGAAGTAAATTCTAGGTATTAAACTTAACAAAGAGCAGTGCATATTTATAATATCTAGAAGAAGTAAATAAAAATTTATTAACTATAAAAAGAAAATGCATACTTATGGTATCTAAATGTAGTAAAATGAGAAAATATATTAATTATAACACATATTTTATAGTTTTCTCAGATGAATCACTAAAATTTGAATTTAAAATCTCCTCTTCATCATGATCATGTTCATCACTAGACTGCATAACTTAATCATAATCACCATTAATATCTTGTAAGCTTATCACTAGCTCAACATCATTATTTGAATTTTAAAATCAAATATATCTTTTTCTTGATGAGAAAGATCAATAATATTTTGAATTTTAGCTTTATTATAACTTTAATTTAGATTACAACTGCTCACTCTATTCTTTTCTTCTTCATTCTTTAGGAAATTCAAGATAATATACATGACTAGATTGATGCCCAAGAATAAAGGGATCAAATTTAACATATTTTAAATTTCTTTTTTACTTTTGTAATGCCATATGTCTTATATATTCTTGTTTTGTAATTAGGAATATGATCAAACCAATCATAGTTAAATAAATAAAATACATTTATTTAATTTGAACCAAGATATTATAATTATACAATCTCTTATAAAACTATAAAAAAAATATCTCATCATCTAAATATGTGTTACCTCTGACACACACACACACACCCCTTATTTTCTCTTATGCACTCTTGAAACTTATATGATGATGAGTTATCTTGTGGGATGCTAAATTTACAAATAACTAGTAACACTTTTTATTCATTGTGATAAAACTCCAATGTGCCTCACTATTGCTCCTCAAGGTCTTTAAACCTATTTAATTGAACTAAATCAAACCTCAAGATTTGTATTTTGTATTATTTAAATCAACTCAATAATATATTTATTTAATTTAAAAGTATAAATTCAAAGCGTTTTTTTTATCAAGTAATTATTTTTGAAGTTATCCATTCAATTCATGATTATTATGAGAATAAAAAATAAAAAATTAGCGTTAAAATTATGCTTCATCATATGAAATTTTAGGGATCTCATCAATAATTTAAAAACAATTTCTAGATTTTTCATAATTTAGGCCTACATAATGCGGCATGATATTAGCGTTAATTAATCAATTAAATATTGCTAGATTAAAGTGCAAATGGCACATATTCCTTCGTCCCACGGCATGCTTTCGCTCAGATTCGTTGAACTTTGTTCTATTTCCCGTGTCATGCTGTCTCCTTCGCATCCCCGCGGGTCGCCGCTCGATGGATTAAAGCTTGAAATGGCCGAACTATTGTTCCTCGCCCACCTCATCTTTTCAAACGAAGAAATGGCAGGGAAGCGTAAGCACGGCGAGCCGAGGATTGCATCCTCTGGTGTCTCGATTCAAACGACGCTAGAAATGAGCGGCTCCGCTTTCGTTTGATTTCTATGTTTTTGGTTGGGTTCTTCTTTTATTAAAATGAAATCGAATCAGTAGTTAGAGGGAAAGCATCGAAGGATTTTTAGGATCCGCGCTCACTCAGTCGGTTGGCAGGCAAAAGTGGAAAGGTATGTTTTCGTCTCTCCTTGTCTCTTGCAGTTGTGATTGATCGCTCTGGATGGTAAGATTTTTGGGCTTTGACGATAGTATATTGTTAAGGTTTAGAGCTTGGTTATGGATCCTTGTAATCGTGAAGAATTTGTGTTTTCTGGTCTCTTGGATTTCTGTATTACCTGGTGCATATTGCCTTTCCTCAGATCTGTCTACCTGACTTTATTATGTGTTGGTTTTTTCATGCTGATTCTGGCTACTTGGTTCGTAAAAATGTTTGATATCAACGCTAGTTTTGTCCAAATTTTGATAATCTTTACTTGGTTCGTAAAGATTATCTCTTTCTATCACTTTCTTTGCGTCACTCAAATTTTGTTGACAGGAAATGTTGTGGCAAACGCTATTCTGGGACTTTATTGAAGCAGCGACCTCAGTGAACATGTTTTGTGGTTTAGGCTTAGATGATGATGACAACAACAACAACAACAACAACAACAAGCCTTTATCCCACTACGTGGGGTTGGCTACATGAATCCTTCTTCTTCATTGCGTCCTATTAAGTGTCAAATTCTCATTTGATTCTAATAAAATAAGATCATTTTTTATATTATCTAACCAAGTCTTCTTAGGTCTATCTCTACCTTTCTTAATATATGATAAACCCAATACATCTACTGTTCTAACTAGGTCATCAGATGGACGATGTTTTATGCAACCAAATTATCTAAGGCGGCTTTTTCAAATTTTATATGCCACTGAAGCTACTTCAACCTTTTCATGTATATATTCGTTTCACATTTTGTCTCTAAATGTAAAGCCACTCATCCACCTGAGCATCCTCATCTTAGCAGCACTTAATTTTTTGCTTCTCTTTTATTGACCAACATTTTGCTCAATGAATCATTGCAGATCTTACAACCATCTTATAAAATTTTCTCTTAAGTCTAAGCGGTACTTTTCTATCATACAAGGGGCCAAATGCATTTCTCCACTTCAACCATGCAGCTTGAATTCTATTAATAACATGCCCAGCTTGAATTATATTATAAAATTTTCTCTTAAGTCTAAGCGGTACTTTTCTATCATACAAGGGGCCAGATGCATTTCTCCACTTCAACCATATAGCTTGAATTCTATTAATAACATGCCTAACTATTTCACCATCATTTTGAACAATCGATTCGAGATATCTAAAACATTCACTCTTTTTAATCACTTGATCATCAAATGTCATAACCCCACCATTAGATCTTTTACAACTAAAATCACACACCATATATTCTGTTTTAAATTTACTTAAACGAAAACCTTTAAATTCTAAGGTTGTCCTCCATAACTCAATTTTCTCTTGAACTCACTCTTTAGTCTTATCAACAAGAAGCATATTATTAGCAAAAAACATACACCAATGTACATTCTCCTATAAATATCTAGTAAAAACATTCATAACTAAAGCAAAAAGATATGAGCTTAAAGTCGATCCTTGATGTAATCCAACTGAAATAGGAAAATTCTTAACCAATTCTCTTTGTGTTGAACACAAGTAATAGCTCCAGCATGCATATTCTTAATGGCTTGAATATAAGCAATATTAACTTATTTCTTTTCTAGGATTCTCCAAAGCACTTCTCTTGGAACTTTATGATATGCTTTCTCTATATCAACAAATATCATATGTAGATCCTCTTTCCTCTCTTTATACTTGTCGATCAAACCTCTCAACAAATGTACAACATTCATAGTAGACTTATTTTGCATGAGACCAAACTAATTTTGAGATACTTTTGTATTGCATTTTATCCTATACTCAATTACTCTCTCTCTCATAATTTTAATGTATGGTACATTAACTTAATGCCCTTATAATTTGTACACTCTTGTGCATCAACTTTATTCTGAAAAATAGGAATCAATGAACTCTTCTCCACTCATCAGACATCTTTTTAGTATTTAAAATAATAGTAAAAAGATTATTAAGCCAGAAGTTCTTTGATCTCATAAGCATTTCTACATTTCCATTGGTATCATCAGGTCTATACTTCATTTTTTTAAGCATCTGTAACTTTAATTTTACTAATATGATGATAAAAATAAAATTTTCTATTTTCATTTAGGATATCAAGGTCGTTAAAGTCAATTGCACTCTTATAATATTCATTGAAAAGTTTATCAAAATATTTCATCCACTTATGTTTAATATCCTCTTTCAGAAAAATATTTTATAATTTTCATCCTTAGTGCACTTTACTTGAACTAAATCTTTGTTTGACTAACTTATACATACATTCTTCACTCTCTTTAGTATTGAATCTATTATATAAATCTCTAAAGGCTAAATTCTTTGTATCACATATTGCATTTTTAGAAGTCTTGTAAACCACATTATATCTTTCCAAATTCTCTAAGCTTTTACATCTAAATTAATTTTTAAAATAAAGTTTTTTTATTTTTGGTCTTTTCATGTACATTTTGATTCCATCACAAACTACTTTTATTAAAATGAGTTTTTCTTTTTGATTCTTTAAGCATATTTTTATACTCGTTTAATTCCACTTGCTACATTTTTTCACATAACATTAGCTTTCTTATAAACATTTCAAATTCTAAGATCTTGTAGCTTACTTTTAAATATATTATATTATTATTATTATTATTATTATTATTATTTTAAGTACTCTAATATTTAGTATTTTATCTTTGGACCCTTAATCTTAAAATCCTAAACTAGTAGTTGATGTTGGGTACTTAAACATTTACTCGGAATGATTTTACAATCTATTTACTCTAAATAATTTATTTTTCTTATCAGAAAATAATCAATCTATATTTTATTATGTATATTCTTATAAGTGATAATATGCTCATCTTTTTTCTTAAATAAAGTATTAGTAATTACAAAATCATAAGTTAAAGTGAAATCAATATAGTCTTACTTTCTTCATTAGTCACTTCAAATCTGTAGCTACCATAAATGCTTTTAAATCTTTTACCGCTCTACCAATATGTTCATTTAAAGCTCCTCTAATAAATACTTTTTCTTCAAACGATATTCTTTGTATTAATCCCTCTAGGTCATTCTAAAATTTTTCTCATAAGTATACATCCAAACTTATTTGAGGAGTATAAATATTTATAACATTAATAATCTTTAAAATTATAATTCTTTCTCCAATCTTATTAATTTTTATAATATTATTCTTTCAACTTTTATTTATAATCACACTTACACCATTTTTAGCACGACTCCTACCAGAATATCAAAGTTTAAAACCTAAACTATCAATATTCTTGGCTTTCTCCTCAACTCATTTAGTTTTTTGAATACATAAAGATATTTATCTTTTTATGAATCATAATAACTATTAATTTACTTAATTTACCTGTAAGAGTACTTATATTTCAAAATTTTATCATAATTTTAGTTACATGGACTAACTTCTTTTTTTGCATCCATCCATAATGTGAGAACCTTTGCTTATTTAATACTATATCGGGGAATCGATACAGTGGCTTTTGCACACTTTTTCATTTAATTTAGGCCATACTGTGCGTCGCTTATGGGGAACGCTCTAGCATTAGCATAATGTATTAAATGATTCATGCCATGGTCTTTCGACAAGTTTTATGTTGGTTGCCAACTACCTAATGCAACTCTCTGTTTTTCTCATCAAGGACTTAGGACCCAACAAAGGCAATGGTTTAGGTTTAGATGCCATTGAAAAATTCAGTTTAATTAGGCACAATCAGATCTCTAAATGCTCAAATATTCAAGTTCCTTTGAAATCATCTAAAGTCCATTTTCAACAAATATATATTAGAAATGAGTATGTCAATTAGACGTATTTGATGATACCAAGAATGCTTTGATTTAAGTTAAAATGGGACTAAATCAACCTCATGCAAGTTTCATTATGAACTTTATGCACCATATAGGAATATAAGGCTGATGCTCGTCATTAATGCCAACATTAATTGTTGTGAACAGCATTAATACCCGTGCTTATTGTCATTAATAATTTTGACCTTTGCTATCACCAATAAAGCTAACACTCGCAATTGCCACTATGGTTGACCTACCATTGTCAATAACCTCAACACTAAATGTTGCTAATGAAATCAACTCTTGACGTCAACACCAATGCCATTAAAGTTGACATCTTCAATCATCAATAAAATTAATTTTTACCATAATCAATAAGGCTAATGTTTGTTGCTAATATCAATGGCTATGCTTGCTATCATGATCAAGTAGATGCTTGTCATTGTCAATAACCTAGATGCCCATCATCTGCAATAAGATCAGTGCCCACCATCGATGTTGGTCTTAGCACCTCTATCAACACTAGTCCTAATGCTTGCCTTATGCTAATACTCAACATCAACACCAATGCTCTTTGTTGTTAGTAGTGCCAATTATTGTACCCCACCAATGAGCAAGGAGGTTAACAAAACTTTTTTGGTTATTTTTGTGAGAAGCATTAATTAAGAAAACTTTCGAAAGAACTTAAAGTAGCTTACAAACATCTTGAAATAGAGTCATAACATTATAAAAGGTTCTGGAAGATTATAAGCACATTTGAGAAGCTTTGAAAGACTCTGGAATACTTTGGATGGTTCAGGAATATTGTGAAAGATTAAGCTCATAGTCGCCTTGAAGGTTGACTTCGAACATTGCAATAAGGTTGATACCCAATGTTCCTACTAATGTCGAGGCCTGCCGTCAACACTAATGTCAACACCTATCTCTGACTCTAGTGCTTATGCCCATTGTTGATATCAATATCAACGCCTGCCATTGACAAAATGCCATCACTCACCATTGATACATTGATGCTCACCATTCTCACTTAACAGTACTGATAGCCATCCACACCAATGTTGATGCATGTTGTCCTAAATAACACTGGAGCTTGTCATTGCAACCAAAGATTAAGCTCATAGTCGCAACCAAGATTGGAGCCTGTCATCACCAATCACTACTAAGGCAGAAGCTTGTCATTGATACCAAAATTGATACCCATTATCACAATCAAGGCCGATGTCCGCTATCGCCATTAAGACTGACTCCTTATACCCATCGTTGCCAATAAGGCTGATGTCCGCTTTCTTCATTGCCAGTCTTCTTTGTTATAAGAAGATCAATAAAAACAAGCAACCACCATCCCTTAATGACAACTCTAATTCCCCAATACTCCTACTTCCACCATGGAAGTCAACTTCCACAATTCATATCTACCAAATTGTATTAATAATTTTTTAGTTGCAAGGAAGTGCATTCTTTGCAATATATGACTCACACTAGTGTAATCATTTTAATCGGATTAGATCTCATTTTTTATCTTTTATCGATTTTTGCTTATAAAAAATTCATATTCTTCAATGAGCTTGTTATAATTTATCTATCTCTGTCTGTGTGAGGTTTTTATACGATACTAAGATGGTACTCTCTATTGTTGCATATATTTCAACACATGACAAGGCTACTAATCACTTGAACCGTTGAAGAAATTGGGCTTAGCTTCTTTTATCATTTTATTTTCTAAACATTTCTTAATATTTTCTACCCTCTTCACATTTTCTGCTAAATGTATCTGAATTGGATTTTCAGGGCTCAGGAAGATGCATTGAAGGCTGGGAATTAGGTATTATCTTCTGCAATAAGGATTTCAGATGTTCGGTTGCTCTTTTATATAATGGATTGAATGAATCTCCCTCTGACCAAATGTTGAGAACATTGTGCCATGGCTTGCTGTTTTTGTCGCTTATGCTTTCTGCATCGGCCTTTGAGGTTGGATATGCCCGCTGCAATTGCTATCTCGATAGTTATTTTAGTGCTGAAGGCATTCTTCAATGCCAGAAAGTAAGTGATTTCTTGATTGCGGCTGCCTACTTCTCCATACCTCTTGAGCTACTATATTTTGCTACTTGCTCGGATCTGTTTCCTTTCAAATGGATCGTCTTCCAGTTTGGAGCTTTCATAGTCCTTTGTGGACTGACCCACTTGCTCAATGTGTTTACTTACGAGCCCCACTCTTTTCTCTTAATGTTTAGTCTCACGATATCTAAATTCTTCACTGCACTGGTCTCCTTTGCAACTGCAATTACTCTGTTGACTTTGATCCCTCAGCTTTTGCGATTGAAAGTAAGGGAGAATTTTCTCAGAATTAAAGCCCGGGAACTGGACAGGGAGGTTGTAATGATGAAAATGCAGGAGGAAGCAAGTTGGCATGTGAGGATGCTGACCCGAGAGATCCGGAAATCCCTTGATCGGCATACTATACTTTACACAACTTTGGTGGAGCTTTCAAAAACCTTGGGGCTGCAGAATTGTGCCATATGGATGCCGGATGATGGTAAAAAGGTAATGAACTTGACCCATGAGTTGAGACAGAGGCACTCCATGGAGTTGTTTGGGCATTTTATTCCCATTACTGATCAGGATGTATTTGAGATTAATGAATCAAAGGGTGTAAGAATACTTAGGCCTGATTCCTTACTTGCATTGGCAAGCAGTGGGGGAGATCCTGAACCAGGACCTATTGCTGCAATTAGGATGCCAATGTTAAAGGTGTCAAATTTTAAAGGTGGGACGCCAGAGCTAGTAAAAGCATCATATGCTATATTGGTCCTAGTTTTCCCTGAAGATGATTCTAGAATTTGGAGCTTTCATGAACAAGAAATTATTGAAGTAGTTGCTGATCAAGTAGCCGTTGCTCTCTCCCATGCTTCTTTATTGGAGGAGTCACAACTAATGAGGGATAAACTGGCAGAGCAGAATAGAGCTTTACTGCGGGAGAAGCAGAATGCCTTGATGGCAAGTGAAGCAAGAAAATCTTTCCAAAGGGTCATGAGCCAGGGAATAAGAAGGCCAGTGCACTATATTTTGGGTTTATTATCTGTGATGCAACAAGAAGAACTGAGTCCTGAGCAAAGGCTTATCATCAACTCCATTACAAAAGCTAGTCGTGTTGTTTCAAACTTGGTAACTGATGCAATGGAGATGTCTAACTTCAACAATGAGAGATTAATCTTGGACACGAGGTTATTTTACTTGCATTCTCTGATCAAGGAGACTGCTTGTGCTGCTACATGCATTTGTAATCGTAGAGGATTTGGTTTTGGTTTTCAGGTTGATAATGCTGTACCTGATAAAGTTGTTGGTGATGAGACAAGAATCTTTCATGTCATTCTCCATGTCATTGATAGGTTGTTAAGTGGTTATTCTGAGGGATTTGTTAGTTTTAAAGTCCATCTCTATAGTGAGTCCCAAGATAGTAAAGATCAGCAATTGGTCACATGGAAGCCAAATTTTCCTGGTGTTTCTGTCAAGTTTGAGATTGAAATGAGAACACCAGAATCAACTGATTCAAGTTTAACGGATAAATGCATTTGGAGACTCAATGCTCAGGGTTCTGACATGGGCCTTAATTTCAATATGTGCAAAAAACTTGTGCAGGTAAGCATTTTCAAAACATTTAACTTTCAAATTTTGACACTGATGTCAATGAACTTTTGTTTTGGCAGGACTGTAAACTCTGATTTCCTTTTACATATTGTTGGATTATCAATTTTTTTTTTCTATTTTCAGTCAGATCTTATAGTTTAGAGTTTTAGTTCAATCTTTGTTTTCAGAGGTACAGATATAACTATAGATGGAACTATAGATTGCATTATATTTTTTATTGTAGATTTAATGTACATTCTTCGGTAAACATTTATCTGGGGCTGATTCCCAGGGATTTTAAAGGATATGTTGACAGAGGTATAAATTTAATTATGGATGGAACTTTAGTTTGCATTATATTTTTTATTGTAGATTGCTTCGGTAAACATTTATCTGGCACAGATTCCCAGAGATTTTGAAGTATTTGTAGAATCATTGGTGAAGCCCTTGAAGATGTAGATCTTCTCATTGATCCTTCCTCCTCCCAACTTTTGATTTTAATATGCTTGATTTTTTAGAGAATTGAGGAGAGGATGGAATACTGGTTTCTTGAAGAAACTGCAGCATTTGGTCTGCTCGTGTGAGAGTAAAACATCCTATGTATCCTATTTATAGATATCGATCAATCTTATCTTTCAATCTAAATTTTGATACAACAATAAAAAACAACAAATTTTAATCCCACTAGATGGCTACATGAATCCTTTTGCTCCATTGTGTCCTATTATGTGTCAAATCATTTAATTCGAGTATACTAAGATCATTTTTTATACATCTTAACCAAGTCTTTTAGGTTCATTACCTTTCTTAACATAAGGAAAATTTAATGCATCTACTCTCCTAAACATCTGGACGCTGACGCTTTATGTGGCCAAACCATCTAAGGCACTCTTAATCTTATCTATCAGAGCTACTCCAACTTTTTCCCGGCATACTATTTTGCATTCTATCTCTAAGGGTAAAGCCACTCATCCACTGAGATCCTCATCTTGATTTTAACTTACTCTTATGTTTTTTTTTAGCCAACATTACTGGTTTCTAAGAAGAGTGCTTACCACCATCTTATAAAATTTTCCCTTAAGTTTAAGTGGAACTTTTCTTATCATTAAATTTTGATCTTATCATTAAATTTAAAATTTAAATTATCCAATACTATTATTTCCATCTTATTTAAATAGAAATAAATCTAATAAATTAATACAATTTAAATTCATTTTTCAGTTTGGTTCACTCTAGACTTGACTCTAACCATAAATCTTGATTTGTGTTTATATATGCTGCATTAATTGTTAATGATATGGAGTTATTTGCTAGATGTACAGCATTTATCCTTTTTTCTCTCTGTACTATTGAAAGCCTATAATCTTAATTACTTTTAAGACGGTGGTGCTTTAAGATTTCTGCTGTTCTGGGGCAACAATTCATGGAATTGATGATATGAAAATAAGCATGAGAAAATAATGTCTTAGACATATATCACAAAAAAATGTTGATATTTGTGCATATAACCCTATTGGTAGTTTTAATGCATTCTTTTTTTTATAAGTTCGTAGAAGTTAGAGTAATATGTGACTGGATTATGTCGATCCTAGAAATCGGAAATCTGAATCACATTAAAAACTCGAGTTCTGTGAAAACACTTCTGAAGTTTTTTAACTCAAGTGAAAGCCATTAATGGTAAACATGCTAATTGACCTTAACTCTATGTTCAACTATAGGAGTGTGTTTTCTCCAATCCAATGATGTATATATGACCCAATGATGTCTATATAGAGAGAAGAAAGAATATTATGGTCTATTTTAAAGGAATTATAAGGCATCAGTTCAAGTGATTACATCAGAGAATGTTGGAATTGCGTGTATTGTTATTAAGGTCACAAAATTTGACTTGGTTGATCTTGGCATGCATGATAAAAAGCAAATGTATCAATATGGAGGTAGTATTTCTACGAAAGGAATGTTTGATTAGGAATTGTAAGGAAAAGGACAATCTGATATAGTTTAAGATAACACTAATAGTGATAATTAAAAGTGATGATGATATTGTTGTTGCAAGGCTGTCTACTTATTTTTTTGAGTTCATCTGATGAAACATGATTTATTGAGCCTATTTTATATCTTAGCTTATAAACTTTGAGATGCCTGACTATTTATTTTACTGATAAATACTTTGCACAGTATAATATTTTAAGATGAGCTCCGTGTAGCAGTGCTGACTTATGAAATTGCATGTAGTAATGACAAATTCTTGTTTTTTCTTTTACAATAGAAAAAAATATGAGTAAATTATGACGTCACCTGCTGATGAGTTTCTATGTTGACCTTTCAAATTTTATGTTGGTTTGCTACTATTTTGCAGATGATGCATGGGGATATCTTTGTTGTTTCTAATTCCCAAGATCTTCCCAGAAGTATAGAACTAGTCCTTCATTTTCAGCTTCAATCTCCTACTCTTGTCTCGGAATTAGAGGTCCCCCCAGGACACAGTCACACTCACTCCACACCAAATTTCAAAGGTCTCAGAGTTCTACTTGCAGATGATGATGGTCTCAGTCGAGCAGTTACAAGAAAGCTCCTCAAGAAACTTGGTTGTGAGGTCACCTCTGTGTCTTCTGGGATCCAGTGCCTCAGTTCTTTCAGTGCATCTAGTGCACCATACCAGCTTGTAATTGTAGACCTTCACTTGCCCCATATGGATGGATTTGAAGTAGCTACGAGAATTCGGAAGCTTAGAACCAGGTTTCGACCTGCAATTGTGGCTCTGACTGCGAGCTCTGAGGAACATGTGTGGCAGCAGTGCTTGCATTCAGGTATGAATGGCCTGATCAGGAAACCAGTAATGTTAAAAGCCATAGGTGATGAGTTATATAGAGTTCTCCACAATACTTAGAATTGGATGATAGATAACCATGAAAAATATCAATTTTGGTGATAGGCCATTATCAATGCACATAAATACATATTGTGGCTACCGATTTAATCATATTCAGAAAAAAAAAAGTATCAGAATATATTGATATAATTTGTAGTATGATGATAGGTTAAAAATGTTTTTGGCTATAAGGCCAAT
The DNA here is from genome assembly GCA_021442155.1 of Cymbidium sinense. Classification (NCBI taxonomy): domain Eukaryota; kingdom Viridiplantae; phylum Streptophyta; class Magnoliopsida; order Asparagales; family Orchidaceae; genus Cymbidium; species Cymbidium sinense. The sequence goes on along the minus strand of CM038218.1, from coordinate 185,976,106 downwards.
GCGCACTAGAACATTTAAATAAAATGAAAAAATAATATTATGAATTAATTGTCATAGCAAAAAAATTAAATATCTTCTTATTTTGAGCATTTATCTTATAACTCTGAATATTATATCTTAACATCCTAAAATAAATTGCATCAGGATTTACTCATATAATTTTTATTCATCATATTGATGGATCACAACATAGAAAAGTATTGAATGGGGATCATTATTCCATTTATGGATAACTTTCATTGTAGCTTTCCTAAGACTGATAAATAGGTGACATGTGCCAGTGCCACTGGGCTATAACTTTTATTTCATCGATCAATATGATAGAAGCTAATCGTCATCATTCAGGTAAATAATGCTCTACGTTCAATAATGATTGAAGTGTTATTGATTTTGGTGGGGAAATAAAAAATAATTTGTTTGATATGATAATTTCATGTTTCTATTTAGGAAGATGAGATTGATGCAATAATATATCCTATATATTTATGTAATCCTTATGGTTTTTATACTAGATTGAGCTGTTCATTGCAATTATATTCTTCGGGTTTGATTTGCGCACATGGCTTATTAGTATGCTTGTTAATTTCAATCTTTTTTTTATTAATGTCATGAATTAAGAGGCTCCTTGCTCGGAAGTATTGTTTAATAGTGTCACACCTCAAACGATTCTCTATTCCCTAGGGTTAGCCTGAGATGTAATAGAATATGATGACTCAATCAAATGTAGCTTCCGTCAACTCATCTTGACATGCAAGGAATTACGGCAACTTGGTGAAAATTGAATTTCATTAAATCATCACGAACAAATTCTTATGTTTTGAATTCTTTAACTTATCATTTCTTATTTAAATCACATATATGGAAATGTGTATCATCGAATATCAATATAAATATAGAATAACTAAATATATTAAAATAAAAATTTATACGTACCCAAAATGTCTTTACAGTCTTCTAAAATTATATGCCAAAATTATACAATTCAAAATCTTGACTGACAACTATCCTCTTTGTTCTTGTCTAAAAGTTAACATGTAATATTATAAGCTAATAATCCAGTGAGACTAATAGTGCTAAAATAAATCTAATACATGACAAAAAAAATAACGTGCATGTAAATGTGAACTTGCATTCAAGTAATGATAGGTAAAGTTATGCTTGCATGTGTAAGTACTGAATAGAGTAGTAAAAGCATGCTAATAAATATAGTTATTGAATAGTAGTTAAGGCTATGGAATGTAAACAGTTGAGGTGATTAAATGAGTACGCATTGATTTCATATAGTTGTGTTCATTTTTAAATCAAGTTGTCTTATTAGAAGTGTCATGTATATTTGTATCAGTTTGACTCCTATAAAATATGAGGGTCGTCTCCCAGCCTGTCTGCCAAAATTATTGATAATATTCACACTTCATACCAACAACCTCTTGACACCATCTAATCTAATCCAACTTATATGCCGAGAGTCGGAAACTCTAAGGTTTCCTGCCAAAGGATTATCTCGTCAAAATTTTTGTCTACTTGTATAAGTTATCATGAAATAGTTTACATATATCAATTTAATGATATTTTCAGCTTATTATGTATATTATTTTTTATTTGCACATTTAACAATGCCTGCATTGAATTATTTATCAATATGCACAACAATATAATATAACATTAAGTAATCTAACTTAATTATAATTGTAGTAAATTAACTAGGCATGATTTCTAGCTATGCAAATAATCATTTATATATGAACAAGATATGCTAGAAATATCTAGATGCAATGTACAAAATATTCATAAGAAATAGTAAAAATAGTAGTAACCAATAGTCTTATAAAAATCTGAATTTAAATTAGCAATTATCAGTTTCACATCAGTTTTCATACCAAAATCGGGACGTGCATGCCATTTTCTTGAATGTTTACAACTTAAAATTATAATTTCTTTTGTAAATTATGAAATACTTAAACTAAACATAGTCTAAGATATTTATAATTTCAATTTAAAATTTTCCCTGAAATTGATTTCTTCTTATTCAAATCTTTTTGACATCCCAAATTCCCTTCCAAAAATCTAGCTTTTCCTTTCCTCTTCCTCTCTTAATCTTCTTATTTCCTTCCTTATATTTCCTTCAACAAAACCTTAATTGTTATTTTAATTGCTCTCTATTTAACATAAGCGTGTATATGTGTGCGTGCGCACTCCCAAAAGCTTCATATTTCAGCTACAATTGCTGATCATGAACATGGTAATATAATAAGATTGCTAATATTTACATTTAACACATATGAATATAAATAATGGTAATATCTCACCTAAAATTTTAAACAGCTCAATCTTCATACTGTTCCTTTATCTTTCCTATTTTCTTCAGCTCTCATGTTTGCAGCTCTCGGTTAGCACTTCTCTTCTCTATTCCTTCTTCCACACTCTACTTTGCTTGATGTGTATGTAAATTTCCGAGGTGTGTGATAAACTAACTTTATTTTAAATGTAATTTAATTTTTTACTTTGCTTGATGTTTTCGGGTATTACAAATTGTTGTTGACTGTGATAAGTTTTTGAAAATTGTTTGATTAGACTTCACAAATTTTGAATGCAGCCATGCTTAGGCTTTAGAAATTTTGTTGTTTGGTTGGTCACTTAGAAGTAAAAATCAATATAAATTTACCAGATATTTTATAGAAGGTTTCTAAATCTGGCATAAAATAAATCTGTATTTACGAGGATTTGATAAATTTTAATCAAATTCAAGATTTATCAGTTCCAAGTAAAATTGAGATTTAAGAGAATTATTTTGGCAAAATTTATTCTTCAAAACCTTCAAATATTTCAATTATCAATTAAACATTCTAGATATTTAATTGAATTTATAATTTGGCAACTAAATAGTTTTATGATCGGAATTTACTAATTTTTTTCTTAAAACCGAATTTACTCAATACTTTCAACCAAAAAGATTCTGCAGTTGTTTGATATTTAGCTTAAAATATCTTAAATCTCCCATAAAGCTTGCAATCGAATGATCAATCAGCTAACCATAGAACCTAATTTGACTCCTACTCGAATGACTGGGCTGGCTGAGTATGATTAAAGAGGTCGGTGTCTTAGTGAAAGGTCAAGGTTTTGGCACAGGATCGAATTGCTGCATAGTGGCTTCTCTCACTCCCTGCAGCGCCTTATCAAGCTGAAGATGACACCTTATTTTGAGTAGGCTTCCATTTCCGCTGTTCAATAGGCAAAGTTTGCAAGTTCTCTCTCACGTCTGCCTCGCCTTCATTTATACTGCATTTGATTAGTGAATTGAATTTCTTTGTTCATGAATCCGTTTTCTGAAGTAGAAGCTTATCGTATTCTCGGACATAGCTTTGGTGCTCTTTACATGAATAATAAATTTCTCCATTTGAATGTTTGTAGTGATTTTTCATGGATGATTGAATTCGTTCTGTAGCATTAATTGGGTCTATTTTGGTGGTTTTGTTACTTTTGTATTGTTAGAAACAAATTATCTAGTAGTCATTCCAATATTTAAGTTTGGCTCGGTGCAAGCACACAATCTCTCGTATAGCTTTTCATTAGAAACTCAATTATTACCCTCCTAAGCTTTCCAAAAAAAAACGTGAACAGGCTAAGGAGACCTGACCTTTTTTGCAAAACTATTTATTCTGCTAGTCTTGCTTTGTACAATTGTTGTTCTTCAAATTAGGCTAGATATATTAGGAAAGCTTTGTTTAGAAACATATTTGTGCATTTATTCTCTCTCTCTCTCTCTCTGACAGGACATTTATTACCTATCAGTATAGGTGTCATATACATTGGAAAATATGAAAAAGAGCCCTTGCTTCTTATTTTTTCTTCAGACCATTTCATATTAGCTCAGGAAAATTTCATTCACATGGTCCCATAATTGTTTGCTGAATAGACCAACGTAAAAAATGTTAAAACTTTTTTGGAAAAAATTGTTCGAAGCGATCCTGATGGTTTTGGAAAACTATTTATTCTACTAGTTTTTCTTTAGACAACTACTTTTCCAATTAGGCTGTATGTAACGAAAACTTTATTTAGAAACAGATTTGTACATTTGTTCTTTTTTTATTTTTATTTTTAAAACGTGGCATTTGTTACCTATCAGCATAGGTATTGTATGCATTTGAAAATATGAGAAAGAGTCCTTTGTTGTTGGAGCCTTTAATATTACGTAAGGAAAATTTCATTTATGTGGTTCCATAATTGTTTTGTGAATAGATTGACATAGAAAATGTTCTAACTTGAATTGTAACTTTAGTCAATTTAGCATGGCAATTGGGAGCTGAAGGAAATATATCATCTTTTTTTTATAGCATACTTGTGAGGATTTGATTTATTTCAATTTCCTTGAAGGAATCGGTTTTAGTGTTCCCGTCTAGAAACTGAAATGAAAAAGAAGCTTTTATTTTATATTTAGTATTCCATAAATTGTGTAATCGGGACACCAGAGGATTGATGTTAGGAGGGTAATCCTATACTATGCAGAAGACAGTCTTTAGCCTTCAATGGAATAAAGATGTAATGAAGACAATTCTCTCTATTTAGAGATTGGAAGAAAGGATTTTTCTTTCTTTTCTTTCTTTTTTGAAAGCTTATTAGGATAAGATAGTTTTCCAGCTTTCCCAGATCTTTCCAGGATGATTTCTCCATGGGCTAGGCATGAGATAGAGTCAGTCTTCCTTCTCAAATATATCAGCAGGATCAACTGAGTGTGTGCGCGCGCCGCAATCTTGTGCTCATGATCAAACAATGAAAACTCCTTTCTTCAATGCAGCACTAGGAATGGCTGGGCAGAGGATTAAGCTAAGCTCATCAGTCAAGCAGCCTCTTGATATGGTTGTTGGGTATTTTAAGGAAAAGAAACAGTAGATTGAGATGCAGAAAAATCATTCTATCTATCCTTTGCCTCTTCGGAGCATGGGCCTGTTCGAATGTCTTATTAGAGACATTGTGGTCAAGTAAACAATATCTGATGCTTGCCATAATGATTGGTAAAGTAAACAATAACCACTTAACAAATTTTTTCTCCAATATCAGTAGTGCTTCTTGGAAAAGACGTATTCTGTTTCGACTGGAAAGGCTAGGTCTTGCACATGAAAATGCCTTCCACTTTATTTTTCTTAACTAAACTTAAGAACCTGTCACCACTAATAGAAAATTTACTTGCTCCTTTCGCATACCATTCTTTTTTATAAAATTAGATGGCTTTGGCTTTCAACCTTTTAGTAACGAAGGAATCTAAGAACTCCTTACCTGCTAACCTAGTCATCATTAGCTTTTAGTCTTTTTTATAAATAAGAGATCAAGCAACATGATGCAAAACACAACCAAGGGATTCTCTGCTCGTATTGGGCTGTGTCCAAGAAGACTCCATGTAACCAAGAAGACTGGTGAAGACTGAAAGGATCAATATTACTGGGTAGAATTCCATTGAGATGAGCAATTCCTTATACTTAAGTGATTTTCTGTAGAGCGCATAATCATATAAGTTAACATCACATTATTTATAACAATCTTCAATTTTTTTTGTGTGTTGATCCTATTTTCATGTAACAAGATTGTTCTTTATGCCTTTTTTTAGATCCACCTCTTATAATGACTCCCCACATTTACAAAGGGAACATCTATTTCCATGTTAAGAAAAAAAAAAGGGTAGACATTTCAATTTCAAGTTCAGATATTATTTTGAATCTTGGAGATGAAAGATAAAATTGGAAAGAGCAGAAGCATGGTAAGGGAGCTAGTGAAGGAGAGTGTTCCTCGTCCTACCTCTGTAACTTTTTTTTTTCTCAAATGAAAAAGAGTTTCTAGCCTAACTCCCTTTCTCATTTCAATACCCTATTTCATTGACTTTTGGGTGATTTTTGATTAAGTGGCATTAGATTGCCAAGTTCTGTCCAACCTTGGTGTATAATGTTAACAAAGAGTGGATACAAGTAAATGTTAGAACCACTTTTTGCCCTGAGTTACCCAAGTCAAAGAGGATGGAATCTATCATGTCACTTTAGTAAGAATGGGAAACATTCAACGCGTTGGCTACTTATGTTGTGAAATTGCAATCACAAATGATTGCAATGTTGTTGATAGTAGACATATCTTGACCATGAATGCAGAACAAGTTACGAACAAGTTACAAAGGATGATCAACTTTGGATGAAGGCATCGCTACTGTGACAACAACAAATTGGAAGTTATTTTGGTAAGGAAGTCAACAAGTTAAATGAATATGGCATTGATCTCGCACCCTCATTCGAAGCACACTAGTTGTTCAAGATGGATGCTAGAATCAAATTTGATACCTATTATGGTTCTTTCAATGTTGGGATGCTAGATGCATGTTTACATCAGTTTAATACGTATTTTAATGTCTATTAGTTTTCTTTTTAAGAGAAGGTCTTGTTCACAAATCTCAAACTCATCCAACATGCTTTGACATAATGGAATGCTTATCTTTGGCATGAGCAGCAAAACTTCATTTAGGGTTAATTCAAGAAATTATTACTCCAAGAATTCCTCCCTATTGGGTATGTAGAAGAATGATGAAGTGGTGCAATTTATGTCAATGACAATGCCAAACCATAGAGTTTAGAAAATAATCCCTTGTGATTGGTGTGTTGTTGGAGGACATGTTTGTTTTGATCATGTATATGTTGGGGCTACTTTACATCATTTCCAATGAGCTCCTCTTTCTATTATAGATATTGGAGAATAAGCTCTTCATATCATCGAAAAAAAGGCCAAATCTCGTGGTGATAACTAGAACTAAAAGGGCTCTACAAATGGTAACACTTAGCTACCTTTTTCAATAAATTACTTGTACTATAATCATTATAAGATGGCCAAAAATGATAAATAGAAATGTTGGAAGTTTCATTCTAAATTTTTTCTAGAGAAGTTTAAGGATGTAAAGAGAAAAAAGGTGGCCATTGTGGTTGGATTGATGCAAGCATTTGAGTTTGTGAATCAACTAGATTCTAATTTCTCCTTGATTGTGATGTTGAATTGGAAAGAGTAGATTTTGGTACCAAGGCATGATGTGCACATGGATGTGAATGATTTGATTTTGAGCTGATCAGGGGGTAAGCTTGATCGCTTAGAGCATGGCTAGAAATTGAATCATGGCTTGACTCATTCAACTTATGGCTAGTTCAAATTAAAGTTTAATTGATGTCAAATTGACTTGTTTTAATATTTAGCTGGCTTGAATTGATTGCTTGATTCAATCTAGCTTGAAATCAAAATGAGCTGGCTTGTTTTGTTGAGTTTGCTCAAAATTAATTGCAAAATAATTAAATAATTGTGTTGTTGCATGGTTTTGAACCCAAGTCAATGTGAAAAGTTGAATGGACTTAATTGTTACATGATATGCCACTCAAGCAAGTTACCATTTAATTTAGAGTTTTATTAAAATCTATTCCATAAAAACAAAATTAAATTTAAAAAAAAAAATTTTTTTTGATTCAGTTTTGAGCCTGTCTGAGTTGATCGAGTCAAAAAGTTGGCTCGTCTATTGGCTCATTAAGGTTGATTTGAGATGAATTTATGTTAAAAATTGATTCAATCTTCATGGATCTTCATAATAAAATTTCAGCTCTAGATATTTGTAAGCGACCATTCATCTTGTATATCTAAGTCAAATATGAGGTATTTAATGACATATTCAAAACTTTATAGCAGAAGAATTTGATCTTTAGAAACGTAGTTAGGTGCTGGGATTAGTTATCTATAATTGGATGTGCAAATGTTTCTTTGGAGCTAATAAAATTATTTTCTGGGATGATACAATGCCATGTCTAGCTACAATATTGATAATTCTGTAGTGCGGACCCAATGCAAGAAACATAGTAAAATAAGGATCAGGAGATATCTGTATTGTTTTTCATTACGGGAATCAGTGCCTTTAAATAGACAATTTACATTGGAAATGAAGTTCAATTTTACTTTTTTGTGTTCTAAGCTAACTTCACATTTCAGGATCTTATCCTTCCTAAATTATTTTCATAAAATATGGATATCCTTCTTAAACTAACTGTGCAAAAGAGGGAAATTTTAAAATACCAAATTATCCAAAATAAGCTTAAATCAAATTTTAATCATGGATTTGATTCATAATTCTGGCTTTGGGGGGCTTGATCTCCTTTGTATGTCATTTGATTTGTGTTGTCTTCATTTTTTTGACTCCTAATGAAAAATTAATTCAAAAAATCCTTACAAATGAGAGCTATTTTTTCTTTTATTTTTTGGACTTACTCTTTCTTCTTGATCTTGTTGTTGCCGGCTTTGATTTTGTTGAGATAATTCATCCTTCTACATATGCTATGGATCTACAATTATGAGGCTCTTCATTAGGAAGAAAGCTCTTAACTTTTTTTTAGGACCTTTTGTTTTGCTTGTCTTCATCTCTTATGAAGGTCTAACAATAGATCTTTATATTTTATGCTTTCTTTTACAATGTTTTTTTAAAAAATCTTTCATAGAAGATTCATCTCCATTTCACAAATAAGGACTTCCAATATTGTAATGACATACATCCAGCGGCATAACCTCACCAACTAACTTATCAATAAAATCTAGTAGTAATTATCTAGTGACTGGACAAAAATTACTCTTATGAAATCAACTTAAAAGAATAATGTTTTGGATGCTTAATTGTGATTAGCCTTAGTTCCTTGACTAAATCTTCAAAAATTAAATTTTTCTTACTCTATGAATCCAAAATATATCAATGAGAATGGACTTTGCTTGAAGCTTAAGGTAGTAGAGTTCTTCATAACCTCTTCAAGGGTCAAGTACCTATAACATAAGAGTTAATACAAAGTTTGTTTTCTCTGTTAATCGAATTTCAGCTATTTCTTAGAGGTGGTGCCAACAATCTTTTTTCTGCATGCTTTCCGCTTTGGCTTCTTTTATGGATACACATTCTAGCAATCTTTGAGCTTGGATTCTAGCTTTTTGCAATAATTTCATGTCAGCCTAGTGCGTTGCATCTTTGTAGATGTTTTTTCAATGTTCTCTTCTATAATTGTACACTACAACTTTTGCCATTGGAACAAGACTTGCTATTTTCCTTCAGTGCTATAGCTTTAGTGTTAGATTTAAGGATGTTGACAATTCCAAAATATTTCAACTCTGTATGTAGACTATAATGAACTCCTTTCACACATATCATGAAGATTATTTTCTTGTTCAACCAAATCTCTGTAGTAGTTTCTAAACTCCATAATATAATCTTGCAAGCTTAGCATATATATATATATATATATATATATATTTAAGATTTTGCTCTTTGATCCAGTATTTTTCTTCATATGCAAGGAGGTAGAACTAAGCTTGCAATTAACTCTGACAATGCCAAAGTTGGCAAATCATATTTCTTGCAATATGAATTCTACCACACTAATGCATGTTTAGGTAAGATAACTTTAAACAAATGAAGACAATCTTCTTTCTATTTGAGTTATCATAAGCAATAAAGTATGCCTTGAAAAGTTCAGATCAGTCATCTATTATTCCTGCTTAAATTTTCCCATCCTATCAAGCAACTCATCATTTTGAGGAAAAATCATCTTTTTGTTGATGTACTTCTGCAAATTATCATCTCTAGTTGGGCATTTCTCCTAGATTTTAAATAGACAGTGAAGTAGATGGAGATGATATTATGCTCGCAACTTTAATTTGAAGAATGATATCATTTTGTTCGTTTGATCAACCATCTTTTTAGTTATATCATTATGGTGAGATTAAGGATTGTATCCAAAACAAATTTAAACTTCAAATTCTTATTCTTATCTTGCTATAATTAAAATTTTTATCTGATGATCTAGCTTCTAGGGTCTTCCCTTGTATATCATCCATCCAATTGATGATTTGTCACAACCTATGGACTCTTGATGTCTTGATCTAATTATAGAAGAACTTGAAAGTTGAAACCGGTTAGAATTTTTCTAGGATGAGGGCTAGGGTTCCCAAAGAAAGTATAAATCTCATAAAAAAGAATAGTCTTTTCTTCATTCTTTTGTAAGATTAGATCTGTCCCTCCTCAACCACTTTCATCCAAAGTAGCAAAGTCTGATACTTTGCCACAATACCACCACTATCATGGCACCTGCAGGCTGCAAAGTTGCTGCAGTAACTTTACTATAGTAGACTTGCTGCAATTATATGACATGTTTTGCTAACTTCACAATACGTCTTGCTATCATGCGAAGTTGAGGCAAGAGGGGAAGCAGGAGAAGTAATGAGGAAATTTTGGATTGCTTTTCATTATAGTGAAGGTATTTAAAAAAGAAGTTTAAAAAAGGAATTAATTTGAATTTAACCTTCTACTAAATCAACTCCATAATTTTGGGTATAATCTTATCTCTTTTTTAAACTGATTCTATAAAATAAGGATTAATCTATGTCCTTTCTAATTAACTAAAAAAAAACCCTGTGTAGATTTAAAACTTAAATTAGAAATATATTCAAATAAGTTTAAAAATTTGATGGTCTTCCTTCTCTAATTTCAAGCTAGATTTTGATCCAACAAATCAGCTTTTAGGGCATTAATTTCCCTTATATGATGTTTGATTGACAATCTATCTTGATATATGGATTCTTAATAACTTGTTTCAATCATGTGGTATTATTCGAAATATTATTCTTAAAAGATACTCTTGGATCAATTAGAGACGACTTCTAATCTTCATCTTTATTTTCTCAAATGGATTTGGAGCTTAGAGATGTGGACTAATAGAAAGTGTTTACAAAGTGATATGTGAGAGTTTCTCTTGACATCTATTAAATTATCTCCAAAAGAAACACTTATATATGGGACTAGGATGCTACTTTTTTTAAGAGGGCTCAAAAATATAATCTCATTAAGGATGATACTATCAACTACATGATTAATAGAAATAGGGGATGCCAGCCTTTGGGCGTGATGGTGATTGGATAGTTGAAGAGGATGCTAAACAAAGTGATTGGGAGATACTTGATGGTAATGCTCATTGCAAATAATGTGATCCAAATGGAATCTCGACATATCTTGAGAAGAAAACAAGGGAAAGGATCATCCTTTGGTCCTTTGGAAGTGAGGTTGAGATTGCAATAGTTAGTGGAAGAGTATTGAGCGTAATTGAAAATAAGATTCAACTTCTTCTGACTTTCACATCAGGATTTATCTTTACTCGACGGTTGGTAATGAGGAGATTAAAATCCAGCGGTCGAGTTATTGGACCAATATGTTATTATGCTAAAAAGTTCGCCCTATAAATCCTCAATTGTAATGATGTTTAAGAAGACTATAGTTGGCGAATGTGTGTAGGCTATTGAATATTGAACAAAATCACTGTAGAGAACAAAAGTAAAGTCTATGAATATTGAATATTGATCAACCCAACCAGAAGAATGTTTTGATTGGAATTTGGATCATTATCAATAGGATTGAGCAAAATATGTTGAAGACTATAGCATCTTTCACAAATTTAAAGTCTTATAATAAAAAAGGGTTATTGAAAAACATATTAATTTTTTTGAATAATTGTTTTGAGCTTAATCTTTAAATGAGCCAAATGAGAATAAACTTTTATCAATTATTTAGTTTATACTCTCTCTCTCTCTCTCCATCTAAGGAAGAAAATTATATTTATCGAGTTCCTATCTTAAAATTCAGGATAAGGAAGAAAATTACTAATGTAGTTCATATTCTTAATAATTTTGTTGATTGATAATAAATGATAAGAAAGCTTATGAACTAATGTAACTAAATTAAGAACTAGAGAATTAGTGACATTGCTAGTACCAATGCTAGTTATTTGTGATGTTGGCTATCAACAATTTCAACTGTGTAATTCTTTAAACATAGATGAAGGGTATAAAATAAGGAGGCATCCTCTATCGTATCATCAAAAGAATTGGAGTTCACAATTTAAGATTGTGAATTTTGATTTTGAATGTGGAAGGCTTTTGCGATTATACTCTTTGAGCAATTGCTTTGATGATAATTTTTAGCACAAAAGGTTTTTATTTGAATTGGATAATTGATGCCTTGGAGAAGATTTCTTGTATAGTAATTTTGCCATGTGATATTGATTCATGATGTGAGGTGGCATCGATGAAATATTCTTTTCAACAAACTCCTTAGATGCAGGCTGCAAATTGTCAAAATGGCATAGGATCATGATTTCCATAGAACCCTAACACTATAGAGAAATTGAGATATTCTCAAACATATCAATATTCAATATGTTACCTCTTACTGAGTCCAATGAAACCTTCAAAATGAGAGGAAAAAAAAAAATGGATGACAAAGAATGATAAAAAAAGCCAAATGCTTTGAAACCCTAAGAGGGGAGAAAAATTAGATAACTTCGTTATGGACAACGGTGGCCAATGCCAATCACTTGAACACTTGTGAAGAAGGAATCACCACTATAGTTGCTGAGAAGATGTGAAATGCATCACACTCAAAAGCAGGGAGCCACATACTCAGAGAAGGGTAAGAACATAGAAAAGATTATTGTGAAATCACCGCTTATTTTTTCTTGTACTTAATAGCATTTACTGTGATCTACCTCTCATTAAAGTTATTCTAAAGTATCTAATTAGTTTTCAAAACAATTTAAGTGAAGAAAATCGTGGATGTGCTATACGGAAGAAAGAATTTTATAACTCGACACTTTAGCTGTCTTTTAGGCTAAGCAAGTTGAAAAAGATGGGAACAAAACATTTAGTGTGCATGTGGGAAGTGGGAGTTCACTTCCAACTTATTTATTCTGAATCCATTTTAGGTTGATTACAACCTCTTTAAAGGTAATCATAGAGTTATTATGAGAAAAAGAGAGTTCTTAATTGTCATTATGTTGATCTTCATATATGTTCTATGAGTCGAATTTAGCAGGTATTATATAATCGGTGGATATTAGACGTGTCGTGCAAATTTGACTTGAAATGCTTCGATCATGATTGAAATTGATTGAAATATCTTACGTTCACAAAACAGACTGTGTCGATGTATCTGAAATGTTGAAATTGCTTGAAAGAAGTTTCTCACATAGACTGATGGCTACTCAATGAGGAAGACGAGTTGTAGGTGCAGTATCACGTAAGTTGAACTCAGAGGAACTCAACATCGTTCAAACACACATTGTTCATAAGGCGGATTGAGTGGATGTTGTATAAATGCCAAAATCTTCTAAAAGAGACTATGCAATTAATTTGATCGAGCATGATACAAATGATGAGCCACTAATGCGACAATGCATGAGTTTTTAGAGTCCACACATTGTTGGTACGATAGATTTTTTTTTTCTCATTAAAAAATACAATATGATAATTTTCCTACAACTATAATATTCTGGCAGATGAATAACTATTTTCCGATGTAAATTTATGGAAAATAACAAAATAAATAAATAAATTATAGCAAATAGAAATATGGCAGTTATCTTTAAAGTAAAATTATGAAAAGAGTGTACAAAACGCGTGCTATAGAAAGGAAATTGTTACAGTAACCTCATTTATTGACCTGAAGATATTCAAAGTGCTTTGGAAACTTCACACAAGTTCACAACCTTTCTGGAAAAGGTTTCTTCCTTCGAAGCAACAACAGACAGACTATTTGCAACTTGCGATATCTGAGCAAATTTGATTTTACACAGAAGAATGCATTAATACATATATGAGAACTCCAATTACTAAAGTATGTGTTTGTGAACAGTTTCTTCTTTCTATTTTCTGTATAGTACAAGTCTTTTTTTTTTTTTCATTTATTTTACAAATTGTTTGCAATGTTCATATTTAATACATTATTTTTTTCTTTTATATTCTGTCATATTTATTTAATAATCGTTTTTTTATATATACATTTTTTTATGGAAGATTTACATACATATCACACATTTCTTATGCATTTACATATCTAACATCTAAAATTAGATAATTACTTATCTAACAATTTCATATGCTTAAAAAGGTATATTTCACTTTTAAAAAGTGAGCGATGATGGCATTTTTGATGTGAATTGAAGATTAGGATGCTATGTATGTAAAAAATTGAAGTTTAGGTGTTAGATATGTAAATACATAAGAATTGTGTGGTATGTATGTGGATCCCTTTTATTTATTTATTTATACATATATCTAAACAATCATATCTTACCTTTCTAATTTCTTGCGCATTAATTTGGTTGCTAGTGTTTGCTAGTGTTCTCTTTGATGCCAAATGCTTGGATACATAAATATTATCTAGTTAAATAGTGTTTTTACCACAAAAAATAAAATAAAATAAAAAATCCATGATCTTCTATTGCTATATGGTACTTTTTAAATCTCTTTCTCCTAATGCTAAAATTAACACTATAAATTATTACTTCATTTGTTTAGAAATGTAGGGGAAAAAAAAAACTTAACCATCACATGTGGATATTACTAATATAATAGTATTAATGAATAATTATTAGGGAGATATGTTAGGAACTCAAGTTTGGCTCAAGCCAACTTAATCCTCTAAAGCCAAAAATAAATAGCTTTAATCACTTAAAACCTGAATAACTCAAGCCTAGCTTTTTCAAAAATTGGGTTTAAGCCTAGTTATGCTAAGCTCTCTTAAAAGGGACTTAAGTTAACATTTTCTTTCTCCTCTTGTTGCATCAAATATTCATCAAAAGTTAGTATATCATTCTTTACCCTAACAAGTATCATTGTTTTCATCATTTGTCCCCATTTATGTAACCACTATCTTCTTGTATCTCATTGATATTGCAATTATCATTAATGTTGTGGCCACTAATAGGAGTGTAAGTGAGTCAAGTTTTTAGCGACTGAGCTTGCCATTAACTAACTCGTGAGCTGTTATCGAGCCACGAGCTTGAGCTCGAGTTCATAAACAAGCTCCAAAAATTTTGAGCTCGAGTTAGAGCCTAGTTTGACTCGGCTTGGTAGCTTATCGAGCTGACTCGTTTACATAATGGGGAATTGCAATTATCATATTTTACATTATCGATTCAATAATTTATTGAGCTTTTTAAACGAGCTTGAGCTTTTGAAATGAGCTCGAGCATTCGAGTTGAGCTCGAGCTCGAGCTCGAGCTTAACAGCGTTTAAACGAGCTTAGTTCGATTAAGTCAAGACTTGACTCGACTCATTTACACCCTTAGCTACTAACATATTGAGGACTTAATCGCAAGTTCCTATCATAATTATTGTTCATGGTGTAATTATTGGATCATTGACTAATAGAATTAATTCCTATTCATTCCAACTAACTTATTTATTAATTGACTTGTAACTAATTAACACAATTAATGACAACTCAATCTTAAGCTTCTCATCTTCTCCAAATGATTTTTTAACTTTATAATCAAGCATCTCTTGTCCTCTTATAATTTAAGCATTGTTTAAAAAACATTTGAGGCTTGTGCTTCCAATCAAGGTGCATTAATAATAAGTCAAAGCTTTAAGTCTCACTCCATCAAGTGAGGCTAACACCTTAAGGCTTATGCTCGAGGAACTTTGAGGTTGTGCCACACTTTTATTTTTTTAAAATAATATTATAATATTAATATATTTTATAAATTATTATACATATTTATCTATTTGCCTAATCATCTCATGCAAATTAGTATTCCTAATTTCAAGTGATTCAGCTCTTTTAGATCCTATAAGCCAGCATTCCTCCTCTCCTTGAAGTAGCATAAGCTAGAGCCTTTGAGCCATAATTTCTCTCATTTTATCATAAATCTCATTTCAATTTTATATTTTATATTAATATTTAAAATTATGATATGAGGTTTGTATTTTATGATAGTGAATTAGGTGACTATATTGAGTTTATCATATTTATGAAATAATTTGAAAATTTATTATTATTTATATTTCAAGGCTGCTTTACCTCCCTATGAAAAAAATGTCTCAATTCTCAAATTTTCAATTTAAATCTTAGTTACAACAACTTTTGGCGATCACGTTTACTTTTTAAGGATAGGATAAAAATTCTTTAAAAAAAATAAAATAAAAGCAAATTTGAATGAATAATTATTTTTGGCATAGTATTATGCTCTTTAGGTTTACAAGACCATTGGTGAAGGTATTACAAATGGTTAATAGTGAGAAGGCTCTAGCCATAAGATTTATTTATGAGGCTATGAAAAAGATAAATAAGAAAATATTAAGAGATTTAGGGGAATAAGAAGTTGCACATAAAAAAAATATGTGAAATTATAGATGAAAAATAAAATCATCAATTAATTAATATTTATATATTGAATCATATTATTTATATTTATCTCATGTGGACAAAGAGTTTAAGATTAATTGATATGCCCCTTGTCCTTAAGGCTAATTATCTTAAAGATAATGATCAAGTTGTAGAATTTCATTTGAAGGAATATTTAAATTTAGAGTAATTCAAACATGCTACAAAATACACTTTTGGTAAGTTTGCATTCACTTACAAATTTAAATGTTTATGTTTAAACTTCCTAACTTGTTTTATAATAAACATTTCATTTTTATTTTGTTTTAGAATGTTGATGACACAATTTGGAGATAATATGTCACTTAATTGGATTATTAATTTATTATTTTATTAAAAATTAAATTGAATTCATTGTTAAGTTTAAATTTTAAGTACTTACTTTAAATCTCACTTTTATTTTATATTTTATGTTAATATTTAATATTATGATTTATGGGTTATCTTTATGATAATGAAAGTGATAAATATATTGATAGTTTATCATATTTATATATTACTTATAATTTTATAAATTTTTATTTTTTATTTTGAGGATTACATCTCGATCCACTTCGAGACCTTAGATTTAATAAGATGTTAAAAATTTAAATGTTATGTATATAAATATAAAAAATTGAGCATTATATATGTGCAAATATATAAGAACTATGTACTATTTATGTGAATGCTCCATAATAAAAATAAAAGTGGTGGTCAGCTAATCAGCAAGCAAGTTGCCAATCCTTCATCAGCAATCAAGCAATCCCCTTAGCTTCGGTTGGCAACTAACACCGTTTATGTCTTTTGCGCTGTACTCTTTTGCCTTAATGACAAGCGGCGAGTCATCAAGCTGCCGGCCCTCCAACTTATTTTATTATTTTTATATTTCTTCTACTTGTCGCCATTAATCCCTCTGACTGTTTCATCTCTGATCCATCGACCTGTTTCTAGTACGAAAATTTCTATGTTACTTAATTGTTTTCTAGTGGTAAGGGAGAGAGTTTTTCTACTAACTCTGATAAACAAATCCGATTAGTTGTTGGCTGAAAAGATCAGCTCAATAACTTGATGCAATCTATCTAACGAAAAGCTTCCATCAGTAATATTTGTTTGCATATTAAGCTGTACTGAATCATTTAGTTTATATTTATGAGAAGCAAATTTGGCAGAAAAAAAAAATGTTTTCTCTAACAGTACTGTTGATAAGAACTGGTATATTATTCTGGTTCTCCTTTAATAAAGGTGTGGGTGGAGAGGTGGTTTATATGTCGCATCTGTTCTGTAAGAGCCAAACAACCACCACTCTGACAAAGGTTAGAAGGAAAAGAAAGTTATGGAGTGTGGGAAAAAAGAGTGAAAAGACCAAAAACGGAAGTAAAGAGTAAAGGTGGTGAATGGATATAGTAGTTTCAGTATCCATTACTGTTGAAGTTTACTGGTAGAGCCAGACCTTGCCTTTTTTTTTTTTAAGGGTATTCACTCAACACCTCATTCATCTTGTAAGTGGGGATATTATTGTGACTAATCTCTTGGGGCCTACAGTATCACATTCATCACCCATGCGTAATGGGTCCTCTTGATATCCCCCGAAGAGGCACCTCCGCCTTGGAGAGGAATCGAATGCAGTCTGGGGGATTCCCGGCTACGCTCGCCCACCAACCGAGCTAAGAGACGGCGGGTCCATACCTTGCTTTAAAGAGGACAAAAGATTTGGGCTTCTGTGCTTCATAAGTACAATAGCTCCATTAATGGTTTGGCCATTTAGAGAATGAGTCTTGATATCAAAATTAATGACACAAATTCGAGGATTTTCAAACGCTACGATCTAAGCACCGATTTCAAAGAAACTTACAAATAACTGACCGCCTCGGTGACGAACATAACAACATCAAAGATAGTCCGATGAGCTCGAATCGACTCGTGATCAAGCTATGGAGCATAAAATGGATCCGATCCGCCAAATGGTCACAAAACGGACATATTATAGTCGATCGAGCTCGTCAAGACGAATCCAACGAATCCAAGATCACCCAATTCCGACATCATTAAGGCACCCAGATCATCAAAATACACCGTCTGATCGAGGGGATCGCTCTGAGCCGTCCGATGGGAGTGGTTGGAGTTTTCCACAAATTTACAAGCCTGCCACTCCCAAAAATCTATAAATAGAGCCATTCTTACCTTAAAAGGGACAAAATCCGAGAGCTCGAGAACCACGACCTCGACGCCGATCTATCATCACCAGCATACCACCAGTGCTCAAGATGGGAGATCGCCTGGACTAGAAAGACTGGCCACCGCTTTTCTCCAAGATTAAGAGGTTGCTCCCTAAGATCGCCTCGCCGATATTTGGGAAACTTCTCCCGGGTTGAGTTGACCGATATTGCTCTAATATTGTTTCCGCCTCAGAACACCTTCTTCTCAACTAACGAAGCAAGGACCAGATTCAACACACAAGTGAAAGTTCTACAGACGCAAGGCCCTGGTTTTTCCCTTAACGGGTTTTCCACGATAACCCCGTGTTCATATATCCCCGCCAGGTGTTGATAATTTTGTACGACGAAGATCTCGATCTACCGAATAAAATTCTCTAAGACGCAATGCTGCGTGGAACCACAGTTCCCCATTGCTATATCTCCAATATGGTTGGTAAACGGGTTTGCGCCCAACGCCTCATTCTCGTGATCGCGACGCCAAGTCTCCAACACTTCTCATAACAGACTTCCCGTGAGGGTCCGCTGCCCTCTTTGAAAGATCGCGTTCAAAGGATGGAGGATTCCTGAACGAAATTCTTCGACTCGCGAGGACCCAAGAAAACGCTTCCAACACGCTGGAAGAGCCACTGGTTCCGCGACGCTCAAAGATAATCCGATTTTCTTCCGAAAATGACTACCCGGAATGCCGGATCAACAAGTAGAGAACCCTCGCACCACATCCGATGTCGAACTTCGATACCGCCAGCTCTACTCACCCCACACGAATGGCTCAACCAGACGGCGTGAAACTCCACGCCATCTTATGCGCGAACCAACGACCGGCAGTGAAGAGTTCAAGAACAATCGAATGATCCATTCTCCGCCGCTTCTTCCAAAACTTCGCCCCGCCGAGATCATCTCGCAATACCCGATTCGACGAGATTCAAGCTAAAGATGGACCCCTACGATGGCACCACCGATCCAGACGAGCATATCGATCACTTTCAACGATCATGCACATTTTGTAAATGAATCTTGTCGTATTCCCAAATGACTCAAAGACGTGCTCAGATTGGTTCTATTCGCTCGCTAAGAGGTCCGTCCGATCATTTGGAGAGCTCGCCATTTTTTGTAGCTTCTGGCAACAAGAGAATCATCATAGATTCATCACATCTCCGTAATCCATGGAGAGTCCTCAAAGAATACTTCCGAGGTTCTCTCGCCCGTGATACCGTGAGTAGATCCAAAGCTCTTGAGGTTTCTGGAGGACTCCGATACTTCTATTCATCATTAATCTGGGAGTCCATTCCTATGTCGACCGGTCAACCGGTAGAGGCACAAATCTCACGACTTTCAAGCTCATCTAACAGCTTGAACCACCGCAAGAAGTTTAAGAAGGTTCCCAAAGGTGATGTTCAAACATCTCAAAAAGAAGAGAAAAGAACCCTCCCCAAAACCACCATCGAGGTGGAGCATTTCAAGCTTTTAAAGCTGAATAATGAAGATTCATCAAACGCTCCTTCGATTCTATCTAAATCGGGGCAACTCTTAATCTCAAAAGATAAGCAAGTCAGCAACACCAACGAAAAGGCAAAGATCAATGGTCAACCCTGGCTACAAGCTCATACAAATATTCGACCTCTTCCATACGGGTTAACGTCATCGAGCAAACGCTCTGACAAACAACCCAGGAAAGGTCAAAATGTCCTCTGGACTTCATCTCTTCCATAAGCACGCCATCGAGCAAAAGCTCGACAAACAACCCAGGAAAGGTCAAAACGTCCTTAGTGGACATCCCACGACCTCTTCCTATAGTTAACATCGCCAGTAACGCCTCGATAAACAACCTTGGATAAGTTGGCAATCCTCTAGAGCCAACTTTCTCCATAACAAGTTAACATCATTAAACGCCCGATACACAACCTGATAGATCGAGGTTCTCAGAGAACCTCTATAAATATATTCGCGTAAGTTTATCGCAGAACGCCTCGATAAACAACGGATAAGTTGGCAATCCCTATAGCACAACTTTCTCCATAACAGTTAACATCATCATCGTAAACGCCCGATACACAACCTCGGATAGGTCAAAAATTCTCTATTCAATTCGAGATCTTCCATACGTTAACATCGCCGAGTAACGCTCGATAAACAACCTTGGATAAGTTCATCCTCTATACGCCGCAACTTTCTCCATAACAGTTAACATCATCGAGTAACGCTCGATACACAACCTCGGATTCAAAATCTCGGATTCACCTCTTCCACAGTTAACGCCATCGAGTCACACTCTGACAAACAACCTCGGATAGGTCAAAGATCTCCATTGGCCGTGGACTACTGTGCCGATCACCCGCCGCCACCAACTATCTTCACCGGCCATCATCGGCCTCACCACCGCCAAACAATCGCGCCGCCGGTCACCACCATCGTGCGGTCATCCCGCCGACACCGACGTTAGTTTGCTGACCACCCCGCCGGCCGCCAACAACTGGTCGGCCACGCCACACTGTCGTCCACCGCCGCCGATCCTCGTAATCTTCACGGCCACCACAATCGCCACCAGCCCTCCCATTTTTAGAAGCTTCCTCCACGCCTCGTGGTCTGACGTGTCCCTTTCAAAAGATTATCACCCATCTACAAACACCCAACTCCTACGATCGAGAAAAATATTCCAAGAGAGTGCCCAAACTCCCACCGTGGGGAGGCTATGCACTGGCTTGGTAGGGATGAGGAGGTGGAGGTTGATCCAAGAGTGCCCAAAACTCCCACCGGAGGGCTACTCCTCTGAGAGAGAGGAGGAGGGTTGATCCAAGAAGAGTGCCCAAACTCCCGCCAGGGGGAGGGCTATGCACTCTAAGAGGAGAAGATGAGAGGAGAGGAGCTTGGGTTTCCTTTTCTTCTTACCCTAGGGGGGTATTTATAGACCCCCTTAGGGTTAAAAGGGTAAAAAACCCTAAAAAAACCCAAAAAAACAATTCAAAACCCGCCAAGGCCCGCCCAGCTCCCGGTCGGGCCCATGGGCGCGCGCCTGGGCCCATGGCGCCAGGCAGTAAGGCGCACTTGCGCACGCATATCGCGCGCGCGCTGCGCGCACGCCGCGCGCGCGGCCCGCGTCTGGCCCGCCTCCGGCCCGCTTTTGGCCCGCCCGCCAGTCCCGAGACCGGCCCGCGTCGTCCTCCGACGTGGCCCGTGACGTGGCCCGCGCCGCCTTACGTGGCCCGCGACGTGGCCCGCCACGTGGCCCGCGCCGCCTTACGTGGCCCGTGACGTGGGTCTGCGCCCATGGCCCGCGACATATTCGCCACGGTCTGCGCCGCCTTATTGGCCCGCCACGTGGCCCGTGACGTGGCCCGCGACGTGGTACGACCCCAGCGCGACCCGCACCTGTGCCTGCCGCGGCCCCGCGACCACACCCGCGACCCGTTGCGGAGGGGACTATCCGCAGGCGCGCGCGCGCCGTGGGCGCTCGCCCGCGCGCGCCCGTGGGTCGCCCGCCGCCACGCGCCAGCGCGCCCTCGCGGACCCTCATGGTCCAGCTGAACGCCATGGGTCGGAGCGCCAAAGAAACTTAGTGAAGTGTCAGAAACGGTGTAATCTCAAAATATCGCGACACATACTTATGCGCATTTGCGTGCGCATCAGAAGTTATAATATTATGTTCTGAAGATTTGTTCTCAATCGCTGTTGATGAATTTCTCAATTTTCGTTCTTTTTCAGTATTTGACATATATTTTGGATGGGCGAGATATCATAAAAAATAGAGGGGCATACATCCGAAAAATTAATCGATCAAGCCAAATCTGCATTTTAAAGCTACGATCCAATTGACTTACAGTCAAGCGTAGATACCGATGAGACGACATGCATCAACAAGATACGTCGAGCTCGAATCGACTCAGATCAAGCTATCGGAGCATAAAATGGATCACGATCAGCGAATGGTCACAAAAGCGGACATATTTATAGTCGGTCGGCGGCTCGTCGAGGCGAATCAATGAATCAAGATCACCCAATTCCATCATTAAGGCACCGGATCATCAAAATACACCGTCGATCGGGGGATCGCTCGGCCGTCAGATGGGAGTGGTTGGAGTTTTCCACAAATTTACAACGCCACTCCCAAAATCTATAAATAGAGCCATTCTTACCTTAAAGGGACAAAATCAGAGGGCGAACCATAGGTCGACGCTTGGCCTTGACGATCATCATCAGGTCACCAGGTGGAAGATCGGAGATCGCCTCAGGACTAGAAAAGACCGATCCTCCTTTCTCCCGAAGATTAAGAGGTTGCTCAGGAAGATCAGTTCTGCGATATTTGGGAAACTTCTCCCGGGTTGGGTTGACATGGATATTACTTCGGAATATTGTTTCCCCTAACACCTTCTTCTCCTAACGAAGCGGGGCGCGTATCTTTGAACAACGTAGTGAAAGTTCTGAGGCCAGAGGCGTGGTTTCATGCTTGGGTTTTATTATAACCCCGTGTTCATATCCTAACTTGTGTGTTGGATAATTTTTTATTCTGACGAAGATCTGTCTGAATAAAATTCTCTAACCAAAAGTCAAGCTTTCTGCTTCCATTTATGAGAGTGTTCTAGTTTCCTGAAATGGAAAAATATGTGTAAAGTTAGAAGAATTTATCAGGTGTAAAATGAGAAGTTCGTTTAGATTATTTTCTGGGAAGCCAAAAAAGGATAAAGGGAGGCATTGTAAATTTAAAATAAAAAAAATTAATAAAGATAGTATATTAGCTCATGACTTAGTGATTAAAGCTTTTGTTATGAAAAAGATTGGCTCAGGTTTGAATCCTCTCTCGTACAGATTTTTAGAATTATTGCATTTTGAGCCAATTTAGAACACAAATCAAGCAAATTTCAACACGAGCACAGTAAAATTTGAAGGGAACACGCCGGACACAAATAAAGGTTCAGCTCACTCAAGCTCGACTTATTTACACCGTTATATATAATATATAGTATATTCGCATAATCAAAATTATGTATGCATATTATGTGTTCATCATATAATATAATATTAGTGGAATCAGGATATAGAGCTATATCTAAGTTCTACAAGTAATAATTTCTCCTCAAATAGACCTTCACTTTTGTAAACCATTAGAGTTTGTTTGATTGATTAAACTTGAGAAGATTTGGATGATATAATTAGAAGTTAATGTGAAAACAAAATTTATTAAAGATGAGAATCATTAACACACTCATAATAAATAAAAATAACATAATATATTTTTGAAATATATTATTTTTCCAGAGAAGTTATATATAATTTAAATGAACGAGCTCTAAGAAAACAAATAAAGGCAACTACAAAGTAGGGCTATTCAAAGAGCCATGATATGAACAAAAGGAGGCAATCCTACAATGGTTGACAGACATTTCCTTACAGCCTAATAATCGTTGAAGATAGACATTCCTGTAACTGTAAATCACAGTTATTCCATCAAATCAATTTATTTATGATGTAATCAGTGACGCAGCTGAAATAGAGCCACTGCTTTGAAAAGAAAGTTTGTCATATTTTATCTGCTTAGTATCTAAAATCAGTCTGTCAACCGCACTTAGCTCAGTTGGTAAAGGTACAGCTGGATACTTTTCAGTTTATATTCGATTCTCCTTCAGAATAGGGTGCACTATCTTAACGGGCAAAAAGAAATGAGGCCAGATCGTGGGCTCGGGATTATGCTTCAAATTAGTATTAATAGAAAGTCAATGAGTAGAATTATTCAAAAATAATAAAAATCAATCTATCATGTAAGATA
This sequence comes from Cymbidium sinense, assembly GCA_021442155.1. Classification (NCBI taxonomy): domain Eukaryota; kingdom Viridiplantae; phylum Streptophyta; class Magnoliopsida; order Asparagales; family Orchidaceae; genus Cymbidium; species Cymbidium sinense. Next base: position 185,951,898 of record CM038218.1, on the reverse strand, counting down.
TTTTAGTTTATTAGATGACAGATTTAATATATATTGTATATATGAGTTTATAGTTAAAATTACTTAAATATCTCAAAAAAAAAAATCTGCCATCATAAGAACAAAAAAAAAATATTTATTTGAATATCATATCAAAAATATTATTATTATTCATTTTTTCAAAATAAAATATATTTTTAAGTATAAAAAATATTAAATAAATAAATATTTAATTTTAGATATTAGATATATAAATGCATAAGATTTATGAGGTATATATATATAAATCTTTTTTATAAAATATTAAATGTATAAGAATTGTGTAAAAATAATTGGGCCTCGCCGTCAAATTAAAAAAAAGAAAAAATAATAATAATAATAAATTATCATATATGATTCCACTAATTCCAAAAATCGACATCCTCAGGAGCCCATTTCCCAGGTTGGACAGAAGATAAGACACGGCCACATATCAATATTCAATTGAATTCATACATAATATCCATAAAAGTAAAAACAAATACAAGGAAGCAATAGCAGCTCACGATGCAGCACAGAAAGGGGGAGAAGAAAGCTGATGTGGATCATAATTATTTTTTTAATCATATAAAAGTAAATTATTTTAAAAATAATATTATAAATATTAATAGATACGAAGATAGAATTATAATTTTAAAGATTATTATTAATATTAAGATTATTAATGTTATAAATATTTATGTTTCTCAAATAGATTTGAATATAAGTTCAAAAAAAAATTTATAATAAATTAGAGAGATTAATATAAAAGATATTTTTAGAAGAAAAAATATTTATTATAGGAGATTTAAATGTATATGTTGGTAGAGTGGTAGAAGATTTTAAAAATATTCATGGTGATTATGAATTTGAAGTGACTAATGAAGAAGGTATTATATTAGATTTTATTAGTTTATGATTTTTTGTAGTTCTTATCTTTATTTAAGAAAGAGATGAACATATTATTATTTCTAAAATGGATCTAGTAAAACATATATTGATTATTTTCGATAAGAAAAATAGAGCGTTTAGATTGTAAATATTGCAAATTCTAAGTGAAAAATCGATCGATTGTTAGTTTTAGATTTTAAGATGAAAGATTATAAGAGGAAAAATAAATCAAACTATTGTCCGAGAATTAGATGGAGATACTTAAATAACATAAATAAAAATATTTTTAAGAGTAAGCTATAAGAGATTAGAATTTGGGATGTTCATAAAGAAGTTAATATTATGTGGGAAAAAGTAGCAAGTGAAATTAAACAAGTTGCTAAAGATGTGCTTGGCGAATCAAAAGAAAAAGCTTCTTTTAATAAGAATAGTTAGTTGTGAACGCAGAGTGTGCAAAAAAAGATAATAAATAAAAAACATTGTTATAAAACTTAATTTAGATGTAAAAACTCGGAGAATTGGAAAGATATAAAGTGGCCTGTAGAAATTTTAAGAAAGCAATATATGATGCAAAAAATTTAGCTTTTAGTGATTTATACAATAGATTAGATATCAAAGAAGGTGAAATATGTATGTATAAGTTAACCAACAAAAGAGATTGGAAAAGTAAAGACATAGTTCAAGTGAAGTGTATAAATGATGAAAATAATAAAGTACTTTTCTTAGAAAATGATATTGAAAATAGATGGATGAGGTATTTTGATAACTTTTTTAATGAAGAATCTGAAAGTACAATTGATTTTAGCAACCTTAATACCCTAAACAAAATAGAGAATTTCATTTTATCGTCAGTAGTAAAATCAGTTAGAGAAGCTTTAAAGAAAATGAAATGTGAAAAACAATGACCTCATAATATTCTAATAGAAGTGTGAAAATGTTTAGGAGATCAAGGAATTTCTTGGCTTACAAATCTTTTAATGTTATTTTAAAGACTAAAAAGATGCGATAGTGGAAACGAGTTTGTTGGTTCTATATTTAAGAATAAAGGTTGTTTGCGTCTTGAGAATTTTATTACGGTAGATCGAGATCTTAATTATCTCAAAATTATCCAACACAACAGGATATGAACACGGGGTTATCATTGGAAAACCCGTTAAGGGAAAAACCAGGCCTTTTGCCTTAGAACTGTGTTCAAAGATCAGGTCGCTTCTCTTAGGAGAAGAAGGTTTTACAATATTCCGAATATCGGTCAACTCCAACCCAAGGGAGAAGTTTCCCAAATATCGGCGACGATCTTAACCTCTTGATCTTGAGAGAAAGGAGCGGTGGCCCGGTCTTTTCTAGTCCACAGGCGTCTCTCGATCTTGAGCACTGCATGGTGGCGGTGATGATAGATTCGGCGTCAAGGTCGACCGGTGGTTCTCGAGCTCTACGAATCTGTCGGATTCGGTCCCTTTTAAGGTAAGAATGAAGCTATTTATAGATTTTGGGAGTGGCAGGCTTGTAATTGGAAAACTCCAACCACTCCCATCGGACGGCCAGAGCGATCCCTCGATGGACGATGTATTTTGATGATCCGGTGCCTTAATGATGTCGAATTGGGTGATCTTGGATTTATTCGTCTTGGCCTCGATCGGCCCATAAATATGTCCGTTTTGACCATTTGGCGGATCGGGATCCATTTTATGCTCCGATAATAGCGATCGATTAATTTCGATCGGACTATGTTGATGTTGTTATGTTTGTCTCATCGGACGGTCGGTTTATTTGTAAGTTCTGAAATCGGTGCTTAGATCGGCGTTTATTGAGATTCGTCTTGATCGAGATTAATTTTCGAGGCGTATCGTTGCTATTTTTGGGTGACATTATCTCATCCAAAAATATATATCTTAAAATAGCAAATGAAAATTAAGAATTAATGCGCATTTGAGAACAAATCTTCATAACAGCACAATATTGTAACTTTGGAAGCGATGTAGGGCTGTAAATGCACATAAGTATGTGTGAGTGTGATATTTTGAGGTTATGGATCTGTTCGGACACTTATGGAAGTTTTGGCGTTCCAGACGGGCGCGGCATGAGGCGCCAGCTGGCGCGTGCGCGCGCGAGCCCACGGGCGCGCGGGCGAGCGCCCACGCGTGCGCGCCCTGCGGAGGTCTCCCTCCGCAGCGGGTCAACAGGTGCAGGTCGCGGGCCGCGGATGCGGGTCGCAGGCGCGGTCGCAGGCGCGCAGGTTGCGGGCGCGGGTCGCGGCGCAATCGCGGGCCACGTAAGGCGGTGCGGGCCGCGTGGCGGGCCACGTCACGGGCCACGTAAGGCGGCGCGGGCCACGTGGCGGGCCACGTCGCGGGCCACGTAAGGCGGCGCGGGCCACGTCGCGGGCCACGACGCGGGCCACGTGGCGGGCCACGTCGCGGGCCACGTAAGGCGGCGCGGGCCACGTGGCGGTCGGTGATCTCAGGGGGCCGCAAGGCAGGCCAGAGCGAAGACGCGACCAGACGCCGCACGCGTGCGCACAGCACGCGCCATGGGCCCCAGGCATGGGTGACCAGGAGCTGGGGCCTTGGCGGGTTTTGAATGCTTTTTTTTGGGTTTTTTTAGGGTTTTTTACCCTTTTAACCCTAAGGGGGTCTATAAATACCCCCCTAGGGTAAGAAGAAAGGGAAACTTCATCTCCTCTTATCTTCTCCTCTTAGAGTGCATAGCCTCTCAGAGTTTGGGCTCTCTGGATCAACTCTTCTCATCTCTACCAAGCCGAGTGCATAGCCCTCCCAGGAGTTTGGGCACTCTTCTTGGATCAACCTCTACCTCTCATCTCTACCAAGCGAGTGCATAGCCTCCCTGAGTTTGGGCACTCTTCTTGGATCAACCTCCACCTCCTCCTCTGAAGCAGTGCATGCTCCCCCCAGTGGGAGTTTTGGGCACTCTTCTTGGATCAACCTCCACCTCCTCATCTCTACCAAGCCGAGTGCATAGCCTCCCCACAGTGGGAGTTTGGGCACTCTTTTTGGATCAACCTCTCACCTCTCAGAAGCCGGAGTGCATAGCCCTCCCACGGTGGGAGTTTGGGCACTCTCCCTTGAATGGCGGGGTTGGTGGCATGATGGATGGGAAGTCCGGTGGGGCAGTGATGATAGTCGGCGGTGGTGACCGGCGAAGATGACCGGGCTGGTCGGTGGAGATGACCGGTGATGATAGTCGGCGATAATTGGTATCTAGGCAGTTGTACGGGTAAATGCAGCGATCATGATAATCGGCAATTAGTAATAGCGAGTAGTCGGCCAGCGATAGCCGGCAAATTAGTCAACAGCGTGACCATCTGATGGTCCGGCAGGTGGGGTGATAGCGGCAATAATCAGCAGTTAGCAGCCGGCAGTGGTCGGCAGCGATAGTAGTCAGCAGTGGCGGCCAACGTCGATAAAAATGAATTCAGCGATAATCAAGTAGCCAGGCAATAATCAGCAGCGGTGGCCAAACTGATGGTTAGCGGCAGCGGAGTTCACCGGCAGCAGCGGCAGCGGCAATAGTCAGCAGTGAGCGCCAGTGAGCGGATAGCCGGCAACGATGGTTGGCAGTGGTACCGGCTCGATGATGGTGCCGGTGAAGATAGTTGGCGGCCGGAGGGGTGATGGCGGCAGTAGTCCCAATGGAATCTTTGACCTATCAGGGTTGTTTGTCGAGTGTGACTTCGATGGCGTTAACTGTGTGGAAGAGGTCGAATTGAATCCGGAGGATTTTTAATCGAGGTTGTTCGGGCGTTTTCGATGATGTTAACAGTTATGGAGAAAGTTGTAGGCGTCTAGAGGATTGCCAACTTATCAGGTTGTTTATCGAGGCGTTACTCGGCGATGTTAACGATAGGAAGATCTCAGTAGATGGAGGATTTTTGACTATCGAGGTTGTGTATCGGGCGTTTTCGATGATGTTAACTTTGTTATGGAGAAAGTTAGGCGTCATAGAGGATTGCCAACTTATCGAGTTGTTTATCGAGGCGTTACTGCAATAAACTTGCAATATATTTATAGAGGTTCTCTCGAACCTCTCGATCTATCTGGGTTGTGTATCGGGCGTTTACTCGATGATGTTAACTTTGTTTATGAGAAAGTTGTAGGCGATCTATAGAGGATTGCCAACTTATCAAGGTTGTTTATCGAGCGTTACTCGGCGATGTTAACACTATAGGAAGATCTCAATTGAATCCGTGAGGATTTTTGACTATCGAGGTTGTGTATCGGGCGTTTACCGATGATGTTAACTGTTATGGAGAAAGTTGTAGGCGGTCTATAGAGGATTGCCAACTTATCAGGTTGTTCATCGAGGCGTTACTTCGGCGATGTTAACTATGGAAGAGGTGTGGGATGTCCATAGGGGCGTTTTGACCTTTCACGGGTTGTTTGTCGAGCTTTTGCTCGATGACATTAACCGTATGGAAGAAGATCGCGGGAAGTCCACGGACATTTTGACCTTTCACGGGTTGTTTGTCGAGCTTTTGCTCGATGACGTGCTGTATGGAAGAAGGTCGAATATTTGTATGGCGTGCGAGTTGACTATTGATCTTTTGCCTTTTCATTGGTGTTGCTGACTTGCTTATCTTTTGAGATTGAGAGTTGCCCCCCAGTTGGGGGTGCTTTTATGTCTCTCTGCAGATTATCCAAATTGTTCGCGATGTGCATTAATAGCCTCATCAGCGAAGATTTGTCTTCCACATGATGGAAATTAGGCATATGGGGACCGTGTCCATGAGTGATGAGTAAAAGGCCACGGGCGTAGCCCTCAGAAAGACTCCTCTTAATAGTTCGAGTTTACTCCGGTGTACGGGCTTGAGGAGAACCTCGGAAGTATTCTTTGAGGGACTCTCCATCGTTCGGCGGATTAGGAGATGTGATGAATCTATGATGATTCTCTTGTTCGAGCATTACACAAAATCAGCGAGCTCTCCAAATGATGACGGACCTCTTAGCGGCGAATAGAACCAGAAATGCTGTCTTTTGAGAGTCGGGAATACGACCTGAAGAGATTCATTTACGGAATATGCATGATCGTTCGAAAGTGATCGATGCTCGTCTGGATCGGTTGGTGCCATCGTAGTCCATCTTGGGAAGCTTGAATCTCGTCGATCGGGTATTGCGAGATGATCTCGGCGGGGGAGTTTTGGAAGAAGCGGCGGAGAATGGATCATTGTTTCTTGGGGAACTCTTCTGTGCATCGTTGTAGTTCATCGCGCATAAGATGGCGTGGAGTTTCACCGTCTGGTGAGCCATTCGTGGGGTGGTGAGTAGGCGATATCGAGTTGACATCTGGATGTGGTGCCAAGGGGTTTCTACTTGTTGATCCGGCATTCCGGTAGTCATTTTCGGAAGAAAATCTGGATTATCTTGAGGCCGTGCGGAACACAGTGCTCTTCCAGCGTTGGAGCGTTTTGCCGGTCCTCTCGCGAGTCGAAGAATTTCGTTGGGAATCCTCCATCCTTTGAGCGATCTTTCAAAGAGGGCAGGACCCTCAGACAATGCATTATGTAGAAGTGTTGGAGACTTGGCGTCCTTGATCCCGAGAATGAGGAGGCGTTGGGCGCAAACCCGTTTACCAACCATATTGGAGATATAGCAATGGGAAGCTGTGGTTCCCACAGTAAGCATTGCGTCTTAGAGAATTTTATTCTGGTAGATGCGAGATCTTCGTCGTAGCTCAAAATTATCAACACCTGGCGGGGATATGAACACGAGGGGTTATCGTGGAAAACCCGTTAAGGAAAAACCACGGGGCCTTGCCGATCGTAGAACTTTCACTATGTGTTCAAAGATCTGAGGTCCTTGCTTCTCGTTAGTTGAGAAGGTGTTTCTGAGGCGAGCAATATTAGAACAATATCGGTCAACTCCGAGAGAAGTTTCCCAATATCGGCGAGGCGATCTTAGGAGCAACCTCTTGATCTTGAGGAGAAAGGAGGCGGTGGCCCGGTCTTTTCTAGTCCCACAGGCGATCTCGATCTTGAGCTGGTGGTAGCGGTGATGATAGATGCGTCGGCGTCAAGGTCGGGTGGTTCTCGAGCTCTAGTGCAAATCGGATTGTCCCTTTTAAGGTAAGAATGAAGCTCTATTTATAGATTTTGAGTGGCGAGCTTGTAAATTTGGAAAACTCCAACCACTCCCATCGGACGGCGAGCGATCCCCCATCGAGCGATGTATTTTGATGATGCAGGTGCCTTAATGATGTCGGGTGGTGATCTTGGATTCGTTGGATTCGTCTTGGCGCTCGTCGACTATAAATATGTTTTGTGACCATTTGGCGGATCGGATCCATTTTTATGCTCGATAAGCTTGATGCAGTCGATTCGAGCTCCAGTCGGTATGTTGATGTTGTTATGTTTGTCTCAAGGCGGTGTTGATTTATTGTAAGTTTCTTTGAAATCGGTGCTTAGATCGGCGTTTACGAAAATGCCTTGAGATTCGTGCTTGGTCATTAATTTTAGGGGCGTATCAAAGGTGATGCATAAGAGTGTGCAAATTATAGAGGAATTAAGTTAATGTGTCATACATTAAAATTATGGGAGAGAGTAATTGAGCATAGGTTACGATGTGATAAGTTTCTCACAAGTTTGATTTCATGCGTAGATCTACTATGGATGCTATACATTTGTTAAGAGGTTTGATGGAGAAGCATAGAGAAAATAAGAAGGATCTACATATGATATTTATTGATTTAGAAAGCTTATGATAAAGTCTCAAGAGATGTTCTTTGGAGAATTCTAGAGCGAGAAAGAAGTTAATATTGGTTATATTTAAGTCATTAAGGATATGTATACTAGAGCATTACTTGTGTCCAAACACAAGGAGGATTGACAAAATATTTTCTATTTGGTTGGATTACATCAAGGATGAACATTAAGCCCTTATCTTTTTTACTTTAGTTATGGATGTTCTTCTTACGAGGCATTTTACAAGAAGAAGTACCTTGGTGTATGCTTTTCTTGATGACATTCTTCTTGTTGATAAGACTAGAGAGTCCAAGAGAAACTTGAATTATGGAGGTCAACTTTAGAGTCTAAAGTTTTTCGTTTAAGTAGATCTAAAACTGAATATATGGAGTGTAATTTTAGTTGTAGAAGTTCTAGTGGTAGTGTTGTGATATTCGGTAAACAAGTCATTAATAAGAGTGAGCGATTCAATTATTTAGGCTCTATTGTTCAAAATGATGGTGAAATAGATGGAGATGTTATTAGTAGAATTCAAGTTGGATGGTTGAAGTGGAGGAATGCATTTGACCTATTGTGTGATTGAAAAGTTTCACTTAAACTTAAGGAAAAATTTTATAAGATGATGGTAAGACCTGCAATGACTTATGGTGCAAAATATTGACTAATAAAAGAGAAGCATAAGACTAAGTTAAGTGTTACAGAGATGAGAATGCTTAGGTTGATGAGTGGCTTTACTCTTAGAGATAAAATGCAAAATGAGTATATTCGGGAAAAAGTTGGAGTAGCTACAGTGGCAGATAAGATTAGAGAGAGTCTCTTTAGATAGTTTGGCCACATAAAGCGTCGACCGTCCGATGACCCGGTTAGGAGAGTAGATGCATTAGATCTGCTTTATGTTAAGAAAGGTAGAGGTAGACATAAAAAGACTTGGTTTAGATGTATTAAAAATGACCTTAGTATACTTGAATTAAATGAGAATTTAACACTTAATAGGACATAATGGAGACAGAGGATTCATGTAGGCGACCCCACTTAATGGGATTAAGGTTTGTTGTTGTTGTTGTTATATATTAAAAATAAATTATTTGGATCTTCGAGATTAGTCAAAAAAAAATCTTTTTTAATTTAAAAATTATATCATATTTTCTAATATTGGTTGTAATTTTGAATTAAGAATCTGTTTGATAATTATAGTATTTTATAAAGATGATTATTAAATTATTATGAAGAAAAATAAATTTTTGAAAAATTATTTTGAGCATTATAAATATATATATGTTTAATTTCAAATAATATTTTTTAATTGTTATCATATTATTGAAGTCATTAATAATTGATTATCATGTCTGAAAGAGAACTAAAATCATATAAAATAAAAAGGTAAAATGAATAGCTAAAAGCTCTTTAAATTTTGTGAATTTTGACCATTTGATTTGAATTCAAGGCAAAGATTAACCATAATCTCTAAGTTCAATTTTAAAAGATTATTGAAATATATTCAAGAATTTTCGAATTATTAATTTATATAAGTATTATCGTATGGCCATCTTATATTTGTATATATTAATTAAAATAAGTTAATGTTTATTTAAATACTTAGTAGCCGACTAAACACAAGCACCAGTGGTCTAGTGGTAGAATAGTACCCTGCCACGGTACAGACCCGGGTTCGATTCCCGGCTGGTGCACTTATTTTTCTGCAATGCATTTATTTTTTCTGTAATAGGATAAATTATTGTTGCATAAATAATTTTAATATAAGAAAGAAAGAAAAATTAATTTTGATATTTTAATTTATTAAAGATTTATCCATTACATAATTTTTTAAACTATATATAAGTATCTTAATTTTATTAAAAAGTATATTTTATTTGAGATATTTAATGATTATTAAAACATGTAAATAGATAAAAATTATATAATATATTATATATAAAATTTTAAAATAGATTCAATAAAAATAAATTATTAAACTTTTATATTATATGTGCATTGCAACAAAGTCAATAAATTAAAAAATTAATTCATCTAAAATTAAGAAAAAAAAGGTAAAGATCTTTAATTTTTGCAATATTAAGGCGATTAGAAGAACAAGACAGCGTGGGCATATCTTGGCTTTAGCGCCACCTTACGACTCTTATTTTGTAACTTATCGCTTTAATTTTCTTTTGGGATTTAGGAGAAATTGTACTTAAAAATCTCCACCTTCTCCATCTCCACCTGCCTTCTTCTTGAGATCGATGCATTACTTTTCTTCCCTCCATCTCCTCTTGTCTCCTTTGTCTCTCTCTCTCTCTCCCTTGCTTATTTCCAATGCTCTTCTATTATTATCCATTCAAAATATTACATTATATATATATATATATAGTTGGGAGCCTCTCCCAATACAGTGATTCACGTTAGAGCATATGTGTACATTATTTATCTTTGATTGGCGTTGAGCGTATGTGTATCGTTATTTATCTTTCGATCGCATTTATGTGTATACATTATTTACCTTCGATTGCATTTGGCATATATGTGTCGTTATTTACCTTCTTATCATTGCATATACATTATTTACCTTTGATCGCAACATATGTGTGTACGTTATTTAACCTCACGAGCTCACCGTCCCAAATATATATGAAATAAACTTATGATTGGTTCAAACATCTGATATATGCAAGTGATTTTGTGTTTAAATTTAATCTAGAATTTAGAGTTTAGGATTTAGAAATTAATCACAGTTGAAGCAAATTTAGAGAAGATCTGATAATGGATAACTTTTATTAATATTGTTGAACTATGTGTAATCTAATCATTCATGATTTCCTCACTCTCTCATCAGTCGAATCCTTAATAACAAAGCTTTTGTATTATAAAGGATGCTTTGAGCTATCTTTAGATTCCTAAGTACAATATTTAACTTATATCCACATGCAATAGTGGGGAAAATAATAATAATAATAATAAAAAAGTGAATTTTATAATGGAAAATGCTTTGTTCCTCCACTGACATATTAAAAAAATAAATTTTTTTAATACATTGTATTATATATTGCATCTAATTCGTTCATATCAAGTCATTATATCAATGCGTTAAAAGTTTCTAGTCTTCAAGTGAATAGTTTATCATTATTTTTATATAATCTTTAATCATATATATATATATATATATATATATGCTATTTAAAATTTTAATAATAACTTTTATTAATTATTGCTAAATAGTCATTTGTTAATCAGATCATACATCAATAGTCCCCTTCTCTTACAAGAATATGATTAAAAATTAAAAATAGTGTACTTAAAAGATACTTTTAATCATTTTTTTAAAATTACTTAATTAACTATATATATATTTTTAATTCCCTTGAAAAGTCTTTAATCTTGTTCTTAGCAACCTCAGTCCTTGAAAAGAAGACGCCATGATTTCTAAACTACATGCAGAAAATTAAACTTAAATTACTTAATTAACTAAACTAACCTCAATACAAGGAAACTATACTAAACCATGTATAAAATGATGCTTAAATTCATTTTGTTCCTTGCAATTGTAACCAAAATGTTCATCTAATTTATAGAAGCATGCAAATATAGAAATTCATTAGGAGTTTCTAACATAATTATTTTTTCCACTGAACCAAAGCTAGTCTAAGCATATAGAGTTAACCCCCTTTCCACTGATGCACTTCTCCACCATTACCTCTTAAAACATTTTTAATACCTAATAGCCGCACTAGTTAATAGAGTGGTCCAGTACTTTGCTTGCTTTCTTAAAAGATAAGCTGTGTACTAAACATTTTTTTTTATGGCTTTTAATCAGGCCATGATTCTTTTTAGGCTATGAGTTGATTGGTTCCTTCTTCACAAAGCAGAAGAATAGCTGAGGGAGAACATGAAAAAGGCAAGTAGCACACATATTGAGAATCATCATCCTCTCAGTTGGCTGATCAACTTATATTAGTGGATGCAATTATTTCACTATAACAAGTCAATTTTCTACTCTTTACAAATGATTTATCACAATCTTTTCACTAAACATTTCATTCTTTTAAAGTAGGGAATCCCTACCAAATTATCTTTTCTATAAAATTAATGCATAATATATTATATCTATATTAGAGGCTATTTGGTTGTCTGCATTTAGAATACAATGTAAAATTAATGAAGTGTAAAATGAATTCAGCGTAAAAGGATTACTTTACAGTTGTTTGGTTGAAAAAATATAATATAAAGTATTTTGAAGGTTTTGGCCTTGAGGATACTGCGGCGGTGACCACTCGGCGCCGCGGACGGCCGCGGCGGCGCGGTGGCGATAGCGGCATTATCATTGTAGATGTATTTAGAATTCGCCCAAATCCTTTGATTTACTTTGTGAAACCTGCAGCTTCCAAATCATTGATCTGCAAAAAAAAAAAAAAAAAAAAACTGCATCAATTAATAATGGTCAACTTCCAAATTATTGTATGTTTTACTACAAGAAAGGAATTGCAGATTAATTAATTGTTCTTATAAAAGGTATCTATGATTAAACTTTTCATTAGTGTATGTTGGGAGAGGATGTATTATGTTATGATAACATAGATAATTATCAATCATATCTGACAGTCTGCTTGACTTTTTGTGATAGAGTTATATTAATCAAATCATTAAATTTAATTAATCCTATCATTAAATATCATTCCACATAATTGAAGAACAAACTAATTGATAAATATTTTTAATCTATAGCAAATCACTTCTTTTGTTATAGAAAATTTCTTCATGCTGCATCTGTCAAGTCTGAATAACACTCTAATTAAGATTTAGAACCTTAGTTGGTGGCGGCGTGGCAGAACCTGGACGAGTTGAATCATGGAAGCGGGCCTTTATCTGGGTGGGAAAAGTAAATGGGGGCCCACGTGTGGGTGATGAATGTGGCGCTAGGCGTGGGATTAGTAACGGCATCGCGATGGGTGGGGTGTTGGGTGGATACCCATTGCAAAAAAAAAAATGTAGAACCTTGAAGTTATTAGGATTTCTTATTTTATTATTATTGTAATTATGACTTCTTATTTTATAGCAAAAATTATTTAATGTTTCTCAATACATCATTTTCATGCGGCCTTATAAGTCTATTTGGTTTGATCAATATTGAATAATTAATGCGATAAGGACTAAAAATTAAGCGAAGACAGACAATAGCTGACATCACTAACAATATTATAACAAATCCAATATGATAGAACCATAAGAATCAGTCTAAGCAGACAAACATGCATTTAGAAGAAGTTAAAATGAAATATATATATATATGAATAACTTAAAGCCACTTGCTGGATAGATTCAAGGTTTTTTTTCAGTTAATTTCTATCCTTACGTGACAATTGTTTTCATTTCACAAAGAAAATAAAAATCGCATGATCAGCAGATTATATACACATTTGAATTAATTTAAATATATGCAAATTACAAAATTTGCACACAGCGAATGTTGAAGGTGAAGAATCTCTTTACTTGTTATGAAAAATCTCATTTCCTTTTAACCAATTATAGTTTTTGTTTTTTGCAGAGCTTTTCTGAATGTTTGCTGAACAAGGTACGGAGATAATGATCGAAGAATGAACAAATCCACCAAGCATTACCTGAAAGCTCACAGTCTGATAAATTATAATACTATATTTAAATGGTTAGAACGCTAAAATGAATTTATTTGAAGCCTATTAATTTTATGATCAAATAAGAGTAATTAATTTTGAGCTTTTGAACATCTTATTAGTTTTGTATGAAATTATCATGTGTGTAAGTAGCGTTATTTTATTTTAATGATTTAAAATAAAATGAAATCTTCAAATATAAATAGTCATAGTAAATTCTAAAGGTCGTTCTTATTTTTCTCACATCCCATTTTGAGTGAAAAGAAGACTCTCTCTCTTTCTCTCTCTCTTTCAAGAACACCCTTTTAAACACAATAGCTCTTCTATGGATTCAGATACGCTTCTGATTAATTCTTCTAGATGAATTGATATGAGATCCGAAAAAGATAAATTTATTCTATCTTCATATATTTCCAACAAATTAAATCATAGTGATACTTTGATTCAAAATTATGATTATAAACAGCAGGTTTGAACATATTATTTTTATATTATAATATTTTTTTTTGAAGAAATGAGGTAATTGATTGTTTGACTATATATTTTAATTACAATTATGATAGAAAAATATGGATTAAGTAGATTTTTTATTCACAATTTTTTACTTATGCAGATTGTAATAGTCATATTCTTGAAGAAGTATGAATAAAAATACAAAAATGACTAAATTGCATTCATACTCACATTTTAAAATGTGATTAATAATATAAAACTTTAATCATACTATTTAAAAAGGGTGAAATGTCGGCCAGTCTTTAAAATTTATACGATAATACTTGCATCTTTTATTATTTGCAAAATAAGTTTTTTATTAATTGATAATCACAATACATACCCTTTTTCACATATTCAGAGAATCGAAAAACCGGATGAAAACAAATATTATTCTTAAATAAACATATAATAATAGCTTACAATTCTTAGAATAATGCTTTGCTCCCATACTTTGAATTATGGCTGTTTATATTGTCAGAATCAAGCAAAGGTGTAAAACACTTTCACCCTTTTTGATGAGTGGCTTAGTGCATCTAAGCTATAAGTAAATGAAATAATATTTTTAATTGCAAATTTTAATCGTGAATTCAATTTCTAATTGCAGTATTTCTTATACTGAACTGATCATTAATGAAATATTTGTATCATATGTGCATAAAATAACATCTTCAGCGGTACATACTGCTTTGACATGAAACATATAAAAATAAAAAAAATAATTAATTTTAAATAAACAACAATAATTAATTTTTATTTGATGGTGTTAATCACTTTATGTGTGTGTCTATGATGCACACTCTAAAAAAATGCTCGAGCATTATCGATCAAACGCCTCCGACATGTCGGGACCGCGACGAGAAAAGTGTTCGATTAAAATAATATTAAAAAATTAAAGACACATGTGTGTCTGACACGTGTGTCCTAAATAATTGAATTAAAATTCTATAATTTTTTTTAAATATAGTTTATTATATTTTAAATTATTATAGAGAGTTTTAGAAATTTAGAGAATGATATTTGAGCTAAAAAGAGAGAATAATATGATATATTTATTACAAATAATTAAAATTATTAAAAATTATAATTAAATTTTTAAATTTAGGATTGATAATAAATTTTATTCATTAAAATTATTAAAGTATAATAAAATAAATTACTTTATATATATATATATTCTTGGCGTAGAAAGCAATCAATATTGAATCAAGACTAACCCGAGAGCGTTTATTATCAATCAACTTCTTAAACATGGAGTGTTTATAATATAGTCAAATCGGCGTCTTGTGAGCGAATCTAACAAGCCCAAGATATCATAATTCCGACATCATTTGAGCATTCAAATACACAAAATACATCATATGATCAAGGGGATCATTTTGAGTCCGATGAAGTGGAGTGGTAGGTTTTGCATGTATTTGAGCCACTCTCCAATCTATAAATAACTCATTTCTCATGAGGGGGGCCTGTAAGAGAGAGAGAGAGCTCTAAAGATCCTCCAAGCACTGTCGTGCCGCCACTCGGCGTCAACCACTGCACGCCGTTAGCGCCGTTGATCCTTGCGTCGTCAATCTGTCGGTCTCCATCATGATGACTTACCGATTGATTGTTTCGCATTTCTACAGTGATTGTTCCACGATTTCGTCTGATTCACCATCATCTATACTACCAGCAACTGACTATACATTGTCACATACATTTGTTCCTTTCTCATATACAATTATGTAATCTCATGTCGGAAGATCTTGTACTGAAGCAGATACATAGTGGAAGCTTTTCTTGGGCCCAGTGGTTTTCCCTCTTTTGAGATTTTTCACGTAAAAATTCGGAGTTTTCTTGTTCACTCTTTAATAACATGTGTGTCTTTGGATTTCATGAAAGGCAAAACTTTTACTACCTGCTGGTTTCTAGCAATAGTTTGGCGCCGTCTCTGAGAAATTGATTCCCATTATTTCATCTTGTATGATGACCAAGTTTTCCAACATGATCAAAACCACCATCGAGGTGGAGCATTTCAAGCTTTTAAGGGCGAAGCGGCATGAAGATTCATCAAACTTCGTTCCTTGATTTTGCTCGAATCTTGGGGAAACTCTTAATCTCGAAGATTATATTAAGCATCTAATCAATTACCATCCCAAGAAACAAGTCAAAGTTGGAGGACATTTCAACATTGAGAAGAGATATAGCTTTGCAAATTATGATTTTCCAATCATACTCATCATGAAACAAGACCAAGGTTAAGGAGAAACTTTGGTACAACCACAAACAGATATTTTGATTGACCTCTTCCATACAGTTAGCGTCATGAAAGACTATGGCAAACAACCTAGATTAGGTCAAAAGGTCCTTGGTGGACTTCCCACGACCTCTTCCACATAGGTTAACTTCATCGGGTAACACCCTGACAAACAACCTCGGATAGGTCAAAAATCCTCAGCGGATTAATTCGACCTCTTCCACACAGGTTAACGTCATCGGGTAACACCCTGACAAATAATCACGGATAGGTCAAAAATACTCAGCGGATTCAATTCAACCTCTTCCACATAGGTTAACATCATCGGGTAACACTTTAACAAACATCCTCGGATAGGTCAAAATTCATCGCCGGTCATCCCACATTACCAATCGTCCCACCGTCGACTACGTCGCCGGTTGCCGCACCGACCACCCGTTGGTCTACAAGTAGCTCCGCCATGCACATGCGGTTCGGTCATGTCGACCATCGTAGACAATCTTGCGGTCACCACCATGGTCCTGGTCATCCACACTACGCGTCGGATTCGCCACTATCGTCGCCCGGTTACCGGTGACCACCCCGTCGGCCAACCAGTCGGTCACGTAGCCATTCACAGGCGTTACCACCGTCGACTACGGCATTGCTTGGACCACCCGTCGACTTGTAGGTCGCCGCACCGGCTTCTCCGATCATTCTGCCGACCATCGCCGACATCTTGCGGTCACCACCATCTTCGCCGGTCATCCCTTGACTACACGATGCTTTGTCGTACCGACCACCCGTCGCCGCTAACCAGCGGCGATTATAGTCGCCCACATATGGGCATCGTTACCGCAATCTCGCTGCGATCACATCGCTCGCTGGTTATCTCGCCACTCCGCCGTCGCCGTCGACCTTGTCGCCACCATCGTCGAGCATCTCCGTCGACCATCTCGGTTATCGTCTCCTTGATCGCCTCCGGCGGTTGTCAGGCAGTCTGATTGGCCTCTTTCGAGAGAAAATTGTAAACACGGCGGTATCGATTGGGCTTTGATGCTCCGGGCGGACGGTCATCAGTACGATTGGCCTCGAGAAACACGACGTATGCTGGGCCTTGATCCTCAACCGGACGGTCGGAGTCTGATTGGCCTCTTTCGAGGAAAACACGACGTATGTACGGACGCGGCCGCCTCCGGCGACCTTCTCTCAAGAATAAGAGAAGGTGCCTTCTCCCTTGGCCCTAGGGGGATTTTTATAGACCTCTTATAGGGATAAAAAGGTAAAAAATCAAAGAGAAACCGTCCAAAACGTCAAAAATCGCAAAAACTTGCTCAAAATCGTCAAAAACGGGCGAAAACAGGTCAAAATGGGCCAAAATGGATATTTTAAGCCCATGACGCAGCGGTGCCACGGTCCCCGTAGCGGTCGCTCGGCCTTCTGACGCCGTCACGTTCCGCGACCCTCCCGCTCTCGTCGTTTCGTGCGAGAACTTCGACGAGACCCGTGACGCGATCGAACCAGCGACCCGCCTGCGGCCCGTTCGACCCGCGTATACCGCCCAGCCTCCGCGACCCGACCCTGGGCGACTGCGTAGCCGCGACCAGCGCGTTCCGCCTTATTCGAGTCCAGTCCCCATCGTTTGGGTGCGATTGTACAAAAGCACCGCCCATCCGACCTTTCCGCGCCGTCCAATCTATTCGACCCACCAAGGCCCGCGACGCTCTTGACCCATGGCTAGCGTACTTGATTTCTTGCGGCCCGTTGTAATCCAACCAAACGCGTACTATAAAGCCGTAAATGTCCGCATGGGTCCATAACCCCGAAATCTTGCGCCCACGCGTACCGGCATACATCCGCGGCCCAGCACCCGCTTCATGGTCATAATCTTATGCTCCCGTGAGATATGTTCTCTCAAAATGTATGGTTAACGGACCCGCAAATTTCATTGAATAATGTAGCATTTCAAATATTCGACATATATATTTTTGGATGATTGAGATAATATCATCCAAAAATAGGGAGACAACTGATATGACCCTGAAAATTTCATTTAGTGCATGAATCTTGGCGTAAAGTCGATCGTGAATCAAGTAGCAGAGATCAGCGTTTATTATCAATCGACTCTTAAACATGGAGTGTTTATAGTCAAATCGGCGTCTTGGAGCGAATAAGCCAAGATATCATAATTCTGACATCATTTGAGCATTCAAATACACAAAATACATCATATGATCAAGGGGATCATTTTGAGCCGTCCGATGAAGTGGAGTGGTACGGGTTTTGCATGTATTTACAAAGATGCCACTCCTCCAATCTATAAATAGCCCCTCATTTCTCATATGATGGGGGCCGAAGTAAGAGAGTGGAGAGACTCTAAAGATCCTCCAAGCACAATCGTCTGACTCGATCGTCAACCAGTCGCCCGCCGCGCACCCGTTGATCCTTGCGTCATCAATCTCTCGTCTCCATCATGATGACTTCTACCGATTGTTTCGCATTTCTACCGGTGATTGTTCGCATTTCCGGTGATTGCTCTCTGATTCATCATCTTACTACTAACTTAGTTACAACGATCGTTGTCACATAGTTATTGTTCCTTTCTACATATTATGTAATCCCGATTGTCGGGAAGATCTTGTACTCAAAGCAGGATACATAGTGGAAGCTTTGGGCAGGTGGTTTTCCTCTTTTGAGATTTTCCAAAAAATTCTGGTTTTCTTGTTCACTCTTTAAATACGTGTGTGTCTTTGGATTTAGGTAAACTTTTATTTTCTGTGATTTTCTAACGTATGACATATATATATATATATATATATATATATATATATATATATATATATATATATATATATATATATATAATATAAGTAATTAATTTAATTTTTTTAATTAAATGACTTATTTTTAATATTTTATTTATTTAATTTATATATTATTTTTAATTATTATTATAATATTGTGTCCAATATGTGTCCGTGTCTCGTATTTTTAAAAATAAAAATATCCTGTGTTCGTGTCGTATCGTGTCTGTGTCCCATGTCCGTGTTTATGTATCATAGGTGTGTGTATATATAATAATAATAATAATAATAATAATAATAATAATAATAATAATAATAATAATAATAATAATAATAATAATAATAATAATAATAATTGACAATAATAAAATGCCATGCAATTTGAATAAAACAAATGAAAAATTGCATTATTTCTATAAATCCTACATAGAATCATGACTTAATCTTCTGTATTTTCCTCCAAAAAAAAAAAAAATTTCTTGAAGTCTATTTCTTTATATATATAATATTTTATTTCACCGGACAAGAAACTTTGATCTTTTCCAAGTCAACATATTTGATTTTGACATTATCAAATGTCAGCATTACGTACAGCTTGCTTTTAATTTTTTCTTAAACCATTTATTTATGAAATGGACAAATTATTAAGCTCTGGAAATACTTAATGAAGTAGAAGAGATTAAGATGAAGTAGAAGAAATCTTCGTCGAATATAGACAATAAAGGAAGAAGAGATGATGACAACATATATACATATATAACCAAAAAGATTATATATTTGCACATTATTGACAATTTATTGTCGATATATGCAGGATAAATATTTATTTTTTTATGCAAAAGAAAAAAGGGCACTTATGGAAATGTTGAAAGTTGATTATTCATTGGTCTTCCCTGTTAGAATAGTTGCTGCAGTTACAAGTATAAGAAGTGGGTCAAAATCGACTTCTTATAAATGATGCCTGTCTATCTAAATAAAGGATGGTGATCAAGAAGGGCTCATTGACATATAAAGACTCATATAAAATACAAAGTAGTTAAAAGAAATTACTATATTTGAATAAATAAATCCATCAAAAAAAAAAAAAAACACCTACATGAATCAGGTAATATGAATCAAGTAATTTTTTTATGTGTGGAAGTCAATTTGTTTATGGGTGGAAGTAATTAAGCCCTCATAAACAAATTGACTTCCACCTATTTTTTTTCCCTTATCCATAATTTCATTCATGCATCTCCCTATTGTCTCCTATAATCTTGTTCAATGCTTCTTTAAAATATTGGTTTATTTTCAATCTTTTCTTTTTCTTCCTTTGAATCTCATAGCTCAAATAGATTCTTAGCCTTCAATAACTCTATTAAGCTTCACTTGCCTAAAATAATGGCAATATATATAAAGGTGATATATATACATCATTTTGTGTGTAAATCATAATTTTAAATTATAGTAAGTATATTAGGAGAAGAGGTAATATGCATGTTAATCATTGGCCATTTAAAGATCATGAAGACATATATATAGATCTATATGTCAAGCCTTGCAAGAACTCACTGTGGTTGAGCATAATATGTGATGAAGGTAGTAACGGGATGCGAGGTGAGGGGGGAGTTAGGGTGGTGCGTAGAATTATATTAGACCAAATTAATGGAATAGGAGGGTGAGATTTGAGAGAGATTGGCAATGGCCTGGCGATTGGAGTGGCATGGGAGGAGAGAATTAGAATATAAAGAGTGGAATGAAGGAATACCTAAAAGAGATAAGTAGCATAAATGGGGAGCTAAGGCAAGCAGTGTTGTTAATTATGGTCAATTTATTAGATACTTTTGATTAATCCTTATCAATTCCAACGATCGATTGCAAATCTTGCGGCAAATGCAAAATTACTCTATAGTAAAAAACAACACTACCTTCCTCAAGTCTTATATTTAACTATGCCATTTGTTAGATTAAATCATTTAATTAAAAGTTTGACACAAATAATTCATCTTACTTTAGAGTACTCCTTAATTAAATGGGTCATATATTTACTTATATATGTTAATACTAACAAGCATGGCTTCATAAACCACTTAAAGATAAAATATCAAAATTGCTTGCAATTTGACACTAATAAGTTTTTATGATGATTTAAGTGAGCCTTTAACTATATATAGATAAGTAATCTATAAGAAAATTAGAAAGGTTTGCAAGCTATTAAGTAATAACACAATAAGATACAAAGAACAACTATTAGTGCAAATGTTCTACCATCAATCATAATAAAGCTAGCTAGAATACATTGAAAGACATTGGGCACTTTAAGAAATGAATCATCATAGCCATTTTGCTGGCAAAATAATCTCAAAGAATTAGTGATGATAAAATAGATTAAATATAAGGATATTTACATTTGTTTTAAGAAATATAAATGTAGTAAGTATACTATGATAGTTAGAAAAATAGTTTTAAATAGAATTCGTCACTTAGTTTTTACTTATCTTATAACTCGTAGGAAAACACTTAATTAGACCGAGAAAGTGATATGTAAGAAATGTTGTATAAAATTTAAAAATCTATAAATAATATAAAAAAAAAAAAAAGCAAAACATATAAAATTTGATCTCTAATTACTTCAATATGAAGATTATTTGTCAAACTAGAAGAAAGTAGTTGAGAATGATTCCTAGATCTTAACTTAAACCTTTAACTTAGATGTGATATTTTGGGACCAATATGATATTTCCTTGATAAATGTGATATTTTTTCCAATGCAAGTTTTTTTAAATTGTTAAATAGTTGGACTTATAGAACTTTATGGAATAAACATTTTTTCATAAGTCAGAGGGGCATTGTGATTCATAGTTTCATTGATTTTCTATACGTAGCTTACTTTGGAGCACTCAACAACAATGGATTTAAGAAGTGAAGAACATCAGAGGGTAGGTACCCTAATATTTGATATTTCTATTAATAAACATTCAAATCTTGCTGCCCTAAATAATAAAATTAATTCATAAACCTTTGTAATTTTTTTATAGCTTTATACTATGACACTCATAATGTTAGATATATGCTTTATATTAATGTTCTTTATATGGTGGTGAGGTTTAAGACATTAGGTAGAAAGGTGAATGGTAGAATTTTGATAAATTTATCCTTTTGGAAATATTCATGAGCTTTAGATCTTGCCTAGGTTACTTCTTAAGAGCATAATATATATATATCCATATCAACCAAAATTCAAGCAACAAATGACCAAAAAGGGGATGTAGTTGTTGGGTTAATTTTTAGGGGATGGTCAAAGAATAATGATTATTGTGATTCATAAAGTGAACTTGTACAAAAGATGAAGATCTAAGTGGGTATAATAGAAGACTCACATGAATATCAAATAGAAGATCATTTGAAAAATATTTTTAAACAAAACCACCCATATCATAAATTCTTCTTAGAATTACATTTACATATATAATCATCTCCATTTTGAAATTTGATGAAAACATGCATATGGTGAAGTAGTGCCCTATTTGAGCAACAATAAGGGAAATATATGAATAGTGAAGACAAATTGACCACAACCAACCGAGTACTAACATTTGGGGTTCTTCATCTTGTTAAAGGTAATGTGTGCATGATAAGGGCATTGGCAAAGGCTTCAATGGGCAGAGCTTTAGACTAATGTCTATTATGTTAAACATTGCTTAATTATAATTAAAATTAATGAGGTTTTTACTACAATAGAGGTTTCAAGCTATTAATCAATTTTTATGTATTTTTCTCTCTCTTTTTGGCCTACTTTTGTGGCTTGAATATGTAATATTATTTTACAACTACATGCAGTTTAATTCTCTAGATTGGAGTACACAGACACCCATAAATAATTATAATCATCGCATTAGATTTAAATTATGAAACATGTATGCAACTCTTTGTAATCTTTTTCATTGCAATAATGATTGATAAATTGCATAATGGTGGTTTAAAATTCTGATTTTGGAGAAATAGTTCTTTTTAACTATGATTAGGTCATGAATTATTTCACTATTACTTTAAAAGTTTGATATAAAAATGTTAACAATAGAGAAAAAATAAAATAAAATCAGGAATTCATGTTGAAATATATATTTTTTTACATTTTTTTTCAAAATAAAGTCAACATAAGCCCTAATTTATAATGTGGACCTAAGAGCTTTTTAGTAAGTCATTATAGCAGTTATGTGAGTAAATTTATGATTAAATTTTTCAAATATCTCAAAAAAAAATAAATAAATATAAAAATAAAGTCACTACAGCGGCAGAGTTGAACTAATTTTTCAGAGGGGCACTGCTAAGAATAATATATTTAGACATGACTTCTCAATCAAGAATAACTTATATAGACACATTTCCACATTCAAAATAGATGACAAGGGGACAGAGGCATGTGTCCCTACATTCCCCTCGGCTTCACCTATGGATACTTAATTATTAAGCTACTAAAATTTTGCTGATTATTTATAAAAAGTGAGAGAGAGAGAGAGGGAGAGAAACAGTATGAAATAATATTCATGAAAAGTGAAAATTTTTAATAAAATATGTGCTAACTTGTAAAATGCTTCCTGCAACACATTTTTTTACAGAAAAAATTATAAAATTTGCACATTTTATATAATACATTTCCCTTTCATGTCATGCTGCAAATGATAAGTTGAAGATATGCTCATTTTGTGGGTGTGATAAGTACTGAACAAATGAAATATACATACCAATGGAAGAAGGTGAAGTATAGCTTAATTAGATAAGTGAGATTTTGTATCCTGCGGTGGCTGTTACCTTTGTAGTTTATGCAGTGGTTATTAGTGACTAATTAATATATAATTAGTTATAATTTTCAGTACTATATAATTGAATTCATCTTCTGAACACATGTACAGTTTTCGAGCTGTTCAGAAGCTTATAATCATGGCCGTCAATCCCCTAACTTCTACCTTTTTCTTCCCTTTCAGTCACCTTTATCCCCTTTAAACCCAAACCTAAACCTTACTGTTTCCCTTTCTCATGAAGTAATTATGAAAGCTTAGATATTAGATATGTAAATATATAAGAATTGTGTGCTATGTATGTAAATGCCCCCCACTAAACATAAACTTCCTCATGTTCAATTCCCAGTTCATTTTGCAATACAAAGATTGAATTAAAGCTAGAACTATATATTTAAAAATGATTAAGGCTCAAAACACACCCAACAAATCTATATATTTTGCATTAATGCTGCACTACACACGCATACAATTCACCTTCTAAATAAAAAAAATAAATCTTTGTAATTAAGCTTACATAATGACTTACCATGGCGTAATAGACAATGACATGAGATTGTTAAGTTTTCTCTCTCTTTCTTTTAGTACTAGAATATGAGAGTTTTTTTAATTATTTGTTTAGCAACATAATGTTTTTCTATATTTGCATCAAGCACCAGCAATTTTAAAAGTATTGAGATGTTTATATGCTGAATTGTTACATAAAAGTATATAAAATTCTTAATTCTCTCTCTCTCTCTCTCTCTCTCTCTCTCTCTCTCGCCTCTATGCCATAAAAATGTGAGATTGAGCCACTCGGAAATAATGTTTTTCTCATATTCAAGATATCACACAATCAAAAATTTTAAAATATATACTGTAAGTGCAGGAGGCATTGTTTTAAGAAAGCAAATTAATTTCATAATTACTTATTCAGCTCGAAATCATAAACAATATGCATTTTATGACTTGAATAAAAAAAGATTGTTAAAGACCTGTAGCAAAAGAGGCGTTATTGAAGAGAATAACTAGTAACATAAAAAAAAAAAAAAAAGATTTAGATCGATACATAGTGATTTCTCCCCTTCGGTTCCTTTCCAAGCAAACAAACTCATTTAAATCATAAATTTTCCAAATAATAATAATAAGAAGAATAATAGTGAAAAAAAAAAAAAATCACTTGGAAACTGCTAATCATTTCCTCGTCGATCCCTGAAACATGCTAAAACTAATAGAAATATACCATCGATCCACCTCTGTCTTTTAGAAACTGTAAAACCATTACTCCATATATAGTTATCTGATGCTGCTCATGCATGCAGACTTTAATTTCATGAATTACAGCACTAAAACTCCATAAAAATTCCATTTTCTAAACATAAACGAATCAAAGTTTCTTCACCAACTTAATTTTATTCCCTCTTCCATCTTAAACGACTCACAAACTCCCAACAATATGATACAATGACTTTAACTCAATCTATGTCAGCCATCTACCCCTACTATATAGATATTAAAATATTTATATTGTCACAAAGCACTCCAAATCCTTCACATTATTCCTAACAAATTAAAAAGCATAACCAGAAGTAATTAAAACTCCCACCCCTTAATCTCATAACCGATCAATAATTCATATACAAATACTCTTCTTATTCTTACCTTTCATCAATGGTGCTTCTTCTCTTCATGGTTCAGAAATTCGGCCTTCCATGAGCCCAAGGTGCAAAGGCATCCACCAGCTGACCGGAACCATTTGGCATCAGATTGGGCGGAAGGTTAAACATAGGCATACCTGATTGATCCGATAATCCTCCGCCGCCGCTGAGCCCCGCCGGAGACCTGCCAGGTATCTGCTCGCCAGGTTCATTTCCTTCTTCCTCTTCCTCCAACGGCAGCCTCTCATAAGTTGCGTTGGAGAAAGTCGCTGCGACTACCATAACCGGTCCTGCCGCTACCAACGGGCCTACTACGCTGCCCCCGACCACCTGCCCTTGCCCGCCTGCGAGATAAACGGTCAGTCCTGACGACCCGGGCGGCGCTGGTCCAGGCAAAAACGTTCCGGTCAGAGAGAGAATCTCGAACCGGCCGTGAAGAGCCACAACAGCACCCGGCGCCGCTGGCTGGCGTAGAGTGACGTTAGCGACTGCGCCGGCACCGCTTAGTACACAAACGCCGCGTTGTCGTCGGCGAGAGAACTGTGCGATGGAGTCGCGACGTCGGCCCCACCGGCGACTTCCATGACGTGGCTACGGAGAGCGTTTGGGCTGTCACGTGTCACGAAAATAGGGGGTTTGGGCTTATTTTTAGATCCCGGAGGACGGCCACGTGGCCGGCGGTTACCGATTTCAACGGCGCCTTCTTTAGGCTCATCTTCGTTGTCTACTCTCTCGTCGTCTTGATCGTCGGCGCCGGCGCGGTTTGGATCGGAGGAGTCTTTGAGGCCGATGTTCATTTCCTGGGTGAGTTTGCAGGGACCGGAGGAACCGGAGGAGGCCGGTTCATTAACTCCGCCGCCAAGGCCAGCAGCGAGGCCTAACTGGCCGGCCCACCAACGGTTATTCGCCAGCTTTGGTTAATTTGAGTTCTCGATCGAACTTGAAAGGAAAATAGAAATATTAATGGGAGAAAGAAGATAAGAGGTAGATAAGGGGAAGAAGAGGTTTGTTTCTCTAACCTGTAACTAGATTTCTGGATATCGAAGTAGCTGAGAAGCGTATAAGAAGCGGGTATTTTTAAGGTGAGGGAGAGCTTAAGATGAGCGGGGCAGCCAAATGGAAGAAAGATTAGAGAGGGGAAGAGGTTCTTCTGCATTCCATAGACAAAGAGTTGAACAACTATCAAGACCTAGCTGCCCTAAGGGTAGTGTTTAATAAATTAATTTAATCAAAAGATGCCTCACACTCTCTCTCTCTCTCTCTCCTTCTCTCTCCTTCTCTCTCCTATTATTCTATGTGTGTAACCTAATAATATTTGAAGTAGTTGGTTGTTTTGTGAATTAAAAGATTTTTTTTGGAAAAAAATTGTTATTTATATTAAATTTAAATAAAAACAAAATTTACATTTTTATTTATTTTGAGATATAATACTATAAATTTTATATAACTTTTATATATTATATTTATTTTAAAATAAATTTAATAACTTCAAGATTTTTTATAGCTAAAATATAATCAGCATGAAAAGAGTCAACATTTTTTTTCAATAACTAAGCACTTCTATCACTTGGAGAAAATATTAGATGTATATAATATAAACATAAATAATTAATCAGAATATTATACTAAAAATATATAAAATTACATATATTATTTTTATCAATAATATGCAAGTTTCAACATACTCATATCCACAATTAATAAATTCTCAATAGAACTAATAAATTTATAAAATTCTAATTGATATTAATCTTTGCATTATTAAATTTATTTTGAGATTAACATAATATTTAAAAAATAAATATAATAATTAAAGATTCAACCAATTTTTTCTTTAAATTTATTCATATTTTTATTTCAAAGATTTACATACATATCACATGATTTATATATATATATATATATATATATATATATATATATATATATATATATATATATATATATATATATATATATAATATTTTTACATGAAATTATATTTTTCTTGCATGACTTCTTAGATTTGCAGTTGAAAGCTTTTATTTCAATTAAGAGGTGAGATTAAAGTCTTATATATGTGTTGTATTTGTGAGTTTATAATTATATTAGTTTAAATATCTCAAAAAAATTAATGATGGTAATATTTTTAATTTAAAATTAAAATATATTATTTATATAAATATTCAAATTAAAATATTAAATATTAAAAAATATATAAATTATATGATGTGTATGTAAATATCTCTTTTTAAGGATCGGAATTATTATATATTAGGGTTTTTTTTTTCTTTGGTGGGGCCGAGTGGGCGGGGTCAGGTAGGAAGCAGGTCCCTATCTGAAGCTCAGAATGCTACTTCTTATTTTTTATTTTTATTTTATTTTTAAATTTTTTGGCTATTCTCATGACGAAGAAAAGGAACGCACAGGGAATTACTAATTATTTATATTTTTTATTTTGAATTATATTCGATTTCTTCGAAAATATATTTCCTACCCCAATAATTATAACATTATATGTATAAATTTATGATTAAATTAACTTAAATATCCTAAAAAAAATTAATAATCATAACAGACTTCAGACATGATTAAATTGAAAATTTGCATCAATAAAAAATCAGACTAAAAAAAAATTGACTGTTTTTTAATCAAGTAATTAATTCAAGCTTGAAAGAAAAAGAAAAAAACAAAAGCATTCACTTTATTTTAAAAAAATAATTTATTATTATATATAATTCATATCATATTTTAAGATATAATTTTTAAAATAATCCTTTGCTATTTTAAATCCAATCAATGTTCTTTGACTTTTGGCTTCAAGCAAAACCACATGGGCACAAATAAAAGGCACTTTTCATGTTAATAAAAATTGTGTTATATTATTCTAATATAATTTTTTATTAAGATGTAGAAATATATGATTAATTATGAGGATAATTATTTAAAAGTGGATGGCATTAAAATAGAAACTTAAAATAATATCATAGGCTTATCTTTTAGAATTTTTCTTATTTTGTATCTATTTATTTAAAAATAGATGACATTAAAGTAGAAACATAAAATAATATCAGAGATTTATTTATTTATTTTTTAGAATTTGCTTATTTTGTATTTATTTAAATATTCTTTTTTTTAGTATTTATCTTCAAAATCTGGTCATATATCTTTTCATTTTGACATTAAAAAAATTATTAGGATATTCAAAAAAATTTTTTATTGTACACCTTTTGTGAAATAAATTTGTGAGATTCAAACTATATTAGAATTCTATTCTTATCTTATATTTATAAACTTAGGTTATGATTCAATGTCAAAAAAAGTCATCATTAAATAAAATCAAAATTGTATATCGAAGTTAACAATTAATGCTTGTAAATTTTTTTAAATATTTATAGCTGATAACTGTGCAAGTACTTAAGTCACTTCTAATGAGTTACAAGCTAAGGATGTGATCATTCGAAGATGAATTTCATATATTGGAGTGAGTTCCACAAGAAGAAGAGATTTATGAATTCTTTAATGGATGAGTTCGCAAACTACTTTGAGAGATGAGCCACGAGAATTTTTTTTAAAATAATTATTGATATGACACTGAAAATTTTACCAGTTGAAAGCTCTTAATGTTAGAAAGATCAGAAGATGAAGCGGGCCGAGATCAACTTAAAATATCTTAGAAATTTTAAGATATCGGTTAAATTCTAAATAACTCTCAAATATAGAATGTTTATAATAAATGCGTCACGATGAGGATCAACAAGCAAGATCTTACAATTGACTTCATTTGAGCATTCAAATACTTAAAATACATCAAATGATCAAAGGAATCATTTTGAGCCGTCCGATGAAGTGGAGTGGTTTGGATTTTGCATGTATTTTGAAGGCATCTTCATCGATCATAAATAGCTCTTCCTGAGGGGCGAGAGGAGAGAAACAAGCGAAGATCCTCCGGCGTATGCCACTGCTCGTCGGTCGTCGATCTGCCGTTCGCGCTGATTCTCGCGTCGTCAATCTGTCGGTCTCCATCACGGCATTCATCGTCTTGATGTCCCTCGTTGTTCACCTCGTCATTACCACTAACCGTATTTACCATGAGCATTACCGTAGTTGTTGTTCATTCGTATATAATTACTGTAATCCGTTATCGGGAAAAATTTTGTACTCTGAAACAGATACATAGTGGAAGATTTTCTTGAGGTATCGATGGTTTTCCCTCTTTTGAGATTTTTTCGTATAAAATTTACGGAATTCTTGTTAGCTCTTTAAATCGCATTATTGTGTCTTTGGATTTTATAAATTTAAGGCGTAAGCTTTCAGCTCTACGGTTTTATACGTAGAGAATATTTTATTTCACTAATATAATTGTTGTGATGTATTTTTTCTTTAATTTGTTATAATTATATTAAAAAATTTATGTGGGGCACTTTCCTTCCGAGGCTAGAGTAGTTAAGATTGTGTTTGGGATAACTTTTTGGCTACTTTATTTTTTCAGAAAATAGTCGAAACTTCGTTTGCTAAAACTTTACATAATTTTTATAAAATTTTGTGGTGAAAAACTATTTTGAGAATCAGAGTTGTTAGAGTGTGGTGGCCGTCAGAAAGCTATTTTTAAAATTTTTTTTTTAATTTTTTTTATAACATATAAAATAATTTTTTCAAAAAATTACTTTCTCGACTCCCAAATAGACCAAATCATCTCCACTTCACATCTTTGATACTTCTTTTCTATTTTTCTCTTCTGAAAATAACTATCACATAAAAATATTCAAAATAATATTGAGATATTCTACGTGTTTTAAAAAAAAATAATAATTATCACAACTAGAGGTTTCCTCAACAACGACCGTCACTATCAACCCATAAAACCAAATTATTTTGTACAATATTCAATAAAATTATTTAAAAAAAAAATCAAATCTTATAAAAAAAAAAAAAAAAAATAATAGATGAAAAAAATAAAAATAATCTAATCGTCCCCTAAACAACCTAGCTTTAAGAGGGTGTTGGCAATCAGGTTTAATGATGGGTTGTGTCATTAACGAGCAAAAGCTGAAATAACTTTGTTAGTTTACTTTTATTTATTATTATTATTATTATTATTATTATTTTATTTATTTATTAAATTTTAAATTTTTATTTTTATTTTTATTTTTTTAATTTTTGCTTTTATTATTATTATTATTTGTTTTTTATTTTTTATTTATTTATTTTATTTATTTATTTATTAATTTTTTAAATTTTTTAATTTAAATTTAATTTATTTATTATTATTATTATTATTATTATTATTATTATTATTATTTATTTATTTATTATTATTTATTTTTTACTTTATTAGTTTACTTATTATACCGCAATGAGTGTAGGTAGGCCTGATTCGCATAGACCTCAGGTGTTGGAACCTTTGATTAAAACATGACCGATCATGAAAAAATTATTTATCAATATTAAATTTTCGAAATATATAATATTTTATTATTTTTATTGATAGTTTTATTTTTATTTTTATTTTGAAAAAAAAAGATACTGTATAATTTGTTATTAGTCATTGTTAATTTTCTTTTAAATTTCACCAATTTGTATTATTTATAATTTAATCATTGATCGACACCAATATCAATTGTCGTAGCATATCACTTCATACTAGCAGTCAGCCACAATAATGACTACATACAATCACAAGTCATTATTTGACTTTTGATGTTCCTGAAGCTAGTGATAACCCATTAATCAAATAAGGTTATATATATATATATATATATATATATATATATATATATATATATATATATATATATATATATATATATATATATAAGCAAATTAGGATCCAACTTGATCCCAATCAAATCCTAAAATCTTTGAACAAATAAATTGAAAAAAATATGTACTTTTAACATTTACATTAAAATTAGAAAGGCAACTTCCTAAAACTAATCAAGAAAGAATAAAAAAAATCAATTAATGAAATATATGTCAGACTAGTTTGATATTTCTACACTCCCCCTTAAACCATTCGATAGATGCTCACTAAGCCAAATATATCATTTAGTTGGTGAAGCTAAGATAGAACAAAGTCTTTGTAAGCATATCAATTGCTTGTAGATGTGATGGTACATAATTGATGACAATTTTCTTTTATCTTCTCACAAATAGGGCTGTCAAAAAAGCTCGTTATTCAGCGAGCATTCGTGTTACTGGATTCGTTAACTAAATGGAAACAAATACAACGATTTATAAATGAGCGAATGTCGTGTTATTTCGATTTGCTTCGAAATAAATAAATAATTTATATTAAATTTTATTTAAAATATAATTTATGTCATTAAATATTTTTAAAATTGATATTTAATTTAATTATAAAATTAGTTAATAAATTTTAAATAAAATAAGCTAAAATATATTAGTAATTATTATTGTAGGTTTTTTTAATTATGCTTCATTTCTTGTTTAGGCTTTAGCTGTCGAGTGTCCTGAAGTCTTGAGCTGGTGAATTGAACCCTAAACTTGTAAGCGGACCGGCGTCCAAGTCTTAAGTAGCTTCGTATTAGTTAATCCCGTAGTAGGAATTTATATTAACGGTTGGGAATTAAAAGCGGCGATATCGATATTACTATTAGCGTCTCGACTTCGTTCGCAGCTGACCCCTCGAGTCGACTCTCTCTCGACTCTAATCACGTAAGTCGCCGACTCCCTCTCTTGTCTCAGTGTTTTGGCCGCAGATTTCTACTCTTCCTAGCAAGAGTCTTGCGAGTTGAAATGGTAATATCTGTAAGTATGGTGTAAATCTGCGATCTCGATCTTCTTCTTTGGTTTGATGATTTTCTTTTCTTTTTTCCATCATCGGTTTCATGTTAAAAGCCCATACATTGTGGTGATATCTGGTTTTCTAGGGTTTGTAACCACAATTTTCTTTTTTCTTTGGTCTGCGATCTCGATTTTATTCTTATTTTAGCGGTTCTTTTATTCTTACTATGGAGATGCGTGGAGAATCAGAAATATACCTTTATTTCACCGTTAACACATCGTTGCTTCTTTTATTCTTACTATGGTCTATGGAGATGCAGTTCTTTTATTCTTACTATGGAGGTTATGTTCATCATGCATTTTGATGGTTTGGATGTTACGATCATATATTTGGGTATTTGTAATGTTGTAATCTTTTACGCAACTATGGATGTGTTTCTTGTAGAATCTTGTATTATTTGAGAATTTGTGTTTCAAGAAGAAATCGTTCTATTATGCATACTATGAGAATGAAGTAATTACAAACTTAGAATTTATTACAACTATGGTAATCTTTGTATGATTTCTGACTTTGGATGTTTCCTGTAGGATGTTCTTAATTTTTTACTACTATGGCTGTAATGTTGTATGTTGTATGCTGTAATGTTGTATCCTGTATCTCAGTATCTGTATGGATGTTCTATTTTTTACAACTATGTTGTATGCTGTAATGTTGTATATCTTTATGGTAATATCTTGAAATAATGGAAACATGGAATGTGTTATGTGTAAGACCCCTTTTCCTCATATTCTAGTTGATTGCTCTTGCGATTGGGTTGGCCTCTTTGTTAAGGTGATCCTAATTCTAACCTATTTTTCTTTGTTATTTAGTGTGTAATGCGGCAAATATGTCATATGGATCATTCTCAATCTGCATCATGTGGTGGTGATTTAGTTGTAGGTAATGATATATCAAGTACTTCATAACAAGTTGAATCAGAGGAGCATACACTTGAGACTACTAGTGCTGATGTTAACCCTAAGAGAGGTAGGAAGAGAGTATTTTCAGTGTGAGAGTAGATATTGGAGTTTGGTGTTAAATTGGTATATTCTTAGATATAGTGATCCATTTAAGTTCTTTAAGCATTTGAGAGAATTCTGCTTCTGTGATATCTTCAAGGGGATAAATTGTAGGATTTGCAGCCATCTCAGCATCTTTTTACTCAGTATTTTGCTCTGATTTAGTTAAATTTATACAACCTACCTCCATTGTTGAATTTTTGAATAACTTGGAAACACCCGCACCGCATTAAATCGTTCGACCGATTTCCATATTCTTTGACAACGTGATCGTTTTTTTGTTACTTTTAGGCGGTACATGGAAATGGAAGTATGGAATGGAACAACGTACCGGTTGGTTCGGTTTTGGTCTTTGGTTCTTTGTTTCTTGGTTGATTTTGTTTTGCATTACACTTTCGGATTGTTTGCTATTTAGTATAGGATTTTGGAGGATTTTGCATCCTTATTGGGCTATGATAAGATCTATGATGCTACACTTGGTCAATTTAGACATACACTATATTAATAGTAAGATCACTTGTGATATTACACATTAATGTATGATGAAAAACTAAATGTATGAGATGAAACGCTTGATATTTTGTATGTATTTTCAAACATTTAATTTAATTTTGTGATTACATTTTTTAATTTTCTAATGTCTATCATTTATTCAATGATATTTAGCTTAATAGTTTGGATTCTTTCTAACGATGCTACACTTATTTTTATTTTTTTTGTGATTTCATTGTCATTTTTTGTGATTTCATTTTGTCAATTTAAATGATGCTACACTTATTTTCATTTTTTTACTGATCCTAGTCTTATTAATATTAATCTTTCATTTTATCATTTTTTTGAATATCTAATATTCACACAGCCACCAAGCTATTGATGCCATCAATGATTATTTATTTTAGTTTCTGAGCCCACTCATAATATTTATTTTATAATTTTTTGCTACTTTTGTTTACATGAAGTGCAGATTACAGTTTTAAAGATTCAAGATTGGTTGGACTTTGAGGATATGAAAGCTTGAAGACTATAAAGCTTGAACATTAAAGCTGAAGTAATTGATTTGATTAGAAATTGATATTTGGAAATTGTAATTTCATTATTTTCTTAGCTTTTATTTTTTTGAAATTGTAAGTTGTATGATCATGTAAATTTTTAGGTTAAATTCATTTTAGAAAGTAAATCAGAATTTGTAAATTATTTAAGTTGTAAATTTGTAAATTTGTATATACATATATGATCTTGTAAATTTTGTTAGCCTTTAGATTAGTATTTGAAGTTGTGTTCAATTTTGTGTAAAAAAAATGATTTTTGAATCTCTCATTGAAAATCATTTAATTTAATAAAATAAATTTTGATTGTATATAATTTTGATTTTTGAATCTCTGAATGAATCTCTAATTTTAGTTTTTTGTGTAACAAAGCTTTTTTTAAGTGCAAAAATAATAATTTTGATTGTATATAATTACTTTGTATAATTGTATATTTTTAGTTTTAATTCAAATAGTATTTCGTTTTTCAGTATAAGATTTTTATAATTATTTTTAAATTAAAAATAAAAAAATAAAAATTATTAAAAAATAAAATCGAGCCAATTCGAGAACCACGAGCTAAAGCGAACCGCGAATATTTTTTTGAGATGGCAGGGCTTACATGAGCCCAGCAGTATAGACAAAAAAAAATAATAGCAGGCGAATCAGAATACGTTAAAGCTATCTCGTTTACACCCCTACTCACAAATGAAATTTGAGAATTGAAAAGAACAATTCCCATCTTTTGACATTACCAGTCATTCAAATTCATCACTCATTTCCCTCTACCTGTCATTGATCATAGCATGTCACCAACATAATTCATTCCTAAAATTGGCCGCTAGCCACCACACAACATCCACTATTGAACAATACCAATATCCATTATCTCAACACATCACTTCGCACTAGCTGTCAACCATAACAACGACCACAATCACAAGCCATCACTTGATTTTTATTGTTCCCTATCGATTTTTAAATCAATGATTATTAGCACCGATGTGTAACACAAATCTAATTGATCTTACAATCTCTTCTTTTTAAATCGCCTAACTTTCAATGTTCCTTACAAGTCCTTACAATACAGTTGTCAATAACAAACATCTAATGTCTATTACATTCTAATTTTTAATGATCAAATATATGTTTGCCATCTCTCCCATCATATCATAATGACCAAATTGATAGCCTAGCTATGTTGCTCCCAAAATACCCATCAATCATTATCAAACTCATATTATTCCCCTTCAATCATTCCCATCAGTTGTTGCTCGACTTTAAATATTTTCAAATGGGCCATCATCTAAGTTTTAACATTCCTCAATGAATATCTCCTAATGATTGCCAATGATTTGCATTTAAGATTTCCCATACGTTGATTTCATCCCTTATTTTTTTATCATCTATTTTTGTATCCAATCAGAAGAACAATCAAGTTAATGACATATTTTTGATTTACTTCTAATATTTCTTGTTGAATGTCAATCAATACTTTCCAATAATGACATTTGACATATGCCAATAACTAATGTCTATAAATGACAATAGGTCTAAAAATTAAAGAACTTCGACTCAAGACATTAGATAAATTCCCTTTGCACACTTTTTTACTAGTCTATCAACATAAGCACTTATATTTAGTGATATAACACTCAATTATTAAATATTATAAGTATGAATGAAGGAAAATAGTAACATTCTAACATACACTTGTGACCATCTATCATTTTTCCATCAAAAAGTGCAATTGAGAAATTCATCATAATTTAATAATAAAAAATTTAATATATTGATCTATCTCAATTCTTATTACAACAATCATATATTCACCACTAATATGACACTGAAAATTCTACTACTCGAAGCACGAATCTTGATGTCAAAAGCAAGTTGATTCTGGTTAAGAAATTCGAGATCAAGCACTTAAAATATCATTTGAAACTTTGGGATATCATTAAATCCATAAATAGCTCTTAAGCATGGAGTGTTTATAGTCAAAGCGTTTTGACGAGCGAATCTAAAAGCCCAAGATCTCATAAATTCGACTTAGTTTGAGCATTCAAATACTTAAAATACATCAAATGATCAAAAGAATCATTCGAGCCGTCCAGATGAAGTGGAGTGGTTTGATTTTGCTATTTATAGAGGATTTCTATCTATGAATAGCCTCATTCCTCATATGGGGGCAGCAAGAGGAGAGAGCTCTAAAGCTTGAAGATCCTCAAGCATAATCGAGCCACCACTCGGATCGAGACCTCCCCTGTGGTCAACCATGTCGCCGCCGCAGCCGTGATCCTTGCCATTGTTGATCCTTCTCCATCATTACACTAGCAATTGTTACCACTGAGCATTATTACATACTTGTTCCTATGCAATTACGTAATCCTCGGAAGATTTTATCTTATGAAATAGATACATAGTGTAAGATTTTTATTTGCTAGGCCTGATTTTTCCCTCTTTTCGAGATTTTTGTAAAAAATTGGTTTTCTTGTTCACTCTTTTAAATACCAATGTGATGATTTCACAAAAGTAAGGTAAACTTTCACTCTGATGTGGTTTTCTAGCGCAAAACACAATTTTCAAACTATTATGAAATAGTTCATTAAAGGTTCAAAATTTTAACAAACTAATTATTTTTATCATATATTTTTTCAAAATTAAGAGAAATTATTAGGTGTGCATATATCATACATAATATACATGTAGCCTCCCTATCACCTAACCGTACCCAAAAATTTCTCCAAAAAATTTATTTAAAACCACCCAAATTAAATGTTTCCCTCAACTAAGGGTGCAAGTGAATCAAGCCAATTTGTGAGCTAGCTTCTCGAGTCGATCAATGGCTCGCGAGCCAAGCTCGATGAGCTAATAAGTCAAGCTCAAGTTAACTTCGACTCGACTAGTTAGCTCGCGACCCGGTTCCATTAATAAATATTAATATAAAATATACTTAAAATATATTAAATTTAATAATTTGAGTATAAAATTATTAAAAATATTTTAAAATTATATCTCATTCTTTCATATCAAGTTATTTCTTATTATTTTTCTTCTATTTTTTTAATTTTTTATTATTTTTATCATAATAATTACTTGAATTAGAATTATTTGATCTCTTCTATACTAAATAAGTCGGCTTGAACTTATAAAATAAAGCTCTAACTTGAACTTGTTAAATTAATCAAGTTTAAATTTAAGCTCACTCATTTACACCCCTACCCTCAACTCCTCTCCATGGCCAAACACCTTCCTCATCAATGCCTTCCTTGCAATTAAATCTTTTTGAGTTGTGTGTGTATTTAATTCAATATTTATGTATTCATTTGCTATATTGTTTAATCACAAAATACATGCAAGTATTACATTGTATCATAGTTGAATAATAGGTCGTTTAAAAAAATATATTAAATAAATATATTACAGTGCTGCTTAGTTTGAGTGTAAAGTGAATTAAATTGAATCCATTGTATTTTAACTTTTTGTATGTTTGATATGATGCAAAACAAAATTTTAAAATAAAGTAAGTATTTAGAATACATCGAAAGAGTCATTTTTGGTGTATTTAGAATTAGCACTTTGGATTAAAACTTAATAATAAAGAATGTTATTCTTTGCCGCTAAGCCTCCATAAGCCATTGGGCTCCTATACTCACCATTTTATAATCTTAAAAATACTTTATATTATATTTATTTTACTAAACATAAAAAAAACTCATATATTTATAAATTTGTCAATCAAATAATTTTAAAATAATCTAAATATATTAAATTCATTTTATACTATATTTTGTTGACAGTGCATTCTTTTTTTTCACGCATCCAAATAGCCCCTACGTGAGTTTGTATAATTATTAAAGCTACGTGCATATCATTAACAAATCTTTTCTAATGGGACAAAAAAGCTACATGCTCATGTATCAAACATAAGAACTAGATATTTAGTTTAATTTACGTAAAATAAATTTAACTCAACTTATTATTTAAAATATGATTTAATGAGGCATTATATTGAGAGTATGAACTTTAAGAGAGAGAGAGAGAGAGAGAGAGAGAGAGAGAGAGGAAACAGTTGAAGATATTTGGTTTAATTTACCGAAATAAAAGAAAACAACATTTAGCAAACAGGAAAGAAACTGAGGGCTCAGCAGGTCAAAGTAACCATAGCGAATATGAACCATTGAGACAGTAAAGCATCGTTCCACTTATTATGAGAATTGAGAGCCAATGATGGAGAGAATTATCCCAATTTAAAGTCCCTTTAGTCAACCTAAGAATAAATCCATTGATCCCAATCCAACAGACAGCAGTTGCAGAAAATGATTCAGAAACCAAACGAAACACAGAGATAGATGGCACAATTACATTGCACAGTATATGAAATTAAACAGCATATATTAATACAACCAGTGAAGTGAATAAATCCATTGAAACAGTGAAGCGCTATGAGAAAGATTATGTAGCTGACAATTAAGTGAATCTGCATAAAATTTTTATTTGCTGATCTTTTATGTTTCATTTTTTTCTCAGTATTTGTGTAAGCTTTGCATATTTCCCTACAGAAGAGCTAATCCCTTTTCATATATATATTTCCAACTTCTTCTAAGTTGCACTCTTATAGGATTCTTAATGTCATCTTGCACAGGATTCTATCGTAAAAAAATTAGTTTGAATTTGTAGAGATCGAGGAGATATTAACATTTAAATCGATCTCTTCTAAAATAATTTCAGTTGGGACAACATTATATCTTAATTCCTCCTCTTCTTCTGTCTTTGGATACTGACCTAACCTAGCTATATCTCTACTCCCCCTCTCTATCTCTTTCGCTCTTTCTTCCTTTGCTTTGCTACAGTAGAAGCTCATGGCATTCTCATTAAAAGCTGTGTTTGGATGATAGGTATTAAGTGAAAGAAAAAGAAAAGATTTTAAAGTTTTGAAAGTTTAAAATTAAATGTTTTGAATTCATATATAACTCAAATGGTACTGAAATTTCATTCACTTTCTTCACTTTGCATGATCCAAACAAAGCTTGATAGAGAGAACTTTTCATCAGCTTTATTATTATTATTTTTTTTTGAAAAACAATTAATATATATGAGATTAAAATACGCCTTAAAAATGTTCAACTCCTACGTGCATCCTTTTTATGATGTTATAACTTA
Source organism: Cymbidium sinense (assembly GCA_021442155.1). Taxonomy (NCBI): domain Eukaryota; kingdom Viridiplantae; phylum Streptophyta; class Magnoliopsida; order Asparagales; family Orchidaceae; genus Cymbidium; species Cymbidium sinense. The sequence continues at coordinate 185,912,799 of CM038218.1, read as the reverse complement.
TAAGCCCAACGTCTAATAGATTTATGAAATAGCTCATCCACCAAAAAATATATATAAATTTAGATTCATATAGCTAGCATAAAATGAGAAATTTTTTAAAATAGACACATTCTTAACCTTAATTAATAATTTAGGCATCAAAAAATTTTTTTTTATGAAAATAGACCTAGTCGTCCGTACGACGGACACGTCGGCGCCAGTCGTCCGTTGTTTGACGAACTAGTGCGGATTTTTTTTTTTTTTTTGCTTTCGGTGAGAGAGAGAGAGAGAGAGAGCGCGCACGGATAAGAGAGCATATAGAAATAAATAAATAAATAAATAAATAATTAAATAAATAGGTATATATATATATGCATTAATAATTAAATAATTAAATAATTAAATAAATTTTTAATAAATAAAAAAGTAAATAAATAATTTTTTTTATTTGCATGTTTTTTATATGCATTAATAATTAAATAAATAAATTTTAATAAATAAATAATTTTTAATAAATAAATAATTAACTATATATATAATTTTTAATAAATAAATAAAAAAATATATATATATATATAAAATAATTTTTAATGCATATATATTTCACGTGATTAAAGATGAATTATTATTTATTTTTTTTATATTTATATTTTTTATATTTTTTGTTATTATTATTATTTTAGACATATTTCTTCTTTTATATTTTATATTTTTTATATTTTTTATATTTTTATATTATTTTATATTATTTATATTTTATATTTTTTTGTTATTATTATTCTTTATTTTATATTTTTATATTTTATTTTATATTTTATATATTTTTATATTTTTTATATTTTATATTATTATTTTTAAAGCATAAATATAATATTTTTAATGCATATATATTTAACGTGATTAAAGATGAATTATTATTTATTTTACTTATTTCTTTTTTCTTTCTTTTTTAATTTATAAATCTTCATAATTTTTAATAACTTTTATATATTATTTTCTTAATTTATAATATCAAAGTTATTAAAATTATGAAGATTTATAAATTAAAAAAAAAAAAAGAAATAAGTCTAAAATAATAATAATAACAAAAAATATAAATATATAAAAAATAAATAATAATTCATCTTTAGTCACGTGAAATATATATGCATTAAAAATTATTATATATATATATATATATATATATATATATACACACTTAATTAATTATTTATTAAAAATTATTTATTTATTTATTTATTTAATTATTAATGCATATAAAAAACATGCAAATAAAAAAATTTTATTTATTTTTTTATTTTTTATTTATTAAAATTTATTTAATTATTTAATTATTTAATTATTATGCATATATATATATATATACCTATTTAATTAATTATTTATTTATATATTCTCTCTTCTCCGTGCGCTCTCTCTCTCTCTCTCTGCTACCGAAAGCAAAATCCGCCAGTCATCTGTTGACGGACGGCGTCATGTCGTCCGTCATGAAACTAGGCTATTTTCATAAAAAAAAATTTTTGATGCCTAAATTGCTAATTAAAATTAAGAATGTGCCTATTTTAAAAATTTTCCCAGCATAAAATAAAGATATGACTTTCGAAATAATTTTTTCATTGAAGCTACTCAACCATTTTTTTTAAATTGAAATTCATATCCACTTGTTCATTAAATTACCTAGAATTTTTTACAAATTCAGCTTATTTCTTATTGAATAATATGAATAACAAACAGTTTTTAACGAATTCAAATCCACTTGCTCATGAAAATATTTCTTCAATTTAGCAAATCATGCACTTATGATATTTAAACTTGATATGACCCTGAAAATTCCATAGTGAGCCACGAATCTTGGCGTAGAAATGTCGATAATCAAACTTAGAGATCAGCGTTTATTATCGACTCTTAAATATGGAGTGTTTATAGTCAAATCGGCGTCTTGTGGCGAATCTAACAAGCCCAAGATATCATAATTGACATCATTTGAGGATTCAAATACACAAAATACATCATATGATCAAGGGGATCATTTTGAGCCGTCCAGATGAAGTGGAGTGGTGCGGGTTTTGCATGTATTTATAGACGCCATCCTCCGTCTATAAATAGCCTCATTCCTCTATGAGGGGAGGCGAAGAGGCAAGTGAAAGAAGGAGAGCCCAAGCAAGAGGGAGGAGAGAGTTCTAGAGCTTGAAGATCCTCCAAGCATAATCATGTGCTGATCGTCAACCCGCCGTCGGCCACCCCTGATCTCGTGTGACCGCATTGCGTCGTCATCGCCGACCACTACCACCGGTCATCGTCGTCAACATCGTCGTCAGTCATCATCGCCGACCACCGACATCGGTCGCCGCCACCGACTACCATCGTCAGTCACTGTCGTCGACCCTCGCCGGCCATCTTCGCCGGTCTCCATCATGACAACCTTCATCGTCAGTCGATGTTCCCCGCTGCTCACCATCATCTGCTATTACTAGCAATTGTTGTTCCCTTCATCTTATTAATCCGTCATCGGAAGATCCGACTAAATAGATCCATAGTGGAAGATTTTTCGGCTAGCCGTGATTTTTTCCTCTTTTGATTTTTTGTAAAATTCTAGAGTTTTTCTTGTTCATCTTTAAATACCGTGTGTCTTTGGATTTTGATGATTTAAGGCGTAAACTTTTCTTCTCTATGATTTTCTTGCAACAAAACTACTATAACTATAGCTCAAATAGTATTTGTTGTAATGAATCAAGTGGATTTCTACAATATTTTCATTATCATTATATTCATTTAAGGTATGTTTGTGGTCAATTTTATTTTATATTTTTATGTTATTTTTAAAAATATATTTATTTAACATATTTCTAAGTGTTTTTTTCATGAAAAATAATTCATGTTATTTTTAAAAATACTCAAACTAATTTTTATATATTTTTAGTATGTTTAAAAACACTATCACCAGCAACCATTTGTTTCAAATCGAAATATAAATAATTTAAAATAAAAATAAGAAATATAAAACAAAACATCGAAAGTAGTCCCAAACTACCTCTTAATATTTGTATAAATTTTGTCAATTAAATCATTAAGGCATAATAGAGTTTATATAATTGATGGAATATGTGAGTTGAAGTAATATCTAGGTATGATATTATGTAAAATTCATTTGGAGGAAAAAGTATACATACATGGACCATGCAAAAATGATTTGTCGTCATTATTTTCTTGTAATTATAATCACATAATTGTTGACCCTCGGTTCGTCTCCATCAAAGCCAAAACCGCTCCCGCCCATCCTCCATGGAAATTGCAAGGAACGACAAGAACCGTTCCCGCTCTCGTCCATCTGGGGTAAAAACTGAACGAAGCCTTAGATTCCGACTTCTGATTCACGATCCCTCAGACGTTGGCTGCTCTCATTCGATTGTCGAAAACCCTGGTTCGTCCGCGTCGAGTCGCAAGCCACAAATCCCGTCTCTTCCCTCCAACCGAGCAGGATCGCATGATACCGAAGCTGAGCGTTCGTCCTCCCGCACCATTCCCGCATCTGAGCCGCACAACAGCCTCTCTCTCTCGTCCGTGGCCCTCTTGAACGAGTCAGCGGCTCTTCTTCTCGTTGCTCTGGAAACAAACTCAGAGCGAAAGAAATCGAATGCCGATCGATTAATCCCTCTTCCCTTCTTACTGTAGCAAATCACTGTAGCGAATCACGGTAACAAATTACTGTTGATCCGAAATTTTTTTTTTTCTTCTATCCCTTATGCTATAGTACCCACAACACTAATCACCCATTTATCCTAATCTTTCCTTTCTATAACCTAGAGTATAATTAAGAGACAACTCTATGATCAGGCAGGTTCTTCTCGGCACACCCTTCTTGATTTCTCCTCCCTCATATCCAGCAGCACACTCACCTTCCCTTCCTACGACCGTGATATTTATTTTTAGTTTATGTGTATGTGTGTGTATATGGGGGGACACAATGCAGATCCGAGGATATACTTATTGAGGTGATCGGGTACGTCATCAAGAAATAGTGTACCATCTCGAAAGATAGAAATCACTACCCTATGATGGACCTAATCACCTAATAAAGACTCCTAAGACATGATGAGTCTTCGAACAAACCAGAGATTTTTCTCCTGTTTTATATGGATAAATAAAGTAAGATTTATTTAAAGTCTAAAGTTTCTTATGGGGGCAAGTCATAGTTAATTACATCATAAGAAAGGTGAGTTCCTTAGGAATACTCTTAATTAAAGTAGACAATTATTATCTCTAAAGAATTCAAAGATAAGACTATTAATAAATTGGTCATATTCGGAAGATCAAATGGGATAGATCAAAAGGAGATGCTTATTATCGAAGCCAAATGGAGATAAGTAGAGGATGTTCATGATACTAGGAAGCCTAGTGAGCATCCCAAACTATCTTATAGTTGAGCTTTATATGTTTGAAATTGAGGAGAATTATATATTTGAGTTAAAATTTTATTAGAAATCTAGGACTTATAATTCCATAATACAAGATTGTGGAAATGCCTAAGAGGAGAAGATTTATGCTTGTAGCAAAAAAATAATAACCTCAGATCCTAAATCTAGGGAGCTTTGGTGAGGGCCAAAGCATGACCTAAATCTAAGACAAAAGTGGGTATATTATCTACCTCCACAAGAGAGAGTAAACCACCCGACGGCTGGACTTATAATCGTCTGGAGTGACAACCAACTAACTCCTCATACATTTTAAAATCATATGGTTAAGTCATATATTTTGCAAGATGGTTAGGATGTTATTATTTAGAAAGAAACCATAGTCCTTAAACTCACTCTTTAAGAGATTAAAATATGAGTGGTATTAATAATGAGTTAGTCTAATGCAAATTTTATCAAATTTTATTTAATTTTGAACTCTTTATTTTGACACAAGCCATCAGATTTTATATGCTTAAATGCGTAATGAAATGGCTTATGGGCTAAATTAAAAGAGAAAGAGGTGTTTTCCATCATAGGCACTTAAAGGTCAAGCCTTTTTCCTATCTGGTAAAGATGGAAATCCTCTCTTAGCAAGAGTGAAATAAAATGACATGCATGATATTAAGCATACAATATCCAGTTAAGGGGTTTCTAAATCTTTTATTATCTTGATTTAATGCCTAGGCTTTATGTGAGATTATGAGATATAGTTGTGATAGAAAATTTATTTTTCCCTAAGAGGTTAAACAGATCTAGGTCACACATTAAATCATCATATATAAAGAAACTAGGAAAATGCACATTATTTCTATTGCACAATGTACAAAAATCATCAAATAATTTATAAACTCAAAGTGAAAGAATAACATGTCGGTGCTGTCAGGTACCGTCGTACAACCCAAAAAAAAAGGGTAGCCGAGCTCTACCCTTAAATATATGAAAGAATAATCACAAATTACAAAATGATAAGTGTTATGGGGGATCTTCAAGTCCTCATGCTCCCTCCATTTCTTCATTTGATTTGCTCCATTTGATTTGGTAGGTTTCAAGGCATCACATGGCACCCCAGGATCAAACCCTCTAGCCAATGTTCATCCTTAACCCCCATAACACTTAACCAAATTCCTAATGCACAATTATATTAAAAAAATGGAAAAGTAAATCTAACTATACCTACAAATAAGTGTTAACTAAACACAACATACAACCCCAAGCAATTATATGAGTAATTTAGACTTAGCACCCTACACATGGTTAACCAAGTCCACTAATTTTAATATAGATTATGCTTAGGGGTTAAGCAACCTGCAAAAGAGAGCATTTATATTTATTTTAAGTGCCCCTTAAGCATAATCTCTTGTAAAATATATGATTAGGCTAATCATGGCCAAACATCCGTCTGAAATATCACTAACATCATTCATACATCAAAAAAAAGTATACATCGAACCATGCACCATCCTAATATAAAGCTAAAAGTGGTGACTTAATCTAATGTGTGTGTTAAGGATTGCGTGGTATGTCTTAGCTAGGCTTTAGAGTTAAGATTTTCTAAGTATGAAGAACATTTAATTATGAAGGGTGGTTTCACTTAAATTTGCTTAATTGATTTGCAAATTTTATTTAATATTTCCTTTTGTTTCATTTGACCTACACTCAACAACTAAGTGTTATGAAGAGAAGGAAAAAGAGAATCACTCTCTTTTATCCCTACTTTAAATCACATATAATGCAAATTAATTAATCAATTCCCTTTAGTGAATGGCTTATTATGTATTTTAATTAGTCCTAAGTTTAGGTTCACTTTAAATAAACTCATTCAATAAGAAATGCATCTTAAGATTAGTTGGAATGAATTACTATCACATAATACTTGTTTGTTCATTTCTTTCTTTTATGTATATCATGCATATGATTAAATCCTAAGCATAACTATACATGCAATATGTATTAGCACGCTTATATGATGAATGTAAACAAATGCATTTGGAATTAATATTTCATTTGGTTGAATGATTTTGTCATATTAATTTAAAGCTCTATCTAAATTCTTATAAAAAACATAAGGAAAGAGCCTTAAATCACATGACTAATCAACTCAACCAATTTAACAAAGCATGAATGCATATCTTTTTAATAGAAAAAAAGGGGTTTTCATTCATTAGCTAAGTACACATTCACATGTACAAAAGTTTTAAGCAAGTACATCGCCATTATTCTACACCAAGGGAACGAGATAAGAACCTCCTTAGGGCTACTTAAAGCTGTACGTCCTTGAGATGTCCAGACTAATATACCCACTATTCTTAGATACATATGGATGCATAAAAAACTATAAAAATAGAAAGCCATGCAAAAATTGTATTTTTGGTTTGATTGATTTATTTTGTAAATGAATTATAGTTCTTTCTAAATTCTGATGTTCAAATGCATAAGAATGAAATCAAGCAGGTACGTCACCATTGTTTCATACCAAGAAAATGAGGTAGGAACCTCCTTAGGGCTACTTAAAGTCGTGTGTCCCAGGGATGTCCAGACTAATATACACGCTAACATTCTTATACAAATCAACACATGAATGTAAGGAAGAGACTTTATTTCATACACTAAATTTATATTCACTTGCATTTCCTATGTATATATAACTAAAGTTACAATATATATGTATATTCATTCATTAATAAACTTTTGAAAATATATTTGAGATTTAATAGTGATACTAGGCAACATATTTTTAATTAAGTCAACACATGCAAATTAACATAAAGGAAATTATTTTTATTTGATTAATTTGAAAGACATGAATACATGAATATAAATGACATACAATATTTAGCATTATTGGAAAGAAATAAAAAAATATAAGCATGTAATTTCATTCAATTCCAACTAAGCCCTAAGGACAATCATATTAAACAAATTCATTTAAGATAAACTAAAGTTTCTTAAAGCCATTTTTTGATCTTTATGTTTGATTTGAGTTAAGGAATGTGAAAGAGGTTTGCTAATCCTAATCCCATCTCCATCTGTGAGTTAATTTAGTTTAATGAAGAGTAATTAGGTTGATTTTATGTCTTAATTAGGTTAGGGTATGAATTAAGTCAATTAATTAACCCTTACCTATGTCACTTTAAGTTAACCAACTAATTAATAATGAGCCAATATGATATGCAACCACATGAAAAGTAAATTGGCAATGCTCCTAAAAAATGAAAGGGGCCTAATGCAATTGGCTCATGATTAATAGTTAATTAAGCTTAAGGGATTTAATTAATTACTCTTATGATTTTCTTACACATATAAGCTAACCATAATTTCATTAAATTTCTTTAGACTATTAAACTTCTAAAGGGCTACCCAAAATTGAATAAACAAAGTTAAGTGTGGATTGGATTTTAGATTGAATTAATCAAGCTCATTAATCTATTTGGTTAAGCATTAAGCATGTTCAATTAATGAAATGAAATTAACTCAAGGAAAGAGATTAAGAAAAAGGCTTAATCTCAATCCCTAAGCCTTACATTTGCTCACTTAAGCTTTGATTTTATCTTGAAGATTAATTAATTGATTAAGCAATTAACTACTTCATTAATCATTCATTAATTTGATCCCAAAAAGTAAAGAAAACTTAGGAAATGAATTAGAAAAAAAAATCTCAATCACATTCCCTAAGCTCCCTTACTGTTCAACAGAAGTAATTAGGCTTAAATAATTAATTAAGTTACTATTCATTCACTAATTATCTATAATTAAATTAAGAGAGTGATTAAGGCTTAATCAATTAATTTTTCTAATTAACCAATCAATAAAATCCCCAAAAAAATAGGGGAGGCAGAGGTCATTCCCCTAAACATCTACAGAAAGTTTGAGATTAATTCGGTGATTAATTATGAAATAATTAAGCTAATTAAATTTTCAATTGAACCTTAATTAAGCTAAACTCACTATTCAAAATTAATTAATAATAATTTTTCTAGATTATACTATAAAATATCCTCAAATTGAGCCCTCATTTATATTTCTTTTGGATTTTTATAATTAGTTATAAATTTTAGAAGTTTCAGGCTTAAAATGGATTAATTAACCATAATTAAAGCCATAATCCCTAGAACGATGCACCGCCGCACCGGTGCGACGGATTATTTTAAGTTGTCACATTTTCATGTTGACTCGGAGGGCGGCAGATGTGCTATCCCCATGGACCGTCAGATCTAAGATCGGATGGTCACGATTCAATCCGTGGTTTAGAGGAGAAATCAGAGGATCTAACATGCGATAAGATCACAATTGTCCATTCCGATCACACAGAACAGACGATCCGTGATTCGTCCCGTTCGTGAGCGACAAAGGACGGATGTCGTCCGCCTTTCACCGTTCGATTTGAGTTCACCCGAGCTCGAATTATCTCTAAATTCATCCCATATCTTTGGGGAAGGGAGACGCACATATCCAATGGCTAAGATCTAATGACATTCACATTTGCTTCACAAAGAACCAACCTATTTTTCTAGGAGCAGGTTTGCAAAATTACCGAGTTAATGTCGATGGATGGAAGTAGCTTCGTCTAGTAGAGATGAAGACCTGTTGAGAAGATTTGGGCTTAATTTGAAGTTGATAGCTCGGTCGACCAAACTCCACCTATTTGATGATCAGTCTTGGTCAAACACTAGTCTTCGATGGTCGGGAAGGCTCGGGGATGATTCGATTGGCTTTGACGACACACGAGAATGGTGTGTGCAAGAAGAATTTGGGTTTGGTTGAGTGGAGAAAGAATGGGAATTGGTATTGAGATGTCCTATTTTGGCTTTTCATGAGAAGGAGAAATGTCAATCGAGGGAGCTCAGGGAGGCTTTCTAGGATTTCAAAAACTCCTTAGGGACTCACATGAAGCAAATGGTTACAATTCCCACTCGAATAGAGGGAGTATACCCTAAAATTGTGTGTGAAGATGGGCTAGGAGCTTGAGTGCCACCGCCAGGTACAGAGGAGAGGTCATGTCCAACTCCACATGGCTCGACTTGAGTGGAGGGAGCTATGGGAGGCTGCCCAAAAGATGTTGTGCAAAGGTCTCTTGGCTTGAATCCATGGGTTTTTGATTTTGGCTTGTATGAGGAGGAGTTGAACTCCCATTAGTCCTTGGCCAGAGTAGAGGGTAGGTGAGCTAGTGGGTCCTCACTGCATTGTTTCAACAGTGTGATGGAAGAGTTTGGTAAGTGAGTTATGGACCGGAAGGTTTTCCAATGCAATTAAAAGTCCTAGGATCCCATGGGTTGGTTTGGGTGATTTGACTTCATATGGTCAAATATGCTCATTTGGGTTAGGTTGGGTTGGGTTGACCAATTGGTCAAATTAGATTAAACCAAGACTTGGATTATATTCAAATGATGTTTTGAAGAGTTTTAGTTCAAGTGGTTTTGATTAATTTGTCTTAAGTTTGATTTTGGCTTATTTGGATTCAAATATGTCAAATGGGCTAAGTTGACCAATTTGACCAATTTGACCAAATTGGGTTGGGTTAAGTGTTGGTTCATGTTCAATTGGCTAATTAAAAATGATTGTAGGCTTTGGATTAGTTTAATTTGGATTTTGGCCAATTTGATCCTTTAGGTCAATTTGAGTTAGATTGGGTCAAGTTGATCAATTGGTCAAATTGGGCTAAATCATGGCTTTGGTAAAGTTCAATAAGTGATTCGGAATTAACTTGAGTTATTGGTTGCAATCTAATTGGATCAAATCTAATTTGACCCATTTTGGCTTTTAGGCCAATTTAGGTCAACTTAGGTCAAATGATCAATTGAACTTGGTTTGGCTCAATTTAAGGGTTGATCATATTCAATCATTGATTATGAATTGATTTGAATCAATGATATTGATCAATTTAGCATATAATGAGTTTTTGGCTAGTTTGGATTTCATTTAGGCTGAAGGTTGACTTGGTCAAAGGACCAAGTTAACTTGGTTTGACCCAATTCATGGTAGTTGATAACCCTAGGATGATTGTTGATCATGATATGAGGTTTGGATGATCTTGGTTAATCCAATTTAGGTTGGATTAGAACTTGGCTCAAAAAGGCCTTTTAGGTCACTTAGGGTCGAGTGGATCTAAATGGGTTAATTGGTTTGATTTTGACTTGATTCAACTTTACTTAAAATCACATATGAGCCTAGGATGAAAATATAAATCTAATTGCAATTGGTTTGGAGTCAAATGGATTTTGATTCATGTGATAATTTCAAGTCAAAAGAGGTCAACATAGGCTTGATTTGGATTTGGTTTAATAATTATAGTTTGTGTTTATATTTTGAATAATGATTGAAGGAATGATTGAATCATGAAGAAATCCATGAATTTTGAATTTATTTGGGTATCATTTAGCCAAGTTCAAAAATTTGGCTAAAAAGGCTAAAATTGAGAATTGATTTGATTTAGGTTTGGTATTGGTCACTTAGATTTATATTTCATTTATATTTAAGAATATAAATGAAGATATAAATGATTGATGAGAAAATCACTTTGGTTTGAAGTGATTTGGAAGTAAATTTGACCAAAGTGATGGGTGTAAGTCAGAAGGGTTTAAGTAAAGAATAAATTTGATTTGATTTAGTTTGATTTGATTTGGTTGGTTTGAATTTAGATTTCATTTATATTTGTGAATATAAATGAAGAAATGATTGATTTATAAAGAAAGCAATCAAATTTGATTTGGTTTGAAGGAGGTTTTGGCTAAGCATATGAATGTGATTCATATGGCTTAAGAAGGGATTTTGGAGTTTGAATTTAATCATGGGTCATTTGAATTGGATTTGATTTGAGATTGAATTTTATATTTGAGAAAATCAATTGAATTGGGGTTGATTTGAATTTGGTTAATGCTATGTCCATAAGATAAAATCAAAAGGCTTAGGAAGGGATTTGGAATTTGATTTTAATCATGGGTTTCAATCATTTGGAGTTGGATTTGATTTGGAATTTGGGTTGAGATTTGATTTATGATTGAATTTGATATTTGAGAAAATCAATTGAATTCAGGTTGATTTGAATTTGGTTAAGGCTAAATCCATAGGATAAAATCAAAGGGCTTATGAAGGGATTTGGAATTTAATTTTAATCATGGGTTTCAATCATTTGATTTGGGATTAGATCTTGGATTTGAATTTGAGGTTCGATTTGGAAGAAGGAAGGAAGGATTGGGTTTAGGGCTATAGGGTAGGGAAGTCTTCCTAAATGCCTAAGGCATAACCTCTTTATATGGCTAATCCTTCTAAATCTTTAAGCTTAGGTTAAGTGTTCACCTAATCACTAGAAGTATCTTAAGACTAAGAAGCTCTTAGTGTCTACAGAAGTCCTAGATCTATGATGTGAAAGTTGAGAACTCACTCCCAAAAGTGAGGTTAAGAAAGGGAGCTCAATAGGTGTGGTGTAACTGACTAGGCGCACCGCACGTATTGGTGTTGACCGAGATGATCAACAACGTCTAAAGGATTGCAACCACTAACAGAAATGATATACCCCTAAACTTAAGATGTAGATAGAATCAAGATCTTAGTGCAACACCACTCAACTAATGGCAAGGGAATAAGAGAGGAAGGAAGGATCCACTAAGGGATTAAGCATGTGAACCTTCCACTAGGGAAGCAGGTCCAACTTATCCATATAGAATAAAAGTTTGATTTTGATATGAATTGGGGAGAAAAGATTCGCTGGGGATGAGTGCATGAACCTTTCACTAAGGAAGCTTTTCAGATTATCCACTAAGGATAGGGATTTGATTAGGTTTGATTTTATGAGGGCTCCACTAGGGAGAGGATATGATTCACGCCTCGCTTAGGAGGAAAATTATTTAAATTAATTGGTGGGGCATCCACTGGGGATGAGAATTTAATTTGATTTGTTGACTTATGGTTTGAGGCTCCACTGGGGAGAGGATGATGGATTTTGGTTTTGAGGGCACATCTGTTAGAGATATGAGCTCTGATCCTCTGAGAATAAAGCAGGTTCAAATATATGGATTGAATTAGACTCCACTGGAGGGAGGATGATGGGTTTGACAAAATGGACCCTGTCGGTGTGCGAAGGATCAACTAAGAAGAGGATAATATCATCTTAGTCTTATCTTAGATTTATAAATCCAAAGGGATAGTCTACCGGCCATCATGTAGAGATATCCAACCTAAGGGGTGCCTTTCGGTGCGCAATGGTTAAGTTAGGAAGAAAGCTTGTTGACTTACAACTTCCTGGATAAGGAACCACTAGGGTGATCAGATGATAGCACAATAAGTTGAACTTGACATAAGGCTACTATTTGAGCGAATGCTGCTGTGGACTCATATCGACTTAAGAATAGCCAAGAATTAATTTCATTTAATATTTAAGATGAACCATGTCGGTGTGCAATGGATCCACTAAGAAGGGGATAATATCAACCTAGACTTGTCTTAGATTTACTAATCCAAAGGGATAGTCTACCAGCTGCGAGGTAGAGCTAACCAACCTACGGTTGCCTTTCGGTGTGCAATGGTCAAGTTAAGAAGAGAGCTTGTAGACTTACAACTTCCTGAACAAGGAACCACTGGGGTGATCGGTTGCTAGTACAACAAATTGAACCCGACTTAAGCTCCTGTTCGAAGAAAGAATGCTTAATAGACTTATATCTTCCAAAGCAAGGAAGACTGCCGGGGTGACTCGTTGGTGGCCCAACAAGTTGAACCCGACCTAAGGGAGACTATTGAGAGAGTGCCACCTCGAGGACTTATCTCAACTCAAAAGTAGTCAGGTGATTCCTATAGGGCATTTTGCTGACGTTGCCCTAAAGATAGGATGCCTGCTTGGGAAAATGTTCTGCTAGGGGTTTTCCTCCTAATCCATAAGCAAAGATATATATATATATATATATATATATATATATATATATATATATATATATATATATATATATATATTGTGTGAACCTATTGGTATGAGGGACCATACGAGAAGGAGCTCATATCGCCTAAATTTATATCGACTTATTGGAAGGGAGAATCGCATATCCAAGACAAATTCTTCAACCGGGGTGGCTACTAAAAAAGAAGACCGGCCCAATCAAGAGTAACCGGCAAGCCTAAATGGGGTCGCTAAGGACGTGATTCAAATAGAGTGCCCATAGGGGATGTGTTGCTAAGGGCTTTATCTAGAACCCTATATAAATAAGCCTATAGGTATTCAATGGCCAACCAAAGGAGAAAGTATAATAGTCTTACATCTGCCAAGAGTGGTGTATCCATCGGGTGAGTCGCTGTCAGCATGGCGAATACCAACCAACCTAAGGTGCCCGTCGGTGTGCAACAATCAGTCTAGAAAGAAAGCGTGTAGACTTACATCTCCCTAAAGTGGAACTGATTGTCAAGATAGTCTATCTTTAGCTCGATAGGTGCTATCTGACTACCAAGTGGAGAGTCCCGTGTAAGGACTGGACCCAGACTTGAAGTAGTCAGGAGGAAAGGAGCTGTTGGGGGACTTACCCTAAGCCTCAAATATACTCGACCCAATCAGTGCACAATGGCTAGTTCAAGAAGAAAATATGTAGGCTTACATCCTCTTAAACAAAGTCACCATGAGGTAGCTTATCGGCTTCATAGTAAGGCCTACCAAACTAACAATGCAGTTGTTAGTGTATAGCGATCAAGTCAGAAAAGAAAGCATAACAGACTTACATCTTCCTGAACAAGGGACCATTGGGGTAACACATTAGCAAGGTAGCATGTCAGCCCGACCTAAAGCAGCTGATGAGTGAGTGCATCAGGGGGCTTGCTCCCACATCAAAATAGTCTGAGACAAAAGATATGTGTTTGTCATTGTGGTGAAAAATTTTTATTTCTAAGATGTATACTTCCATCTTCAATCTATATGGATAAAATGAAGATAAAAATATACTCTTTGCATTTGGACACCACGAAGATCTGCAGATGTTCTTATTAGGGTGATCGGGTGCGACATTGAAGAGAGGTGTACTATCTTGAAAGATAGAAGTCACCACCCTATAATGGACTCCCCCAAGGACTCCCAAGCAATGATCCGATATACAGTAGTAGATTCTTAGTTAATTTATATCCCCAAGACCCTGTAAGCCCCTCGATTAAGGTAAATGATCATTGCAAAAGATTTTGAAAAGATAGGACTAACAATTGATTGGTTTATTTTTAGAGTCTGGGATCGATCAAGTGAGGGAGTTCTTAAAGCCAAATAAGTAGGGGATGCTTAAGATACTAGGAAGCCTAGTAAGCACCCCAAACCTATGGTTGAGCTTTACATTTTTTGAAATTGAATTAATGTGTTTGAGTTGAATTTTTATTAGAATGCTAAAGCTTATAATTCCATGATACAAGATCATGAAAATGCCTAAGCTGTGAGAATTTATGCTCATGGTCCTAACCTTAGAAACCTAAATCTATGGAGCTTTGGCGAGGGCCAAAAAACACAATCTAAATCTAAGGAAAAAATGGGTATTTGATTTACCTCCACAAGAGAGGATAAACCACCTGACTGTTGGACTTACAACTGCCTAGGGTGGCCGCCAACTAACTCCTCCCACGGTTTTAAAATATGCTGGCAAGTCATATGTTTATGCAAGATAAAAATATTATTATTTATTCAGAAAGAGACTAAGTCCTCGAACACACTCCCTAAAGAGACTAGATCATGTGGGGCCGTGGTGAAAATATTCCCACCTTCATCTATCCTTTTAGAGAGGATAAATGAAAACAGAAATATACATCTGCAGATATATTTTTATTAGGTGACATTAAAGAGGTGTACTATTTCAAAAGATAGAAATCCACCCTATAATGGACCTAATCACCTCAATAAGGACTCCTAAGGACTATGGTGCGCATATGTACCAGAGATTCTTCCCTACTTTACATGGAAAAGTAAAGTAGGGTTTATTTAAAAAGCGAAAGGGCAAGCCCCATAGTTAATTACATTCTAAGAAAGGAGATTCCTTAAGAATACTCTAGGTTAAGGTAAATAATCATTGTCTCCAAAGATTTCATTAGGTAGAACTATCAATCGATTAGTTTATCTTTTTGTCAAATCAAGTAGGATCGATCAAGAGGAGGGAGTTCTTATAAGCCAAATAGAGGTGAGTAGGAAATGTTTAGGGTACTAGGAAGCCTAAAACATCCCAAACTATCCTTGGGAAGTTTAGGCTTATAATTCCATAATACAAGGTTATGAAATGCCTAAGAGGTGAGGATTTATGCTTATGGCCCATAAGGGGAAGCAACCTCAAACCTAAATCTAGAGCTTTGGCCAAGAATGACCTAAATCTAAGGTAAAAAATGGGTATTTGGTTTGCCTCCATAAGAGAGGACAACCACCAAGCTTGGACTTACAACTGGCGCCAACTAACTCCTCCCACTATGATTTTAAATACATGTAGGCAAGTCTATGCTTTATGCAAGATAACAAGGTTATTTATTTAGAAAGAGACTAAGTCCTTAAATCACTCCCTAAAGAGACTAGATCATGTAAGGGCATGCTTCAAATGACCTAAATCTAATGCAAGTCATATTACATATTATTTTCACTTTTGGATAATTATTTGACTCAGGATTATAGGATTCATATGCCTAATGCATGAGAAATTAGAATATGAGCTAAAATTAGTAAGATGAGAGGTGTGTTTTCACTATGGCTCTTAAAGGTCAAGTCAAGTTCTCTGGCATGGGTGGAAGCCCTCCAAATAAAGAATAAATCAATATGCTGTTGTGCATGATATTGTAAAAGAAAAACTCATCCAGCTAAGGGATTGCTAATTCTTTTATCTTGATTTTAACTTAGGCTTTAAATGAGGTTATGAGTGGTTTATTTTAATTTTGAATTGATTAATTTGTAGAAGATTTATTTTTCCTAAGAGCCTAATCTCATCCGTGCCATACATCAAAGCAAGGAAGAAACTAGAAAACATGCCATTTCTAATGCACAAGCATAAAGAATAAAAGACTAAGTGTGGTTGGGCACCACATCACAAACCCAAAAATAAATTCGGTAGCCAAGCTCTACCCTTATACAACCTGGATTACAAATGAATTAATTACAATTAAGTAAGGAATTCATGTTATCTTCAAGCTTCATTTCTTTATTTTCTTCTTTCTTCTTCTCTTCTTCTTCTTTTGATGGTTAGAAGGTGGATGCTCCATAGGCTTCACATGGTACATGAAGCATGGCCTTATAACCAATGCTCATCATAATCCTCATAAAAATCATTATAAAATACTAATTACAAAATTACATGAAAAGAGAAAAAAGTAAATCTAACTAAAATTGTGAAACATAGATTAGCTAAATAAATCATACATTCCCAGGCATGTATATAAACAAATTGGACTTAACACCCCACATATGGGTAACCAAGTCCACGTGGCCTATTGGATTATGCTTTATAAGCACTGACAAAGAAAAGCATTTATATTTTTATTATTAAGCCCTTAAGCCCAATCCCCTACATAAAATAATGATTAGACTAAATCACCCTACCATTCATTCTACACACATACACCCTAACATCTAGACTAAAACATATCATCACCAAACAAAAATAAACATCAAACCATGCACCGCCCTAATATAGGACTAGAAGTGGTGGCTTAGCCTAATGTGTGTGCCATGTAAGGTTTGTGGTATGCTTAGCTAGCTTTAAGATTTTCTAAGTGTGAAAAGGTTCAACTTAGAAGGGTGGTCTTATTTAAGTTGTTTAGTTGATATGGGTTAATTTTATTTGATGATTTGATTATTTTGAATGAACCAACTTAATTATTAAAGGCTGTAAAGAGAGGAAAAGAGAAGAGAACTTATCTTTTCTCCTTACCTTAAGTGATTTTTAAGATAGATTCAATAATGATTTTTGTTTAGTGAATGTTTTATTATGTATTTTAATTAATCCTAAGTTTAGATTTTCTCTAAACAAAAAAAAGAAAGGTATTTTAAGATTAAGTAAAGTGAATTACTATCACAAAATACACAATATTTTATTTCTTTCCTACATATGTGTCATGCACATGAATGAATCCTAAGCATATCTATACAAATGCAAGTATTTAGCACATCTTAATAATGAATGCTAAGAGAGGTTGCTTAAGAAATTGGAATGTTTTATGTATGCATGATTTTGTTAAGTAGAGAGTTTTCTTATCCATTTTTCATATGCATTTACAAGTATAAAAGACATAAGTGAGTATACATATTAACTGGGGTGTAAGGTACAAGACCTACTTAGGCTACTTAAAGCCTCAACCCCGGGTTGTCCGTGACTAATATATACCACTTTTCTTAAATACATGTGCATGTACAAAAGAAATGTGGAAAGAGAATGCTAAGTGAGTTACTTAAGAAAATTTGAATGCTTTATGATGCATGATTTTCATTAAGTAGAAAAGAGATTTTCTTATCCATTTTTCACATGCACACATGTATGTATGAAAGGCATAAGTTAGTACGACGCCATTGTTAACTAGGGGTGTAAGGTACAAGACCTACTTAGGGCTACTTAAAGCCTCGCAACCCCATGGTTGTCCAGACTAATATACCACTTTTCTTAAATACAAGTATATGTACAAAAGAAATGAATGGAAAAGAAAGATGCAAAAGTTTGTATTTGTTTGATTGGTTATGCAATTTATATATGTAAGTGTGGATGTCCTTCTTAAGTCATAATATGGAAGAGACAAGAGTAGATTTAAGCAAGTGTTATGTTCTTTAAAATGAACTATACACTTTGCAAATCTTATTCAAACCATATTAAGAAAAGAAAAAAGCAAACATACACATATACATTTTATATTCACATGCAAGCTTATAAATAATTATAAGTAGCACTTTCAATTTAGGTATTTGATTTATAGATTTTGAAAATAGTTTTGAATTTAATAGTGATAATAGCCACTCATATTTTTATTTTAGCCAAAACATGCAATTTGACATAAAGAAAATATTTCATTTTGAATTTGATTTTAGAAAAGCATGAATGCATGATTTTCATATGACATACACATTTAGCATGCTGGAAAGAAATAAAATGATGTAAGCATGTAATTTCATTCACTCTAATTAATTCCAAAAGGCAATCTTATGAAGTAAGATTATTTAAAGAGAATCAAAGTTGTTTAAAGAGACTTTTATTTTGTTTTGAGTTTGATTTGAATTAGGAATGTGTGAGAAGGTTTGCTGGTCCTTACCCATTCCCACATGTGTGTATTATTTTAGTTTAATTTTTAGGTGATTAGATTAATTTTATACTTTGGTTAAGTTAAGGTGTAGATTAAGTTCATTAATTACACCTTACTGATACCACTTTAACATATTTAATCAAATAATTATTAGCCAATGTATGACATAAAACCATAAGGAATTTAAATCAGCAATGTAACATAGGAAAGAAAGGTACCTAATATAATTACCTCATAATTAATGATTAATTAAGAAGAAGGGTTTAATTTAAGTACTTTCATAACCTTTCCCACACATATGGGTTTGGTATGATTTCCTCAAGTTACTTAGGTTATTGAACACCCAAGCATCTACCCAAGAAGGATTAGATTAAGTTTCTAGATTAATTTGGAATTTGAGAATTTGATTTGATTAATTAAGTAGATCATTGTGGATTAACCTTAATTAGATTTGGAAGGAAGAAAGGGGTCTAGGGAATAGCTTAAAAATATCCCAAAATCATTCCATAAACCTTCTAATCACTTAAATAAAGTTTAATTATCTTAATCAAGGAATTAAACAACTGTTCACATGCTTCATTAACCTTAATTATATTAAGAGGGTGATTAGGAGTTCATTAATTAATTTCCCTAATTGACTCATTAATAAATTCCATAAAAATTAGGAGAGGCAGAAGTCATCCCCCTAAACATGCTTAAGAAATTTGAAATTAATTAATGAAGTCATTAGGGAGTAATTAGGGTTATTAAGTTTTTAAATAAATCATGATTAAGAAAAATCTACTATTCAAATTTGATTATAAATAGTTTTATTAGATTCTCCTATGAATTAGCTTTAAAATGAGCCCTCATTCATATTTTTATAATTTTTCTACATTTAGTTACGTATTTTTGAAGTTTTAATTAATTTAAGTGAGTTTTAAGAATTCTGCTAAGTTATTTTTATTAAAATAAATCATTTGACACTCAAAATTTAATATCTTTTAATGCAGAGGTCATTTTGACTTGAGATTTTTATGGTAAGTGTATTTTAACATCGATTTGAATATCTAAAAATTTCTACTTAATCTAATATGTATTTTTGATTTAATTAAAGAAATTTGAATTTTTACTAAAAGTTCAATTAAGCTTAAAATATTTAGTGAAATTTGAGGATTTTTGATTTGTTGGATTCCTCTCAGAAAGGTGAATCTAATGAGCCCTTATTTGCAATTTTTGATTAATTGTTTTATTTTTTATGAATTTTTGAAGTTTTATATATTTTTAATTAATTTTTTAAATAAAAAATGTGCCGACGCACAAAGACATGGCATCGGCGATTGAACATGCGCATGGTACGCGCACCCATTCGACCGTGACGGATTTGCGCGCCGTGATCGCAGAAGAGTGAAAACTATTCAAACCAAGAGGACCCGTGGGTCGCTCGACGCTCGATCGCCGATGGACGGCCCGATCGACAGACTTGAAGGCTGATCGTGATGATTGCGACCGAACCATTCGATCGCATAACTACATGATCCGGATGGTCCAAATCACATCACCGGAAGTCTGACAGCGATCCATGCATGATTAGTGAGGCAAAGATGTGGCTACTTCTCCCCGGTGAAATAAAGATTTTTTTAAATGGAAAGTAATAGTTTATAAGTGAAACTTGTCCAAATGGACTTATTTTTACATCGATTTGCATCGAAAAAAATTCTATTTTATAATTAAGATGATTTAAAGTAAAAATGTGGGATTATCTAGGGTACATTTTTAAAAATTGCATAAATTCCATCATAAAATGAAAGATTCTAAGGCCGACTATGGTTTTTGAAGGTTCCTCATCAGGAATGATTTTTGGCGATGGTGGTGACTCGAGCCGCTTGAGTGAGAAGAAGCCTTGATGAGCTTAGATCCTCCTTCATAAAATGAAGTTTCCACTAGTGATCATCATTTCACCAAATCCCCTTAGTTTTGGAGTATTTCTCTCTAAAATAAAGTGGATGATTACTAATGGCTTTTGGGGGCTCTAGGAGGAGGAGAATGAGAGGAATGAGGATTTTCTTCAGCCACTAAATCCTTACAATGAAAAGTGAAGTGAAATGAGCCTTTTTTCACTTTTTGTTTAAAATTTTGGCTACAAACTCATGTCACTTGGCTTGGGGTGATTGGGATTGGAAGAGAAACAACCTAGGTGGCTCCCTATGATTGGCTAAGGCATGAAAAGTGGCTGCCATGAAGGACGAAGGGGTGTCCTAGCCAAGGGAAGGTGAGTGTCCTTCATGCCAAGTGTTCCAATGGGAGAGGTGAGGTGATTTCACCTCCTCATGAGACATGGATTCCCCAACCACTCCTTGGGTTAGAAAATCAGTGTCCTTGGTGCATATGTGGACCAATGGATGAGTGCCAAGTGTCCAAGGAAGAGAAATGACCACTTGGGAAAGTGCCTTTTCTCATGGGATGCCCTTGACCAAAGGGTAAAGTGGTCATTTGGCTTTGGATTTGATTTGGAAAGATTTGAAATGAGTCAAAAGTAATTTGGACCAAATTTCATGTCATTTGAAGTTTATTTGATTTAATTAATTTGACCCATTTGGGTCAAATTGGGTCAAAATGGAGTTAGGTTGACCAATTGGTCAAATTGGGTCCAAGAGTTGGTCAAGTTCAAATGACTATTTGGAGCATATTGGTTCAATTGGTTTCAATTAATTTAGTTTTATTTAGATTTAATTTGGGGTTTGGCCAATTTGATTCTTTAGGTTAATTTGGGCTAAGTTGACCAATTTGACCCAATTGACCAAATTGGCTTGAATTATGGCTTGGTTTAGGTTTGGTTGATTATTTGAAGTGGATTGGTATTTTTATTTCCATTTAATTTGGTTTATATTTTATTTTGACTTGATTTGACCTTTTAGGTCAAGTTAGGTTCATGGTTAATTGGGCTAGGTTGGGTCTAGTTGGCCAATTGGTCAAATTGGGTTTAATTAAGGCTTTGAACAAATTCAATAATAAATTTGGGGTGAACTTGAGCCATTGGTTGCAATCAATTTGGTTTAGGTTGCAATTTGGCTAGTTTGGGTTGATATGGGTTAAAGGATTGACTTGGTCAATGGGCTAGGTTGACTTGGTTTGACCCAATTCATGATAATTGATTAACCTATTATGATCAATAAGTATGACATGAAGTTTTAATTATATTAATTCAATTTGATTTGGATTGAATTGAATTTTGGTTCATAGGTCAAATTGGCTACTTGGGTCAAGTGAGCCAATTGGGATTAGAATTTGATCAAGGCTTGATTCAAGTTTGGAACTCACATATGGACTTGATTGAAATATAAATCCATTTGCAAGAGATTTGGAGTCAAATGAGTTTTGATTCATTCGATAATTTCAAGTCAAAGGGTGAACATGAGTTTGACTTGGGTTTAATTTTTGAATTTAGTTTTGGTTTGATGATTGGAGTTTATTTTATATTTGATTCATGATTGTAGGATTGATTGAATCATGAAGAAAATCAAGTTTTGATGAGTTTGATTTGGCCAAGTTCAAGATTTTGACTTGAATTTAGGTTGGATTTTGATTGAATTTAGATTTGATTTTGAATTTATTTTGGTTGATGATTGAAGTTTGTATTTATATTTGGATTCATGAATGATTGATTGAATCATAAGAAAAAAATCAAAGGTTTGGCTTGATTTGAAATTGATTTGACAAAGTTCAAGATTTTGACTTGAAAGGCTTAGGTTGGATTTTGATTGAATTGGAGTTTTATTTTTGGAGTTGGTTTTGGTTGTTTGAATTTATATTTCATTTATATATATGAATATAAATAGGTTATGAGAAAATTTCAAGGATTCAAAGTGATTTGAACTTGATTTAGGCTAAGTCCTTAAGAGGGAATTAAAAGACTTAGGAAAGATTTTGATTTGGATTTAAATTTTGGATTTGGTTTGATTGATTTAAATTTATATTTCATTTATATATGTGAATACAAATGAGAATGTAAATGGGTTGTGAAAAAATTTCATGAGTTTGAATTGATTTGAACATGATTTAGGCAAAGTTCTTAAGAGGGAATCAAAGGGCTTAGGAAAGATTTTTTTGGAATTTGAATTGGATTTAAATCATGGATTTAAAATCCACTGAAATTGATTCAAGGTTTGATTTGGAGTTGAAGTTGATATGAGTTTGGAGTTTATTTGAATTTGACTTGAAGGAAGGAAGTGAGGAGTTGGTTCTAGCTATAGGATAGACAAATTTTCCTAACACCCATAAGGCATGACCTATTCCTATGGCTAACTCTTTTAAGTCTCTAATGTTAGGTTGAGTGTCCACCTAATCACTAGGTATGTATTAAGACTAAGAAACTATTAAAGTCTAAGAGAAGTCCAATGTCTAGGATAGAGGGGTTGAGAGCTCATTCCAAAAATGAGGTCAACAAAGGGCACCCAATAGGTGTTGATGATAAAGAACACTACATTGGTGGACCAAATAATCAACAACAATAAAATGATCATAAGCACTAATGAGACAATATACTCCTAACCTCAGGTGTAGAAGGAATGAGCTTAGTCAATGTGGCTCTACTTATGTCAAGGATATAAGAGAGGGAAGGAGGAATCCACTGGGATATAGATGTGAACCTTCCACTAGAGAAATTCAAGTCATCCTTGAGGGATGAGATTTGATTTGATTCTATCAACAACAACAACAACAACAAGCCTTAATCCCACTAGTGGGTGGATGAATCCTTCGATATCCTATTATGTGTCAAATTCTCATTTAATTCGAGTATACTAAGATCATTTTTTATACATCTTAACCAAGCCTTGATTTGATTTGAGTATCGTTGGAAAGAAATTAATTTGATTTGTTAAGTTCCATTGGGGAAGGGGGTTGAATTTGTTCCAATTTGTTGTTTATTTAATTATGTTTATTTTGACTCCACTGAGGATAGGCAAGTGAACTCTCCACTAGAGAGGTAAGTTCAAGTCATCCACAAGGGAGGGGAGGCTATGAACCATTGAGGGATTATAATTAGATCCAAGAACTAGAAAGATTTGCATACCAAGGAGAAGCAAAAGATTGGTTGGGATTATTGATTATTTTATTTGTTTATTTCAAAATTTTTGATTTTGAAATGGACCTATTGGTTCAAAATGGATCATCTAAGTAGGAGCCAGGGCTCTAGACTTAGCTCATCTAATTCAAAGGGGTAGTCTACCAAACACATAGTAAGACTAGCCAACCAAAGGGACCTTTCTATGCAACAATGCTGGGAAGAAAGCATAAGACTTACATCCTCCAAATAGGACCAATCGATCCATTGACAAGGCAACAGATTGAACCCAACCTAGGGCTAACTATTGAGTGAATGCCTCTAGGAGACTTAGATCAGCTCAAAGATAGTCAAAAGTAATTTTATTTTGATGGGACCCAAGCTATTAGGGTAGGCAAATTTTCCTAACATCCCTAAGGAATGACCTATTCCTATGGCTAACTCTAAGGGTTAGCAAGGTAGTGTCCACTTAATCACTAGATGTGTCTTAAGACCAAATAACTCTTAAAGTCAAGAGAAGTCCTAACAGGATGGAGGGGTTGAGCTCATTCCAAAATGAGGTCAATTGAAGAATTCATGACTTAAATCTAATGCAAATTTTCATATGTTTTATTTTCATTTTGGACAATCATTTGACCATAGGATTCTTTATGCCTAATGCATGAGAAATTAGATTATGGGCCAAAATCAGCAAGATACAAAGTTGTGTTTCTACCATGGCTCTCATAGGTCAAGCCAAGTTCTTTGGCAAAGGTGGATTCCCTCCAATCAAGAGTGAAACAATATGCTTTTGTGCACAATGTTAAAAAATAAAGTACACATCCAACTAAAGGGTTGCTAATTCTTTTATCTTGATTTTAACTTAGGCTTTAAGTGAGGTTATTAGTTGTTTAATTTTAATTTTGAGTTGATTAATTTGATAGAAGATTTATTTTTTCCTAAGAGCCTAATCATCATCCAGGCTACACAGCAAAGCAAGGAAGAAATTAGAAAAATGTTGTCATTTCTAATGCACAAGCTAAACAAATATCAAACATTTTATAAACCTAACATAAAAGAATAAAAGGCCATTTGTGGTCAGGCACCATCGCACAAACCCAAAAAATAAATTATAGCGAATTTTATTATAATTGCAAATGAATTCATGTTATGGGGGTCTTCTTTCATTTCTTCTTTCTTCTTCTTCTTTTCTTCTTTCTTCTTCTTCTTTCATCTTTGGATGGTTGGAATGTGGGCCCAAAGGGCTTCACATGATACATAAGATGAGATCTTATGACCAATGCTCATCCTAATCCCCCATAACAATCATTCCAAAATATAAATTATAAAAGTAAATGAAAAGGAAAAGTAAATCTAACTATCACCTACAAAATAGAGATTAGCTAAACAAACCATACAAATCCCAAGCATTTATATCAGACTTAGCAATACACATATGGGTAACCAAGTCCACCTGAACTATTGGATTATGCTTGAGGGTAAAAGCATCTGCACAACAAAAGCATTTATATTTTTATTACAGTGCCCCTTAAGTACAATCCACTACAAAAGACAATGATTAGATTAAATCATCCTACCATTCATTCTACCCATATACACCCTAACACCCAAGCTAGAAATAATACATCACAAAATAAAAATAAACATCAAACCATGCACCGCCCAAACCTAAAGCTACAAGTTGTGACTTAGCCTAATATGTGTGCTTTAAAAGGTTTGTGTGGTATGCTTAGATACGGCTCTAAGGTTTAGATTTCCTAAGTATGAAAATGTTCAACTTAGAGGATGGTTTCATTTAAGTATTTAGTTATTTTGGGTTAATTTTATTTTGTATTTTGATTAGTTTAGTGAATCTACAATTAATTACTAAGTTAAAGAGAGAAAAGAGAAGAGAACTTCTCTTTCCTTCCATACCTTAAGTAATTTCTAAAGTAGGTTCATGTTTGATTTTATTTAGTGAATGTTTTATTATATATTTTAGTTAATCCTAAGTTTATATCTTCCCTAAACAAACATATTCAAAATAAAGGCATTTTAAGATTAAGTAAAGTGAACTAATATCACAAAACTCACATCACTTCATTTCTTTTCCAACATGTGTAATATGCATATGGATGAATCCTAAGCATATCTATACATACAAATGGAGATGTTTAGCACACTTTATGATGAATGCTAAGAAATGTTAAAGAAAATTGAATGTTTTATGATGCATGATTTATTAAGTAGAAAGGTATTCTTATCCATTATATGCATGTGTATGTATGAAAGGCATAAACCATATTAGCACTGGGTGTAAGGTACAAGACCTACTTAGGGCTACTTAAAGCATCACAACCCGGGGTTTTCTAGACTAATATACTACTTTCTTTACATACATATGCATGTCAAAAAGAGATAAATGGAAAAAGAAAGATGCAAAGTTTATGTTTATTTAACTCTTGGTTTGTTTATGCAATTTATGTGTGTAAATGTAAAGATCCTTCTTAATTTATAACATGGAAGAGATAAGAATTTTAAGCAAGTGTTATTCTTTTAAAAGAACTATACACTTTGTAAATCTTATTCAAATCTATGTTAAGAGGAGAAAGAAAGCAAACATAAGACACATTTTATGTTCACATGCAAGCTTATAAATAAAGTATAAGTAGCATACCTTTCAGTTTTGATATTTGATTTATAAGTTTTAAAATAATTTTGAATTTAATAGTGATAATAAATTCATTAATATTTACTTTAGCCAAAACATACAATTTGACATAAAGAAAATATTTCATTTTAATTTTGATTTTAAAAAAATGAATGCATTTTCATATGACATACACATTTAGCATGTTAGAAAGAATAAAGTAATGAAAGTAATATAAACATTCACCCTAATTAATTCTAAAGATAATCTTGAAATAAGAAAGTTCAAAGTGAATCAAAGTTTGTCAATGTTATTTTGTTTTGAATTTTCTTTATGTTTGATTTAGAAATGAGAATGTTTGCTGGTCCTAACCCATTCCATCATATGTGATTAATTTAGTTTGTTCTTAGATCATTAGATAATTTTATATTTTATTTAGGTTAAGGTGTGAATTAAGTGTGTTAATTACCCCTTACCTACACCACCTTAGCATATTTAACCAAATAATTATGAGCCAATGGATGACATAAAATAACATAAGGAATTTAAATCATCAATGCACCTAAGAAAGAAAGGGGCCTAATGGAATTGGCTCATGATTAATGATTAATTAAGCTAAAGGATTTAGTTTAAGTACTTTCATAACCCTTCTCACATATGTGAGTTGGATTTTGATTTCCTCAATGTACTTAGGTTATTGAACACTTAAGCACCTACCCAAGATGAATTAATTAAGTTTTGGAAATTTTTTTTTAGAATTTTATCAAATTAATTGGGTAGGTAATTAGTGGATTAATCCTTAATTGAATTTGGATTAAGGATGAAAAAAGGGGTTTAAAGAATAGCTTAAGGAAAATATCTCAAAATTATTTCCTAAATCTCCTATTCATTTAAACAAACTTTAATTAACTCAATGGGGATTAAACCAATTACATAACTTAATCTTAATTACATTAGAGAGTAATTAGAATGAATCTAACAATTTAATTAAAATATTAATAAATCCCAAGAAAATTAGGGAGGCGTAAGTCATCCCACTAAATATACATAAGAAGTTTGAGATTAATTAATGAAATAATGAGTATATAATTAATTATATTTCATAAAACCCATATTTAGAAAAAATAATACTATTCAAAATCCATCAAAATCAATTTTATAATATTCTACATTCAATTATCTTTCATATTTTTTAATTTTTCTAAACATAGATATGAATATTTTAAGATTTCTTGATTAATTAGGTAATTAATTACCTAATTATGTAGCTAATCCCCCACATGGACACCACGCCAAGATGCGCTACTTTCCATGGTGCACGTAGGGCTATTTAAATTACCACATCATAGTCATGTCACATGCTACTGCTTTGCCCATCCAGGATCATTGAGCTCTATTAAAGGATTAATCCATGGATCCTATGTGTTTTTATCATGGCCATCCATCCAAAATGCGTGGATGGATAGCCTATGATTCATCTCTGAGTTCTCCTGCGGGAAAGGGGAGCCGTCCACCTTCCATGGCAAGATCCAAGCTCGATTGAGTCTAGATTGATCTAAAAATTTACCCACAATATCATCATGCAAGGGAGATCTCATCCAATGACTAATTTCTCATGGGATGAAGCTTCACTTCACAAAGGACCAAGAGGAGAAAAATTTATGCTCAGTTTAATGGCATACCTCATGAGGCTATCAGTGGGATTCCAAGTAGCTTCATCTAGTGGAGAAGCCTTTTGAAGTTTTGAGGTGTTAAAATTGGATGATCTATCCAAGTTCACCACAAGTGGCTCTGATCAAGAACACCTCCCTTGCTTGGAGAACTTGAATGAAGCTTGGAGTGAGTTCAATTTGATCCTAATGCTTCAAGGAGGAATTAGATTGGTTTTGAGTATTGGATGAGATGGAATTCAAGTGAGCTCTATTTTTTATGAAAATTGAGAAATGGGAAATTCAAAATCACTCTAGGAAGCTTGGGGAGACTTGGAAATGGTTCCTGCTTCTAAGCTCAATCAATTGGAGAGTGATGAATTGAATGAAATTAGGGGAGTATCTCCCAGAACAATTGGATGGTCGAGTTGCCATTTTAATCAATTGACCATATCTGATTAGTTTTAGTATTAAGTTGCACATGGGTCATTTTGAGTGGAGTGGAGTGGGAGCCCCATGTGACTTAATTTAGTGGAGGAAGGATTCTATGTGCTTAATTTCAATTGAGGTGGTCAATTTTAGTCTTAGGTTGGGTTTGGCTAACCCAAACCCATTGGGTTTGGTGCACCACACACACTAGTGTCCACTTGGTCCACTAAGAGGGTGCCAAGTGGTCAAGAAGAGGATTTGACCAAATTCTAAGTGAATTTGGCCAAAATTTACCCTATGGCCTAGGGATAAAATGTTCCTTTTGCTTGGGTTTCAAATTGAATATTGGTATGATAAAAATGGCCAAGTTTCATGATTTGGAGTGATTTGATATGATTTATTCATATTGACCCATTTAGGTTAAAATCAACTTAATCAAGTTGACCAATTGGTCAAATTGGGTCAAACCAAGGGTTGGGTCAAGTTTATATGACCATTTGAAATGTGTTGGTGGTTTTGGTTCAATTGAGTTCATTTAGGTCAAATGGGTCAAGTTGACCAATTTGACCCATTTGACCTATTCATTCATGGGTTGGCTTAGTTTCATTGATCATATGAAATGGATTGGTATCTTGTTTCAATCAATTTTGGTTTAATTTGATTTGTCCAATATGACCTTTAGGTCAAGTTGTTCAAGGTCATTATAGGTCTAGTTGGCCAATTGAGCTTTCAAGTTCAACAATCATTGGAATGATGACATTTGGTTCAATCAATTTGACTTAGATCAAGTTTTGACACATTTGACTTTTAGGTCAAGTCATCAAGTGGCCAATGTATTAGCTAAAGCTCAAGTGATGATTTGGTCAAGTTCAAACATTGGTCATGAATGAGTTTTGATCAATGGTTTCAATCAATTTGGCCTATGATAGATTTTGGCTAGTTTTTTCATTTGGCTAAGTTGACTTAAACCCTTAAGTTTGTCTTGGTTTGACATGGATTGATCATCTTATGAGATTGCTCATAAGATTTAGGGCTTAGCTCAATCCAATTTGGTTAGGATTAGACTTTGGATCATAAGGGTATTTTAGGTCACTTTGGGTCAAGTGAGCCTAAGTAGGTCAAATGACTTAATCAAAGCTTGATTTGAGTTTGATTGAACTTACATATGGACTTATGATTGAAATATAAAATCCATTTGCAAGTGGTTTGAAGTCAAACGGGTCTTGATTCATTTGACAATTTCAAGGTCAAAAGGGTGAACATGAGATTGACTTGGGTTTGATTTCTGGATTTAGTTTTGGTTTGATGATTGAAGTTTATGTTTATATTTGGATTCATGATTGAAAGATTGATTGAATCATGAAGAAAAATCAAGAGTTTGGCGATTTGAATTTGATTTGCTAAGTTCAAGATTTTGACTTGAAAATTTAGGTTGGATTTGATTGAATTTGAGTTTGATTTTTTGGAGTTGGTTTTTTGTTTGAATTTATATTTCAAGTATATATGTGAATATAAATGAAAATAAAAATGGGTTATGAGAACATTTCCTGAATTTGAAGTGATTTGAACTTGAATTAGGCTAAGTCCTTAAGAGAGAATCAAAGTGACTTAGGAAATATTTTGATTTGAATTTAGTTTGATTGATTCAAATTTATATTTCATTTATATATGAATATAAATGAAATATAAATGGGTTGTGAAAATTTCATGAATTTGAAGATTTGAATTGATTTAGGCTAAGTTTAGAGAGAATCAAAGGACTTAGAAATATTTTGAACTTGGAATTTCAATCAAAATTGGTTCAATCATTTTCAATCATTGGAATTGATTTGATTTGGAGAAAATTAATGAATTGATTTAAGTTTGACTTAAGGAAGGAAATGAGAAATTTGGTTCAAGTGTGGTAGTCAAATTTTCCTAACAACCCTAACATGACCTATTCCTTGGCTAACTCTTCTAAGTTTATAGGCTTGAGTCCACAATCACTAGATGTATCTTAAGACTAAAGATCTCTAAAGTCTAAGAGATTTATGTCTAAGAAGGAGGTTGAGTGCTCATCTAAAAAAAATGAGGTTAATATATACTCAAAAAGTGGATGATGGCTAGAAGAAAGTTACATCTTAATGAAACCAACATGAGGGTGGATAGAAAATGTCATGCTAACAAGGCATTATGTGTCGAAATTGAAAGAAAGTGTTTGACTTACATCCTCCTAAGGGACCACTTAAAACTATTAAAATGTTAGACCTAGAGTAGCTAATGAGGAGGGTTATCCCACTTAAAAGTAGCTAAAAAAAATGCATGTGTGTTTGTGTTGTGAAAGAAGGAATAGATCCCACTATTGTTACAATAATCATGGATTTTAAAGCAAAGATATTTCTAACCAATTATGAAGAGATAAAATTTGAAATTGAGAGAAGTTTTATTGATAATTATTTTCAAATAAGATTTATGGATAATATTTCTTTTGGTAGAGCCATGTGTTGTTTATTTTTGATTCTTGTTGGGAGCACATGCAAATTTGAGAACTTATTGAGATGAGTATGACATTGAGAAATAGTGTACTATCTCAAAGATAAAAGTCATTACCCTATAATGGACCTAATCACCTAAGGGGACTCAAGGCATGAGGTAATATACCAAATATTTTTTCCCACTTTACATGGATGG
This sequence comes from Cymbidium sinense, assembly GCA_021442155.1. Classification (NCBI taxonomy): domain Eukaryota; kingdom Viridiplantae; phylum Streptophyta; class Magnoliopsida; order Asparagales; family Orchidaceae; genus Cymbidium; species Cymbidium sinense. The sequence goes on along the minus strand of CM038218.1, from coordinate 185,881,740 downwards.
TTTATTTAGTTCTAAGATCCCTATGGGGTAATCATAGTTAATTACATTAAGAAAAATGAATACCTTAAGAATACTCTAGATTAAAGTAGGTGATTATTGTCTCCAAAGAATTCAAATATAGGACTATCAATAAATTAGTTGTGTTTTAGAAAATTAAGTGGGATGGATTAAAAGAGAAGAGTTATTATCGAAACCAAAAGAGATGAGTAACAATACTAGGGCCTAGTGAGCACTCTAATCTATCATATATGGTTAAGCTTTATATATTGAAGTTGAAGAGATTTATTTATTTGAGTTAAAATTTTATTAGAAATATAGACTTATAATTCCAAAATACAAGATTGAAATGCCGAGGCGAGGATTTATGCAGAGTGGAAATGACAACCTCAGATCCTAAATCTAGGGAGCTTTAGCGAAGGCCAAAGCATGACCTAAATCTAAGGCAAAAGTGGGTTTATGATTTTCCTCCATAAGAGAGAGTAAATCACCCAACTGCTGGACTTATTACCGCCTAGAGTGGCAACTAGCTAATTCTTCATGCACTTTAAATCCATGTAGGAAAGTTATATATTTTTGCAAGATGGCTAGGTTGTTATTATTTAGAAAAGAAACTAAGTCCTTAAACCCACTCCTTAAGATACTAGAGCATGAGGGGTATGCATAATGACTTAATCTAATGTAAATTTTTATCAAATTTCATTTAATTTGAGACTCTTTATTTTAACACAGGCTATGGGATTTTGTATGCCTAAATGCATGAAAAGTTGGTTATAGGCCAAATCAAAAGGGAAATAGGTGTTATTCTATCATAGGCTCTCAAAGTTAAGCCCTTACTATCTGGTAAAGATGGAAGCCCTCTCTTAACAAGAGTGAAATAAGATGATTATGTATGATATTAAACATACAACATTAGCTGGGTTTGCTAAATATTTTATTAACTTGATTTAATGCCTATGCTTTTATATATGATGTTATGAGTTATTTAGGTTTAGTTATGAGTTGTTTTTGGGTAGAAATTAATTTTTTATTATTCTAGCCTAATCGATCGTGCCATACAACAATCACCAATCATAAACAAACTATGAAATGCCATACTTTTTTTAATGCACAAGCTAAATAGAACATCAATTAATTTTATAAGCTATCACAAAAGAATAAAAGGTCGATCTGGATACCACATAAACCCAAAGAAACATATGTGAGCTCACACTTATACAACTCATTAAGAGAATTTACAATTACAAATGATGAATGTAAATTTCATTCTTCATTTCATCATCTTTCATTTCTTCATTTGATTTGCTCTATTTCTTTCTTCCTTTTGGCTTGATTAGTATGTGCTTGCTCTAAAGGAATCACATGGTACATAAGACTTGGCCTTATAACTGATGCTGATCCTAATCGCCCATAACACTATCCTAATCTTAATGTGAAATTACATTAATAGAAGGAAAGTAAATCTAGTTACACCTGCAAAATAAATGTCAGGTAAAAACACAATACAACCCAAGCAGTTATATGAATACTTTGGACTTAGCACCTTACACATGGGTAACCAAGCCTACCTGCTCTAACTTGGCAAGCATAACAAAAAACATTTATATTTTATTACAATGGCCTCTAAGTACAATACAAAAAAGCATGATTAGAAAACATCTAGACTACACACATACACCCTAACATCCAATATACAATAATACATCATAAAATAAGCATACATCAAACCATACACCACCCTAACATAAAGCTAGAAGTGGTGACTTAGTCTAATGTGTGTGCATTAAAGCTTATGTGGTATGTCCTAACTAAGATTTAGAGTTGTAATTTACTAAGTGTGTGGGATTTAATTTATAAAGGAATGATTTATCTTTAAGTGATTTAATTGATTTGAAGATTTAATTTAGTGTTTTCTTTTGTTTCATATGGCTTACACTTAACAACTAAGTATTATAAAGAGAAGAAAGAGGGGAACTTCTTGGTTAAGGCACTTCTAAAGCAAGTTAATTAATCAAGTTTCTGTGAATGGCTTATTATATGTTTTAATCAATCTAAGTTTAGGTTCACTCTAAATGACCTTATTCAATAAGAAAGACATTATAAGATTAATTATAATGAATTACCATTACATAATGCATATTTATTCATTTTTTCCATCATGTATATCATGCATATGATTAAATCCTAAGCATACCTATGCATACAATGTATTTCTTAGCACACTTTAATGATGAATGCAAAGAAGTGTGTTTGGAATTTAAATATTTCATTTAATTGAATTATGAATGCATGTCTTTTTTAATAGAAAAGAGGGATTTTTCATCCATTATCTAAGTACACATTCATATGTATAAAAGTTTTAAGTGAGTACGTCACCATTATTCTACACCAGGGGCGTAAGGTAGAAGACCTACTTAGGGATACTTAAAGCCTCATAGCCCCGGGATGTCTAGACTAATATACCAATTTTCTTATGTACATATAGATGTATAAGAAACTATAAGAATAGAAAAACCCATGCAAAAGTTGTATTTAATTTATTATTCTTATTCATTCATCATACATACATATGTATAATAGTTTTAAGTGAGTTGAATGTTCTACACCAAAAGGAAGGTACAAGACATACCTAGGACTACTTAAAGCCTCACAACCCCGGGATGTCCAGACTAATATACAACTTTTCTCAGATACATGTGAATGTACAAAAAAAAAGAGCAAAAGATGGTTTGATTTAATTTTTTGTTTGTTTGATTGTGTTTGTTTTGACTCCACAGGAGATAAAAAAGAAACTCTCTACTGGGGAGGCAAGTTCAAGTCATCATGCAAGATTTGATTTGGATTGACTGATTGTTTTTTTTTTTGTTTTGTTTGTTTCACACCATGGAGGGAGGAAGGTTGAATTTGTTTCAAATTTTTAATTTTGGGTTTTGAAATGGACCCTATTGGTTTACGATGGATCGCACTGAGTAGTAGCCATGGAGGTCTAGACCTAACTCAGATTAACCAATCAAAAGGGATAATCTACTAACCACATAGATTAATCCACCAAAGGGATGCCTTCGCGCAAGAATGTACTAGGAAGAAAGCATAATATAATTACATCCTCCAAGGGAGGGACCGGTTGTTAATGTAAGGCAACGATCAACCCAACCGACTATTGAGTGAATGCCAGGGACTTAGATCAAGTCAAAGATCATCAAGATTAATTTCATTTTTAGATTTGTTTTGATGGATCCCATCGGTTCGCGATGAACTGCACTAAGTAGTTTCCATGGTGGCCTAGGCTTAACTCAGATTTACCAATCCAAAGGGAGTAGAATACCAACCACAAGGCAGGACTATCCAACCAAAGGGACGCCTTCGATGCAATGGTCAAGTAGAAGAAAGTGGAGTCACATCTTCCAAAATAAAGAACCACTGGAGAGATCAGTTGTTTTGGGCAACAAATTGAAATCGACCTAGGGTTGATTATTGAGCGAATGCTGCTGGGGGACTTAGATTAGCTCAAAGATAGTCAAAGATTAATTTTATTTTTAGATTTTTTTGATAGATTCCATTGATTTGTGATGGATCACATTGAGAAGGAGCTTATATTAGCCTAGAACTATCTCAGATTTACTGAATCAAATGGAGTAGTTTCCCGACTGATAGCAGAACTATCTGACCAAAGGAGTACCTTTTAGTTTATAATGATCAATTCAAGGGAAGAAAACTTGAGGACTCACATCATCCACTATGAAAGACCACTAGGGTGATCGGTTGCTTTGGGCAATGAATTGAACCCGACCTAGGGCTGCCCGTCAATTTGTGATAGTCATGTTGAGAAGAATGCTTCATAGTCTTACATCTTCCAAAATAGAATAACTGTCAGGGTAACTTGCTTGTGGCAAATAGATTGAACCCGACCTAAGGGTGACTACAGAGTGAGTACCAACTTGGGGATTTATCTCAACTCAGGTAGTCAAGAAATTCCTATAGGGAGTTCTGCTGACACTGCCCTAAAGATAGGATGCCTGCTTGGGAAAAGGGGCCCTTTGGGGGCTTAAATTCCTAATCCACAAGCAAATTTATTTATTTGTTTATTTAGTTTATTTATCGTGGACCCTGTTGGTTTGCCATGGATCAAACTAAGAAGGAGCTTATATCATCCTAGACCTATCTCAGATTTACTGAACTAAGGGAGAATCTGTGCATCCACTGAATAAATTCTCCAACCACATTGGTGGTTACTAGGAAAGGGGGACTGTCTAATTCAAGAGTAACTCATGTAGTGTCTAAATGGGGTAGAAAAGGACATGATCCATATAGAGTGCTGTGGAGAGGGCGCTAAGGGCTTATCCAAAACCTGAGAAGATGACATAGTCATATATCAAATAGTATTTGATGCTCAAGGAGAAAGCGGGACTCATCTTCCAAGAGTGGTGTATCCACCGGGTGAGTCATAGCATAGTGAACATCAACCAACCTAAGGTGCCCTTGCTAATAATCGCCTAGAAGAAAGCTCGGGACTCACATCCTCTATGAACAATATGGGATAGTTTGTCTTTTGACGCCATCCTACCTAGGACGATTACTAAGTGAATGCCACTGGGGGACTTACATCGACTCAAATGTAGTCAAGAGTAAAGGGGCCTTTGGGATACTTTTTTTAAACCTCAAATATACTCGACATAGTTAGATCATGATGATTAGTTCAAGATGAAAGCTCAGGGACTCACATCCTCTTAAATAAAAATCAACATGACATAGCTTAGTGGCAAAGGAAGTCTACCATACTAATGCTCGTTGGTTTGTAATGGTTAAGTTAGAAGAAAGCAGGACTCACATCTTCAAATAAGTGACCATGGGTGACATACTAACGAGGTAGATGTGGCCACCTAAAATAATGAGCGAGTGCCGTAGGAGCTTGTTCCCACATCAAAATAGCCTGAGATAAGATGCCGCTTGAGTTTTCTCACACCTACCTTAAACACATTGAAGAACTTGAAGAAGTAGTGCCACGGATGGCAAACGAGATTTTCCACTAAGAAAGGATGCCGCTTGGGTTCTCTTACACCTAACTCAGTTGTGCTAATCGAAAAAGGATGCCTTTTGGGTTCTCTCACAACTATTCTAATAACACCGAGAGATTGTGTTTATGTCATGAAAGAAGGATAGGATGCCACTGGGGGACTCTTTTACCTACTCTAGACACATCGCCATGATTCAAGACAAGCAAACAACGCTTTGAAAGAAGAGAAGATTTTGATGAAATGGAATCATATTTTATTCTTATTGATAATTATTTTCAAACATGTTTTATGGGTAATATTTCTTCAAATAGATCCCATTAATTAGAAGCATTGTTCCCCTTTTAATCAATAAGTCGATAAGATCCTCCTTGGGCCTTCTCTATGACATGGGGCCTTCCCAAGTGGGTTCAAACTTGCTCCCATCTTTGATGGCACAATTGGTCTCCTTAGGACTAACACAAGTTCTCTTATTTGGAAAGACCTAGGTGGACCAGATATTGTGAGCTTGAATCATTTTGCCTTGTACAACTCTGTTATGGCACTGTGCAACTCTCCCAAACCTTTGAGCTCTTCTAACCGAAACTTTGCATTCTACTCTATAGTGATCTTACTACCCAATGATGTCCTTAGTAACAGGAGTTGAACTTCTAAAGGTAAAATAACTTTAGACCCATACACTAAGGAAAATGGGGTAGGTTGAGTTGGAGTTATGTATGTGGCGTGGTAGGCCACAAGGCTTCAACCAACTGCTCATTCCACTGTTGCTTATTGTCATCAAGTATCTTCTTTGATATTTGGATGAGAGTTTTGTTGAATTCTTTTGCTAAGCCATTTACTCTAGGGTTGTAGATGGTAGAGTATCTCTAATCTATACCATGTCTTCTGGCAAAGCTGTTGATCTTGATGCTTTTGAATGCAATACCATTATTGGATATAATTTATCGAGGCACCCCAACCTATATATAATATGGTTCTAAAAATTGAAGCACATGGTGAGCTGGACCTCTGAGTGGGATTGCCCACCACTTGGAAAAGTAGTCGCGCCTAAGATGAACCGATGACCCTTGGAAGAAGGAGGATTAATCAGACCCATAATGTCGATACCGCAACACTCAAATGGACATGAGGCCAGTGTAGGGTGTAGAATATAGGGTGGTTGTTGTAAGATCATACCATGTACCTAACACTGATGACATCTCCTAGCTACATCCATGCAGTATGTAATCATCTAAGGCTAGTAGTATCCTAGTCTCTTGATCTTCATCTTCATCTTTGGATAGAATTTATGTGCTTTGCATAGACCTGAATGTACCTCAGTTATAATGCCACGAGCTTCACATTTATCAAAACAGTATAATTACATTTGATCAAAGGATCGTCGGTTCAATGAGAACATATGAGAGAGCTCTCTATTTTACCTGATGGGCTTGTGACTTTTCTTGAGGTAATTTATTGGTGTTCAAATAGTCTATGAATGGTTGCCTTCTATCCAGCTCCTTGTCCTTGTAGGCAATAACCTCCCTTTGAAGAGAAAGTCTCTCGATGAGTTCAACATCAATAAGGGATGGACTTGTCTATTTTAGACCCTTATTGGAATGGACTCATCTTCTGGACATGCCAATTCTTTGGCAAGTTTGGCCAAAGCATCTGCTACTATGTTCTCTGCTCGAGTAACCTTGTAGATGGTGACTTCAGGAATTTAGGCCAACAACTTCATGGTATACTCATGGTATTGATGAAGCTTAGGTTTGAGAACATTATAGGACCCAACAATCTGATTGATGATCAACTGAGAATCCCCAAAGATGTTGATTCTCTTGACATTGACTATGATAACTAACTCCAGATCAATAATCAAAGCCTCATACTCAGCTTCGTTGTTGGTGCAGGGGTTGGAAAAATAGTATGAGAATCTCATCACATCATGGAATTAGAGAACTACCTACCCCTTTCCGGAAGAGTAAATCATGGTGCTTCCCCTCTATGAAAAGAAGCTGCAACATCAAAATACATCTCCCATCGGTGATTGTCAACCTCCCTTAAGTTCATGATTTGTTCATTAGGGAGATCGTAACCAAGCAGAGAATCAACATGAGGTGGGTGTGCTGCTAAGAAATCCTCTAATGCTTGACCTTTTACCGCACGAAGGGGTATGAATGTGATATCTAATTGTGAGAGAATCATGGACCATCATACCAAACATCCGGATAGCTTTGGCCATGTCATGAGATGCTGTATTGGATTGGTTCTAGAAATCAAGTTCACCTTATGAGAAAGCTTATAATGTCATAGCTTTTGGGAGGCAAAGATCAAAGCTAGGCAATATTTCTCAATAGGTGGATAGTTCAAAGATGAATTAGATGATGGTCGAGGTAGAGAGCACTCTCTTCCCTTCATCATACTTGGGCCAACAGAGTGCTGAGGGAGTCATCCAATGCAGTAATGTAGAGGATGAGTGGCCTGCTCAGGATAGGGGCTGGAAGAATTGGGGCTTCACTAAATAATGCTTGATATCTTCGAAAGTATACTGACACTTATCATCCCACTTGAACTTGGTGTCCTTTTGACAAGTGCGAGAATGTCTTGCATCTCCCTCGATAGGTTGAAATAAAGCATCTTAGATATGCCAACCATCCGAAAGATTTGAGTTGAGTTAAACTCTGGAGGTGGCATTTCTAAGATATTTGATCTTTTCGATCTATCTATTCCCCGTCATACAACAAACCCAAGGAATTTCTCAAGCTACTCAATGCACACTTGGGATTCATTTTGAGGTTATGTTATATTAACCATTCAAAACTACTCTCAAGTCAAAGAGATGATCTTTCTTTTCTCGCTTTGACTACTAGATCATCATAAGCACTCAACCTAGTGATGGATGAGTTCTTGAAGATCCGAGTCATGGCTCGCTGGTATGTAGCAAAGATTTTAAGGTGAAAGGCATGACCATAACAATAGATAAGATTTTCTTTCATCCTCGCCATCTTGATTTTTTAGATGACCCATCCATAAAGAGAAAATTGCATGAGATGAGGTATGCACCATTAATTGTATAGAAGAGGAAACTCATCCTTAGGACATGCCTTATTTAAGTCATTGAAATCAAATACAAATTTGGCTATTCTTCTTTTAACGGGATGACATCGCAACCATGTAGGATATTTTTCTTCCCTGATGAAACCAACATCGATCAATTTCTTGACTTCAAAAATGACCTATTGTTTGATTTCTAATTGCATGTGTCTAGGAGCTTGCTTGATAGGGTTAGTGCTAAAATCTATTGCTAGTTTATGGACTACTATGTCAGGAGAAAATTTGAGCATCTCTTCATAACTCCATGCAAAATAGTCCTTAAACTTAGTTAATATCCTAACTAAGTCATTGGTTTCTTCTTCATTTAGCAACGAACTGATGTATGTTGGGCATAAATTTTCTTCTGTCCTGAGATTAATTTCTTTAAGCTTGTCAATTATTGAATGAATCTCCTCTTCAAATTATAACAGTGCATCTTTGACTCGGAGATCATCTGCATTATCTGAGATTTCTAAACACACATTCTCATAAGAGTTATTTTGTTGTGAAAAGAACCTATCAGACACCAGATGGTTGGTGATAATTAAGTAGTAATCATCGTCATCAATTGGACCCACAGTACTGAATTCTAGTCCTGATCTTGATCATGCATCCCTGCTTGTGTTGTTCCATAGGTTTTCAAAGTACTCTGACCCATTGCAGAATTAATAACATAAGACGAGTATCAATCAAAAGGTAATTCCATTAATTATTTATATGAATTCTCCTCAAGTTCTCAAACAACTTGAGGAGATGATCCCAAAAAGAATCTCTCTACTTCATATCACCGAAGACTTAGGGCTTCCTTAACTACCAAAACCTTCAACTTTTGTGAAAGTGAGGTTAGAGCTAAGGTTCCCAACCGCCTCATAGTTTTATATATACATCTAATTCAAATACTTTGCTTTGTCTGAGGCCCCTTTCATCATTGCCCAGCCTGAGTGTCACCTCCAATGAAACCCAGAGGTTGGTATGCTAATCACATTAGACTCATCCTCAAATGGATTCCAAGTCTATGTGAATAGTAGGGTACTCTATGAACTAACATAACTCCTTTTGATGGCCAACCAGGGGTCTTCACACCTGCCTCTATTTCTCTTCCCGCCTGTGGAGGTTGAGTCATCCTACCCACATGTCCATATGATGGAATGAATGGGTGGAATGTGATATGCTCTATTTCTTCTTCAATTTCCTTTCTTATTTCACTTGATTTTTTTTTCTTTTCTTTTTCTTTTTTCTTTTTTTCTTTTTTTTTTCTTTTGAATTTGAATTTTGTCCAAGTTCACAGAAAGGGTATTTGAGGAAGATAGTAGGTTGTATCCTCATATATCTTAACTTCTCTAACTGAAAATGACTTTTCATCTCCTTTGACATAGTATTCAATCCCATCCTTATTGAACTTGATGCACTAATGAAGGGAGGATGGAATCATCTTGTTCTGATGTATCCAAGGCCTACCGAGCAAAGTGGTGAATGAAGTATTCGAATAAATGATTTAAAACTTGGCTTCAGTCTTCCAGTCACCAATATCCAAAGGTAACACTATCGAACCTAAAGCCCTCTTGCCTTGTTCATTGAATCCTCTCAACATCATCCGATCTCCTTAGAGTGTGGAGATGTTGATCCTCAAATCGGTAAGGGTCTTTAAACTTATAATGTTCACCAATGCACTGATCGAGAAGAACTGCAAGACCCCATGTCAATCAGAATGTGGGTTGTGCTCCATGTCCCCTAGAAGTAAGTCTTTATCTATGAAAGTGATCCCCCGGGCTTCTCTAAAATAGTGTTCCTTCTAACCAAAAATGGGCAGCTGAGCTAAGCATATCTCAGGATCAAGGAGAGCCTTGATTAGCGATTCTCTCATATCTTTGGATAAGAATATCTAAGGGTGGAGCATCCTATGGAGGGGCTTCTCGGTTCTCTGATCCAATAACTTATTTTCCTCTATCTTGAGGTGTTGCCCTAGGAGGTAGAACCTTGCTACTACGGAGGTTGACTTCAGTGATCTCTTGTGGTAGGGTAACGAAAGATTCTACCTACACATCAGGCTCACCAACAGCTTCTCCTATGGGACCCTCAGAATCGGATGACTCCAAGTCTATCTCAAGAGGTGAACCTGTAGTATTCAGTGTAGGAAAATCCAACTCTGAATCAAAAAGAGAAAGATTGAAATTAGTATAATTATTATTTAGACTTGAAGACTTATTAGGAATAGATTCAGATAACCCATCAGAAGTGGCACATATATAATTCAAGCTAGCTTTATTCTTCAATTTCTTAGTTTTGATAAGAGGTACAAAGTAGAAATCAAGTAAAGTAAGAGGGGTGAGGGATTCAATGCCCTCATCCATAAGGTTTTCCTTTGGGATGACTATAGCACCGATCTTAAAGCTATGTTCAAGTCAGTTCTTAAATGTGAAACAATCCTTTAAAACATGACCTAACATACGGTGGTAGGGGCAAAAGTTAGGATCATGGCTTTGCCCACTTCCTCCGCCTCCTAGGTTTGGTAGTACTTCTTTTAAGAGATTCTTAAAGATCTTCCTGATTACCTCCCTTTAAATGAATAATTGTTAAGTTTATTTGAAAGAGTAGTGGACCATATTTATCGGTGTGGTGTATATCACCATGATGTCAGAGGAGGAGGTGGTAGGCCATGGAGGTCGCTGGCCTGTAGGCTGGGTGGTGGTAGAGGAGGTGGAAGCGATGAATGTGGAACATGAGGTCTCTCAAACTGCTCTTTGGCCTGCTTTTTCCCCTTAGCTACTACAATCACTGCCCCTGGTTTCTTCTCATATACCTTCTGTTACTTTGGCTTTATTGGTAGATCTAGAGAATGATACTGTCTAGCTTCTCCTTGTAAGCTAGCCGCCTTGTTGGTTAAGTTCTCAAAAGTTTTGATAGTGAAACCTTTGAGCATGAAGGCGATTAGGCCATGGATATTTTTAAGTAGAATCTCGATGGTAATCTATTCAGACAGCTGAGGTTCGCATTTCATACTCAAATTATGCTATTTAAGAATGTAATAAATAAGGGACTCACCGTGGTTTTGTTGAGCCACAACGAGATCACCAAGAGTGATCCTTTGCTGAGCTCCAGCAAACCTCTTGATAAAGAGTTGCTCCAACTCAAAAAAATTCTTCATAACTATTGTTCACATACTAGTCAAATGCTATACTAAGCTCATGAAGAGATGGAAGAGTAAAGCCATCGCCACTGTTGCAACAACTAGCCTAAATGTGCAATACCGGTTCCCACCGCCATAAAAACTCTTGAAAGAAGGAGGCACAAAACCCTTAGGATATTAGATTGCATCAAATTCCTCCAGGTAGGGTCTACCATTTAGAATTGATAATCCTCCTCAGGCTTGAGCCAATGCTTCCTTCACCTGCTGCTCAACCATGTTCTTGATATCTTTTTCTCATATGGAGGTACTATCCACTACGTTCTTATACATGCTAGTGATACCTTGCTCTACTAGAGGTAAAGTCTTGGCTGGGTCCAAGACATGCACCAACTCCAGCTGACTGGACTGCCAGTGTTTGACTCTATAATACTAAGATAGCTGCTAATAGATCTTTGAGCCTCTTCTCCATCCTATTTATGTTTTCATCTTTCTACTTTATCTATGCTAATAGGGTGTTGGAGAGTAGTGTGGTCTTCCTACTCTCAACACCTTCCATATGGCCTTCTGAGGGATCCCTAGTATCTACCATGCAAACCCCTGCGAGCCTCCCAACAAATCATCTTCATTGGGATCAAAGCTGATCTTCTCCTCATCATACCAGTCATATCCTAAGATCTCTTTCTTCTCCATGAAATAATGGGCTACTATATCATCTAGAGAATGATTAGTCAGAACTGGCACAAATGACTTTGGCTAACTGGTGGTGAGATCACTATCATGTACTGTGAGGCACCGGACCTCCCCTACTACTGGAGAATCAACCCTATGAGGGCTATACTAGCTATAAGAAATATGCTCATGACTATCACTGAATCTACATGGGGTGACACTCCTAGGAGGCTCTATCATCATATGTGTAACTGAGTTGTCACCCTCTTCCTCGATAACTGCTATGACCATCTCTATATCCTGCTATGGTGGTGGTGGTGAAGGGACGACCACTATGCTTCGAGGTCGCCATTCCTTCTTCACCACTGTATAAAGGTTGAGTAGAGAGCTCAGCCGCCACAGAGGGCAAGAGGAGATGGGATCTCTGTCGCAAACATCAATGGGGTCCTCTTCCCCGATGTGGCCTTTCATGGCCTTTGGTGGAACTAGATGGAACATGGAAAGGGCGATGGGATGGGGTGAGTGATGTAGTAGAGACACCACCTACTCTCTCTAAACATGAGCTCTCCTTCTGTGATGGGTAGCCCCCGTAAGTATAATATTATCTGATGAGACACCTGCAGTCACCAAAAAATTAATGAGCAAAGGCCGACCGCCAACTAAACGCCTCCCGATGGTGATATAAACTGAGTATGGGCCTCCCTGTCTCTCTCCTACCTAAGATGCTTCCCTACGCTACAGGGGATAACAGATCTTAAATCAAACTAAACCTCGAACTCAGATCGTCCATAGGCTCCGCCAACTTAGCATAGAACTGAATGGAGGCTGACATATGACCTCCTATTCTGACTGACTGGTGGCTAAAATTGAACCATTGGTGGAGGTGAAGCAGAGATTCTCATGGAATCCTCTCTGTTAGACCCAGAGAGAGGATATAATGGGTTCTCTATAACTAGTGGGGAAACTAAAGTGGGAATGATGTAGTGCATCATCGTCACCATCGTCGACGCCATCATCATAAAGATTAAATGAATGATTTGGCCTTTTGTTATAATTTAAGTTATATATTATTGGGCTTTTATATTTTGTATATGTCTTGAGTTTATATGTATTGGGCTATTCTTATGTCATGGCCCATGAGTCATTATTATTGGGCTTTTATATTTTGTATATGCCTTGAGCTCCCATGAGTCATTGTAGTAGGTATGGAATGAGTGGTAGGTTTGATAATGGTGGTAGGTTTGATAGAGGGTAGGTTTGATAATGGTAGGTGTAGTTATGATGGTGTTAGTTTGAGTTTGGAGTTAGTTTGAGTATTCTTAACTCTCCTTTCATTCCTATAAATAGGGAGACTGTAATGCTTTGTACTTGAATTTGGAATGAAAGTTATCTTAAATTTCTTTACTATTCTTTTGTGTGCTTTCCTCAGTGACTGACTTGAGTGTGTGTAGTTCACAACCCTGAGAAGGACTTCTAAGGAAGGAACGGATCTCCACAACGAATAACCTGTTGTAGAGGTCGAATTTCAACTTATCCTTGCTTATTTTAAATCACATGTTAGATCGCTCATAACTTTTCGTTATTTCACTTATAAGATTCAGATCTCTAGTGGTCATAACTTTAACTAAGATCTTTCAACTTCACTAAATTCATATTGTGAATGTGCTCAATAGTAGTGTGCATTTATCATTACTCTTGTGAGGATTTAAGAATTATTGTAATAAACATCATATCATAAAAGCACCGTGTCCTACATCATATTTGGTATCGTGAAAGTAAGTTTCTTTGGGAACATCTTGTTTAGTATTGAGTTTTATTTTTGCATTAGTAATCTTAATTCCTTGTTAAAAAAATCATACAAAATTTTTATCTAAAGCATTTACTTACTTTTAATCGTGTCTTTGATTTCATTACATTGTATTTAAAAAAATTAATTAAGTATTTGTTTATATTAATATTTTAAAAGAATATCATCATGTCAACTCAGAGTGGTCATAGATATCAAGATCAATCCTTAGATGAAAACATGATTCCTATGAATTTTACTAGAAAAATAGAAAAGTTTACCCTTATGCACCAACAAACCTTTAATGAATTCCAAAAAAGATTTGAAGCCTTAGAAAAAAAGTTGGTAGGCTTACAACACATTCACCAAACTAACCCAATCCTAGAACACCAACTTGAAGAGAGAGAAGGTCATCATGTTGATCCTGCTCTTCCCTCCCACCTCATCCACATTCTCCTATTAGACGTATCGCTAGGAACAACTTTAATGAATATCCCGAAGTTTGATGAGGTACTTCCTCACCCACCTCATGTAGGAAGACAATTAAAAGATGAAGGTTATAAACTATGGTTACATCCTTAAGAAAGCCATTACTAATTTTTGTTACCGCATAACTAGAGAAATGATGATATTATTCGTAGGGTTAAAATTGATCCACCTACTTTTGATGGTCCATGATCCTAAAATTTTCTTAGATTGGTTAGTAGACATGGACCAATATTTTGATTGGATGCCCATGTCGAAGAAAGACAAGTTCATTTTGTCGCATGAAACTAACTACCTAAGACTTATTGGGTTAATCTCACACCTAAAATATCAACAGGACAACCACCTATCTTATGAAATGAAAGAAATTTTAAAGCAAAAAATATGTACCATTAAATTTTCATGATCAACTTATGGATGAAATGACTATGCTTAAACAAGGATCTTTAACTGTTGTTGAGTATATGACACGATTTGATGAATTTAATTGAATGTTAGAGGATCACCGCAACAATCTCTAGATTTAGATTTATTAACCGATATTCAGAATGAAATGATAACTCGAGAAATTTATTCTCTTGAGGATGCATTTCGAGTTTACTCAAATTGAACAATATCTTAGATCACAACCTTATGTTGCTACAACTTCATCTACAAACAACTCTCAATCGCATTAACTCCTACTTTAGTAGTTCTTAAAGGACCCGGAAACAAAAGGAAAAGCTTTGGGAACATCTAGCTCTAAGACTTCTAGCATTACTTGTTTTACATGTGGTAAAATTGGTCACTATGCAAGTACTTGTCCTCGCCAAAACTTACACTTAGATTATGAAAATGAGGATCAACAAAATGAAAATAATGATAATCAAATTGCACCTTGAAGAAGCTAGTGATGCAAGATGCATTAGATGAGTCTCATATATGTTATGTGTGTTAGCAACCCCACGAGCTAATAATGATTGAGGCGACATCAATTTTCCACACTTATTTTAAGAGTGGTGAAAAGACGCAAAGTTAATCACATAGGTGGTAGAATATTATCTACCGCTTTGGATAGGATGAAGCTCAGAGACCCACCCACCCTTTATAAGGTCGCTTGGGTAGATAAGACCTCTATCTCTATATCTCAACGTTGTCTTGTACCCATTCAATAGAATATAGTGATAAAATGGTGTGATGTTCTTATGGATGTTGCTCATATACTTTTAGGTAGACCTTGGCTTTTGATATGGATGTCACAAATTATGGTATCTAATACATATGCTTAGTTTTTAAGGTAAGAGAATTGTCTAAACCCAAGTTAAAGAGGTCACTCCACTCAACCCCAAAATTCTTCTCCACCCATAAAAAAGAAATCCCTACATATTATTAATAAACGCCAATCAACAAGAGATTAATGGGAATATTTTTGCATTAGTTGTCCTAACCTTAAAATCAACCTGTTAAATCATTCTCATCAAGCGGAACTTTTATTGGAATATCAAGATATTTGTCAAGAACTTCCTAGTGAGCTTCCCCATTAAGAAGTATCCAACATGCCATAGAGCTAGGATCATCACTTCCAAATTTGCCACATTATCGTGAACCCAAATGAACATGCAGAGCTAAAACAACAAGTTGATGATTTATTATCAAAAGGGTTTATTAGGGAAAGTTTATCTCCATGCACAGTGCCTGCTCTTCTTACCCCAAAGAAAGATGGTAGTTATATGTGTGTGAATAGTCGCTATAAATAAAATCATGTTATATAGGTTTCCATACCTAGACTTGATGACATGTTAGATATGATGGATCAATAGTTTTCTAAAATTGATCTAGAAGGATATCATCAAATGTGAGAAGGTGATGAATGGAAAACCGCATTCAAGATAAAGATGGTTTGTATGAATGGCTAGTAATGCCTTTGATCACTAATGCTCCAAGTACATTTATGCAGTGATGACTCATATCTTACCATTCATTGGAAAATTTTAGTGTACTGATGATATTTTAATTTTTAGTCAAACTAAGAGTGATCATGAGAAACATTTACCACAAGTCTTTGAAGTGTTTCGTGAAGAAAGACTATATGTTCACTTAAAAAAATGCTCATTTATGACGCCTTCAAGAATCTTCTTAGGATTTATTGTTTGTAATGGCATCTGCCGATCCCAAAAAAATTATTATTCAAGAGTGGCCTAACCACAAATTCATGATGTAATTAGTTTTCATGGGTTAGCCACATTTTATCAAGGTTTATTGTGGATTTAGCACTATTATGGCCCCTTAACTCAATGTCTTAAAAGGGAGACTTTGTTTGGACAAAGGCAAATGCATTCTCTAAAATTAAAGAACTTTTAACAAGTCCACCGATATTACAAATGCCAAATTTTAACAAAGTATTTGAGGTATCATGTGATGCTTCGAGTTGGTATTGAGGTGTTCTTAAACAAGAAGGTCATCCTAAGACCATTCAACCACTAATATGGTGACACTATCTTCAATGGAATTTATACTTTATTCGATCAATTTAAGCTTAAATATCTAAACACCCAAAAGAAACTTAGTTCTCATCATGCAAAATGGGTTCAATTTCTTCAAGAATATAATGCTTGTTCTTAAACATAAATTGTTGAGAACAAAGTTGATGCCTTAAGTAGAATATGTACATTATTAAATACCATGAGTGAAGGTTATCAGATTCAAAAGGTTAAAGATGATTATCCTAATTGTAAAGATTTTCAACAAATTTTGAATCTTTGAAATTTGGTGTTTCAATTAATAGTCTGATTATCAAATATGAGATATCTCTTTCGCACACAACTATGTATCCTCGATTCATCACTTCTAAATTTTCTTGTTGAAATTCATTCGAGGTGTATCCGGTCATTTGGTCGGTGATAAGATAATGATGATGGAGGATAGTTCTTTGGCCTAGTCATAAGAAAGATGTTGCTCATCATTGCCCAATGTCGCATTCTGCCAAGTAGAAAAAAGTGGAAAAAAAAAATTATACTATACACCCCCAATCCCCACAAACCTTGGGAAGATCTTAGTATGGACTTCATCTTAGGATTACCTGCATACAACATTTTGACTCTATTTAAGTAGTTGTTGACCGATTCTCTAAATGGCACACTTCATTCCATGTTATAAGACATCGATGCTACATATAGATTTTTTCGGGAGATAGTTCGACATGGACTACCTAAGACAATTGTCTCGATCATGATGGGTTTATGAGCTATTTTGGAAAACTTTATGGAAAAGCTACAAAACTCTTATTTTCTCACTTACCACCCTCAAATAGATGGAAACCAAGTTGTTAATAGAAGCTTAGGAAATTTACTTAGTGTCTAGTGACCATCATACTACTAGTTGGGATGTAGTTCTTCCTATAGAGTTTGCTTATATCAGTCAATTAATAGGTCAATCTATGAGTCCTTTTCATATTGTAACCGGTTATGATCCAAGAAAACCAATTGATCTTGTTGAATTGCTTGAATATATAGGTCTAGCATTTGCATCTTCACTAAAGCATGCATTTTACATCGGAAATTCAACAAAAGCTTACCGAAGTTATGATAAATATAAAGCTAATGTTGATGCACATATATATGTAAAATTTAATGAGGAAGATTTGGTTCTTGTTAAAGATGAGATTTCCAACCGGAACTCTTAAGAAATTAACTCTCAAGAGATCGTCCTTATAAAGTTGTAAGGAAGATAAATGATAATGCTTATGAAATAGATCTTCCAATGAATCATCCAATATTTAATGTATCGATTTAACGTTTAGGGCAAGCCATGGATGACACTATTCTCCGCAAATAGACCGACATGCGTTCATACTTCATCATGACTCTATACCATCTCAGCTTAAGATCACATCGTGATCAAATTTTAGAAGACCACATCATCACATCTGATGGAGGCACTCAAAGGTTTCGCTCGTGGAAAGGTATTTCTCCACTTGAAGATTCATGGCTTACATTTGATGAGTTACATCAACTAGACTCACAATTATTACAAGAGTTTTGATTTTCATTCTCCGAGGAGAATCCTTTAAAGTCAGATGTGGCATCATCATCACATCGTCTCCATCATCATAAAGCTTAAATGAATGATTTGGCCTTTTGTTATAATTTAAGTTATATATTATTGGGCTTTTATATTTTGTATATGTCTTGAGTTTATATGTATCGCTATTCTTATGTCATGGCCCATGAGTCATTATTATTTTTTTTATATTTTGTATGCCTTGAGCTTATATGTATTGGGCTATTCTTATGTCCAGAGTCATCAGAGTAGGTATGGAATGAGTGGTAGTTTGATAATGGTGGTATTTGAGAAAGGGGGGTAATAATGGTGGTAGGTTTATGATGGTGTTAGTTTGAGTTTGGAGTTAGGTTTGAGTATTCTTAACTCTCCTTTCATTCCTATAAATAGGAGACTCTTGTAATGCTTTGTACTTGAATTTGGAATGAAAGTTATCTTCTTAAATTTCTTTACTATTCTTTTGTGTGCTTTCCTCGAGTGACGGACTACTTGAGTGTGTGTGTGAGTTCACAACCCTTAGAGAAGGACTCTAAGGAAGGAACGCGATCTCCACTCATAACAACGGACTATTTGAGGTCGAGACTATCCCTCGCCATTGGTTATTTTAAATCATTGGGTTAGATCGTTCATAACATATTTCTTTGCACTTATAAGATTGGATCTCTAGTGTGGTTGACATAATTTTAATTAAGATCTTTTCAACTTCACTAAATTCATAATATTGTGAATGAATGTAGTAATGTGCATTTATCATTACTCTTTGTGAGGATTTAAGAATTATCGGTGTAATAAACATCATATCATAAAAAGCACCCGTGTCCTACATCAGGGAAACTCCTCAATAATAGACCAGGTAGCTGCCTCTATCTCCCTAGCGATATGAGTGTGTTATCGCTTTATCATGCAGTTCTTGTTCCTCCTTTGGGTCTTGGTGGGGAGAGCAGAGTAAGAACTAGACCTAATCTCAAAAGCAGGGGAGACAATCCCTGGGATCAGGGGAGCCTTCCCCTTGGAAGGTGTTGGCGAGTGGGTGCTAGCCCTAACTTGGGTAGCATGGGGAACCACAGGGCTCATAGGTGCTATCACTGACACTACTGCAGTGGGAATTGCCACTATCTTCCTTTTCATCAAGGGAATCTTAGAATCTTATGGCACCTTAACCCGAATGACCACTCGCACCACTATGCTAATAGTCATGAGGGGAGTGCCCTCACATGTAATCTGGGCCCCCTAAAGACCTCATCCAAAGTGAATGAGGTGGGCATAGTCAGAGCGAAGAAGAATGGCCTAAAACATCCCATGGGAAAAGAAAAACACATATCTTTGTACATCCATTGCTATCAACTAAAACTGGGACTGAACTATAGCTAATGCTAAACAAAAGTCTGCAATGTTAAAAATTAACTTGAATCAGATTCTTATTGAGTTTGAATTTAGAATTTAGAATTTGAACCCACACTCAACATCTTGAAAGTGTTAAGTTGGACTCAAATGATTTAGAATAGATTTTGAGATTTGATTGAAAAGAGGAATTTTTAGATGTGGAATCCACTTTCAACAAGTCTGGATATGTTGAAAATGAGTTCAAATATTTTTGAAGATATGCTTCCATATGTTCATATTTAAATTTTAATTTTGATTTTGAGGACCCTTTATTTAACAAATTTGGGTATGTTAAAGTAAAGGGTCAATTTGATTTTGATTTGAGATTTTTGGAATCTACTCACTTAGCAAATTTGGGTATGCTAAGTGAGGTGTTTGGAAACAATTTCTTATTTTTCTTTTATTTTGTTAATCATTTATGATTTAAAAAATAGAATTCTTATTTAGAAAATTTGGGTATGCTAAATAAGGAATCCAGGTGTGTTTTATTTTTGAAATTTTTTGAAAATAGGACTCTTAGCAAATTTGAGTATGCTAAGAAAATCCTAATGTGTTTCTTTTATTTTTAGAGATTTTGATTTTGAAAAATAGGATCCTTAGCAAATTTGGGTATACTAAGAAAATCCTAATGTGTTTCTTTTATTTTAGATTTTGATTGAAAATTAATACTTCACTTTAGCAAATATGGTATGCTAAAATGAAGTTCTAATGTGTATTGGATTTTGTGAAATGGACACTTCACTTAGCAAATTTGAGTATGCTAAATGAAACTCCAAAAATGTGTTTCAAAGTTTTGTGTTTTTTTATTTTGTTTTAAAAAATGGAGACTTCACTTTAGCAAATGTGGTATGCTAGAATGAAGTTTCAAATGTGTTTCTTTTGTTTTGGATTTTGATTAAAAAATGGAGGCTTCACTTTAGCAAATGTGCTAGAATGAAGTTCCAAAAGTGTTTTTGAAAGTTTTTGTATTTTATTGAATTTGAAAAGAGGGATTTCCATTTGAAAAATTTAGGTATGTAAGATGAAAATCAATTATGTTTCATTTTTCAAATGTGTATTTTTCATGTGTGATTATTTCTTTTTGAAAGAGGAAATTCCAACCTAATCATATATGGAATATGTTAAGTGGCATTTCAAAATAATGTTATTTTTTTTGGAAATGAAATCTTCATTCAATAAATTTGGGTATATTAAATGAAGATTTTCATATATGCTTTTTAAAAATTTATTTTTGATTTTGATTGAAAATGAAACCTCCATTCAATAAATGTGGGTATATTGAATGGAGAGGTTTCATATGTGCTTTTTGAAAAGGTGAAATTTCCAACTTAACACATATGGAATGTGTTGAGTGGAATTTCAAAGTTGTGATTTTGCTTGAAGATGTAACATCCATCCAACACATTTGGATGTATTGAATGGAAGGGCCCATCTTCAAATTTTAAACTTTTTGAAAGTTTGATTATTGGAATTTTATTTTTGAAAATGAAGTCTTCATCAAAATGAATTGAGTGAAGAAGTTCATTTATGCTTTTAGAAAATGAGTGTTGATTTTTTATTTTGAAATATTTTTACATCTAACAATTGTGAAAATTGTTAGATGTATTACAAGTATTTTATTAAGTGTATTTTGAAAAGGTGCTTTTGAAAAGCAAAAAATAATTTATGAAGAATTTATTTTATCTTTATTTTTGGAATGAACCTTTCCTTACCATAAAAATGGTAAGGAGTAAGTCTTTGATTATTTTCTTTTTATTCAATTTTTATTTTCACCCATTGGAGAACCAGAGTTTTAAGACCAACATGGGTGAGGTCCTAAAACCTAAAGATGTTGGCTAGCTTAACTTAAGATAAAAGCTAAGTGAAAGAAAGATAATCTTGGATTCACACAAGAGTATAAATCCACTATCGATACTTAGAGACAACGATCATTTACTAAAGATGGAGAGAGGAACCATTCCCAATGGAGTAGCGAGAAAAATCTGTGGTGAAAATTTTCATTTCCTAAGATGTATACTTCCGTCTTCAATCTATATAAATAAAATGAAGATATAAATATACTCTTTGCATTTGGACACCACGTAGATCCGTAGATATTTTCATTAGGGTGATCGGGTGCAGCATTGAGAAGAGGTGTACTATCTTGAAAGATATAAGTCACCACTTTACAATGGACCTAATCACCTAAATAAAGACTCCTAAGAATAATGGGTCTGCATATGTACTAGAGATTCTTCCCCTACTTTACATGAAAAAGTAAAGTAGGGTTTATTTTAAACTTGGTTCATTAAGTTCCCTACAGGGGAAAGCTCTCATAGTTAATTACATCCTAAGAAATGAGATTCCTTAGGAATACTCTAGATTAAGGTAAATGATCGTTGTCTCCAAACATTTCAAAAAGGTAGGACTATCAATTGATTGGTATATTTTTAGAGAGTCAAGTGGGATCGATCAAGAGGAGGGAGTTCTTATCGAAGCTAAATGAAAATAAATAGGGGATGCTTAAAATACTTTGAAGCCTAGTAAGCACCCTAGACTACCCTATGGTTGGGCTTTATATTTTTGAAATTGAATTAATGTGTTTGAGTTAACTTTTCATTAGAATGCTAGGACTTATAATTCCATGATACAAGATCACAGAAATGCCTAAGAGGTGAGGATTTATGCTCACAGTCCTAAAAGGGAAATAGAAACCTCAGAACCTAAATCTAGAGAGATTTGGCAAGGGCCAAAAAGCAGGACCTAAATCTAAGGAAAAAATAGCTATTTGGTTTACCTCTATAAGAGAAGATAAACTATCCAACTGTTAGACTTACAATCACTTAGGGGTGGCTGGAAACTAACTCCTCCTATGTTTTTAAAATATTTAGGCAAGTCATATATTTATGCAAGATAGCAAGGTTGTTATTTATTTAGAAACAGACTAAGTCCTCAAACACACTCCTTAAATAGACTAGATCATGTGGGGCATGAATTCATGACTTAAATCTAATGCAAATTTTTCATATATATATTTTTTCATTTTGGACAATCATTTGACTCAGGCTATATGATTCTTTATGCCTAATGCATAAGAAATTAGATTACGGGACAAAATCAATAAGATAAGGAGGTGTGTTCCAACCATGGCTCTCATAGGTCAAGCCAAGTTTTCTAGTAAAGGTGGTAGCCCTCCAATCAAGAGTGAAATAATATGCTTTTATGCATGATGTTATAAAAGAAAGTACACTTCCAGCTTAGGGATTGCTAATTTTTTTATCTTGATTTTAACTTAGGCTTTAAGTGAGATTATGAGTTATTTATTTTTAATTTTGAGTTGATTAATTTGGTAGAAGATTTACTTTTCCCTAAGAGCCTAATCATCATATAGGGCATACATCAATGCAAGGAAGAAACTAGGAAAATGATGTCATTTTTAATGCACAAGATAAACAAAACATCAAACATTTTATAAAGCTAACACAAAAGAATAAAAGGCCATTTGTGGTCGGGCACCACCGCACAAACTTGAAAAAAAATTAGGTAGCTGACCTCTACTCTTATAAAACCCAGATTATAAATGAATTAATTATAATTAAGTAAGGAATTCATGTTATTAGGGTCTTCATTTATTCTTTTCTTCTTTCTTCTTTTGGTTCATCTTCTTTCTTTCTTTGGTTTTTAATTATAAATTGGATAGTTAGAATGTGGTTGCTCCAAAGGCTTCACATGGTACATAAGATGAGATCTTATGACCAATGCTCATCCTAATCCCCCATAATAATCATTCCAAAAATACTAATTATAAAAGTACATGAAAAGGAAAAGTAAATCTAACTATCACCTGCAAAATAAAGATTAGCTAAACAAATCATACAAATCTCAAGCATGTATATTAGACTCAAAACTCCACATATGGGTAACCAAATCCACTTGGCCTATTGAATTATACTTAGGGGTATAAGCACCTGCATAATAAATTTTATTATAGCACCCCTTAAACACAATCCCTAACAAAAGATAATGATTAGACTAAATCATCCCACCATTCATTCTATGCACATATGCCCTAACACTTAGACTAGAAATAATATATCTCAAAATAAAAGCAAACATCAAACCATGCACCGCCCTAACCTAAAGCTAGAAGTGGTGACTTAGCCTAATGTGTGTGCTCTGAAAGGTTTGTGTGGTATGCTTAGCTATGGCTTTAAGGTTTAGATTTCCATAGTATGAAATGTTCAACTTAGAGTATAGTTTCAATTTAAGTTGTTTAGTTATTTTGGGTTAATTTTATTTTATAATTTGATTAGGTTTGAGTGAATCCTACAATTAATTACTAAGTTGTAAAGAGATGAAAAAAAGAAGAGAACTTCTCTTTCCTTACCTAAGTAATTTCTAAAGTAGGTTCATGTTTGATTTTTTTAGTGAATGTTTTGTTATGTATTTTAATTAATCTTAAGTTTAGATCTTTTTAAACAAACCTATTCAAAAGAAAGGCATTTTAAGATTAAGTAAAGTGAACTAATGTCACAAAACACACATCACTTCATTTCTTTCCCAACATGTATAACATGCATATGGATGAATCTTAAGCATATCTATACATACAAATGAAGATGTTTAGCACACTTTATGATGAATGCTAAGAAATGTTACTTAAGAAAATTGGAATGTTTTATGATGCATGATTTTTATTAAGTTAAAAAGGGTTATTCTTTTATCCTTTATTTGTTTGCACATGTGTATGTATGAAAGGCATAAGTGAGAACGACATCATTATTAACACCAGAGGTGTAAGCTACAAGACCTACTTAGGGCTACTTAAAGCATCACAACCCCGGGTTTATCCAGATTAATATACCACTTTCTTTACATACATATGCATGTACAAAAGAGATAAATGGAAAAATAAATATGCAAAGTTTATGTTTATTTAACTCTTGGTTTGTTTATTCAATTTATGTGTGTAAATGTAAAGATACTTCTTAAGTTATAACATGGAAGAGGATAAGAATAGATTGAGTAAGTGTTATATTCTTTTAAAGAACTATACACTTTGCAAATCTTAAAATCCATGTTAACAAAAGAAAAAAGAAAACAAAGAACTACACATTTTTATATTCACATGCAAGCTTATAAATAAAGTATAAGTAGCATACCTTCTAGTTTTGATATTTGATTTATAGGTTTTAAAAATAATTTTGAATTTAATAGTGATAATATCCATTCATATTTTTACTTTAGCCAAAACACGCAATTTAACATGAAAGAAATATTTTATTTTAATTTTAATTTTTCAATGGAATGAATGCATGATTTTCATATGACATACACATTTAG
This sequence comes from Cymbidium sinense, assembly GCA_021442155.1. Taxonomy (NCBI): domain Eukaryota; kingdom Viridiplantae; phylum Streptophyta; class Magnoliopsida; order Asparagales; family Orchidaceae; genus Cymbidium; species Cymbidium sinense. Next base: position 185,856,845 of record CM038218.1, on the reverse strand, counting down.
CATGTTAGAAAAGAAATAAAGTAATGAAAGTAATGTAAACTCATTCACCTTAATTAATTTCTAAAGACAATCTTATGAAATAAGAAAGTTCAAAGTGAATCAAAGTTTGTTCAATGTGATTTTTATTTTGAATTTGCTTTATGTTTGATTTAGGAAATGTGGAGGAATATTTGTTGGTCCTAACCCATTTCTTACATATGTGAGTTAACTTAGTTTGTTCTTAGGATCTTTAGGAGATTTTTATATTTTATTTAGATTAAGGTGTAAATTAAGTGTGTTAATTTGCCCTTACCTACACCACCTTAGCATATTTAACCAAATAATTATGAGCCAATGGATGACATAAAATCACACAAGGAATTTAAATCATCAATACATCTAAGAAAGAAAGGGGCTTAATACAATCGACTCATGATTAATGATTAATTAACCTAAAATAGTTTAATTTAAGTACTTTCATAACCCGTTTCATAGATGTGAGTTGAATTTTGATTTCCTAATACTTAGGTTTGAACACCTAGCACCCAAGATGATTAATTAAGTTCTAAAGTTTTTTAGAATTTTATCAAATTAATTAGCTAGGTAATTAGTGGATTAATCCTTAATTGAATTTAGATTAAGGAAGAAAGAGAGGGTTTAAGGAATAGCTTATGAAAAATATCCTAAAATTATTCCCTAAACCTCTTATTCATTTAAACAAACCTTAATTAACTCAATCACGAGATTAAACCACTGATTAAAAACTTAATTAGGCTTAATTACAATAGGAGAGTAATTAGGAATGAATCCAACAATTATCCTAATTAAAACATTAATAAATCCTAAGAGAATTAGGAGAGGCAAAAGTCATCCCACTAAATGCACATAAGAAGTTTAAGATTAATTAATGGAATAATCAGAGAGTAATTACCCTGATTACATTCTGAAAAAAACCCAATTTCAAAAAATAACACAATTCAAAATCCATCAAAATCAATTTTATAATATTCTACATTCAATTATCTTTCATACGCAATTTATTTCATATTTTTCTGATTTTTCTACACTTAGATATATATATTTGAAGATTTCTTGATTAATTAATTCTAATTATATAGCTAATCTCATTGTCACATTAGGTTGACACGGCATGCTTTGGCGTGGAGTGATGGAGAGGCTAAACTATCACATCATAACGCATTAGCGGTATGCGCTTTCTCGTCCGTTCGATCCGATTCAGGATTAATCCGGGATCTATGTGTTTTGTCATGGTCCATCCAAAAAGCGTGGATGGATGGCCCATGATTCATTCCTGAGTTCTCTTGCGGGAAAGGAAAGCCGTCCAACTTCAATGGCAATATTCGAGCTCGATTGAGCTCACATTGAACTCAAAACTTACCCACACCATCATCATGCAAGGGAGATCACATCCAATGACTAGTTTCTCATGGGATGAAACTTCACTTAAAGGACCAAGGAGATGAAATTATGCTTGGTTTAATGGCATACCTCACGGAGGCTATCATGCTGATTCCCTTGAAGTAGCTTTGTATAGTGGAGACGAAGCCTTGTTGAAGTTTTGAGGTATTAAAATTGGATGGATCTTGCTATAGGCCAGGTTCACCTTCAAGTGGGCTTGGTCTTGATCAAGAACACTTCTCCCTTGCTTAGAGAACTTGAATGAAGCTTAGATTAAGTTCAATTTTATCCTCTGAGGGTGCTTGAAGGAGGAATTAGATTGGTTTGAGTATTGGATGAGATGGAATTCAAGTGGAGCTCCCTATTTTCAGTCTGAAAATTGAGAATGGGAATTCAAAATCACTCAGGAAGCTTGGGAGACTGGAAATGGTTCCTCTAGCTTCCCAGCTCAATTAGAGTGATGGTGAAATTAAATTAGAGTATATCTCCCCAGAGCAATCGGATGGAGCCTCCCTTGCCATTTTGATCAATTGACCATATTGGATGGGTTGTTAGGCTGTTAGAGTTGCATGGGTTAGTTTTGAGTGTGAGTGGAGTGGTGAGCTCCCATGTGCCTTAATGAGTGGAGGAGGGATTCCATGTGCTTAATTTTAAGGAGGTGGTCGGTTTAGCCTTAGGTTGGGTTGAGTTGACCCAAACTCATTTGGTTAGGCGCACCACACTCACTAGTGTCCACTTGGTCCATGGGGAGGGTGCCAAGTGGTCATGAAGAGGATTTGACCAAATTCCAAGTGAATTTGGCCAAAATTATCTTATGGCCTAGGGGTAAAATGGTCAGTTGGCTTAGGTTTCAAATTGAATACATTTGGTATGATTGAAAAATGGGTTGGACCAAGTTTCGATGGATTTGGGGTTGATTTGATATGATTTAGCTCATGTTGACCCATTTAGGTCAAAATGGGTCAACTTGGGTCAAGTTGACCAATTGGTCAAATTAGGTCAAACCAAGGATTGGGTCAAATTCATATGACCATTTAAAATGTGTTGGTGGTTTTGGCTTGGTTCAATTTGATTTATATTTGGTTTTGGTTCAATTGAGTTCATTTAGGTCAAATGGGTCAAGTTGACCAATTTGACCCATTTGACCTATTTAGGTTAGGTCATGGGTTGGCTTAGGTTTGATTGGTCATATGAAATGGATTGGATATCTTTGTTTCTAATCAATTTTGATTTAATTTGATTTTGCAATATGACCTTTAGGTCAAGTTGGGTTCAAGTCATTGGGCTAGATAGGTCTAGTTGGCCAATTGGAGCTTTGGTCAAGTTCAACAATCATTTTGGAATGAACTTGACCCATTGGCTTTAATCAATTTGGCATAGATCAAGTTTTGACACATTTTGACTTTTTAGGTCAAGTTGAGTCAACTTGTATCAAGTGGCTAATTGGGCTAGGTTAGGCTTAAGTGATGATTTGGTCAAGTTCAAACATTGGCCATGAATGAGTTTTGATCAATGGTTTCAATCAATTTGGCCTATGATGAATTTTGGCTAGTTTAGATTTCATTTTGGCTAAGTGTTGACTTGGTCAACCCTTAGGTTTGACTTGGTTTGACCCAATTTAAGTGATTGATCATCTTATGATGATTGTTGCTCACATTGTGAGCCTTAGGTGGGCATAGTTCAATCCAATTTGGTTAGGATTAGAATTTGGCTCATAAGGGTATTTTATGTCACTTTGAGTCAAGTGAGCCTAAGTAGGTCAGCTTGGTCAAAGCTTGATTTGAGTTTGATTGAACTCACATATGGACTTATGATTGAAATATAAATCCATTTTAAGTGGTTTGAAGTCAAATGGGTTTGATTCATTTGACAATTTTAAGTTCAAAGGTGAACATGAGTTTGACTTGGGTTTATTTTTAGATTTAGTTTTGTTTTGGATTGAAGTTTATGTTTATATTTGGATTCATGATTGAAGGATTGATTGAATCATGAATAAAATCAAGAGTTTGGCTTGATTTAAATTTGATTTGGCCAAGGATTTTGACTTGAAAGGCTTAGGTTGGATTTTGATGAGTTTGATTTTTGGAGTTGGTTTGGTTGTTTGAATTTATCTTTCATTTATATATGTGAATATAAATGAAAATATAAATGGGTTATGAGAAAAATTCATGAATTTGAAGTGATTTGAACTTGGTTTATGCTAAGTCCTTAAGAAGGAATTAAAGTGACTTAGGAAATATTTTGATTTGGATTTGAATTTTGGATTTAGTTTGATTGATTTGAATTCATATTTCATTTATATATGTGAGTATAAATGAGAATATAAATGGGTTGTGAGAAAATTTCATGAATTTGAAGTGATTTGTACTTGATTTAGGCTAAGTCTATGAGAGAGAATCAAAGGACTTAGGAAATATTTTGAACTTGGAATTTCAATCATGAGCCTCAATCATGGGTTTCAATCATGTGAAATTGATTTGGATTTGGAGGAAATCAATTAAGCTAGAATTGATTTAAGTTTGACTTGAAGGAAGGAAGTGAGGAATTTGGTTCAAGCTGTAGGGTAGACAAATTTTCCTAACTCCCTTAAGGCATGACCTATTCCTAGGGCTAACTCTTCTAAGTTACTAGGGATAGGTTGAGTGTCCACCTAATCACTAGATGTGTCTTAAGACTAAGGATCTCTTAAAGTCTAAGAGAAGTCCTATGTCTAAGATGGAGGAGTTGTGAGCTCATCCTAAAAAAATGAGGTCAATAGTCATATATACTCAACCAAGTCAGTTCATGATGGCTAGTTTAAGAAGAAGGTGTAGCAGACATACATCCTCTTGAACAGAGCCAACATGAGGGTAGCATACCAGCCATGTAGTATGGGCTACCATGCTAACAAGGCACTGGTGTATAACAGTCAAGTCAGGAAGGAAAGTGTAGTACATCTAAACAAGGGACCACTTGGGTGACACCTAGTAAGATTGCTCCTGACCTAGGCATAATGGGTGCCATAGCTTATCCCACATCAAAGTAGCCTGAGATAGAAAAATATGCATGTGTGTTTGTGTTGTGAAAGAAGGAATAAGATGCTATTTGGGTTCTCTTACACCTGCCCTAAACACATCATGGTGGATTCGCAAGTAAAGATATTACTAACCAAGTATGAAGAGATGGAATTTGAAATGAAGAGAAGGTTTATTGATAATTAGTTTCGAATAAGATTTATGGATAATATTTCTTTTGGTGGACCCATGTAGTGTTTATGTTTGATTCTTTATTGTATGGGGAGGGACACCACAGATGAGTGTACTTATTGAGATGATCGGGTGTGACATTGAGGAATAGTATATTATCTCGAAAGATAGAAGTCACTACCCTTCAATGGACCTAATCACCTAATAAGGACTCCTAAGGCATGATGGGTCTTCAAATATACTAGAGATTTTCCCCTACTTTACATAGATGAATAAAGTAGGGTTTATTTAGAATGGGTTCTAAAGTTTCTTATGGGGGCAAGCCCCCATAGTTAATTACATCTTAAGGAAAATGAATCTTTTAAGAATACTCTCGATTAAAGTAGTTGATTGTTATCTCCAAAGAATTCATAGATAGGACTATCAATAAATTAGTTGTATTTTAGAAAATTAAGTGGAATGGATCAAAAGGGAATAATTAGTATCGAAACTAAAAGAGATGAGTAGGGAGTGCTCATGATACTAGGATGCCTAGTGAGCACTCCAATCTATCCTATGGTTAAGTTTTATATATTTGAAGTTGAGAAGATTTATTTATTTGAGTTAAAATTTTATTAAAAATCTAGGACTTATAATTTCACAATACAATATTATGGAAATACCTGAGAGGTGAGGATTTATGCTTGTAGCCCACAAGAAACCACAACCTCATATAATAAATCTGGGGAGCTTTGATGAGGGCCAAAGCACGGCCTAAATCTAAGGCAAAAGTGGGTATATGGTTTACCTCCATAAGAGAGAGTAAACCACCTGACTGTGGACTTATTACCCCTAGAGTGGCAGCCAGCTAACTCCTCCTATGCTTTAAATCCATGTAGGAAAGTCATATGTTGTTGCAAGATGGCTAGGTTGTTATTATTTAGAAAAGAAACTAAGTCATTAAACCCACTCTTTAAGAGACTAGATCATGAGGGGTATGAATAATAAATTAATATAATATAAATTTTTATCAAATTTCATTTAATTTGAGACTCTTTATTTTAACACAAATATTTTTGTATGCCTAAATGCATGAGAAGTTGGTTATGGGCCAAATCAAAGGGAAATAGGTGTTCTTCCATAGGCTCTCAAGGTTAAGCCCTTACTATCCGCAAGATGGAAGCCCTCTCTTAACAAAGGTGAAATAAGATGATTATGCATGATATTAAACATACAACATCCAGCTAAGGAGTTGATAAATATTTTATTATCTTGATTTAATGCCTATATTTTTATATAATGTTATGAGTTATTTTAGATGTTTAGTTATGAGTTGTTAGTTTGGATAGAAAAATTAATTTTTTATCCTAGGAGCCTAATCACATTCAGGCCATACAACAATCACCAATCATAAACAAATTATGAAAAGGCATACTTTTTCTAATACACAAGCTAAACAAAATATCAAATAATTTTATAAAGCTATCACAAAAGAATAAAAGGCTGATGTAGTCGGGTATTACCGTACAACCCAAAAAGAAACGTGGATAGCCGAGATCTGCCCTTATACAACCCAGTTTATAAGAGAATAATTACAATTACAAATGATGAATGTTATGAGGGTCTTCATTCTTCATTCTTCATTCTTCATTCTTCATCTTTTATTTCTTCATTTGATTTGCTCCATTTCTTTCTTCCTTTTGGCTTGATTTGGATGTATTTGCTCCAAAGGTACATAAGACTTGGTCTTATAACTAATACTCATCATAATACCTCATAACACTTATCCTAATCATAATGAAAAATTACATTAAAAGAAGAAAAATAAATCTTGCTACACCTGTAAAATAAATGTCAGCTAAACACACCATACAACCCAAGCAGTTATATGAATAATTTGGATTAGCACCCCGCACATGGGTAGCGAAGCCTACCTCTTCTAACTTGGATTATGCTTAGGGGCATAAGCAACCTGCACAGCTAAAAGCATTTATATTTTTATTACAATGACCTCTCAATTACAACCCCTACAAATAGCATGATTAGGCTAATATTGGCTTAACATCCAGACTATGCACATATATCCTAACATCCAGTATACAATAATATATAACAAAATAAACATACAACAAACCAAACACCACCCTAACATAAAGCTAGAAGTGGTGACTTAGTCTGATGTGTGTGTATTAAAGCTTGTGTGGTGTATTCTAACTATGCTTTAGAGTTGTAATTTACTAAGCGTGAGGAGTTTAATTTATAAAGGGTTGATTTCTCTTTAATTGATTTGAAGATTTTACTTAGTGTTTTCTTTTTTTTCATATGGCTTACACTTAACAACTAAGTGTTATAAAGAGAAGAAAGAGAGGGAATCTCTCTTTCATCCCTACCTTTAGTCACTTCTAAAGCAAGTTAATTAATCAATTTCTTTTAGTGAATGACTTATTATATTTTTTAATCAATCATAAGTTTAGGTTCACTCTAAATGACCTTATTCAATAAGAAAAATATCTTAAGATTAATTACAATGAATTACCATTATGTCACACATGTTTATTCATTTCTTTCCATCATATATTTCATGCATATGATTAAATCCTTAGCATACTTATACATACAATGTGTCTAGCACATAAATGATGAATGTAAGAAGTGTGTTTGGAATTTAAATATTTCATTTGATTGAATTATGAATGCATATCTTTTTTAATAGAAAAGAGGGATTTTTCATCCGTTATCTAAGTACACATTCATATGTATAAAAGTTTTAAGCAAGTACATCGCCATTGTTCTACACCTGTGGCGTAAGGTACAAAACCTACTTAGGGATACTTAAAGCCTCGCAACACCAAGATGTTCAGACTAATATACCACTTTTCTTATGTACATATAGATGTATAAGTAACTATAAGAATAGAAAAACTCATGCAAAAGTTGTATTTAATTTATGATTCTTATTCATTGACCATATCATACATACATATGTATAAGAGTTTTAAGTAAGTACAATGCCATTGTTCTACACCAGGTGCGTAAAGTAGATGACCTACTTAGGACTACTTAAAGCCTCACAACCCCGGGATGTCCAGACTAATATACAACTTTTCTCAGATACATGTGAATGTACAAAAAAAAACCCACAAGAATGAGAAGTCATGCAAGAAGTCATATTTGATTTGATTATATGATTTACATATGTGATATAAAATTCTTCCTAAGTCTTAGCATGAAGATGCATAAGAGTATATTTAGATAAATGTTGTGTTCTGTTCAAATAAACTATACATTTATAAATCTCATCAAATCCATATAATAAGGAAAGACATATTGCATATGTTGCATTATCAACATGCAAACTTATATTATAATTACATCATCCATATATATAATTGATTTATGGGATTTTGAAAATAACTTTTGATTTAATTATAATAATAGCCACATTTTTTTAAATAACACATGCAATTTGACATAAAGAAACTATTTCATTTAGTTAATTTTAAAAGAAATGAATGCATGATACTCATGATAAGCAACATTTAACATGATTGGAAAGAAATAAAGGAACATAAGCACATGATCTCATTCATTCCAATTAATTCCTAAGGACAATCATACTAAATAAGGCTATTTAAAATAAACCAAAGTTCTTTAATGACATTTTTTATATTTGAGTTTGATTTGATTTAGGAAATGAAAGAGGTTTGCTAATCCTAATCCCATTCCCCATGTGTGAGTTAATTTGGTTTAATGAATAAGTAATTAAGTTGATTTTATGGTTTAATTAGATTATGGTATGAATTAAACCAATTAATTAACCATTGTCTACATCATCTTAAGTTAATTAACTAATTAATAATGACCTAATTTGATATGCAAACATATAAAAAGTAAATTTGTAATGCTCCTAAGAAATGAAAGGGGCCTAATGCAATTGGCTCATGATTAATAATTAATTAGGCTTAAGAGTTCTCACTCAACTACTTTTATAGTTTTCTTACACATGTGAGCTAACCATAATTTCATTATCTCCCACTTTGGGTTATTGAAGCTACCCAAGATTAATTAAAGGTTGCTTAGGTATGAAGTAAATTTTATATTGAGTTAATCAAGCTTATTAATTAATTGATTGAATTCTGATTATATTTTGATTAGAATGATGAAATTAACTTAAGAAAGGGATCAGGATGGGCCTCAATCTAACCAAGTCATTTCAAACACTCAATTAGGCTCTAATTTTTTATCTTGGAGATTTTAATTAATTATTAAGTAATTACCTCATTAATCATTAATAATCAAATTCCAAAATGAAAAATGAAATTAGAAAAAGTATCCCAACCACATTCCCTAGCTCACTTTGTTCAATGGGGTAATTAGGCTTAAATAATTAATTAAACCATTATTCATTCACTAATTATTAGTAATTAAATTAAGAAAGTGATTAAGAATTAATCAATTAATTTCTCTAATTAAGCAACAAATAAAATTTCAAAAAAATGGGAGAGGTAGAGGTCATCCCCTGAACATCCACATAAAGTTGGAGATCAATTGGGTAATTAATTAAGGAATAATTAAGCTAATTAGATTTCCAAATAAATCTTAATTAAGCTAAAATTACTATTCAAAATCAATTAATAATAATTTTCTTAGATTCTACTCTGAAATATCTTTATAATGAACCCAAGTTTGTATTTTTTTTGGATTTTTAATTAGTTATAATTTTTTAGAAGTTTTAGGCTTAAAATAAATTAATTAACCCAATTAAAGCTTTAATCCGTCGCATGGCGATGCGGGCACTTTCCAGTGGCGATGGGGTGGCTATTTAAGTTGTCACATCGAGGCACTCGGATGGCGAAGGATTTTTCTCATAGACCATCCAATTTGATTGGGCCGTGATTGATCACAATTTGGGAGGAGAAATCAAAGGATCTATGCGATTGACCATTATCGATCACGAATGGATGGTCATGATCTATCTCCTCGAGCGAGCAATAGATACGTATGTCATTTCCTCCATCGAGCTCACGCTCGATGGAATGAAAATTATCCCACACCTTTGGGGAAGCAAAACAAAGGAATCTAATCGTAGAAATCTCATGACATAACTTTTTTTCACAAAAGACCAACCTATTTTCATTCAAGGATTGGTTTTAATGGCATACCTCATCGGATTATGATCGGTAGTTCCAACGAATGAGAAAGCTTCATTTAGTAGAAATAAAGTCATGTTGAGCTGCATAAGCCTTGATTTGGTGTAGTTTGCTCAGAAGACCAATCCATGACATGTAGGCAATCGATCTTGATCAAACTCTACCCTCTAGCGATCAGGAAGCTTGGAAAATGATTCATTTCTGCTCATCTTGGTCCAAGGATGGTGTGTGCAAAATTAAAGTCACTTTGGTGGAGGTTTGAGCAAATGGAAATCAGATTGAGGCTCCTTTATTTCAGTTTCACGTAAAATCTAGAGTGGGGATTTTGGGAGCTTGAAACTTGAAGCTCAGATCTCTTCCTTGGCTACTAGGGTTGAATAAATGTCGTGTCGAGTTTGAGTGAGAATGAGGTATTATAATTCCTTGGATCAGATGGATTTGGCTAATTTGGCTTGCTCTTGATCATTTGGCCATTTTAGAGGGTTGTGGAGTTCCTTGGGTGGATGATGTGGCTCGGTTTGGTTGGGTAAGGGTGTGGAGGTGGTTGTCAAGGGAGGTAGTGGATGTCCTTAGTGGTTTGAAATGCTCTAATGGGAATGGAGAGGTGATTTTACATCCTCATGAGTCATGGCCTACCAAACCACAATTGGGTCAGGTCAACCATGGTCCTTGGTGCCTGAGAGGACCTATGAATGGGTGCCAAGTGTCCAAGGGGAGGAAATGATCAAATATGCATGTGTCTTATCTCATGGGATGCCCTAGACCCAAAGGCAAAGTGATCATTTGGCTAAGGGTTTGATTTAGGCAGATTTGGAATAAGTGAAAAGTGGGTTAGCCCAAATTTCAAATGGTTTAGAGTTTATTTGATTTGATTTCACTTGATTTGGCCTATTTATGTCAAATTGGTTTAGGTTGGGTCAAGTTGACCAATTGGTCAAATTGGGTCAAACCAAGGGTTGGGTCAAGTTCACATGACCAATTGGAGTGTATTGGCATCATTGGTTTGATTCAATTTGCTTTGGATTTGATTATGGCTCATTTGGGTTCTTATATGTCAAATGGGCCAAGTTGATCAATTTGACCAATTTGACTAAATTGGGTTAGGTTAGGTGTTGATTCAAGTTCAACTAGCTAATTGAAAATGATTGTGGGCTTTGGTTTGGTTTAATTTGGATTTAATTTTGATTTTGATCAATTTGACCCTTTAGGTCAAATTTGGGCTAAGTTGGTTCAAGTTGACCAATTGGTCAACTTGGGCTCAATTATGGCTTTGGTTAAGTTCCATAATAAATTTGGAATGAACTTGAGCCATTAGTTGTAATCAATTTGAATCAAATCATGATTTGACCCATTTTGGCATTTTAGGCCAATTAGGGTCAAGTTGGGTCAAATGGCCAATTAGGCTTGGTTTGGCTCAAGTGAAGGATTGGTCATGTCCAATCATTGATTATGAGTGGGTTTGAATTAATGGTTTTAATCTAATTGGCATATGGTGGATTTTGGCTAGTTTGGGTTTCATTTGTGCTAAATGTTGACTTGGTCAAAGGCTAGGTTTGACTTGGTTTGACCTAATTTAAGCAATTGATCACCTAGTGGTTGTTGGTTATGTTGTGAGGTTTTAGAAGGGCTTAGTTCAATCTAATTTGGGTTGGATTATAACTTGGCTCACAAAGGTTCCTTTAGGCTACTTTGGGTCAAGCGAGCCTAAATGGGTTAATTGTCTTGATCATGGCTTGATTCAAGTTTAGTTGAACTCATAAATGAGCCTAGGATTGAAATATAAATCCAATTGCAAGTGGTTTGGTAGTAAATAAGTTTTGGATCATATGATAATTTAAGTCAAGAGAGGTCAACATGGACTTGACTTGGGTTGACTAGGGTTTACTTTGATAATGGTGGTTTATGTTTATATTTGGGTCAATGATTGAAATCCATGAGTTTTGAGTGGTTTGTATCATTTAGCCAAGTTCAAGAATTTGGCTAAAATAAAATTAAATTTGATTTGATTTGGGTTTTATTTTGGCCATTTGAATTTATATTTCATTTATATTTATGAATATAAATGAAGATATAAATGTTTCATGAGAAAATCACTTGAGTTTGGAGTGATTTGGAAGCAAATTTGGTTAATTATGGAGGTGGGTCATAAGGCTTAAGAAGATCTTGATTTAGTTTGATTTATTTTGATTTGATTTGGAGGGTTTTAACTTGGACTTCATTTATATTTATGAACATAAATGAAGGAATGATTAATTTATGAAGAAATCAACCAAATTTGGGTTGGCTAAGCATATGAAGGTGGTTCATATGGCTTAAGAAGGGGTTTTGGAATTTGAATTTAATTATTGGTTTCAATCATTTGATAGTTGGATTTTTTTTATTTGGAATTTGGATTTGATTTGAGATTGAGCTTGATATTTGATAAAATCAATTGAATTGAGGTTGATTTGAATTTGGTTAAGGCTAAGTCCATAAGATAAAATCAAAGGGCTTAGGAAGGGATTTGGAGTTTAAATTTAATCCTGGGTTTCAATCATTTGATAGTTGGATTTGATTTTGGAATTTGGATTGGGATTTGATTTGAGTTGGAAGAAGGAAGCACCGATTTGGTTTAGGCTATAGAGTGACAAGTCCTCCTAAATCCCTAAGGAATAATCTATTCCTACGACGAACTCTTCTAACTCTCTAGGATTAGGTTAAGTGTTCTCCTAATCACTAGAAGTGTCTTAATACTAAGGAACTCTTAATGTCTATAAGAGTCCTAGATCTATAATGAGAAAGTTGAGAGCTCACTCCAAAAGTGAGGTCAACAAGCCCATTTATTGGAAGCATAGGGCGCTCTCTTTTATAATTTATAAGCTGATAGGATCCTCCTTGGTAAGCCTTTTCTATGGCGAAAGGGCCTTCCCAAGTGGGTTCAAACTTGCCTCCCATCTTTTGATGGGAAACAATCGATCTCCTTAGAACTAAAACAAGCCCTCCTACTTGAAAAGCTCTAGGGCGGACCAACTTGTTATGAGCTTGAACCATTTTGGCTTTATACAACTCGAGGTTCTGGCATGCCTGGAGGCGTCTCTCTTCCAAACCTTTGAGCTCTTCTAACCGCAATTTAGCATTATGCTCTATTATGATTTTACTACCCACAGCTATCCTTAATGATGAGTGTTGGACTTCTAATGGTAGAACTACTTCAGACCCATACACTAAGGAGAACGGGGTAAATTGAGTTGGAGTCCAGTATGTGGTGCGGTAAGTCCACAAGGCTTCAACTAACTGCTCATGCCATTATCGCATATTATCGTCAAGTGTCTTCTTTAATATTTGGATGAGAGTTTTGTTGAAGGCTTCTGCTAAGCCATTTACCCTCTGGTAATAGATGGTGGAATATTTCCAATCTATATTGTGTCTCCAAGCAAATCTATTAATTTTAGTGCTCTTGAATGTAGTACTATTATCGAATATAATTCATCGAGACACGCCAAACCTATATACCCTATGGTTTCTAAAAAATTGGAACACATGCTGAGCTATGACCTCTATGAGTGGGATTACCTCTGCCCACTTGTAAAAGTCATCGATGACAGCTAGAATGAATCGATGACTCTTGGAAGAAGGAGGATCGATCGGGCCCACTATGTCGGAACCCCAACACTCGAATGGCCATGGGGCCAATGTAGGATGCAAAATATTGGGTGGTTGGTGTAAGACCACACCATGCACCTAACATTGAGGGCATCTCCTAACTACATCTATCGCTATGATCATCAATAAGTAGTATCCTAGTCATCTTTTCGACTAGATTGGTGAGTTCTACATAAACCTGAGTGTACCTTGGTCACGATCTTATAGGCTTCATATTTGTCCAAGCAATGTAACCACATATGATCGAAGGACCATCGAAATAAAGTGCCATCCATGAGAGCGTATGAGAGAGCTGTCCGCTTCACCTGATGGACTAATGACTTTTATTGAGGTAGTTTGCCTATATTTAGATAATCCATGAATGGTTGCCTTCAATCTGACTCATCGTCCTTTTTGGTAATGGCAACCTCCCCTTCAAGAAAGAGTCTATCAATGAGTTTATTGTCAATAAGGGATATGACTTGTCTATTTTGGACCCTTATTGGTACGGACTCATCTTCCGGATATGCCAGCTCCTTGGCAAGCTTGGCTAATGCATATGCTACTATGTTTTCTCCTCAAGGAATCTTGTAGATGGTAACCTCTAGGATTTGGGCCAATAACTCCATGGTATACTTATGGTAATGATGGAGCTTAGGCTTCAGAACTTTGTAGGACCCAATGATTTGGTTGATAACTAGTTGAGAATCCCCAATGATGTTGACGCTCTGGACGCATAGCATAATGGATAACTCCAGACCACCAATTAGAGCCTCATATTCAGCTTCGTTATTTGTCCATGGATTAGATAGATGATATGAGAATCTCATCACATCACAGTCTGGAGTTAGAAGGACTATTCCTGCCCCTGCCATTCCTAGAAGAGTAGATTCTGGATCTTCTCTTTTTGAAAAAAGATGCACCATCAAAATATATCTCCCAACGGTGAATGCTAGTGTCCCCCAAGTTCATGATTTGTTGATCGGGGAGGTCATCACTAAGCAGAATCGGAGGAAGTGGGTGTCTTTGCTAAGAAATCTATTAGTGCCTCCTTTCACCACAGGAGGGATGAATGTGATCTGTGACAAAATTATGGACCAAAGTGCTACTTGTCCGGATAGCCATATCTGTGAGAGATATTGATCCTAGAGATCAGATTCACCTTATGAAAAAGCATGTAATATTATAACTTTTGGGATGCAAAGATTAATGTTAAATTGTCTTAACCGTTCAAAAATTACTCTCAAGTTGAAGAGATGGTCTTCCTTTTCTTTACTTTTGACTATAAGATCACCAACGTAACATTCAACCTGATGATGGATGAGTTCATTGAAGATTTGAGACATGGCCTGCTGGTATGTAGCACCAATATTTTTAAGGCCGAAAGGCATGACTCTATAACAATAGATTCCAATCGGGGTTCAAAAAGTGGTATTTTTCTCATCCTTGGGAGCTATCTTAATTTGGTTGTAGCCAGATGACCCATCCATGAAAAAAGAATCTTCGAGATGAGGCAATGCACCATCGGTTCTAGTAGAAGTGGAAATTCATCTTTAGGACATGCCTTATTTAGATCCCTAAAATTGATGCATATGTGAATTTGGCCATTCTTTTTCTTAACTAGAATGACACTGGCCAACCAGGAAGGATATTTTTCTTTCCTGATAAAGCTAGCATCGATCAATTTCTTGATTTCAAAAATGACTTGTTGCTCAATGTCTAATCGCATGCATCTAGGAGCTTGCTTGATAAGGTTAGCAGTAAGGTCTATTGCTAGTTTGTGAATTGCTACGTTAGGAGATAAGCTGGGCATTTCTTCATAACACCATATAAAGCAGTCCTTAAACTCAATCGATAGCCTAACTAAGTCATTAGTTTTCTCTTCATTCAATAAAGAATTGATATATGTCGGACGTGGATCTTCTTTTTTCCTAAGTTATTTTCTTTGAGTTCATCAATAGTTAATTTGATTTCTACCTCAAATTATGGTGGTGCATCTTTGAATTCAAGATCATTTTGATCGTCTGAAGTTTTTAAACATACCTCCTCACATGAGTTAGCATGACTTGAAAAGAACCTATTAGACACCAAATGATTTAGTGATGACTAGGTAGTGATTATCATCATTTGGACCCATTATATGTTGAATCTAATTGTCTTGATTAAGAATATCTGCTTTGGTTGTCCCATAACCTTTCAAAGTAATTCAACCTTTATTTAAACCAAGTATGTGGAATTAATCCCTTCTTTGCTTAATTAATAACACAAGGTGAATACCAATCAAAAGGTAATTGCATTAAATCTATATATGAATCATCCTCGAGTTCTACATATTAGCTTGACATCTGCAGATAACTTGGTGGCTCCTTAACTACCAATACCCTCAACTTTCTGGGAAGAAAGTGGGGTTAGTGCTAAGGTTCTCAGCTATTTACTGTTATATCTTGATTTGGATACATTCATGCTTGCTTGGAGGCTGATCTTCATCATTTATCTAACTCAAATGCCACCTCAAAGGAGTGGTTGGTGTGCTAACCAAATGAGACTATACTCTGAACTAGACTCTAAGTTTATGTGGATAACAGGGGTACTCTTGTGAGATAGAACATAGCTCCTATTGGCTGGGCACCAGCACGGGGGTCATCCACCTCTGGATCTATCTCTTCCTCTAGGTGGGGGTCTAGTCATCCTACCCATGTGTTCATATGGAAAAACAAACTATGGGCAGAATCCAACATATGGCTCTACTTCTTCCTCGGTATCTGATTCTCACTCACTTGCATTTTCATTTTCATTTTTTTTAATTTTCGTTTTCAATTTTATTTTCTTATTATTTTTTTTCTTTTTCTTCTTCTTTTATTTTTGAACATTGACCAAGTTCATGAGAATAAAATTTTTAATTTTGAGGAAGGTAGTAGGCCGCATCATCTCATATCCCAACCTCTCTAACTAAAAATGGCTTCAAGTTTCATTTGACACAATACTCGATTCCACCTCTTTGAAATTTGATGCATTGATTTAAAGAGGATGGAATCGTGTTGTTTCCATGTATCCAAGGCCTACCGAGCAAAGTAGTGAAAGATGTATCTGAATCAATTATGTAGAACTTGGCTTCTATCTTCCAGTCATCTATCTCTAATGGCAACACAATGGAGCCTAAAGCCCTCTCGCCTTGCTCATTGAATCCTCTCATCATCCATCTCCTCGAGTTTGGAGATGTCAATCAATCTTGTAGGCAAGGGTCTTTAGGGTCTTTTAGACTCATAATGTTCACTTTGCACCTTGATCAACTAACACCCTAGAGTCTATCGCCCATATCCTTATGATGTAGAGGGGCGTTGTGCTTGGTTGTCCCAAAGAAGGTCTTCATCGATGAATGTAACTCCACGGGCTTCTCTTGAATAACATGCCTCTCAATAGTGATCAAGCTAAATAAGCATATTTTGGATCAAGAAGGGCTTTGATCAATGACTCCCTCATCTCTTTGGATAAGAGGGCATCATATATGCTTAGCTTAGGCGGCAACTTTCTCGTGAGTGAGGACATTGTAGTCAACTGGGTGGTCCTCCACAAGCATATCCATAGGGAGCATCTGGAGGGGTTACTTGATCACTAGAACCAATGAATTACATACCCTTATCCTGAGGTGCTACCCTAGGAGGTAGAACTTTGCCACTACGAAGGTTGACTTCGGTGACTTCATGAGATGGTTTAGTGGAAAGTTCTACACTCGCTTAGGTTCACCTACTTCTCTATGATCATCGAGGATGACTCCAAATCAATCTCAATGGGTGAATGATTAGAATGGTAATCCATTTCTAAATCAGAAGAAGAGTGATTAGAACTAGAGTTATTATTAATTAGACTTGGAGAGCTATCTA
Source organism: Cymbidium sinense (assembly GCA_021442155.1). NCBI lineage: Eukaryota > Viridiplantae > Streptophyta > Magnoliopsida > Asparagales > Orchidaceae > Cymbidium > Cymbidium sinense. Next base: position 185,839,631 of record CM038218.1, on the reverse strand, counting down.
TAGGAATAAAATCATGGATCATCAGTGACACAAATGTAAGTGGAATCTTCATTGATTTCTTAGATGGAGATACAAAGTAGAAATCAAGTGAAGTAAGCGGAGTGAGGGATTTGGCACCCCCATCCACTGATATAATATAGCTACTAGAAGAAGAGCTGGTTGGAGAAATTGTAGTTATAACTATGGAAGGAGTGCTGGAATTGGTCGGTGATTGTGTTACTATACTATCCTGGGCAAGTGGAGGTTATTGCTGCTACTGCTGGGCTCCTACCTCCCTCAAGTTATCCTTAGCAACTTGCAAACCTTCCTTAAAGTTAGAGGTTTGAGCTACTTAGCAGCAGGGTAATTTTTGATCTTAGAAATAATAATTTTCTTGGAGGTTTGGGATAAGGAGATATCCCAACCTTCCTATCTTAAGAGGATCACATGTATCCCCAAGGATTACTCTAGAACTAGAAGGTTGTTCTAATAGGTATTTTGGGGATGATAATGGCACTGACTTGTACACTCAGCTTAAAAGGTAATGCAATCTTCTAACATGCAGTGGTAGGGAAAATAGTTTAGATTATAACTCTTGCCCACTTCCTCCGTCCTCTTAGGCTTTGTAAACTAAAAACTAGGCTTATGTAAGAGATTCTTATAGATCTTCCTGACTACCACCCTCTTGAATGAATAAGGTTTATTTAATTTGTGGATAAGAGTAAGTAAGTAATAGCTACAGTGGTGGGTAGAATATTCTTCGGTGATCTTGATGAGGAGGTGGGGTGGCACTTGTGGTGGTGGCGATATGATGATGCGAGGTGGTGGCGAGGTGCTAGAATAGAGCTTGAGGCTATTTGAACTTGCTACTTCCCTTGTTAACTATGACTACCCTAGTTTCTTCTCAAATGCCTTCGAGGTTTGGTGGCTTGGAAAGGTAACTTTGGCTTCTTCTTGTAGACTAGTTGTTAATTAATTTCTCAAAGTTTTGATTGTAAAACCCTTAGCATGAAAGCGGCCATGGATGTTCTTCAGAGAATCTCTATGGTATTGTTAGATATGGTTCATATTTCATACTCAAGTTTTAGCCACACGAGAATGTAATCAACAGGGACTCATTGGGGACTTGTGCTACAAGATCTTCTAGTAACCCTTTGATGAGCTCCAGCAAACATCTTGATGAAGAGGTGCTCCAACTCAACAAATGTCTTTACCGAACCATTGGGCAATTGATATAGTCAACACGTACAATTGCTAATAAATAATTTGAAAGAAGGTGTAAATACCTCCGTGTTGTAGCACAAAAATGTGCAATGTGTTGAGGGTTCCCACCATCAAAATTTTGAAAAGGAGGTACAAAACCCTTAGTATATTAGATTACATCAAATTTCTCTAGGTAGGGTCTACCCTTTGGAACAAATGAGCCACCTTGAGCTTATGCCAATGCTTCTCTCACCTATTACTCCACCATGTATTTTATATCCTTCTCATGCATGGAGGTGCTATCCACCACCTATGCAAGCTACCACTATCTTCCTCTGAATGCTCTAGGATGATCTAGGGTATGTGCCAACTCTACTATCATGGGAGAAGGCGTGGCGGGCTATGCAATGTTGAAACCATTACCATCAACTCCTCAATCTTCTTCCCCATCTTATCAATATGATCATCTCTCTGCCTAAGCTGGTGGAGGAGGTGTTGAGTTGAATGGACAGTGTCATCCTCTTCAACTATAATACCTTCTTGACTCTGCTGGTCTCTATGGAGGGATCTCCTAGTATCAAACATGTGGACGTTGGCCAAGCCCTCAAGAAAGTAATCCTCATCAGGATGAAATGCTACCCTCTCATCCTCTAAATCTATGCAATCACTGCCTAAGAATTCCCTCTTCTTTGCAAAGTAGGCTATTACAATCTCATCCAAGGAATGATCTCCCTTAATTGCGGTGCACACAAGACTTGATGATTGGTAGTAGATTGTGCTCATGATAAATAAATCTACCACTAGAGTGCTAACTTTGGGAGGACTATGCTCGCTAGAAGATACATGCTCATGACTGCCCACTATCGGTGGAGTGTTATCTCTGGGGGGATCTACTGCCATGGGAATTGCAGAACTATCTCACTACCTCTATACTACTACCGCTATCACTTGCTCGATGGTGGTGGTGGTGTGTGTGCGACAATGATGTTGGAGTCACTCCTTCTTCACCAAGGCGAGTAGGAAGTTGAGTAGGGGAACTCACCCTCACCTCAGTCGATGGAGTAGATAGAGTGGGATCCTTTGGCCTTAGTCGGATCACCAACGGGGCTTTCTTCTCCCTAAAAGCTGATTTCATGACCTTTGATGGTGGGACCTGAACTAGCGATGGCGGGCGAGGAGTGAATCGGTGTGGTGGAGAAGACACTGGCTCCACCCTCACTGGGGCTTTCCCCTTACGACTAGTGGTACCCATCAATACTATGATGTCGGTCCTATTGGCCCTGGTGACTTGATGACTAGGGAAATCAACTAGTGGAGGCCCGGCTCTTGACAAACCTCATCTCCCTACTCGATTGACTATACTCACTCGATGCTCTATCCCTGGATCTGCTAACACGGATGATGATCCTCAAATCAAATAAGTGTGCAGACTCACGAGCATCAGGCTCTACCAGTGTAACTTGTAGTAGATAGGGACATCTTCTTCCCCAGCAAAACCCTTGTAGTATGGGCGGTGGGGCAATGTAGCTATCCTCTAGTCTTCCTCTCCATCGATGAAGGGGGTAAAACCTTTGCCACTAAGAAGTGGAGAGGTCTCAGAGATCCCTCCTCAAACAACATGGGATGCATCATCTCTCGCTCTGTGATGCTCTTGATCTTGTGGCTTTATTACGCGTGTTGAGTATAGTGAGAGCTATATCCTATCAAGGTAGGGAGACTATCTCAAGTCAAGATAGCCTTCCCTTGGGGACCAAGAGGAGGTCTTGATGCCTGAGAAGCATTTACAGCGACTTTGTGGAGCTAAACTAGCGGTGAACCTCACCTTTCTCTTTAAGGAATACTACATGGAGGCAAAGTGGATGGTGACACCCCTCAATAAGGAGGTTCACCTCATACGTGCTCTCAAATCCTTGAAAACTGGTGGGTGGTCAAAGGTCCAAGGCTAAATCCATCCGAATGGAAAGGTGAGACAAACTTTTGGGAGGCCATATATCTTGAGTACAAAATAAACTACACTGCGGTATTTTCTATGCATGTGTTGAAATGTGAGTCGATTTCTTCTTTAATACTTATCCCAAAGAGTAGAGATTTGGAGTTCTGAACCCACACTCAACAATTCAAATATGTTAAGTGGGGTTCATTGGATAGATTTTGATATATGAAGAGAGTCTTTGTCATTTGATTTTGATTTAGAACCCATACTCATCCAATTTAAGTAGGCTGGGCGAGGTTCAGATATTTGAAAATTTTTGTTTTGTTATCTTATTTGGAAATTTTTTATTTTGAAATACTTTACTTAGCAAATCTAAGTATGATTAGGAAAGGTTGTGATTATATGTTTTAGAAATTTTGTGAAAAATCTTTGCTTGTGATGAATGATTATGTATGTGATATATGTTGATTTGAAAATGAGACCCTCACTTAACAAATTGGATATGTTAAGTGAAATCCAAATGCATATTTTGAAAATGAGGCCCTCACTTAACAAATTTGGTACATTAAGTGGAGGTCAAATTCATGTTTTGAGAATGAGACTCTCACTTGACAAATTGGGTATGTTAAGTGAAAGCAAATGTATGTTTTGAAAATAAGATCCTAACTTAACAAATTTGGTATGTTAAGTGGAGGTCAAATTCATGTTTTGAAAATGAGACCCTCACTTAACAAATTGGATATGCTATATGAAAGCCAAATGCATATTTTGAAAATGAGACCCTCACTTAACAAATTTGGTATGTTAAGTGGAGGTCAAATTCATGTTTTAAGAATGAGACTCACACTTAACAAATTGGGTATGTTAAGTGAAAATCAAATGTATATTTTGAAAATGAGACCTTCACTTAACAAATTTGGTATGTTAAGTGGAGGTCAAATTCATGTTTTGAAAATGAGACCCTCACTTAACAAATTGGATATGTTAAGTGAAAGCCAAATTTGTATATTATTTTTTGAAAGAAGGGAAATCTATTTAACAACAATTTTAGGTATTTTAAATAGAGTTCAATGATATGTCTTGTTTTCATGTGTAATTTAGAGAGAAACTTCAATTCTAGTATATGTGAAGTATGTTAAGTGAAGTTTCAATTTTATGCTATGATCTTATTTGAAAGTAGACTCCTCATTCAATAATTTTAAGTATGTTGAATGAATATTGTCATTTTCATAAATGTGCTTTTGAAAAGATGGAAACCCCAACTCTAGCATATGTGAAATATGTTAAGTGAAGTTTCAATTTTATGCTATAATTTTATTCAAAAATAGACTCCTCATTCAATAATTTTGAGTATGTTGAATGAACCTTGCCATTTTCAAGAATGTGCTTTTGAAAAGATGATTTTGATCTTGATTTTGAAAAGAACCTCCATGTAACAATCCTATGGATTGTTAGGTGAGGTTTGGTTATATGAGTTTTGTGCTGTTTTAAAAATTTTGTGCAAAAACATTATTTATTATGTGAGTTTTCAAAAAGGTGATTTTGGAAAGTGGTACTTTGCAAAAGGGTTTATTTTCTTAATCATTAAGATGAACCTTGCCTCACTAAGCTAGTGGTAAAGAGGTTTTAAATTTTTGTCATCTTTTTTTATGGGTTGATTTTATTTTTCACATAATAGGAAACCCAATAGGGGTTCCAGGACCTACAATGTGTGAGGTCCTAAAACTTAGAGGATGTTGGTTGGCTTTGCTTAAGAATGAAATAAGCTAAGTGCCAATGGAAGGAAAGATAGTCTTGGACTCAAATGAAATACAAGTCCACTATTCATGCTTGGAGACAACAATTATCTACTAGAGATGGAGAGAGGAACCTTCCCCAGCGGAGTCGCCAGAAAACTTTGTGGTGTTTATTTTTGGTTTATATGTATGTGTGCATATAGGGGGGACACCACGCAGATCTGAGGATGTACTTATTGAGGTGATCAGTATGACATCAAAGAATAGTGCATCATCTCAAAAGATGAAAATCACCACCCTATGATGGACCTAATCACCTAAAAAAGACTCCTAAAGCATGATGGGTCTTCGAATGTACCAGAGATTTTTTCCTTACTTTACATGGATGAATAAAGTAGGTTTTATTTAAATTAAGTTCTAAAGTTTCCTATGGGGGCAAGCCCCCATAGTTATTTACATCCTAAGGAAGGTGAGTTCCTTAGAATACTCTCGATTAAAGTAGGTATTATTGTCTCCAAAGAATTCAAAAAGACTATCAATAAATTGATATTGGAAGATCAAAAAATGGGATGAAAAAAAAGACTTATTATCGGCTAAATAGAGATAAGTAGGGGATGCTCATGATACTAGGAAGCCTAGTGAGCATCCCAAACTATCCTATGGTTGGGCTTTATATGTTTGAAATTGAGAAGAATTATAAATTTGAGTTGAAATTTTATTTGAATTCTATGACTTATAATTCCATAATACAAGATTATGGAAATACTTAAGATGTGAGGATTTATGCTTGTAGCTCCAAAGGGAAACATCAACCTCGGATCCTAAATCTAGGGAGCTTTGGTGAGAGCCAAAGCACGACATAAATCTAAGGCAGTATATGTTTACCTCCATAAGAGAGGAAAACCACCTCTAGACTTATAATCAGTGGCTAGCTAACTCCTCTATATTTTAAAATCATGGTCAAGTCATATGTTTTGCAAGATGGTTAGATGTTATTATTTAGAAAACTAAGTCCTTAAACCCACTCCCTAAGAGACTAGAGCATGAGTGGTATGAATAATGACTTAGTCTAATGCAAATTTTATCAAATTTTATTTAATTTTGGACTCTTTATTTTGACATAGGCCATAGGATTTTACATGCCTAAATGCATGTTGAAATGGGTTATGGGCTAAATCGAAAGGAAAAGAGGTGTTTTCTATCATAGGCTCTCAAAGGTCAAGCCTTTTTCCTATCTGGCAAAGTTGGAAACCCTCTCTTAACAAGAGTGAAATAAAATGGTATGCATGATTTTAAGCATACAACATCCAGCTAAAATGTTACAAAATATTTTATTATCTTTATTTAATGCCTAGGCTTTATGTGAGGTTATGAGTTCTTTTAAAATTTTAATTACGAGTTGTAGTTAGGATATAAAATTTATTTTTTTCTAAGAGCCTAAACGGATCTAGGCCATACATTAAATCATCATATATGAAGAAACTAGGAAAATACATGTCTTTTCTATTGTACAATGTAAATAAATCATCAAATAATTTATAAACTCAAAGTGAAAGAATAGCAGGCCGGTGTGGTCAGGTACCACCGTACAACCTGAAAAAGAAATGGGTAGCCGAGCTCTACCCTTATACAACCTGATATATGAAAGAATAATTACAAATTATAAAATGATAAGTGTTATGGGGGATCTTCAAGCCCTCAAGCTCCCCCCATTTCTTCATTTGATTTGCTCCAATTGATTTGGTAGGCTTCTAGGCATCACATGGCACCCTAGGATCAAACCCTCTAGATAATGTTCATCCTTAACCCCCATAACACTTAACCAAATTCCTAATGCACAATTGCATTAAAAGAATGGAAAAGTAAATCTAACTACACCTACAAAATAAGTGTTAGCTAAACACACCATACAACTAAAACAGTTATATGACTAATTTAGAGTTAGCACTATACACATAGGTAACCAAGTCCACCTGTACTAATGTAGATTATGCTTAGAGGTTAAGCAACCTGCAAAAGAGAGCATTTATATTTATTTTAAGCTTGGCTTAAGCATAATCTCCTGTAGAAAATATGATTAGGCTAATCGCCCATCGATCTAAATATATACCTAACATCTAGTCTACAATACATCACAAAATAAGCATACATCAAACCATACAATCTAACATAAAGCTAGAAGTGGTGACTTAATCTAATGGGTGTGTTAAGGATTGTGCAGTATGTCCTAGCTAGGCTTTAGAGTTAAGATTTTCTAAGTATGAAGGACATTTAATTATGAAGGGTGTTTTCACTTTAATTGGTTTAATTGATTTGCAAATTTTACTTAATTTTTCCTTTTGTTTCATTTGACTTACACTTCAACAACTAAGTGTTATGATGAGAAGGAAAGAGAGGATCACTCTCTTTTATCCCTATCTTAAGTCACATCTAAAGTAAATTAATTAATCAATTCCCTTTAGTGAATGGCTTATTATGTGTTTTAATTAGTCCTAAGTTTAGGTTCACTTTAAATAAACTCATTCAATAAGAAAGACATCTTAAGATTAGTTGGAATGAATTACTATCACATAACACATGTTTGTTCATTTCTTTCTATCATGTATATCATGCATATGATTAAATCCTATGCATAGTTATACATGCAATATGTATTAACACACTTATATGATGATTGTAAACAAGTGCATTTGGAATTAATATGTTATTTAGTTGAATGATTTTGTCATATTAGTTTAAAGTTCTATCTAAATTCTTATACAAAATAATAAGGAAAGAGCCTTAAATTAAATCAACCAATCAATTACAAAGCATGAATGCATATCTTTTTTAATAGAAAATGGGGTTCATTCATTAGCTAAGTACACATTCACATGTATAAAAGTTTTAAGCAAGTACATGCCATTTATTCTACACCAAGGGAGCGAGGTAGGAACCTCCTTAGGCTACTTAAAAAGTGCATCCCAAGATGTCGGACTAATATACACTATCCTTAGATACATATGGATGTATAAAACAACTATAATAGAAAGCCATGCAAAAATTGTATTTATGGTTTGATTGATTTATTTTGTAAATGAATTAAAGTTTTTTTCTAAATTTTGATGTTCAAATGCATAAGAATGAAATCCAGGTACATATGCCATTATTTCACCAAGGAGAGGTAGGAACCTATAGGGCTACTTAAAACCATGTCCATGAGATGTCTATAATATACGCTAACATTCTTACTTATACAAATCAACACATGAATGTAGGAAAGAGACTTTATTTCATACACTAAATTTATATTCACTTGCATTTCCTATGTATATTTAACTAAAGTTACATTAAATATGTATATTCATTCATTAGTAAACTTTTGAAAATATATTTGAGATTTAATAGTGATACTAGCCACACATATTTTTAATTAAGCCAACACATACAAATTAACATAAAGGAAATCATTTTTATTTGATTAATTTGAAAGACATGAATGCATGAATACAAGTGGCATACAATATTTAGCATGATTGGAAAGAAATAAAGAAACACAGGCATGTGATTTCATTCAATTCCAACTAAGCCCTAAGGATAATCATATTAAATAAATTCATTTAAGATAAACCAATGTTTCTTAAAGCTATTTTTTGAACTTTATGTTTGATTTGAGTTAAGGAATGTGAAAGAGGTTTGCAAATCCTAATTCTATCCCCATGTGTGAGTTGATTTGGTTTAATGAAGAGAAATTAGGTTGCTTTTATGTCTTAATTAGGTTAGGGTAAGAATTAAGTCAATAAATTAACCCTTACCTATCTCACCTTAAGTTAATTAACTAATTAATAATAAGACAATATGATATGCAACCATATGAAAAGTAAATTGGTAATGCTCCTAAGAAATGAAAGGGGCCTAATGCAATTGGCTCATGATTAATAGTTAATTAGGCTTAAAAGATTTAATTAATTACTCTTATGGTTTTCTTACACATATAAGCTAACCATAATTTCATTAAATTCCTTTAGACTATTAAACATCTAAAGGGCTGCCCAAAATTGATTAAACAAAGTTAGGTGTGAATTGGATTTTAGATTGAATTAATCAAGCTCATTAATCTATTGGATAAGCATTAAGCATGTTCAATTAATGAAATGAAATTAACACAATAAAAGAGATCAAGAAAGAGGCCTAAATCTCAATTCCTAAGTCCTACAATTGATCACTTAATCTCTAATTTTATCATGAAGATTAATTAATTGATTAAGCAATTAACTACTTCATTAATCATTCATTAATTTGATCCTAAAAAGTAAAGAAAACTTTGGAAATGAATTAAGAAAATATTCTAATCACATTCCCAGTAAAGTAATTAATTAATACTATTCTCAATTATCACCATTAATAAGAATTAAGCTTAAAAATAAATCCAAAATTCCCCCCAACATCCCAAAATTTGAGATTAATTGGGTGACTAACTAAGGAATAATTAAGCTAATTGAATTTTCAATTGAACTTTCATTAAGTCAAAATCAATATTAAAAATTAATTATTAATAATTTTTGTAGATTCTACTCTGAAATATCCATCATTTGGGTTTGTTGGATTTTTCCACAATTAGTTATGATTTTTAGAAGTTTCAAGTTTAAAAATGGATTAATTAACCCTAATTAAAGCCCTAATCCTATCAGGCCATGTGGCAGCTAATGCAGCATGCTTTCCACATGACGTGATAGCTTTGGTTATTTAAGCTATCACATCGCCACGCTGACTCAGATGGTGGTGGATGCTCTTTCCTCGTGGACCATCCGATCTAAGATTGGTTGGCCATGATTCAATCTATGATTTAGAGTAGAAATCAGAGGACCTAACACGCGGTTAGATCATGATCATCCATTCTAATCCAATGGATGATTAATGTCTCATTGGCGATAAAGATGATTTTATCCATCTTTCCCCATTTGATCCAAGCTCACCCGAGCTTGGGTTGTCTCCAAATCCATCCCACACCTTTGGGGAAGGGAGACACACATATCCAACAGCTAAGATCTAATGACATTCACATTTGCTTCACAAAGGACCAACCTATTTTTGCTAGAGGGCTCGATTTACAAAATTACCTCACTAGGGCTAATGTCTAGCAGTGGAATTGATGGAGGTAGCTTCATCTAGTAGAGATGAAGCCCTGTTGAGAAGATTCAGGCTTTATTTGAAGTAGATTGCTCGATCGACCAAATTCCTCCTTTTTAGTGATCGGTCTTGGTCGAACTCTGGTCTCCAATGGCTGGGAAGGCTCGGGAATGATTTTGTTGGCTTCAACAACACACAAGGATGGTGTGTGCAAGAAGAATTTGGGTTTGGTTGAGTGGAGAAAGAATGGGAATTGAGATTGAGGTGCCTATTTTGGCTTTTCATGGGAAGGAGAATTGTCAATCGTGGGAGCTCAAGGATGCTCTCTAGGATTTCAAAAACTCCTTAGGAACTCACATGAATCGAATGGCTATAATTCTCACTCGAATTGGGGGAGTATATCCCAAAATTGTGTGTGAAGGATGGATGGGATGGGCCCTTGTCACATGCCTTGTCAGTCTGGGAGGTCTTGTCCAACCCCACATGGCTCGACTTGAGTGGAGGGAGTTGTGGGAGGCTGCCCAAGGGTTGTTGTGCAAAGGCCTCTTGGCTTGAATCCATGGATTTTTGATTTTGGCTTGTATGAGGAGAAGTCAAACTCCCATTGGTCCTTGGGCAACCTAGGGGGAATTAGGTGAGCTAAGTGGGTCAAGTGGAGCCTCAATTGAGTGCTTGGAGGCTTCCATGGTGATGGGGAAGCCAACTTTTCTTGTTGGTGTGAAGATTCAATGGAAAGAAGGTTTGTCCAATAGCTCATTGCTTGGGTAGGGCCCATTATGGATTTGGACTAGTTTTAGAATGGGTTAGGAGTGGTTTGGGTCGGGTTAGGCCAGGTCCTAGGGTCCCATGGGTTGGTTTTGGGTGATTTGGCTTCATATGTATAAAATAGGCTCATTTGGGTTAGTTTGGGTTGGGCTAACCAATTGGTCAAATTGGGTCAAACCGAGACTAGGGTTAGGTTCAAATGATGTTTTGAAGAGTTTTGGTTCAAGTGATTTTGATTAATTTAGCTCATTTGGATTCAAATAGGTCAAGTGGGCTAAGTTGACTAATTTGACTAAATTGGGTTGGGTTAAGTGTTGGTTCATGTTCAATTGGTTAATTAAAAATGATTAAAGGCTTTGCTTGGTTTAATTTGGATTTGTGCTAATTTGACCCTTTAGGTCAATTTAAGCTAGGTTGGGTCATGTTGACCAATTAGTCAATTGGGCTCAATCATGGCTTTGGCCAAGTTCAATAAGTGATTCAGAATGAACTTGAGCCATTGGTTGCAATCAATTTGGATTAAATCATGATTTGACCCATTTTGACTTTTTAGGCCAATTTAGGTCAACTTAGTTCAAATGGCCAATTAGACTTGGTTTGGCTCAATTGAGGGTTTTATCATATTCAATCATTGATTATGAATTGATTTGAATCAATGGTTTTAATCAATTTGGCATATAATGGGTTTTGGCTAGTTTGGGTTTCATTTGGGCTAAAGGTTGACTCGGTTTGTCTCAATTCAAGAAAATTGATCACCCTAGGGTGATTATTGATCATGATATGAGGTTGGATGGGTTTGGTTCAATCCAATTTGGATTGGATTAGAACTTGGCTCAAAAAGGTCTTTTAGGTCACTCAGGGTCAGGTGGACCTAAATGAGTTAGTTAGTTTGATTTTGGCTTGATTCAAGTTTAATTAAACTCACATATGAGCTTAGGATGAAAATATAAATCAAATTGCAATTGGTTTGGAGTCAAATGGATTTTGGTTCATATGATATTTTCAAGTCAAAAGAGGTCAACATAGGCTTGACTTGGGTTGACTTAGATTTGGTTTGATAATTGTAGTTTGTGTTTATATTTGGAATAATGATTGAATCATGAAGAAATCCATAGGTTTTGAATTGATTTTGGTATCATTTAGTCAAATTCAAGAATTTGGCTAAAAAGCCTAAAATTGGGAATTTTATTTGATTTGGGTTTGGTTTTGGCCACTTGGATTTATATTTAATTTATATTTCATTTATATTTGTAAAAATAAATGAAGATATAGATGATTCATGAGAAAATCACTTAGGTTTGGAGTGATTTGGAAGCAAATTTGACAAAATTGAGGGATGTAGGTCAAAAGGGCTTAAGTAGGGAATTGATTTAATTTGATTTGATTTAAATGGTTTGAATTTAGATTTCATTTATATTTGTGAATATAAATGAAGGAATGACTGATTTATAAAGAAATCAACCAAATTTGATTTGGTTTTAAGGAGGTTTTGGCTGAGCATATGAAGGTGATTCATATGGCTTAGGAAGGGATTTTAGAGTTTGAATTTAATCATGGGTTTCAATCATTTGATTTGGAATTGATTTGGAATTTGGCATGGGATTTGATTTGATTTGAGATTGAATTTGATATTTGAGAAAATCAATTGAATTGGGGTTGATTTGAATTTTGTTAAGGCTAAGTCCATAAGATAAAATTAAAGGGCTTAAGAAGGGATTTGGAATTTGATTTTAATCATGGGTTTCAATCATTTGGAGTTGGATTTAATATGATGGGTGACATTTGAAATCAATTGAATTGGAGTTATGAATTTAATTGTCAGTCCATAAGATAAAATCAAAGGGCTTAGAAGGGATTTGAATTTAATAACCATGGGTTTCAATCATTTGATTTGGGATTGGATTATGATCTTGGATTTGAATTCAAGGTTTGGTTTGGAAGAAGGAAGCAAGGATTGAGTTTAAGGCTATGGGTAAGTCTTCTTAAATCCCAACCTCTTTCTATGGCTAATAAGTATAGCTTTTAAGTGTTCACTAATCACTGAAGTTTCTTAAGACAGGATCCCTTAGTACAAAGTCTAGATGAGGAAGTTGACTCACAAGTGAGGTCAATAGTGACTGAGTATCTCGGCATCACCATCGGTTTCAAACCACTCTTTTCAAAGCACTCAGATCATGACGGGTTCCCCAAATCTCCTATGCATATCCCTCTTTGATTGGGTCCAACCATTTTCATCCATCAAAACTTCATATATCTCTCTTTCTTGGATTTATCCCATCTCTCATTCCATGTCTCCACTCAATGTCGAACTTCATATCACCTCTCTCCATCTTCCTCATGGCTTTCTTTATATTTTATCTCAATAACATAAAGAAAGATCATATTTATTATTGCTTTTAAGTTGCAAATCAGTTGCACTCCATGATTTATCATTAGTCTAGTTGGGATGTATGGAAATGTTATGATATGTTATATGCATTTATTTCTTTATCAGTTTTAAGCTCTCATATTACTCATGCATGAGAATAAGGTACTTCAAAATACTAAATGTCATGCTCATCAGGGTGTGACGGGTAGGCCAAAATTGTTCAGATGTAGCCCTTTATATAATAGAATCACGCCAAAATCTTTTAAATTTTGTTAATACTAAAGGTGGATGAATCAAGATTCATTTTAAAAAAATAAATAATCTAAAATAAAATTTGAATGTGTATAAATTGCATATATATTTGCTTTTATGTAGGTGTTGAAGGCCTTGTTATGCTCTATTTATTGATTAATGTGCTTTAAAACACCAATGCTCATCAGTGATGGATAAATAGTTTTGATGTAGCCCCTTATGCAAGGATGATGTCAGATACTATCGAAATACTATCAAAATTTTGTCAAACTTTTGGAACTTAATAAAAATATATAAAACATAGAAATGATTGATTTATAAAGAAAGCAATCAAATTTGATTTGGTTTGAAGGAGGTTTTGGCTAAGCATATGAATGTGATTCATATGGCTTAAGAAGGGATTTTGGAGTTTGAATTTAATCATGGGTCATTTGAATTGGATTTGATTTGAGATTGAATTTTATATTTGAGAAAATCAATTGAATTGGGGTTGATTTGAATTTGGTTAATGCTATGTCCATAAGATAAAATCAAAAGGCTTAGGAAGGGATTTGGAATTTGATTTTTATAAATGTGGTTCAAGTGAGACTTACAAAGGACTTATATTAAGCCAAAGAACTCACCATTTGATATAAGCAAGTCATCATAATGAATACTAAACTCTACCATGACTCATTTCAAATGATTCAGAGGAGAGGAAAAATTTTGTAGAAGGCTTGAAATGAATTTAAAGGGCTTTTTAATAAGCATATAGGAGAGTCATCATTGATCATTATGATTACTTTATGATTCACTTTGAGATAAATAAAAAAAAGTTTTATATGAGTACATAGTTTAGCTATCTCAAGTTTATGAGAAGCTTAAATGTGCATTCACAAATTAAGGAGTTTGATTAAGTGGTTCATCAACGAGCATAAATCGTAAGTGTTGCTTCCTGATAAATGGTTGAAACATATCATGCATTAAGTGAATTGGAATAAACCTAGTTGAATCCATGACTGAACTATACAGATGCTTACAATAGCCTCAATAAGTCATTATTGAGTGCAACAAGTTCTCTAGTGAATAATAGAATTTCCCTAGTTGATAGAAGTCAAATAATTCATTAAAAGTATGCAATAAATTTGAAGGCTTATTAATAAGCATAAGAAATCGATATGAATCTCTGAAGCTCAACTACTAAAGAAGCAAATATGAATCATGATATCTATTCCAAATGGCAATATAAGTCTAAAACAACTTTTATGCCACCAGATATGCAATTCTTCATACAAGCAAATAGAAGGCGATGCTAAATTAAATTCTCCATGAATTATGGAGCATCTTTCAATCCAAAAATTAAAGGATTTTATTCTAATTATGATTTTAAAGTCAATGACTTCATTAATTAGATAAAATTATCTAAGTTATAAATACTTGCATGTGCTCAGACATAGAGATTTAAAGTACAATATTTTAATATCTAAAAAGGCTGTGTAGGCTAAGTTGAGATTAAATAAATATGAAATTAATCTCATAATTTAGAAATAAATTTATTTAAATTACTAAATACTGCATGGCCCTCGATATAATGTTGAATATTTAGATTTAAGTGCTTGAGGAGGCTGCGTGGGTTAAAAATAAATAAATTGAGAATTTATTTTGTATTTGAGAAAATATTGCAAAATCATAATTATATCTCAAGAATACAAATATTTGAAAGAATTAATCATTAAATTTTTAAAATACAAATATATTTTCTGAAACACAAAAGATATTTAGTTGCAAAGTCATGCAATACAGCTACGAGCTTTAACCTACAGATCTGATCATCTATTAGGAGCTAAACAGAGTTGATAGGATCTAAAATTTTGAAATATATTCAATTCAATTAATTAATTATCCTAATAATGGCTGTGTTGAGTGAAGATTTTAACCGGAGGAGATACTTCCATCAAAATATAATTTTAATTTCAGATTAACTTAACTTAAATTGAGTATCAATCCAAATACAAAATCTAATATATCATTAAGCTATTAATGGTTAAATGAAATCCAATCCTTAATTACTTAAAGTAAACTCCATTCAATCTGCCTTTCGTAACTATTTATTAAAGGTGATAAATTAAGAAAACTCTAGCTCATAAAGGAGCCAATGTCAAATCAAATATATTTCTATATTCACTTTCAATCAATCTCATATAGGTGGGGCGCCTTGTCCCCTCACCATTGGTTTGGTGAGGCTCCACATATGATACATTACTGAGTCCCTAATCAGTGGTTCAAGTGGCCCCATTATCATACGATCACGACTATAGCCCATATGCTCTCCAATGGCTCTATACCATGAGATGTGAATCATAGGGTACACCTGATAGGGAAAAAGACCCCTTATTAGCTAAGGTAAACTTAAGATTGTCTCTTTAGATAAACACCACCCCAAGTCTACAAGGATTTCTCTGACGACACAACCCAAGATTATTGATAAGAATCCTTCAATCAGGTTGGGTCAATTACCTCCTTTAACTAAGTAGACTAGGGACCACGATAACTCGGGATGATAGAACCATGGGATCTAGATCGGGCACGTCATCATTCCCCCAACCATTCTCTTTAAACTAAAATGGTGAATTTCATAAATTCTAAATGAGAAATCAAAACTCTACATACTGCTACTATATGCTACGCATTTAGTAATTTAATGACTAGTCTTAATCAAAAGTTCTCTCTCGAATTGGGAGGGGTAATTAACTATAGATACTTGCACCTATAGGAAACCTAGAACCAGATCTAAAGTCCTCACCAAATGAGGGTGAAATCTCTGGGTAGTGTCTTATCTACTATTCCATCTACCTTCTAAAAAGTTTATTATCATTTAGATCAAACTCTCTTCAATGTGAGAGGTTGATGGCATATTTTTGGAGCCCACAGATTTCTGGCGACTCCGCTGGGGACAAATTTCTCTTTCCATCTTTGGTTAGTCATATACATGCTATAGTAGCAACAAAATATTTAAAATTTTAAAACAAAAAATGGTGATTTAAATGTGTAGTAAATTGAAATTACTAATGTATGAGACTCTATGTCTAATGAATTATTCTAATGGATCTATATATCACTCCTTTCACTGTTCAGCTAGGGCGTGGTGCAAACATCTACTTAGCTAATGTCGTCATCAGCACAGGGGATGTTGGAGCTACCATTATATTTAGTCGTGTGGATTTCCTAGTTATTATAGCTCCAACTCCTAAAGTACCCTCCCATGGTGTACTCGTCTGAGGTCATGCCGGAAGGCCTCAATTTATTGAAGCTCCTACTCATCATGCTCATCAACTAATTAAGCAAGCAACCGCTATTAAGGAGTTCTCTCAACAGAGAACTTCAGTTTTTTAAAGACTGTGTCAATCTAAAGCCCCGATGAAAGAGAACCATCATTGGGTATACTGTATCTCTAATGCCTCATGGTACAACTGCTTCGCCAATTGAAACATTTATACCTGGAAGACATGATTTTGAGGCTTTCTCAATAGGAAGCAAATTAACTAGAAGATAAAGAAGAAGAAGAAATGCTGAGCTATTGAGGGCTTAGCAAATCCCATTTAAATAACTCAGTGAACAAGCAATATTGCCACTAGAAGCGAGTATTCCTACTCGTAACAACTTTGATAATCTAAAATGAGTAAAAAGGAATAGCTCTATTGGTGAGATGAAGCTGTCTTTCTGAACTCAACAACATCAACCCTTCCACCGCAGAGGAGATAACCTAAAACACTGTTCATTAGAATACACAATGTTCTTAAAGTAGCAAGGAAAGAGGCATAATGAAAAGAAAATTTTAGAGGCCCATGATGATTGAAGATACTGAGATTCCACTAAGAAGGGTTCCATATTTTATGGTAACTAGTCATCAAGCCAAGTATTCTTCATGCGGTGAGCATCAGAGCATGATACTTGGACCTCATGTCCAAGAATTCGCTACTAAAAGGTCTCAGATAAAGGGTAAGCAGATATGGAATTCACCTCAAAAATAATTCATCAGAAGTGGATACCTAAAAGAAGGGATATCACTGATAAAAGATATGATATTTGACACCATGAAGAATCCTCTAGAGGATCCCGCCATCAATCAGATTCACCCTCGTGAAATAAAGTTGACTATGATCATAGTCCCCCAATGGAATAAATCTATGTTCCTTACAATGAACAAGATATCCATTGGAAGCATCGATCAAAAATTCATGTGCAAGAAGAAGATGATGAACAAGAAACTATGGAAGTAGAAGTTATTTATATGACGAGACATATAGATGAACTTTCTGCTCAACATCATCAACAACATGAATCCAGTGAGCTTGAACCTAAATTTGATGCTTACGAAGGAGAGTCATCACAAAAGAGAGTAAAAGATGGATATGCAATCTATGCTGAAGAGGAAGAAGAAGAAGAAGATCAAAATGAAAGGGAGGTCATGGATTTGAAGCTGTTTATATGGTTGAACTAGGAAATGATCAACCTGGTACACACTTTTATAATCAATCATCATTCAGCCCTAGCAACAACTATCCTTGTAAATGCACAAGGAGAAGAATAGTCAAGTTCTTCCCTTGAAGATGAGCATGGAGGAGAACAACAAAATAAAATATAGGAAGAAGAAGAGCCCGTACTTATTGACGATGTGGCGCTAGCTAAAGAGCAAAGACAAATGCAACATAAAATGGAAGCCAAAGATAAGAAAATTTTATAACTTGGTACTAAGATGAATGACTTGATGATACAAATAAATATCATGATGGATATATTGGAGAAGAATATCACATTAAATGCAGCACATGTTTCATCTGTTAATCAACATGTAGCTAATAATACAACTTCTATACCACCAGTTACTCTGATATCTCAAGCTCCTATAGTAGATGTTATGCCTAAAGAGAGGAGAGAAGTTACTCAACTATCTCTTCTATCTATAATTTAGAATGTGGTTAGTTCACCAAGAATAGTAACAACTGCTCAACTAGAAATAATAATTAATAAAAAGATAAAGGCAGTTATAGCTTCACAGCAGGGTGAAAAGCTGGTGAGTAAGGGTTGTTCTTACCCAGCTAAATTTGATCAAGTGACATACCCGAAAGATTACTCAGTACCAAAATTTAATATTTTGTGGGCATGGTAATCGAAAGCAACATCTAGCCCAATTTAAGGCTACCTTCGTTGAGCTAGAGATAATGTTCATGAAAATGTTCACCAGTGCAACCGAGAAAATAATGATTGCTAATCTAGCCTCACTAAAAAAGAGAAAAGATGTGTAGTGACAAAATTTGTAACTCATTGGTGTAACCTAAGCATGAAATATGAACAAATATTGGAAGAAGAACATGCAATCCAATTATTAATGGGCAATATGGATGATAAAATAACACCATTTTTATGTATGGTGTCAATTACAATATTCCAGGACTTGCTTGGTAAGGTGGCCAAATTTGGAAAGCTAAATCTTCATAAGTCTAAAATATATACAGATAAATCAAAGAAAAATAAGCCTTCAGGCTCAAGAAGAAATGAAACGCATGCTGCTTCCTATAGCTCAAGTGGTGAAAAAAAAGAGTAATCTATAATGTAGATAATGAAAAATAGCTAATGTACAATGGTGATAATGGAAAGAAGCTTGTGCATCATAATCCATAGCCAATATTGGTATTGGGAGGCAATGATAAATATCAAACTTTTCTAGGTGGTGGGGAGTGTCCAAAACAAGCAACAAGAGATGATGAGTGAATATAGCCATCTCTCAAGAAAAAGATGTACAAAGAATATTCCTTTAGAAGAGATAGTGTGGCTAAATTATTTTGGAAAGCAGTCAAAGCTGGTCTACAATTACTAGAAAGTAAAAGGCCTAAAGAAGGTGATCAAGTCAATAATCTAAATTACTATCCCTATGATCGTGTTATCAGACATCCTATTGAAGATTGTTATGTCTTCAATGTTTGGCTAGAAAAGAAATATCGATGAGGTGAATTTACATTATCTGACAGTGTTATAGTCAACTTGAAAAGAGAATCTACAAGGATGATTAAGTCCTCTTCCATATCATCCATTAAAGACAAAAAGAAAGAAAAATCAATCGAAGAATGAGAAATAATAGTCTCTAAGAAGACCGTGAAAATGTTGAACCAGCTAAAAGATGTCTCTAGTGTTAAATGGAAATCACCACTTGAACCTATATTGGACTTAAAAGATATGCCTATACCAAGCATTTTAGCTTCTCAACGGTATTTTAATAAGGCTACTTCATCATAGCACGAGGAGCTGTTTGCTAAATGTAGGCCTCATAAGTCAAAAAAGCCGTTGAAGAAAAAGAATATCAAGAAGAGAACTATAACTCAAAAGATTATTAATAACTTGGAGGAGTATCACCATCTGACAAGATAACCATTTAGGCTTACAGATTTTATGCCTAAACTCCATATTATTGAATTGGATGAAGAAGATAATGGTGAATCTTACCCAGTAGAGATATGCTGAATTATTTATGTGATATCAGATGTTCTTCAACATCATTTACTTTGAAATGATAATGGTAGTCAGATAGACCTGACCAACCCATCAAAATTCTTCTTAAAAAAGAAAGAAAAGCCTAAGGAGTTAACATCTAAATTTTGTCTAATAACATAACAAAAGGATAATAGTTCAGATGAAGATTTATGTTTTTCAAATGGAGAAGAGTGAGACTCATCAAAAACATAACATATGAAATGTATGAAGTTGAAAAGTGAGTTTAACTCTTTCAATCAATCCTCCAAAATAAAAAGTGATTTTGAAGAAATTACTTATTCAGAGGAATCTAAGCAAGACAAGGTGATTCAAGTTCAGTTGAGAAGTGGTAACGTCTTACCACCATCACCAAAGAAGGGGAATTCAAATAAAGATAAAGGTAAACAAATTGAAGTCAATGGAGATATCATTCTCAAAAATCCTAAACAAAAGCCTAAATCAAGCGAAAAGATAGATCATAATATTGTATCACATTTGAGAAAGATTCCTACATAATTAAGTGTGTATGAGGCTCTCTTAATGTCAAAAGATCTCTGAAAAATATTGATATAGGCTATCAAATATTCGGAGAGTTATGAAGCTTACTTTGCCAAAAAATGTATTAGTGAATCATTGCAAACTCAAGATCTCCTAGTAATCACATTTTTTGAAGAAGATCTTATGTTGGGAACAGCAGATCACAACCATCCTCTATATGTTATCATAGAGAGTGATGGCATCTTGATCAACCAAATACTGATTGATCCAAGTTCTTCTATCAATCTTATGAGTATAAAAGCATTAAGAGGATTATCACTTGATATCCAACATCTTGGAGGGATAAGTTGATGGTTCATGGTTTTAATGAGAAAGGGTTGAAAACCCTGGGTTCTTTTATTCTCTCACTCAAGTTTCAGGATTTGTATACAGAAGCCAAGTTTCATGTAATTGATGCTGATACATCATTTAGAGCTCTTTTAGGTTGGCCATGATTGCATGAGTATGGCATGGTCCCATCAACTATGCATCAGTGTATGAAGTACCTAAGAGATAAAGAAGAGTTCAAAATTCCTGGCAACCTACAATCATTCTCCGTCCATGAAGCAAAGATTTTTGAAGATGTAAAATATTTCATCCCTAAAGAGCCTAAGCCAACAAAGTCTTTTAAAGTGGTAGCATTCACTTCAGGAACTAAAAAATAACTTCATAAAGTGAAAGAGCAGAAGAAAAAAGAAGAAAGAAGGTAATGTTGACTCTCCCTAAAACACCTGACTCTACACTTAGATTAAGAAGATCAGTGCCTCATTTGGGAATTGACACACAAGAAGAAGAAAATATTTCTGTCAAACCTAAAGGAACTTATAAGCTTTTAGGAAAGATAAAATATAAAATAAGTGATTCTGATTCAGACTATGATTTTGAGTCTACTTATGAAAATAGGGTTTAGAGGACTGCATCAAGAAGAATAGTTCACTTGATAGTGTCAGATGACTCCTTCAAGATTATACTCATCCCTCAGCAGTACTTCAAAAAAATCACTCCACTCAAGGTCCATAACATTGAATAATTGATAACATTTTATATGTCATTGTTGAGTGAGAGTGGCAAAATAGGAACTTTATTTTATAAATAAGAGTCTCGCCCTCACAATTTTAATCGGCCTACTCAACATGAAGGTTCTCATGAAAAGGGTGCCAATAAGAATACCAATATACTATCCATTGAAATTATGAAGAATGATGCATAAGCTTGAAATTCATACTAGAAGTACTACACATAGAAATCAAATATTTAACAGGATGTCGAGCCAAAGAAGTCCAAGAATCACAAAGAAGTGATAAGTTTTTCACTAAAGGTCTTGGGTTCATCCAAAAATCTCATCAAAATAAAGTTTGTTATAATATAATAGAAGTTGGGATCGAAACTAATAGTGATGAAGAAGATGATCTCTATGAAATTCTTCTTACAAATGATGAATAAGTAGATGTCAAGCATGTGCCTAAAGAACTCAAAGATGGTGGAAAAAATGACTACTATGGATGAACTTAAAGAAATCAACTTAGGAGCTGAGGATGATCCCCATCTAACTTTTGTCAGTGCCTTTCTACCTTGTGAGAAAGTTGAAGAGCTAAAAATGCTACTTTGTGAATCCAGGCATTGCTTTGCCCGGACATATGTTGAAATGTCAGGCTTGTCCCCTAATGTAGTAGTTCATAAATTAGCAATCAAGCTAGAGACAATACCTATTAAATAAGCTCCGAGGTGAATGAGATTAGAAATCGAAGAATAGGTGATCATCAAAACTAAAAAGATAATTGAAGCAGAATTCATATGTGAAGAAAAGTATCCTTATTAGATAGCTCATTTAGGTGTCTGTGAAGAAGAAAAATGGTCAGATTCGTATCTATATTAACTTTTGGGATCTTAATAAAGCTTGCCCAAAAGATGACTTCTCGCTTCCTATATCAAAATTATTAGTTGATAATACATCCAACTATGATATGTTTTCTTTTATGGATGGATCGTAGAAATATAATCAAGTCAAGATGGCACCTGAAGATGAAAGACATACATCATTTAACAACTATTAGCATCTATTACTACACAGTCATGCCTTTTGGTTTGAAGAATGCTGGAGCTACATACCAGAGAGCCATGACATGTATTTTTGATGAGTTGATTCACCAGAAGGTGGAATGTTATGTTGATGATTTGGTGAAGAGCTTAATCATGAAAATCACTTTGAAGACTTGAGAATTGTATTGGAGAGAATCATAAAATATGATCTCAAGATGAATCCTCCAACATATGCATTCGGGGTAACCTCTAAAAAATTCTTTGGCTATATTATACATCATAGAGGAATTGAGATCGATCCTAGCTAAAATCAAGGCTATTGTGAAGATACCTTAACTGAAGAGTTTGTGTTAGCTCTATTCTTTATAATGATAACTTACATTCATTCAATGATTTATATCAAACCTATCAGGATGCTGTCAACCATTTACAAAGTTGATGAAGAAGAATGCTCCATTCAAATGGGACAAGGAGTTTCAAGAAGCCTTCAATTGTATTAAAAGCTACATATTAAATCCATCAATACTTACAGTGCCTACTCTTGGGAAACCCCTCATTCTATACACAGTTGCATTAGAAGAGTTCCTCAGAGCATTATTGGCACAACATAATGAAGAAAGCAAAGAGAATTCTCTTTATTATATCAGTCGGAGGTTGATAGGAGCAGAAATGAGATACTCTCCAATAGAGAAGCACTATTTGGCATTGATCTTTACAGCCCAAAAGCTCCGTCATAATATGTTATCTCATAAAATTATCCTTGTTAACCTTACTTTTGGAGTGAGCCCTCAACTTCCTCATCATAGATCTAGGACTCTTATAGACACTAAGAGTTTCATAGTCTTAAGACACTTCTAGTGATTAGGTGAACACTTAACCTAACCCTAGAGACTTAGAAGAGTTAGCAGGAATAGGGATTTAGGAGGACTTGCCTACCCTATAGCCCAAACCCAATCCTTGCTTCCTTCTTCCAAACCAAACCTCAAATCCAAATTCAATTTCCAAAATCAAATCCAACTATCCAATGATTAAAACCCATGATCAAATCAATTCCAAAATCCCTTCTTAAGCCCTTTGATTTTATCTTATGGCCTTAGCCTTAATCAAATCCAAATCAACCCCAATCCAATTGATTTTCTTAATTATCAAATTTAACCTCAAATCAAGTTCCAAATCATGAATCAAATCCAACTATCCAAATGATCGAAACCCATGATTAACTTCAAAATCTAAATCCCTTCCTAAGCCATATGAACCACCTTCATATGCTTAGTCAAAACTCCTTCAAACCAACTCAAACTTGGTTGATTTATAAATCAATCATTCCTTCATTTATGTTCACAAATATAAATGAAATCCAAATTCAAATCTTTTAAATCAAATCAAAATAAATCAAACCAATTCAAAATTCAAGTTTGTCCTTTTTGACCTACATCCCTTAATTTGGTCAAGTTTACTTCCAAATCACTCCAAACGCAAGTGATTTTTTCATAACCCACTTATCTTCATTTATATTCACAAATATAAATGAATTATAAATCCAAATAACCAAAACCAAACTCAAATCAAACCAAACTCCCAATTTTAGCCCTTTTAGCCAAACTTTTGAACTTGGCCAAATGAAACCCTAAATCAACTCAAAACTCATGGATTTCTTCATGATTCAATCATTCCTACAATAATTGATCCAAATATAAACATAACCCACCATTATCAAACCAAATCCAAGTCAACCCAAATCAAGTCCAAGTTGACCCTTTTGAGTTGAAATTGTCTTATGAACCAAAACCCATTTGCTCTAAACCAATTACAATCGGATTTATATTTTAATCCTAAGCTCATATGTGAGTTCAACTAAACTTGAATCAAAGCTTGATCAAGCTAATTGACCCATTTAGGCTCACTTGACCCAAAATGACCTAAAGGATATTTTTGAGCCAAGTTCTAATCCAACCCAAATTAGATTAAACTAAGCCCATCTAAACCTCAATCATGATCAACAATCATCATGGAGTGATCAACTACCTTGAATTAGGTCAAACCAAGTCAAACTTAGCCTTTGACCAAGTCAACATTTAGCCCAAATGAAACTCAAACAAGCCAAAATTCATCATATGCCAAATTGATTAAAATCATTGACTCAAACCTATCCATAATCAATGATTGAATATGACCAAGCCATCAATTAAGCCAAACCAAGCCTAATTGACCAGTTGACCTAAGTTGACCCAAATTGGCCTAAAAAGCCAAAATGGGTTAAATCATGATTTAATGCAAATTGATTGTAACCAATGGCTGAAGTTCACTTCAAATCACTTGTTGAACTTGACCAAAGCCATGATTAAGCCCAAGTTGACCAATTGGTCAACTTGACCTAACCTAGCCCAAATTGACCTAAAAGGTCAAATTGACTTAAATCCAAATTAATTCTAAATTAAACCAAACCAAAGCCTACAATCATTTTCAATCAACCAATTGAACTTGATTCAACACCTAACCCAACCTAATTTGGTCAAATTGGTCAACTTTACCAATTTGACCCTTTTGAATCCAAATTAGTCAAATTCAAACCTAGGCCAAACCAATCCAAGCTAATTGAACCAAAACATCCCAAATCATCATATGAACCTAACCCAAGCCTTGGTTTACCCAATTTGTTCAATTGGTCAAACCAACCCAACCTAATCCAAATGACACCCTTTTGACCAATTGAAGCCAAATCCCTCCAAACCAACTTATGGGACCTTAGGACTTAGCCAAACCCAACCCAAACATGTCCTAACTCATTTCAAAATTGGCCTAAAAGCCAAGAGGACCCCACCAAGGGAATCAGCCAACAAATTATAGGATTAAAATCTTAAAACCATTGGATCCAAGCCAAAGTCAACAACTCATCCCCCATGGTACCTCATTACCACTCCATGGAACCTTTTCCTGACCCACCTAACTAATCTAACTCACCTTAGGTCGGCCAAGGACCCTTGGGAGGTGAGTTGACTCACCTCCAACCCAAACCAAGCACCCATTAGATTAAGACCATGGCATCCTTGCACATTGGGTCCATGATAGCTCCCCATCACTTCTCCCATCCCTGGTGTGCGGCCTGACCTTGATAGAGACAACTCTAGTGGTCAGACGGTGGTGAGCCAGTGCAAACATGTGTATGAGTTGTCCATCAATGATGAGAAATTGAGTGGTATACCCCCTCAATTCGAACATGGATTCACAGACACTTGCATCATGAGCCCTCCTAACCCATTTCTGAAACCCCTCAGAGAAATTCCAAGCATCCCCAAGCCCTCTCCATTCAGCATTTTCCATTCCCATGAGAAGTTCAAACAGGGCATCCCAATCCTGAGCAATACTCCCTCAAACCAATATCAAACCCAATTTCCTCTTATCCACACCATCACCACACTTCGTCGAGCACAACCAAATCAATTCCCAAGTTTCCAATCCATGGGAGGATCAAGTTCGATCAGATCCGAAGCCTTCATGAGAGTGGATTGGTTGACCGAGCCTCCCACACCAAATCAAGCTCAAAGCTCCTCAATAGGGCCTCACCTCAACTAGGCGAAGCTACCTCCGGCGTTACACCACCGAACATTTACTCGGTGAGGTAATTCCTCAAAACCATAGTTGTAGGGAAATGTGGGTTGGTCCTTTTTAAAGAGAATTTGAATCTCATGTAAAATTGACCATTGGATGCATGTGTCTCCCTTCCCCGAAGGTGTGGGAAGTATTTGGAGACAATCTAAGCTTGGGTGAGCTCGATCGAACTAGGGAAGACGGATGACATCCATCTTCTGTCGCTCATGAACGAGATAAATCATGAACCATCCATCTTGCATGATCGAGATGAACAACTCTGATCAAATCCCATGATATAGCCCATGATTCTTTTTCTAAACTGTGGATCAAATCATGGCCATCTAATCTTAAATCGACTTCTGAGCCGCCGCAAAGTCGCGGATGTGACTAATTAAATAACAAATCCTGTCGCATCACATGGAAAGTGCTCTTCATCAGTGCGACGTGTTAGTAGCCACATGGCCCGACGGGATTAAAGTTTTAATTAAGGCTAATTAATTAGTTTTTAATTTTGAAATTTCCTAAAATCATTACTAATTATAGAAAAATTAGAAAAATGCAAACTTAAGCTCATTTTGAAGATATTTCAGAGGGGAATCTAAGAAAATTATAATTAATTAGTTTTAAACAATGAGTTTGGCTTAATTAGGGTTTTACTAAAAATATAATTAGCTTAATTACACTTTAATTAAGCACTCAATTAATCTTAAATTTCACATGGATGTTTAGGGAATGATCACTAGCTCCCCTATTTTTTTAGGATTTTATTGATTGCTTAATTAGGAGAATCACTTGATTAAGCCCTAATCACTCTCTTAATCCAATTAATCATAATTAATGAATGAATAGTAACTTAATTAATTATTTATGCATGGTCACCTCTGTTGAACAGTAAGATCACTTAGGAATGTGATTGGGGATACTTTCCCTAATTCATTTTCTAAGTTTTCTTTACTTTTAAAAATCAAATTAATTAATGGTTAATAAAATTACTAATTGATTAATTAAGTAACTAATCTTTAAAATGAGAAATCAAAATTTAATTGAATGCTTAAATGATTTAGAGATTAGGATTAAGGCCTTACCTTTGATCCTCTCCCCTAAGTTAGTTTTATCATTCAAATCAAAAAATAACCAAAATATTTAATCAATTAATTAAAGGCTTAATGAAATTAAAAAAAAATTAAAAAAATCAATTCATCCACAGTTAAATAACCTTTAATTGATTTTGGGTAGCTCCTTGGGTGTTCAATAACCTAAGGTGAGAGATAATGAAATTATGGTTTGCTCACATGTGTGAAAAAATTATAAAAGTAATTAAGTGAGATCACTTAAGTTTATTTAATTATTAATCATAAGCCAATTACATTAAGCCCCTTTCATTTCTTAGGAGCATTGCAAATTTACTTTTCATGTGATTGCGTATCATATTATCTTATTATTAATTAGTTAATTATCTTAAGGTGATATAGATAAGGGTCTATTAATTCACTTAATCCATACCTTAACCTAATCAAAATATAAAATCAACTTAAATATTCTTCATTAAACCAAATTAATTGACACATGGAGAATTGGGTTAGGGTTAACAAACCTATTTCACATTCCTTAAATCAAATCAAACTCAAATTTAAAAATATCTTTAAGGAATTTTGGTTCCTTTTAAATAGCCTTATTTAATTTGATTGTCTTTAGGAATTAATAGGGATTAATGAAATCATGTGTTTATATTCCTTTATTTCTTTCCAATTATGCTAAATATTGCTTGATAGATGAAATCATACATTCATTCCTTTTAAAATTAATTAAATGAAATATTTTATTTTATGTCAAATTGCATGTGTTAACTTAAATCAAATATGAGTGACTATTATCACTATTAAATCAAAAGCTATTTTCAAAACCTATAAACTAATTATTGAAAATAAAGTGATGCTAATTATAAATATCTATAAGCTTGCATGTGATGATAGTATAAGATGTGGAATATGAAGTTCTCTTATCCTATCTTAACATGGATTCACTAGGATTTGTAAGTGTATAGTTTATTTGAAACGAACATAACACTTGCTTAAATCTATTCTTATGCATTTCCATGTTAAGATTTAAGAATAATTTCATATTACACATGTAAATCATACAACTAAATCAAACATAATTTATTGCATGGTTCTCTATTCATGTGGTTCTTTTTGTACATTCATATGTATTTGAGAAAAGTGGTATATTATTTTGGACATCACAGGACTGTCGAGGCTTTAAGTAGCCCTATGTAGGTCTTGTACCTTACGCTCCTGGTGTAAAAAATAATGGTGTCGTACTCACTAAAGCTCTAATACATATGCATGTATGATGTGGCCAATGAATAAATAATTATAATCAAATGAATCAAATATCATCTTTTGCATGGATTTTATATCCTTATAGTCATTCATACATCTACATGTATCAAAAAAAGTGGTATATTAGTCTGGACATCCCGAGGCTGTGAGGCTTTAAGTAGCCTTAAGTAGGTCTTGTACCTTACGCCCCTGGTGTAGAAAATAATGGTGTTATACTCACTTAAAACTTTTATACATGTAAATGTGTGTTTAGCTAATGGATGAAAAATCTCTTTTCTACATAATGAAAACATGCATTCATAATTCAATAAAAAAATGAAACATTTAAAAATCCAAATACACTTCTCTGCATTCAGCATCAAAGTATGCTAAAATTTATATTGCATGTATAGGTATACTTAGGATTTATTCATATGCATGATATACTTGTGGAAAGAAATGAATGAATGTGTGTTATGTGATAGTAATCCATTTCAATTATTCTTAAGATGGATTTCTCATTGAATAGGGCTACTTAGAGTGAATCTAAACTTAGGGTTAATTAAAACACATAATAAATCATTCACTAAAGAAAATTCATTAATTAACTTACCTTACAAATGACTTAAGCTACGGATGAAAGAGAGATCTCCTCTCTTTCTTCTCTTTATAACACTTAGTTGCTAAATGTAGGTCATATGAAATAAATGAAAGCACTAAATAAAATTTTCAAATCAATTAAACCACTTAAAGAGAAATCAACCCTTTATGAATTAAATCCCTCACACTTAACAAATCATAACCCAAAAGCCTAGTTTGGACATACCACGCAAGCCTTAACACATGCACATTAGATTAAGTCATCATTTCTAGCTTTATGTTATGGCGATGCATGATTTGATGAATGTTTGATTTTGTGATATATTATTTTAGACTAGATGTTAGAGTGTATGTGTGTTGTCTAGATGTTAGGCCGATATTAATCTAATCATGCTTTCTGTAGGTGGTTGAGCTTAAGGGGCGCTGTAATAAAAATATAAATACTTTTTATTGTACAGGTTGCATATACCTCTAAGCATAACCCAAGTTAGGACTGGTGGGCTTTGTTACCCATGTGTGGGGTGCTAAGTCCAAACTATTCATATAACGGCTTGGATTGTATGTCATGTTTTAGCTAACATTTGTTTTGCAGGTGTAGCTAGATTTACTTTCCTTCTCTTTTAATGTAATTTTGCATTAGGATTAGGATAAGTGATATGGGGATTAAGGGTGAGCATTGGTTATAAGACCATGTCTTATATATCATGTGATACCTTTAGAGCAAGCTACATCCCAATCAAGCTAAAAGAAAGAAATAAATGGAGCAAATCAAAGCCAAAAGAAAGAAAGAAATGAAGCAAATCAAGATAAAAGAATGAAAGATGAAGAGTGAAGAATGGAGGATGAAGAATGAAGACCCCCATAACTCTTATCATTTTATAATTATAATTATTCTTTCATTATACTAGGATGTATAAGGGTTGAGCTCGGCTACTCATAATTTTTTGTGAGTTGTACGGCGGTACCCAACCACACCGGCCTCTTATTCTTTTGTGATATTTTGTTTAGCTTGTGCATTAGAAATAACATGTCTTTTCATAGTTTCTTTATGATTGGTGATTGCTGTGTGGCCTGGATTCGCTTAGGCTCATAGGATAAAAAAATTTTCTATCCCACTAACAACTCACAACTAAAATTTTAAAATAACTCACAACCTCATACAAAAGCCTAGGAATTAAATCAATATAATAAAATATTTAGCAACCCTTTAGCTAGACGATTAAATGTATAATATCATGCATGTCATATTCTTTCACTCTTGCTAAGAGAGGTCTTCCATCTATGCAAGAGAATGAAGGCTTAACCTATAAGAGCCTTTGATGGAAAGACACATCTTTCTCTTTTAATTTAGCCCAACCAATTTCTCATGCATTTAGGTATACAAAAACCTATAGCCTATGTCAAAATAAAAAGTCCAAAAATTAAATAAAACTTGATAAAATATGCATTAGATTAAATCATTACTCATGCCCTTCATGATGTAGTCTCTTAGGAAGTGAGTTTAAGGGTTTAATTTTCTCTTCTAAATAAATAAAAGCCTAACCATCTTGCAAAGCATATGACTTGCCTACATGGATTTAAAGCGTAGGAAGAGTTAGCTTACTGCCACTCTAGGAGGCGATAAGTCTAGCAGTCGGGTGGTTTACTCTCTTTTGTGGGGTAAACCATATACTCACTTTCTCCTTATCTTTAGGTTGTGCTTTGGCCCTCGCCAAAGCTATAGATTTAGGATCTGAGATTATTGTTTCCCTTTATGGGCTACAAGCATAAATCATCACCTCTTAGGTATTTCCATAAACTTATATTGTGAAACTATAAGTCTTAGATTTCTAATAAAATTTTAACTCAAATAAATAAATCACCTCAATTTCAAATATATAAAGCCCAACCATAGAATAGATTGGAGTGCTCACTAGGCTTCACAGTATCATGAGCACTCCCTACTCATGTCCTTTGGTTTCGATAAGAACTCTCCCCCTTTTGATCTCTTCGACTTGATTTTCAAAAATACAACCAATTTGGTGATAGCCCTATCTTTGAAATCTTTGGAGATAATATTCACCTACTTTAATCAAAGTATTCTTAAGGGATTCACATTCCTTAAGATGTAATTAACTATGGAGGCTTGACTCCATAGGGAACATAACGAACCCAGTTTAAATAAACCCTGCTTTACTTTTTCATATAAAGTAGGTGAAAAATCTTCAGATCTGCATGGTTAGGTCAAATCTAAAGTATTTGATGATAAGACTAGTATATTCGAAGACCCATCATGCCTTTAGAGTCATTATTAGGTGATTAGGTCAATTATAAAGTATTCTATCTCTCAAGATAGTATAATATTCTTTAATGTTGTACCTGATCACCATAATAAATACATCTGCGGATCTGCGTGGTATCCCCTCACAAACCACACACAAAATAACCAAAAATAAATACCACAACCCTCATCTCAAGGATTGATCCGCTGAAGTATTTGATGAAAAGACTAGTGTTAGCAGGTCGCTTGGCAAGATGGGCAGTGTTGCTTTTACAATTTGATATCACATACATTTTACAGAAAGTAGCAAAAGGGAAAATCTTAGTAGATTTTTTTGCCTCACATCCCATCCCTGCAGACTCTTCTCTTAATGATGATTTGCCTAATGAGCAAATTATGCTAATTCATAAAAGGGAAAAATTATAAATTTGGAAAATATACTTTGATGGAGCCTCATCTATCCAACAAATCCAACCTCTAAATGAGACTAGAGGGAGGAATAATGAGACCATTATATGGGTTGACTGAGCCAAGAACTAATAATGAAGCTGAGAATGAAGCATTGGTAGCAGGTCTTGAAGAAGCTATTTTCATAGGCATTCAAAACTTACATATTTTTTATGATTCCTAGCTTATTATAAATCAAGTACTAGGCATCTAAAATCAACAAGCTTGAGTTAGCTTTCTACGATAAGAGAGTTCTTGAGCTTGTGAAGAAAATATCAAATATTACACTATTTTGAGTCTCTCAATCCAAAAATAGCAAAGCAGATTGTTTAGCAAAATTAGCTAAGGAGATGACAAGTATGAATGGAAATTATGTCATGATCGTGATATTTACTTGATGAGTTCTAGAGCCAAGAAAGTATCAATCCCCAGGGGTTATCAAATTCGACATAGCAGGATGCGACTCAGATTGCTCATCATACTCCTCAAAATCAATAAAGAATTATACCCATAAGAGCTAAGAATGATATTGCTTCAGAAAAGTGATGGGAAGCCTTTATTGTAGAAGAGACACATGATTGGAGGCAGCCGTTCATCGACTTCTTTAAAGAAGACAAATTACTAAGTAATAAATCACTGGCAGCTCAAATTAAAAAGAGAATGTTGCGCTCTGCTTTCATCAATAATACTTTTTATTGTAAATCATTTGAACAAATATGGCTATGATGCCTAAACACAGATGAAGCTAACAAAGTGATGGTTGAAGTTCATGAAGGACTTTGTGGTGCACATTAGTCAGGTCTCAAGATGATAGTAAAAATCAGAAGATATGCTATTATTGGCCATCTATGGTGAGAGATTGTATCGATCATGCAAAGAGGCATCATGAATGTCAAGTACATGAGAATATAATCCACTACACCCATCAATAGCATCATGGCCTTTTGAATGTTGGGGTACACATGTAATTGTACCAATTGATCCATCGTCATCAGCTGGTCATCATTTTATCTTAGCAGGGACTGATTATTTCATTAAGTGGGCTGAAGCTATCCCATTTAAAGAAGTTACTGCTGATAGAGTGATTGACTTCTTTACACATAATGTGGTCTATAGATTTAGAGTGTTGAGCAGAATAATTTTTGATAATGGCACATAACTTTCAAAAGTATAAAGATTTATAGATTTGTTGATCGACACAAAATTGATTGGCGATATTCTTCAATATATAATCCAAGGAAAATAGTTTGGCCGAAGATTTTAACAAGACATTAGTGAAACTACACAAGAAGATCCTCACTAAGAATAAGAGAGAATGACAAAATAAATTGATAGAAGCATTATGGGCATACCGAACTACCTACAAGATGCCCACTAAAGCCACTCCTTACTCATTAGTATTTGGAACCAAAGCGGTCCTTCCGCTTGAAGTTGAGTTGTCTTCACTTCGAGTAGATATCCAATACAATCTAACTAAAGATCAAAATGCTTGTTCGAGAATGGAGGAAGTCGATGCGCTTGATGAAGTTAGATTGTAGGCTTATTAAAATTTAGAGGTTTGGCAAAGATGTCCATGGCTTTTGACCATACAATGTGGACTAGAACATTCCAAAAAGGGGAATTAATCTTGGTGCTGATAAGACCAATTATTCCTAATCAAAAATTTGGTGGCAAATTTGAGCTTAATTAGGAGGGCCCTTTTATCATTGAGAAAGTGTATCAAGGAGGGGCATACCAACTCATTGACCTAAATGGTGAAAGACATTCCACCAATTAATGATCGATACTTGAAAAAGTATTATACATGATAAATATATCAACCATATGACTAATTAATCAAACCATTTGAACAAAATATGAATGCAAGTCTTTTTAGTAAAAAAAAAATGAGGTTTTTATTTATTAGCTAAATACACATTCAAATGTATGAAAGTTTTAAGCAAGTACGATGCCATTGTTCTGCACTAGGGGAGTGAGGTAGGAACTTCCTTAAGGCTACTTAAAGCTGTGCATCCTCAAAATGTCCAGACTAATTTACCCGCTATTCTTAAATATATATGGATGTATAAGCAACTATAAGAATAGAATACCATGCAAAAGTAGAATTTGATTTATTTGTGTAAATGAATTAAAGCCCTATCTAAATTCTAATATCAAAATGCATAAGAATGAAATCAAACAGGTACATCACCATTATTCTACATCAGGGGAGTGAGGTAGGAACCTTCTTGGGGCTATTTAAAGCTGTGCATCCCTAGAATGTTCAGACTAATATACCATTAATAGTCAAACTTATGCAAATCAATATATGAATATAAGAAAGAGACTTCACTTCATACACTAAGCTTATATTCACATACACCTCTTATGTATATATAACTAAAGTCACAATATATATTATTATTCATTAATAAGTTTTTCAAAATACATTTGTGATTTAATAGTGATAATAGCCACACATATTTCTAATTAAGTCAACACATGCAAATTTGAAATAAAAGAAATCATTTTGTTCAATTAATTTTTGAAAGAAATGAATGCATGACTATAAGTGGCATACAACATGTTAACATGATTGAAAATAAATAAAGCAACACAAGCATGTAATTTCATTCAATCCAACTAATTCCTAAGGACAATCACATTAAAAAAGTTTATTAAAATTAAACCAAAGTTTCTTAAAGCCATTTTTGAATTCGTGTTTGATTTGATTTAAGGGATGTGAAAGAGGTTTACTAATCCTAATCCCATCCCCATGGGTGAGTTAAATTGATTTAATGAAAAGCAATTAAATTAATTAGGTTACGGTATGAAGTAAATTAATTAATTAACCTTACCTATATCACCTTAAGTTAATTAACTAAATAATGATGAGCCAACATGAGATGCAACCACTTGAAAGTAAATTAGCAATGCTCCTAAGAAATGAAGGGTCTAATACAATTGGCTCATGATTAATAGTTAATTAAGCTTAAGGGATTTGTTTAATTATATTTATGACTTTCTCACACATGTAAGCTAATTGTAATTTCACTAAATTTTTTTAGACTATTAAACATCTAAATATCTACCAAGGTTGATTAAATCAAAGTTAGGAATGAATGGATTTTAAATTAATTAAGCCCTTAATTGGTTAATTAAATCCTTTGAGTATATCTTAATTAGGATAATGAAGTTAACTTTGGGAAAGAGATCAAGGAAGAGGCCTCAATCCCGATCCCTAAGTCATTTCAAATAATTAATTAGATTCTGAAGTAATTAAATTTGATTTTCTTTTAATTGATTAATGAAGTGGTTAATTAACTAATTTAACTCTAATTAATTTAAAATAAATGAAGAGGCTTAATGAAATGGTCACAAGGAGTAAACCTAAACCATTTCCCTAAGACTCTTTACTGTTAACAGATGGAAATAAGCTTAATTAATTAATTCATTCATTGTTTATTTGCTTAATTATTATTAATTAAGGTAGAAGAGTAATTAAGATTTAATCAATCAATTTTCCTGATTAACTATCCAATAAATTCCAAAAAAAATAGGGAGGCAGAAGTCATCCCCTAAACATCTCTGTAAAGTTTTAAGTTAATTGGATAATTAATCAGAGAATTATTAGGCTAATTAAATATTTAATTAAATCTTAATTAAGCATAAATTACTACTCAAAATTAATTAATAATAATTTTCTTAGATTCTCCTCTAAAATACCTTTAAAATGAGCCCTTATTTATATTTTTTGGATTTTTCTAGAATTAGTGATAAATTTAGAAAGATTCACCCTTAAAAATTAATTAAATAGCCCTAATTAAACATTAATCCTGTCGGTGCCACATGGCTACTGACGTGATGCGCTTTCCATATGGTGCGATGGGATAGGTTATTTAAATAGTCACATCATGATGATGATTCAGATTGCAGTAGATGCACTTTTTTGTGGACCATCTTATCTAAAATCGGACGGCCATGATTAAATTCTATGGTTAAGAAGGAAATAGAGAGGATCTAAGCGTGATTTGATCAAGACCGTCCATTTCAATCACACAAGATGGACGACCCATGATCTATCTCCTTCACGAGTAGTAAAAGATGGACTCCGTCTATCTTTCCCTATTCGATCCAAGCTCACCTGAGATTGGATTGGGATCAAAATGATCCCACACCATCAGGAGGAGGAAATAAACACAGCCAACGGCTAAGATCTCATGACATAAATATTCCCTTCACAAAAGACCAACCCATTTTCATATAGGATTAGTTTTGAGAAATTACTTTGCCAGGGCTAATGTTCGGTGGTGGGATTGACCGAGGTAGCTTCATTTGGTAGAAATGAATCTTGGTTGAGCCATGAGCTTTGCTTTGAGGGGGTTTGCTATATGGACCAAGATCCTCCCTTTGAGCATATGGTCTTGATCAAACTAAGGCTTCCAGTAGCTTGGAAGCTTGGGAAATGATTTG
The DNA here is from genome assembly GCA_021442155.1 of Cymbidium sinense. Lineage (NCBI taxonomy): Eukaryota > Viridiplantae > Streptophyta > Magnoliopsida > Asparagales > Orchidaceae > Cymbidium > Cymbidium sinense. The sequence continues at coordinate 185,803,531 of CM038218.1, read as the reverse complement.
GTATTGCTCGATGAGGTGTGGTGATGGTGTGTACAAGGTTGATTGAGGTTTGGTGGAGGATTGAGCAAAGGGGATTCAGAATAGGGGTGTCCTATTTTGGTTTCATGAGTAAAGAAGAAATGGCAATCGAGGGAGGTTTGGGGTGCTCTAAGAAACTCTTTGGGATTTTAAAATCACTCAAGGAACTTATCTAATGCAAATGGTGATGAATCTCACTCGACTTGAGGGGGTATACCCTTAAATCACACTTGATGGATGGACGGGATCCGTCCCTAAATTTCTATTGATTTATCATCATCGAGGCATCGTAGGGGTCACCGTCAGCATCACATGGGCACGCCAGGGTTGGAGGAAGCTATGGCAGCAAGCAACCTCAAGGTTTGATATGGGGAGATTGTGTGCTGATTTTCTTTCCTTGCATCCATTGGGTTAGGCCATGGGAAAAGGAGAGGAGGTGTGCTTATTTTGGTCCATGGTAAGTCCTAGGAAAGCTTAGGTTGGGCTAGGCAAGTTAGGCATGCCATGTTAGGAAGCTTGATGACTGTGCATGAGAGGAGAAAGTGAAATTAGCTTCTTATGGAAAGAATCCAATGCAAATGAGGTGTGTCCAATGGCTAATTCCTTTGGGTGGGGTCCACTTTGCTTTTGGGATGATTTTGGGCTAACCTAGGGTTAATTTGGGTTAGGTTTGGTCAGCCCTTAGGGTCTCATGGGTTAGTTTTGGGTGTTTTTGGCTTCATTTGGTCAAATGGGTTCATATGAGTTCATGTTGGGTTTGGTTGACCAATTAGTCAAATTGGGTCAAACCAAGACTTCGGTTAGGTTTGAATGATGATTTGGAGAGTTTTGGTTCAAGTGGTTTTGATTAATTTGGCTTAGGTTTGAATTTGGCTCATTTGGATTCAAATAAGTCAAATGGGCTAAGTTGACCAATTTGACCCAATTGGGTTGGGTTAGGTGTTGGTTAATGTTCAATTGGTTAATTAAAAATGATCGTGGGCTTTGGCTTAATTTGATTTGGGTTTAATTTAGATTTTGACCAATTTGACTTTTTAGGTCAATTTGGGCTAGGTTGGGTCAAGTTGACCAATTGGTCAAATTGGGCTTAATCATGACTTTGATCAAGTTTAGTAAATGATTTGGAATGAACATTGGCCATAGGTTGCAATCAATTTGGGTTAAATCATGATTTTACCCATTTTAACTTTTTAGGCCAATTTGGGTTAACTTAGGTCAAATGGTCAATTGGACTTGGTTTGGCTCAATTAAGAGTTTGGTCATATTCAATCATTGATTATGAATTAGTTTCAATTAATTTGGAATATGATAGGTTTTAGCTAATTTGGGTTTCATTTGGGCTAAAGGTTGACTTGGTTTGATCCAATTCAAGGTAGTTGACCACCTAGGATGATTGTTGATCATGATATGAGGTTTGGATGGGCTTGGTTCAATCCAATTTAGATTGGATTAGAATTTGGCTTAAAAAGGTCATTTAGGTCACTTTGGGTAAAGTGGACCTAAATGGGTCAATTGGTTTGATTTTAGCTTGATTCATATTTAGTTGAACCCATATATGAGTCTAGGATTGAAATATAAATTCAATTACAATCAATTTGGGCTATGATGGATTTTGGCTCATTTAAAGTTTTCAAGTAAAAAGGCTAACTTGAGTTTGACTTAGGTTGACATGAGTTTTTTTGATAATTGTAGTTTATGTTTATATTTGGATGAGTGATTGAAGGAATGATTGATTCATGAAGAAATCCATGGGTTTTGAATTGATTTGGGTATCATTTAGCCAAGTTCAAGAAATTAGCTAAAATGGCTAAAATTGGGAATTTTGTTTGATTTAGATTTGGTTTTGGCTATGTGGATGTATATTTCATTTATATTTATGAATATAAATGAATATATAAATAATTCATGAGAAAATCACTTGAGTTTGGAGTGATTTAGAAGCAAATTTGACCAAGCTTAAGGATGTAGGTCAAAAGGGCTTAAGAAAGGTCTTGATTTGGTTTGATTTATTTTTGGTCAATGGAAGATATGTTTCATTTATATTTATGAATATAAATAAATAATTGATTTATAAAGAAATCAATTGAGTTTGGGTTGATTTGGGTTGAGATTTAATTAAACTCATGGAGGTAGGTCTATAAGGCTTTAAAGGGAATTTCATTTAGTTTTATTTGATTTGGCTTATTTAAATTTGTATTTTATTTATATTTGTGGATATAAATGAAGGAATGATTGATTTATAAAGAAATCAACCAAGTTTGATTTTGTTCAAATGGGTTTAGGCTAAGCATATGAAGGTGGTTCATATGGCTTAGGAGGGGATTTTGGAATTTGCATTTGATTTTGGGTTCCAATCACTTGGAGTTTGATTTGGTTTCATATTTGATTTGAGATTTGATGGATATTTGAGAAAATCAATTGAATTAGGTTTGATTTGAATTTGGTTAAGGCTAAGTCCATATGATGAAATCAAATGGCTTAGGAAGGGTTTTGGATTTAATCATGGGGTTTTATGGGGAAATATTGAATTTGAATTTGATCATGGGATTGATTATAAGTCTTGGAAATTTTTTTTGGTATGAATTTGAGGTTAGATTTAAGAAGGAAGGCTTTGGTTCGGTTTAGGCTATAGGATAGGCAAGTTTTTCTAAGTCCCTAAGGCATAACCTGTTCCTTGGCTAACCCTTCTAAGTCTCTAAGCTTAGGTTAAGTGTTCACTAATCACTAGAACTGTCTTAAGACTAAGGAACTCTTAGTGTCTATAAGAGTCCTAGATATATGATGACAAAGTTGAGAGCTCATTCTAAAAGTGAGGTCAACAAGGCACTTCCTGACAAGTCAATATGAGCAAATTAGTCAATCCTTCATCAAATCTGTCAAGCTTAAAGCCAAGACAGAAGGAATTTCATGACTCAAAATAAACAAACCAATTACTCCATCCAGTTTGGTTGAGCATGAAGTTAGGGTCAAAGGAAATCCAAATCCATAAAGATACAAAAGAAGGAGCTCTTCAATGAACCTATTGAAGACGAGGTAATTTGAAATTCATGGTCGACAAGAAAGGTCAACCAATTTTCAACAAGTATGACTCGCTTCATGTTGTGAATCATATTTATTGTTGCATTTGTTGACCCTTGGTTTGTCTCCATCAAAGATGAAATTGCTTCCGCCCATTCCCCTAGAAACCGCAAGGACTGACAATAATTGTTCTCGTTCTCATCCGTCTATGGTAAAATCGGACGAAGCCTTTAATTCTGACTTCTGATTCTCGATCTCTCAGACACTGGCTGCTCTCATTTGATTGCCAAAAACCCTCATTCTACTTCAAGTTGCAAGTCATAAATCTCGACTCTTCCATCCAACTGAGCTGGATTACGTGATATTGAAGCCGAGCATCCATCCTCCCGCACCATCCCCGCATCCAAGCCGCACAATAGCCCCTCTCATTTGTTCTCTCTCTCTCTCTCTCTCTCTCTCTCTATCTCTCTCTCTCTCATCTGTGGCCCTTTTGAATGATCCAGCAGCTCTTTTTTATGTTGGTCCAAAAACAAACTCACATTGAAAGAAATCGAATGTCGATCGATTAATCCCTCTTCCTGTCTTACTATAGCAAATTACTATAGCAAATCACTGTAGCAAAATACTATAGATCCGAAAAAAAATAAATAAATAATTCCTTTCTTCTCTTTTTTTTCTTTCTCTTCTATCAGTTCTGCTACAGTACCGGCAACACCAACCTCCCATTCATCCTAAACTTCCTTTTCTACAGCCTAGAGTATAACCGAGAGGTAACTCCATCATCAGGCAGGTTCCTCTCGGCATTTCCTTCCTGATTCCTCGTCCCTCATATCTAGCAGCACACTCACCTTACCTTTCTATGACCTAGAGTATAGCTGAGAGGCGACTCTACCATCAGGCAAGTTTCTCTCGACAACCACCCTTTTTTGTAGCAGAGGGGCAACTCTGTCACCAGACGGGTGTTGACCTCACCTTTGGACTGAGCTTTCAACTTCTTCATCTTAGACATAGGACTCCTATAGTCACTAAGAGTTCCTTAGTCTTAAGACACTTCTAGTGATTAGGTGAACACTTAACCTAACTTTAGAGACTTAGAAGACTTAAACATATGAATAGATTATGCTTTAGGGGTATTAGGAAAACATTCCTACCCTATAACTTGAACCAAATCCTTACTTCCTTCTTTCAAGTAAAACTTGAAATTCAAACCAACTATAAATTCAAATCAACTTCAAATTCAAATTAAACCTTAAATAAATTCCAACTCAATTGATTTTCTCAAATCATAAATCAATTCCAAAATTCAAATCATGAATCAAATCTCAAATGATTAAAACCCATGATCAATTCCAAATTCAAAATCTTTCCTAAGCCCTTTAGATTTCATCTTATGGACTTAGCTCAAATCAAATTCAAATCACTCCAAATTCAAAATATTTTCTCATAACCCATTTATATTCTCATTTATATTTACAAATATAAATGAAATATAAATTGAAATAATCAAACCAAATTCAAAACTCAAATCCAAATCTAACCTAAATTCAACCTATACCCTTTCAAGTCAAATTCTTGAACTTAACCAAATCATTCTAAAATCAATCCAAACCTTTGATATTTCTCTTTAAATAATCATTCCTTCAATCACATGCCCAAATATAAACATAAACTCCAATCATCATACAAAAATCAAACCAACCCAAGTCAAACCCATGTTCACTCTTTTGACTTGAAATTGTCAAATAAATCAAAACCCATTTGAATCCAAATCACTTGCAATTGGATTTATATTTTAATCATAAGTTCATATGTGAGTTCAACCAAACTTGAATCAAGGCTAGATCAAGCCAATTGACCCACTTAGGCTCACTTGACCCAAAGTGACATAAACCACCTTTTTGAGCCAAATTCTAATCCAACCCAAATTGGATTGAACTAAGCCCATCTAAGCCCACATTATGAGCAACAATCATCCTAGGATGATCAATCACTCAAATTGGGTCAATCCAAGTCAAACCTAGCCTTTGACCAAGTCAACACTTAGCCCAAATGAAACCTAGATTAGTCAAAATCAATAATAAGCCAAATTGATTGAAACTATTGATATAAACCAATCCATAATCAATGATTGAACTTGACTAAGCCATCAATTGAGTCAAACCAATCCTAATTGGCCACTTGACCTAAGTTGACCCAAGTTGACCTAAAAAGTCAAAATGGGTCAAATATTGATCTAAGCCAAATTGATTACAACCAATGCAATTTGGACACTTGGATCACCTCATACACTCACCTAACACATGAGCACTCCCTCTCCTCCACTCCTCTACCTAAAACGAACCACATGGAGTGCCTAACAACCTAAACAAACCAATTAATTAGAGCAATTGATGAATAACAATAAAGCTAGTCTCGTCAATCCAAAGAAGGGGAGATATACTCCCCCTCATTCCAACTCAAACTAGAGAGATTGCATTCGATTAAGCTCTAACAATTGAAAGCAAGCTCCTCCAAACTTCCCAAAGCCATTCCCAAGCATCCTGAATTTCTCCTTCTTAGTTTTCTTCAAAGCTGAAATAGGGGATGTGAAGGGATTTTCCAACTCACTCAACTCTCCATCAAATTCAAATTACTCTTGCAAGCACCATCAAGGGACCTAATCGAGCACACTCAAGGTGTTTCCCAAGTCACCAAGCCACAGGAAGAGGGACTTTGATCAAAGTCGATTGCCATTGAAGGGGAGTTTAGCTAAATAAGCAATTCATGTGAAATCAAAGCTTGATACCTTCAATAGGACTTTGTCTCTACTAGACAAAGCTACCTCCTCTATTGGAAACGTCGGTGATAGCCTCTGGCGAGGTACTGCTCAAAATTGATCCTAAGTTAAAAAATGCTTGGTCTTTTATAAAGGGAATTGTAATCCTATTAGATCATAGCTATTGGATTTCTTGCTTGTGTTCTTCCCAAGGTGTGGGTTGAGTTTGAGCTCCATCCGAGCTTATGTGAGCTCGGATCGAGCGACGATCGATGGATGGCATTCGTTTCTCGCCGCTCAGGAAGAGGTAGATCACATACAGTCCGTTTCGCATGATTGGAATGGATGGTTGTGATTTAATCACACTTAGAACCCTGATTAAGCCTTTAAAACCATGGAGAATAATCCTAGTCATCTGATCCTTGATCGGATGGCTCGAGCGATAGCCGCTGAGCGCCACGCGATGAAAAGTAAACAACCCGCCGTGTGCACATGGAAAGCACGCCGTGTCAATAGTCCATGAATTAGAGATTAATTAATTAGGCTATTTTAATTATCCATTAATCACAAAAACTTCATAAATCATAAGTAAATGTAGAAAAATCAAAAAAAAAATATAAATGAGGGCTCATTTCAAAGGTATTTCAGAGGGGAATCCAATAAATATATTTCTAATTGATTTTAAATAATGAATTTTCTTAATTAAGGTTTAATTAAAAATTTAATCATCTTAATCACTCCTTAATTACTTCGTTGATTAATTCCAAATTTCTCAGAAATGTTTAGTGGGATGACTTCTGCCTCCCCTAATTTTCTTGGAATTTATCAATGAGTTAATTAGGAAAATTAATTAATGAACTCCTAATCACTCCCTTATTGTAATTAAGAGTAATTAAGCATATGAACAGTGATTTAATTCCTTAATTAAGATAATTAAATATTGTTTAAGTAAGGAGGAGGTTTATGGAATGAGTTTGGGATATTTTCCTTATTCCCTAAACCCCCTTTCTTCCTTAATCCAAATACCACTTGCTTAAATCTTTTCCTATACACTTCTATGTTATGACTTAAGAAGGATCTTCACATTACACATGTAAATTATACAACTAAATCAAACAAAATCTTTTGCATGATTCTTCATCCATTTGTTTCCTTTTGTACATTTACATGTATTTAAGAAAAGTGGTATACTAGTCTGGACATCCTAGGGTTGCGAGGATTTAAGTAGCCCCAAGTAGGTCTTGTACCTTACACCCCTGATATAGAAAATAATGGCATCGTACTCACTTATATCTTTTATACATGTAAATGTGCATTTGATTAATGGATAAAAGAGTTCTTATTTTCTACTTAATAAAAACATGCATTCATGGAATATCCAAATTCTTAAACAACATCTCTTTGCATCCATCATTAAGGTGTGCTAAGATTTGCATTATATGTATAGATATGCTTTGGATTATTCATTTGCATGATATACATGGTGGAAAGAAATAATGGTTGTGTGTTATGTGATAGTAATTCACCTTAACTAATCCTAAGATGCCTTTCTTATTGAATAGGTTTATTTATAGCAAATCTAAACTTAGGGTTAATTAAAACACATAATAAAACATTCATAAAAGAAAAATCATTTACGAATCTTCCTCAAAAATTACTTAAGTTAGGGATGAAAGAGAAGTTCTCTTCTTTTTTCTTCTCTTTATAACATTTAGTTACTAAGTGTAGCTTCATTCAAACTAAATAAAATCATTAAATAAAATTGATGAATCAACTAAATCACTTAAAATGAAATCACCCTCTAAGTTAAACCCTTCACACTTTAAAAATTCCAACTTTAAAGCCTAGCTATGACATGCCACACAAGCCTTAAATGGCACATACATTAGGCTAAGTCATAATTTCTAGCTCTATGTTAGGGTGGTATGGTTTGATGTCCAATTTTATTTTGTGATGTAGTGTTTTTAAACTAGATGTTAGGTTGCATGTGTGAAGACTGGATGATAAGACGATCTTAGTCTAATCATATCTTTGTAGGAGATTGTGCTTAAGGGGTGCTATAATAAAAATATAAATGCTTTTGTTGTGCAGGTTGCTTATACCCCTAAGCATGATCCAAACTAGGACAAGAGGACTTGGTTACCTATGTGTGGGGTGCTAAGTCCAGATTATTCTTATAACTTCTTGGGTTGTGTGGTATGTTTAAATAATCTCTATTTTGCAGGTTTAGTTAGATTTATCTTTCCCATTTTGATATAAATTTTACAATTAAGATTTGGAATGAATGTTATCGGGAAGTAAAATTGGTCATAAGGCCATATCTTATGTACCATGTGAAGCCTTGGAGCAAACTACATCTCAAGTCAAATCAAAAGAAAGAAAGGAAGAAATGAAGAAATGAAGAATGAAGACCCTCATAACATGAATTCTTTCTAAATTATAATTATTTATTTGTAATCCTGGTTGTATAAGGATAGAGCTCGGCTACTCATATTTCTTTTCAGGTTGTGTCGTGGTACCAACACATCGACCTCTTATTCTTTTGTGCTAGCTTTATAAATTTGTTTGATATTTGTTTAGCTTGTGCATTAGAAATGATATGATTTTTCTAGTTTCTTAATTGCTTGGTGGTTGTTGAATGGCCTGGATGTGATTAGACTCTTAGAAAAAAAATAAATTTTTAATCCAATTAATTAACTCAAAATTAAAATTAAACAACTCATAACCTCACCTAAAAAGCTTAGGAAATAAATCAAGATAATAAAAGATTTAACAACCTCTTAGCTGGACATTGTATGTCTCACATCATGCATAAAAATTATATTGTTTCACTCTTGCTAATGGAGGGCTTCCACATTTGCTAGAGAAAATGGCTTGACCTTTGAGAGCCATGGTGAAAACTCACCTGCTTTCTACTAATTTTGGCCCATAACCAATTTCTCTTACATTAGGCATATGAAATCCCATAGCCCGTGTCAAATGAAAATGTCCAAAAATGAAAATAAAACTTAACAAAATTTGCATTAGATTAAGTCATTTATTCATGCCCTTCATGATCTAGTCTCTTAGGAGAGCGTTTAAGGACTTAATTTCCTTTCTAATTAAATAATAGCCTAGCTATGTACAATGCATAAGACTTGCCTACATGTATTTAAAATTATAGAAGGAGTTAGTTGGCGACCATCCCTAGGAGGTTATAAGTCCAATAATCGAGTGGTTTATCCTCTCTTATGGAGGTAAACCATATACCTATTTTTGCCTTAGATTTAGGTCGTGTCTTAGCCCTCGCCAAAGCTCCCTAGATTTAGGATCTGAGGTTATTGTTTCCCTTTGCAGGCTACAAGTATAAATCTCACTTTAAGTATTTCTATGATCTTGTATCATGAAATTGTAAGCCCTAAATTTCCAATAAAAATTCAACTCAAACATATAATTCTTCTCAAATTTTAAAAATATAAAGCTCAACCATAGGATAGTTTGGGATGATTACTGAGTTTCCTACTATCATGAGAATCCCCTACTCATCTCTTTTTGGTTTCGATAATAACTCCCTCTTTTTAATCAATCCCACTTAATTTTTCAAAAATAACCAATTTATTGATAATCCTATCTTTGAAATCTTTAGAGATAATGATCATTTACCTTACTCAAGAGTATTCCTAAGGAATCGCATTCCTTAGGATGTAATTAACAGCGGGGGGCTTGCCTTCATAGGTAACTTAATGAACTCGGTTTAAAATAAACCATACTTTACTTTTCCATGTATAGCAGGGGAAAGATCTCTGGCACATTCAAAAAGCCATTGTCTTTAGGAGTCCTTATTAAGTGATTAGCTCCATTATAGGATGGTGACTTCTGTCTCTCGAGATAGTACATTATTCCTCAATGTTGCACCCAATCACCCTAATGAGTACATCTACATATTTACGTGGTGTCCCAACAATATACAACAAATTTTATTTATTTTTCAAATTCCCCAAGAGTTTGAGAAATAAAACACCACAGATTTTCTAGAGACTCCGCTAGGGATGGTTTCTCTCTCCATCTTTGGTAAATGATCCTTGTCTCCAAGTATCAGTAGTGGATTTATATTTCTATATGAATATGATATTATCTTTCTTTTCTGTTGGTATTTAGTTTATTTTATTATTAAGCTAAGCTAGCCAACATCATTTAGGTTTTAGGACCCCAATAGATGAAAATAAAATTTAACCAAAAAATGTAACTAAAAACTTTGTTGAACTTCCTTACCATTTCTATGGTAAGGAAAGGTTCATTCCAAAAATAAAGAAGAATTAAATCCTTTATAAAAATATTGCTTCTCAAAAGCACTTTTTCAAAATTCACACAATAAAATATTTGCACAAAAAGTTTCACAAAATATAAATAACTTAATCTCATCTAACAATCTTTAAAATTGTCACATGAAGGAGCATTTCCAAAAAAAAATCAAAAATCAACTTTTCAAAAAGCACATATGAACATCCTCATTCAATATACTCAAATTTACTAAATGAAGATTTCATTTTCAAATAAAATAAAATCTTCTTTCAAAAAGCACTAATGAACATCCTCATTCAATATACCCAAATTTATTGAATGAAGATTTCATTTCAAAAATAAAATCAAAAATCATCTTTCAAGAAGCACTAATGAACATCCTCATAACTTCCTTACCATTTCTATGGTAAGGAAAGGTTCATTCCAAAAATAAAGAAGAATTAAATCCTTTATAAAATTATCGCTTTTCAAAAGCACTTTTTCAAAATTCACATAATAAAATATTTGCACAAAAAGTTTCACAAAATATAAATAACTTAATCTCATCTAACAATCTTTAAGATTGTCACATGAAGGAGCATTTCCAAAAAAAAATCAAAAATCAACTTTTCAAAAAGCACATATGAACATCCTCATTCAATATACTCAAATTTACTAAATAAAGATTTCATTTTCAAATAAAATAAAATCTTCTTTCAAAAAGCACTAATGAACATCCTCATTCAATATACCAAATGATTTGAACATCCTCATTCAATATACCCAAATTTATTGAATGAAGATTTCATTCCAAAAACAAAATCAAAAATCATCTTTCAAAAAGCACCAATTAACATCCTCATTCAATATACACAAATTTATTGAATGAAGATCTCATTTTAAAAACAAAATCAAAAATCATCTTTCGAAAAGCACAAATGAACGCCCTCATTCAATATACCCAAATCTATTGAATGAAGATTTCATGACAAAAACAAAATCAAAAATCATCTTTTCAAAAAGCACATATGCACATCCTCATTCAATATACCCAAATTTATTGAATGAAGATTTCATTTCTAAACAAAATCAAAAATCATCTTTTTAAAAAGTACATATTTGAAAATGAACACCCTCATTCAATTTACCCAAATTTATTGAATGAAGATTTCATTTCCAAATAGAATAATATCATTGAAATTCCATTTCAACATATCTGACATATGTTGAAGTTAGAATTTCTTTCTTTTCACAAAGAACAAATTTGAAAACAAGCCTCTTCATTCAATATATCCAAATATGTTGGATGGAGGTTTTATTTTCAAATGAAATTACACCATTTGAAATTCCACTCAACACATCCCACTTGTGTTAAGGTAGAATTTCCTTCATTTCAAAAAGCAATAATCACACACAAAAATTTTATCTTTGAAAAATAAAACATGATTGACTTCCATTTTACATGCCCAAATTTGTTAAATGGAAATCTACTTTGCAAAAATCATGAGAATCAAAATACATTGGAATTCCATTTAGCATATCCAAATTTTTCAAATGAGAGTTTCATTTTCAAAAATAAAATTGAAAAAATAAATTGGATTCCATTTAACATACCATGCTTATTAAATAGAAATCCATCCTTTCAAAAATAATACAAAATCAAAATAAAAAATCAAACATATTTCGATTCTTTATTTAGCATACTGAAATTTGTTAAGTAAAGATCCTCCTTTCAAAATCATAAAATGAAACATATTTGGATCCTTTATTTATCATACCCAAATTTGCTAAGTAAAGATCCTCTTTTCAAAATCATAAAAATCAAATACATTTGGATTCTTTATTAGCATACCCAAATTTGCTAAGTAAAGATCCTCTTTTCAAATCATAAAAATTGGAACACATTTGGATTCTTTATTTAGCATACCCAAATTTGCTAAGTAAATATCCTCTTTTCAAAATCATAAAAATCAAACACATTTGGATTCTTTATTTATCATACCCAAATTTACTAAGTAAAGATCCTATTTTCAAAATCATAAAAACCAAACACATTTGGATCCTTTATTTAGCATACCCAAATTTGCTAAGTAAAGATCCTCTTTTCAAAATCATAAAAATCAAACACATTTAGATCCTTTATTTAGCATACCCAAATTTGCTAAGTAAAGATCTTCTTTTCAAAATTATAAAAATCAAACACATTTAGATCCTTTATTTAGCATACCTAAATTTTCTAAGTAAAGATCCTCTTTTCAAAATCATAAAAATAAAACACATTTGGATCCATTATTTAGCATATCCAAATTTGCTTAGTAAAGATCCTCTTTTCAAAATTATAAAAATCAAACACATTTGGATTTTCATTTAGCATACATAATTTGCTAAGTAAAGATCCTCTTTTCAAAAGTCAAAACAAAAAACATTTGGACTTTAGTTAGCATACACAAATTTTCTAAGTAAAGATTCCATTTCCAAATTCACACATGATTCACATCATGGGCAAACAAACAGAAGAAGAAAATTGTTTTCAAACAACTCATTTAGCATACCCAAATTTTCTAAGTGAGTAATCCCCAAAAAAAAATCAATTGACCCTCTATTTAACATACTCAAATTTATTAAATAAAGGGTCTCCAAACATAAAAATCAAATTCAAATATGAACCAATGGAAGCATTAAAAAGCTCTTCAAAATATTTGAACCCGTTTTCAACATACACAAATTTGTTGAAAATAGATTCTAAATTCAAAAATCACTTCTCCAATTCATTCAAAATCTCTCTCCTAAATCAATGAACCCCACTTAACATATTCAAATTGTTGAGTGTGGATTCAAACTCTAAAACAAAAATTCAAAAAGTCAATAGAATATCAAAGAAGAAAATCTAATTTGAGCTTATTTTTCAAAAATTGTAGAATTTCAAGTCAGTTTCAGTCAGTTTTTCTCAAGTTTAGTTCAATACAAATGGATGCCCAGAAGTCTGTCTTCACTTTCCCCTTTGGGATGGATTTGGCCTTGGATCTGGCCAACCTCCCACAAATTGACTTTGCCCATCTGATTCACTTTGGCCAAGGATTTGAGGGGGTCAAGATCACTTGTGAAGGGGCAACCCTCACAACCATCGCCAGAGTGTGGTGGGCGAGCTAGTCATCCATGAGATGCCTCTGACTGAAGTTTCACAAGAGGAAGGTTGTAGTTCCCATACAGAGTGCCTAGTGCCCGCTCGCTAGTTGTTCTCCACTTCCCAACACGAAGCTACCCACTCATTGGCTTCTTCCAAGTGGAAGGATGCCCTGGCTTCAGGGATAGTCTCCCCTACCTTTAAGATAGGGTCTAACCATCTTGTTCCTCCCGAAAACTGACCAATAGATGGATACCATAAGATCAAAATTGGCATCATGTGCCATAGCCAAAGAGATGGAGGCAATTTCTCGGGTTTAGTAGAGTCACCTAGGATAGTTTCTCCTCTGATCACACATAATAAGTTTCATCCTCTTTCTAGATCTGATGGAGAGGTAGATGTTAGGAGGTTTATAGTGTCACCTCTAGCTGCAGTTCACTATGAGACACCTATCAGAGATAGGAGGAGGTCATATGCTTGCCTTAGGATAGTTTTGTACCAAATTGGCAGGGCTTCTAGATGTTCAGAGTCCAAAGCCCAATTTGATCTACAATCAGTCATTCCTCACAGCATAGGCGAGCATATCCGGCAGGAGAGGGCTGGAGATGCCCATGTATTAGTCCATGTTACTAGTAAGGAGAGGTGAAGGTACGCCATACAGTTAGCTGCCTCGCCCTCAAGGATTTCTCCGATTAGTGTGCTACCCGCACCAATCATACTGATAGTATTATATTGACAAGTACTACCCACATGGGAGGAGAGCTCCTGCATAGAGAGGGTCAGTGTTGTCTCCATCACACTACTCCACTCCATAATTTCCATCACTAGTGCAGGTCCCATCTTCCACATGTTCCATCTAAATCCATGAAGGCAGCATCGGGGGAAAAGAAAACCCCATTGGTGATCCAGCTACGACCAAGAGATCTCATTTCATCTACACCGATGACTGAGGTGAGGCCGAGCTCTCCTACTCAACCTACTACTTCAATTGTGGTGAAGAGGGAGTGGCGATCTCATAGCATCCTAGTCATGCCATAACCACCACCACCTCAGTAGATCTTGGATATAGAAGTAGTAAAGGGAGAAGGAGATAGTTCAGTCCTTCATGGTGAGAGATCCTCCCAAGAGTAGCACTCCACCCATGGAAGTTGATAGCCAGGAGCATGTATCCTCCAGTGAGCATAGCCCTCACAAGATCAGTATTTCAGCAACTGGGGATGTTAGAAGTATCTTTATTCATGAGCATGATCCCACCATCGGTCAGCCACAAGCTTTTATGCCTACACAGTTGGACCGTTCCCTAGATGATATCGTAGCATAATATCTCATCGAGAAGAAGGAAATCCTAGGGTATGACTAGTTTGACTTAGAAGAAGAAAAGGTTAGCTTTGATCCCAATGAAGATGATTTGTTGGAAGACTCAGTAGAAGTGCATATGGTTGATACTAGAAGTTCTCTCCTTAGGATCAACTTGGCTCAGAAAGTGTTGCGGCCGAACAGGATGACACAGCCCATTCAACCCAACACCTCCTTTAACAATTTAAACAGAAGGATGAATAGATAGAAAGGATGGGGAAGAGGCTTAAATATTTGCTAGCGACAGTTTTGGCACTTCAGAATCAAGCTCCAACACATCCTACTATTATGGAGATTGTTCAGCCAGAGTTACTACATGTCTTAAATCAACCTAAGAGTTCACCTCCAGTAGAGTAGGGCAGCACTAGCTTGTATAGGAAGGTAGTGGACAGTATTTCCATACAAGAAAAGATATTAAACTCATGGTTGAGCAACAAGTGAGAGAAGCATTGGCATAAACCCGAGGTACTTTATCGATTCCAAAGGGTAGACCATACCTAAAGGAATTTGATGCTATCCAGTATCCTAAGGGTTTTATGTCTCCTTCTTTCAAGAGTTTTGATGCCAGTGGGAACCCACACCAGCACATAGTGCACTTCAGGGCCAGCAGTTGCAATGCTAGTGCCAGTGATGTGCAATTATTTCATCTTTTTGTCAGTAGTTTAGTGGGCATAGTTTTTGATTGGTACGTTGAACTCTCCAATAGTTCAGTGAAGACTTTTGATGAGTTGGAGTAACTCTTTATTAAGTGGTTTGCTAGAGCTCAGCAAAGGGTAACTATGGGCGATCTCGTTGTAGCACATTAACACCACGGTGAGTCCCTCATTGACTATATTCTCAGATGGCATAATTTGAGTATGAAATACAAACTGCAGCTGTCTAAACAACATGCCATTGAAATTCTACTAAAGAATATTCATGGCCCAGTTGCCTTCATGCTCAAAGGTTTTATCAAGACATTTAAGAAGCTAATCAACAAGGTGGCTAATCTACAAGGAGAGGCTAAATAATTGCCTTTTCAAGATCAGTTATCAAAGCCAAAGCCATAGAAAGCCTATGAAAAGAAGTCAGGGTCAGTAGCAGTATTGGATAAGGGGAAGCAACCGACCAAGGATCAGCATGAGAGACCTCGAGCTCCATAGTCATCGCTTCTAACTCCTTTACCACCACCTAGGCCATCCTACCAGTCACGCAGCAGCCTCCATGGCCTTTGTCGCCTCCTCCTCAGCCATATTCTCAGTAGTGGTACACATACCATCCACCAGGTAGGTATCATCTACCTACTCTTTTGGATAAACTAAATAAACCTTATTCATTTAAGAGGGAGGTAGTCAGGAAAATATTTAAGAACTTCTTAAAGAAATTTGATTTTCAACTACCCGAGCCTAGGATGCCAGAGGAAGTGGGCAGGAGCAATGATCCTAACTTTTTCCTCTACCGCTATATGTTAGGCCATGTTTTGGAGGATTTCTTTATATTTAATGACTAGCATGAGCATAGCTACAAGTCAAGCACCATAGTTATCCCAAAGGAATATCTAGTGGAACAACCATCTAGTTTTGTTAGGGTAATCCTTGGGGATACATGTGATCCTCTCAAAATAAAAGAAGGTTGGGATATCTCTTTATCCCAGAACCTCTAAAAAGATTATTTCAAAAATCAAGAAACTTTCCTTGTAGGTGTTTGAGGTAGCTCGAACCTCCAACATCAAGGAAGGTTTGCAAGTTTCAAAGACAACTTAGGGAAAGTAGGAGCTCAGTAACAACAGTAGCGGCCCATACTTTTTCGGGATAGCCAAGTAGCGCAACCACCAACCAAACCCATCCTCCATTCCACCGTTGCAGCTACTACTTTAGCCAGCACTTCTACTTCAGCTAGCTCTTCTTCTAGTAGACATCTTGTATCAGTGGATGAGGGCATCAAATCCCTCACTCCACTTACTTTACTAGATTTCTACTATGTACCTCTTTATAAATCCAAGAAATCGAGGAATAAAGCTAGTTTGAACTACATCTGTGTCAATTCTGATGGGTTGTCTAACTCTACTCTTTTAAAAAACTTTTCAAGCCAAAATAATTATAACGACTCTGATCATCCTCTTTCTGATTCAGAAATGAACTTTCCTTTTCTGAATACTATGGGTTCACCTCTTGAGATAGACTTGGAATCATCTGATTCTGAGGGTCCTATAGAAGAAGCTGTAGGTGAGTCTGACGACCAGGTAGAATCTTCTATTAACTTGCCATAAGAGATCACCAAAGTTAACCTCCGTAGTGGCAAGGTTCTACATCCTAGGGCAACACCTCAAGATAAGGGAAAATAAGTCATTGGTACCAGTGAACAAGAAGCCCCTCCACAGGATGCTCCACTCATAGATATGCTTGTGGAGGATCAGCCCAAAGTTGATTACAATGTCCTCACTCACCTAAGAAAGTTGCCAGCTAAGTTAAGCATATAAGATGTTCTTATCTTATCTAAAGAGATGAGAGAATCATTAATCAAGGCTCTTCTTGATCCAGAGATATGCTTAGCTCAGCTGATCGCTATTGGAGAGGAGGCACATTATTCAAGAGAAGCCCAAGGAGACACATTCACAGAAGAAGACCTTCTCCTGGGGGACATGGAGCACAACCGTCCCCTCTACATCATAGTGGATATGGTCAGATTTAGACTTTCTAAGTTTTTAGTCGATCTAGGTGCATCGGTGAACATTATGAGTCTAAAGACCCTTGCCTACTTAAGGATTGACATCTCTAAGCTCTGAGAAGATCGGATGATGTTGAGAGGATTCAATGAACAGGGCGAGAGGGCTTTAGGTTTCATAGTGCCACCTTTAGAAATAGGTGATTAGAAGACTGAAGCCAAGTTCTATATAATTAATTTAAATACATCATTCATTGCTTTGCTCAGTAGGCCTTGGATACACCAGAATAAGATGATTCCATCCTCCCTTCATCAGTACATCAAGTTTTGAAGGGATGGAATCAAATATTGTGTCAAAGGAGATGAAAAGCCATTTTCAATTAGAGAGGTCAAGATATATGAAGATGTGACCTACTATCTTCCCCAAAATCAAAATGCCTTTTCTCGTGAACTTGGTAAAAATTCAAATATAAAAGAAAAAGAAAAAGAAGAAAAATAAAAAGAAAAAGAAAAAGAAAAGAAAAAGGAAAGCACAAGTGAGCTAGAAAAGGATGCCAAGGAAGAGGTAGAGCCGCATATTACATTCCACCCACAGTTCGTTGCACCATACATACATATGGGTAGAATAACTTGACCTCCACCAGGCAGAGGCAGAGGCAGATACAAAGGCAGTTCTAGAGGTGGAAGACCCCCTGGTTGGCCGCCAGCCAATAGGGGTTATGTTATAATACACATGAGTACTCCAGTTATTCACATTGACTTGGAATCCAGCTCAGAGGATGAGTCTCATGTGAATAGCATACCAGCCAACCCCTCTCAGGTTTCATTGGAGGTGAAACTCAATCCAGATAGTGATGAAGACCATGCCTCGGATCAAAGCATGAATGTATTCGAATCAGGTTTATGTAAAACTATTAGGCAGCAGTTGGGAACTTTAGATCTAACCTCACTTTCTTCTCAAAAAGTTGAATGTTTAGTAATTAAGGAAGCCCCTAGGTCTTCCATGGATGTCAAGCCAAAGAGATTCCTATTGGGATCATCATCCTCAAGTCCAAAAGTTGATGTAGAACTTGAGGATAATTCATATAAAGATTTAATGGAATAACATTTTGATTGGTATTCGCCTTGTGTTCATAATCTTGCAAAGAAAGGTTTAATTCCTTATACATGGTCCAAGCACAGGTCAAAGTACTTCGAGAAGCTTTGGAACAACAAAAGTATGGATGCACAATCAAGACCAAGACTAGGATTCGGTATAGTGGGTCTAGTCGACAATGAGATGATTACTTAGTTGTCACCAATCATCTGGAGTCTGATGGGTTCTTCTCAAACCACACTAACTCTTATGAAGAGGTGTGTTTAGAAACTTCAAATGATTTAGATGATCTCCAAATCAAAGATACACCTCCAGAATTTGAAGAGAAAATCCATTCAACTATCGATAAGTTCAAAGAAATCAACCTCGAGATAAAAAAGATCCACGCCCAATATACATCAGTTCCTTATTAAATGAAGAAGAAACTAATAACTTAGTTAGGCTATTAATTAAGTTTAAGGACTACTTTGTATGGAGCTATGAAGAGATGCCCAGATTATTTCCTGGCATAGCAGTCCATAAACTAGCAATAAACCCTAACGCTAACCCTATCAAGCAAGCTCCTAGACACATGCGATTAGAAATCGAACAACAGGTCATTTCTAAAGTCAAGAAATTGACCAATGTTGGTTTTATCAGGGAAGTGAAATATCCTACCTGGTTAGCAAGTGTCATGCTAGTTAAGAAAAAGAATGGCCAAATTTGCATATGTGTCGATTTAGGGACTTAAATAAGGCATGTCTTAAGGATGAATTTACACTTCCTATACCAGAGTTAATGGTGGACATCGCCTCATCTCATACAGTATTCTCCTTCATGGATGGGTCATTTACCTACAACCAAATCAAGATGGCTCCTGAGGATGAAAGAAATATTACTTTTTGAACCTCGATCGAAATATATTGTTATAAGGTCATGCCTTTTGTCCTTAAAAATATCGGTGCCACATACCAGGGGGCCATGACTCAAATCTTCAAAAAACTCATTCATCACTAAGTTGAATGCTATGTGGATGATTTAGTAGTCAAAAGCAAAGAAAAGGAAGGTCATCTCTTTGACTTGAGAGTAGTTTTCAAACAGTTAAGACAATCCAATCTCAAAATGAATCCCCTGAAGTGTGCATTTGGATTAACTTTAGAAAAATTTCTTGGGTTTGTTATCTAACACCGGGGAATAGAGATAGACCTAGAAAAGATCAAAGTCATCTTAGAAATGCCACCCCCCTAAAAGTCTAACTCAACTCAGATCTTTCCAAGGGTCGTTGGCATATCTAAGACTCTTTATCTCCAATCTATCGGGAAGATGCAAGCCATTTTTGGCACTTGTCAAAAAGGATGCCAAGTTTAAGTGGGATGATAAGTGCTAGCATGCTTTTGAAGACATCAAGCAATATTTGATGAAGCCGTCAGTTCTAGTAGCCCCTATCCCAAGTAGGCCACTTATCCTCTACACTACTGCATTAGACAACTCCCTTGGCGTGTTGTTGTCCTAAACCAATGACGAAGGGAAGGAGAATGCTCTCTACTACCTTAGTCATCATGTGTTCCCTGCTGAAGCAAACTATCCACCTATTAAGAAATATTTCCTAGCTTTAATCTTCGCATCCCAAAAGTTATGACACTATATGCATTTTTCATAAGGTGAACTTGATTTCAAGAATCAATCCACTATAGTATCTCATGACATGACTGACATTATCCGGACGGTTGGCACATTGGTCCATGATTCTCTCATAGTTCAATATTACATTCATACCCCTCCGCGAGGTGAAAGAATATGTACTAGCGAATTTTTTAGCAGCACACCCACTACTTGCTGATTCTCCGCTTAGTGACTATCTCCCTGATAAACAAATCATGAACTTAGGGGAGGTTGACAATCACCGTTGGGAGATGTATTTTGATGGTGCGGCTTCCTTTCAAAAAGGAGAAGAACCACAATTTACTCTTCTAGGAAAGGCAGGGGTAGCAATAGTTCTCTTAACTCTAGACTATGATGTGATAAGATTCTCATACAATCTCTCCAATCCATGTACCAACAACAAAGCCGAGTATGAGGCTTTGATTGTTAGCCTAGAGTTAGCCATTATAGTGTGTGTCAATAGCATCAACATCTACGGGGATTCTCAACTGATCATCAACCAAATTGTTGAGTCCTATAAGATTCTAAAACCTAAGCTCTGTCACTACCATGAATATACCATGAAGATGTTGGCCCAAATCCTTGAGGTCACCATCTACAAGGTCCCTCGAGGAGAGAATGTAGTAGCAGATGCTTTGGCCAAACTTGCCCAGGATTTGGCATATTCAGAAGATGAGTCTATTCCAATAAGTGTCCAAAATAGACAAGTCCTATCCTTTATTGACGTTGAACTCATCGAGAGACTATCTCTTGAAGGGGAGGTTATCATTGCCAATAAAGATGAGGAGCTGGATTGGAGGCAACCATTCATAGATTACTTGAACACAGGAAAACTATATCAAGAAAAATCACAAGCCCATCAGATGAAGCAGAGAGCTCTCTCCTATGCTCTCGTGGATGGAACCTTGTACCGATGCTATTTGGATAAGCACGAAGCCCATAGGATCGTGACCGAGGTACATTTAGGTCTATGCGGAGTGCACCAATCCAGTTTGAAGATGAAAGCAAATATCAAGAGACTAGGATACTACTGGCCTTCGATGATTACAGACTGCATGAATATAGCTAGGAGATGCCATCAATGTCAGGTACACGGTGTGGTCTTACATCAATCACCCAACATTCTACATCCTACATTGGCCTCATGGCCATTTGAGTGTTGGGGTACCTACATAGTGGGTCCTATCGATCCTCCTTCTTCCAAGGGTCATTGGTTCATCTTAGCAGCCATCGACTACCTTTCCAAGTGGGTGAAAGTAATTCCACTCAGAGAGGTCATAGCTCAGCATGAGCTTCAATTTTTCAGGAAGCATATCGTATATAGGTTCAGGGTGCCTCAATGAATTATATCTAATAATGGTATTGCATTCAAGAGCACCAAGATCAACAGCTTCTCCAAGAAATATAGTATAGATTGGAGATACTCCACCATCTACTATCCCAAGGCAAATGGCCTAGCAAATGCATTCACTAAAACTGTCATCCAGGTACTAAAGACCACACTCGACAACAATAAGTGTGTATGGGTCTAAAATCGTTCTATCATTAGAAGTTCAACTCCCATCACTGAGGATAGCAATGGGTAGTAAAATCACTACAGAGCTGTTGACCTCATTTTTAAAATGAGCTCTCAACCCCTCCATCTTAGACATATGACTCCTCTTAGAATTTAAGAGTTCCTTAGTCTTAAGACACATCTAGTGATTAGGTGGATACTCAAACCTAGCCCTAGAGACTTAGAAGAGTTAGTCATAGGAATAGGTCATGCCTTAGGGGTGTTAGGAAATTTACTACCCTTAGCTTGAATCATTCCTCACTTTCTTTCTTTCAAGTAAAACTCCAAATCAATTCTATTTGATTTTCTATAAACTCAAATCAACTCCATGATTGAAATCCATGTTCAAAATCCATGATTGAAATCTATGATTGAAACCCATGACCAAAATCCATCAAAAATTCCTAAGTCCAAATTTTGCCTAAGTCCTTTATCTTCCCTTGAGGACTTAACCAAAATTATGATTCAAACCTATTCAAATATTTGAGATTTTCTCATAATTCATTTATATTCTCATTTATATTCACATATATAAATAAAATATAAATTCAAATCATTCAAACTAAACTCAAAATTCCAAATCAACTCATGAAATTTTCCTAAGTCCCTTAATTTTCCATTAATGGACTTAGCCTAAACCTTGATCAAATCAATTCAAACTCATGAGATTTTCTGAAAACTCATTTATATGCTCATTTATATTCACATATATAAATGAAATATAAATATAAATCAATCAAATCAAAGGCAAAAATTAAATTCCCAAATTAAAAATCTCCTTAAGTTATTAATTTTCCATTAATGAACTTAGCCTAAACCATCATCAAACCATATCAAAGTCATGGGCTTTTCTCATAATTCTTTTATATTCTCATTTATATTTTTATATATAAATTAAATATAAATAAATCAACCAAACCAAACTTAAAAATTCAAACTCTAAACTCCAAAATTTTCCTAAGTCCTTTAAATTCTTCTTAATCGACTTAGCCCAAATCATGATTAAACCACTTCAAATCCTTCAAATTTTCTCATAATCCATTAATATTCTCATTTATATTCACATATATAAATGAAATATAAATTCAATCAATCAAAACCAATTCCAAAAATCAAACTCAAATCAACTCAAAATCTAATCTAAGCCTTTCAAGTAAAAATCTTGAACTTAGCCAAATCAACTTCAAATCAAACCAAACCCTTGATTTTCTCTCATGATTCAATCAACCCTATAATCATGAGGTCATATATAAATCCAAACCCCAATCAAACAATCAAAACCTAAGTCAAAAATCAAAGCCAAAATCCTTTCATGTTCTTCCTTTGAATATGAAATTGTCAAATGGATCTAAACCCATTTGACTTCAATCCTCTTGTAAATGAATTTATATTTCAATCATGAGTCTATATACAAGATCAACCAACTTCAAATCAAGCTTTGACCAAGCCATTTGACCCAATTAGGCTCACTTGACCCAAAGTGACCTAAAGTACTCTCATGAGTCAAATTTTAATCCTAACCAAATTGGATTGAACCAAACCATATATCCTTCTCATCATGATCAACAATCATCATGAGATGATCAATCAATTAAATTAGGTCAAACCAAGTCAAACCTAAGGGTTGACCAAGTCAACCCAAAATGAAACTAACATAAAATTCCACCATAGGCCAAATTGATTGAAACATTTGATCTAAGTTTACTCATGACCTATGTTTGAACTTGACCAAGACAACATTTTAGCTAACTCCAATTGGCCTCCCCAAATTGACCCATTTTGCCTAAAAGTCAAAATGTTTCAAACTTGATTTAAGCCAAATTGATCCAAACCAATGGAGTTCATTCCAAATCACTTGTGGAACTTGACTAAAGCCTCAATTGCCAACTAATAGCCCAATTGACCTTAGACCCAAGATGACCTAAAGGGGTCATTTTGAGCAAAATTTGAACTCAACTAAAATTGATTGGAAATAAAGATACCAATCCATTCCATATGACTAACCTAACCTAAACCTACCCTTGACCTACCTCAAATAGGTCAAATGGGCCAAATAGGTCAACTTGGCCAATTTGACCTAAATGAAGTCATATGAGCCAAATCCAAAACTATACCAAATTGAACCAAACCAAAGCCACCAAATGGTTTTATGAACTTGACTCAACCCTTAGTTTGACCCAATTTTACCAATAGGTTAATTTAACTCAAGTTGACCTATTTTGACCTAAATGGGTCAACATGAGCCAAACCCTATCAAATGAATTCCAAATCTCATGAAACTTGGCCAAACCTAGTTTCTCCACATACCCAACATATCCAAAGTGGAAAACAATAAAATGATGATCCTAACCTTAGGCCATATAACAAATTTTGGCTTAACCCATGGGTAATTTGGTCATACCCTCTTTACATTCACTTGAGGCTTTCATAAAAGCTCAAGGGGACCTAGGGGAGAGTGGTGCACCCAACCCATTGGGTTTGGGTCAGCCCAATTTGGTCCCTAGACCAAACCCGACCCCATGGGTCAAAATGTAAAATTCAAAATCCCTTTTCCACTCAAATTCAAGCACATGGGAGGTTGGCAATCCACTCCTTGGCTCAAACCGACCTTGTGCACACTCTTAACTGATCAAACAACCCACTTCCTATGATCAATTGGATCAAAATGGCATGTGCATTGTCAGCCGTCCGATCCTTCAAGGGGGAGATATACTCGCCCTAAACAAACTCAAATGCATCATTCCTGAATTCGATTGAGTACTAGTGAGACTTAGGAGCCATCAGAGAGTGATAGCAAGCATCCTAGAGCTCTTGCCATTTCCCCATTTCTCAATTTTTGAACCGTGAAAACAGGGGAGCTCAATCCATTCTCCAAATTTCTCCACACTCTAACTCCACTCAATTCCCTCTTCAAGCTTCGTTAAAGGACCAAGTCGAGTACACCCAAGCCCTCTTCCAAGTTCTTGAAGCAAGGGGAGATCCAATTCAATCAAAACTTAACTCAAGCTAAGAGGAGGTGACCCATTAAAAGATCTTAATTTTTAATGGTGACCGTGCTGACCGTCACCGCCATGCGTCGCACCGTGAGCCAGGAGATTAATTAAACCTTAATTAATTCCTAATTAACTTAAGGATCTTCTTAACTCTTTTTGTGGAAAATTCAAAATATGAAATAAAATTCTATGGAAAAATAATTCATCCTATAATATTTTAAAATTAATTTCAATGGATGTTAAATTATATTTTCTCTGAATTTTGGTTTTATTTGAAATTTTATTTTGCTAATTAATTTTTAATTAAGTCTCTGATTAATCCCAAATTTCTTGGGTATGTTTTAGAGGATGACTTCTACCTCCCCTAATTTTCTTAGGATTTATTGAAGGCTTGATTAGAATAATTGCATATGAATTTCCTAATTACTCTCCTTATATAATTAAGGATAATTAAGGTGTAAATAGTAATTTTAACCCATGATTAGGGTTGATTAAGGTCAGGTCTAGCAAGTAGGAGATTTATGGAATATTTTTGGGGCATTTCCTCTAAGCTATTCCCTAAACCCTCTTTTCTCTCCTTAATCTCCTCTTAATTAAGGGTTAATTCATTAATTATCCCTTAATTAATTTCTAAAATTTATAAAAAAGTTCCAGAACTTAATTAATCTACTTTGGGTAGATTCTTAGGTCTTTAATAGCCTAAGTTTAATTAAGAAAATCAAAACTCAATTCATATGTATGAAATGGTGTTTTGAAATTACTTAAACTGAGCCCCTTAGCTTAATTAACTTTTAATTGTGAGCCAAATTGCATTAGGCCTCTTTCTTATTAGGTGCATTGCAAATATAAATTCTTTATGAGTTTTATGTCTTTAATTGCCTCTTTCTTATTAGTTAATTATTCTAAGGTGGTGTAGGTAAGGGTTAATTAAGTTACTTAATTCATACTTTAACCTAATTAATGCATAAAAATAGATCTAATTGTCTGAAAATTAAACAAAAAAATTAAACACATGTGGGAATGGGTTAGGAACAACAAACTCATCTCACCCTTTCAAAATTAAATTAAACTTCAAACTAAACAAAAATCACTTTGAATTTGCTTTGATTTATTTTAAACCTTCTTATTCCATAAGAATGTCTTTAGGATTTATGTGAAGTTAATTTGTTTACATGATTTCATTGCTTTGAATCTTTTCCCAACATGTTAAATTTGTATTTCATGTGATTTCATGCACTCATATTTTCAAATTCTAATTTTAAAATGAAATTATTTACTTTGTATCAAATTTGCATGTGTTGGCTAAAGTAGAAATATGAGTGACTATTATCACTACTAAATCCAAATTATTTTCAAAAAATATTTGAATCAAATACAAAATCTGAAAGTATGTTACTTATATTTTAATTATGAGTTTGCACATGATAGAATATAAAGGTATGCTTAGCATGAGTTTCCTTTCTTTCTTATGTTGGTATAGTATTGAATAGGAATTAGTGAGATGTAGGGTTCATTTGAAAAGAACCTAACACTTACCTAATTTCATATCCTATTCATCTCTATGCTACCACTTAAGAAGGGTTACCTATACTTGCATGCATAAATTGCATAAAATAAAATGAATCCATTAAACAACTTTTGCATTCTCCTTTTCCATTTCATTTCTTTTATACATATGCTTGTATTTAAGAAAAGTGGTATATTAGTCTGGACAACCCCAAGGTTGAGGCTTTAAGTAGCCCTAAGTAAGTTTTGTACCTTATACCTCTGGTTAACAATGGCAATATACTCACTTATGCCTTTCTTACTTTCATGTGTGTATGTGAAAATTTGGATAAGAAAAACCCTTCCTACTTAAGAAAAATCATGCATATTCAATTTCTAAATTTCCTTTAATGGATTACTTAGTATGCATCATAAAGTGTGTTAAATACTCTCATTTGTATGTATAGATGTGCTTAGGTCCATCCAAATGCATGTTATATATGTTGGGAAAGAAATGAAGTAATGTGTGTTATGTGAATTTTGGTTCATTTTATTTAATCTTAAAATGTCTTTCTTTTTGAATAGGTTTGTTTAGAGTTTATCTAAACTTAGAATTAATTAAAAGTTGTAATCAAAATATTCACCTAAATGAAACTAAAATATGAATCCACTTTAAAATTACTTAGGATAGGAAGGAAAGAGAAGTCTCCTTCTCTTTCCCTCTCTTCATAACTTAGTAATTAATTGTAAGTTTCACTTAAACCAAATCAAAATATGCAATGAAATCAACCTAAAATAATTAAACAACTTAAATGAAACCTTCCTCTAAGTTGAACATGTTCTTCACACTTAGAAGATTTAAACCTAAAGCCATAGCTAAGCATACCACACAAGCCTTTAAAGCACACATTAGCCTAAGTCACATCTTCTAGCTTTAGGTTAGGTCGGTAGATGGTTTGATGTTTGTTTTGTTTTGTGATTTATGTTTTAGATTAGATGTTAGGGTGTATGCTCGTAGAATGAATGGTAGGACGTCCTTAGTCTAACTATTTTTTATGCAGGAGATTATGCTTAAGGGGTGATATCATAAATAAAAATATAAATACTTTTGCTTGCAGGTGCTTTATACCCTTAAGCATAATCCATAGGCTAGGTGTACTTAGTCACCCATGTGTGGGGTGATAAGTCCAATATACATGCTTGGGATTTGTGTGTTTATTTTAGCTAACCTTTATTTTACAGGTGTTAGTTAGATTTCCACTTTTCCTTTTCATGTAAATTTGTGCAATTAAGATTTTTGAATGATTATTATGGGGATTAGGATGAGCATTAGGCATAAGATCCTATCTTATGCATCATGTGAAGCCTTGGAGCATCCACCTTCCAACCATCCAAAAGAAGGAACCAAAGAAGAAAGAATAAAAGAAGAAGATGAAAGAAAAGGAAAAGAAAGAAGAAAAGAAGAAAGAAGAAATAAAACTTGAAGACCCCCATAACAATGAATTCTTTGCTTAATGGCAATTTAATTAAGTTATAATATGGGTTGTATAAGGGTAGAGCTCAGCTACCCAATTTGATATTTTTGAGTTTGTGCAGTGGTGTCCGACCACAAAGGCCTTTTATTCTTTTTGCGATTAGCTTTATAAATTTATTAATAATTTGTTTAGCCTTTGCACTAAGTGGCATGATTTTCCTAATTTCTTCCTTGCTTTATGTAAGGCCTGGATGTGGATTAGACTTTTCAAGGAAAAATAAATCTTTTACCCAACTTAACAACTCAAAATAAAATTAAGCAAACCTCACCTGAAGCTTAGGTTTAAAATCAAGATAAAAGAATTAGAAACCCCTTAACTGGATGATCATTTCTTTTGTAATATCATGCACAAATGCATCTTATTTCACTCTTGATTAGAGAACTTCCACCTTTGCCAGAGAAACTTGGATTGACCTTTGAGAGACATGGTGGAAACTCACCTCCTCCCTTCTCTCTGATTTTGGTCAATAATCTTATTTCTCATGCATTAGCCATATGAATCCTATTAGCCTGAGTCAAAATAATTATTCAAAATGAAAATAAAAATAAAATTTGAATTACATTATATTTAGGTCATTTGATGCGTGACCCTTTACATGATCTAGTCTCTTTAGGGAGTGAGTTTAAGAATTTAGCCTCTTTCTAAATAAATAATAGTCTAGCTATCTTGCATTAGCATAAAGACTTACATATATTTAGAATCATATGAGGGGTTAGTTGGCGGCCACCTCTAGGCGATTATAAGTCCAAGCTGTTAGGTGATTTGTCCTCTCTTGTGGAGGCAAACCAATTACCAATTTTTTTTCTTAAATTTAGGTTGTGCTTTCGGCCCTCATCGAAGCTCCCTAGATTTAGGTTTTGAGGTTGCTTCTCCCTTTTGTGGAGCATAAGCATAATTCCTCACCTCTTATGCATTTTCTTAATCTTGTGTTAAGGAATCTTAAGTCTAATTTTCTAATAAAAATTACAACTCAAATAAACTAAATCAATTTCAAAAATATAAAGCCCAACTATATGATAGTCTGAGATGCTCGTTAGGTTTCCTAGCATCGTGGGCATCTCCTACTTATCTCCTATTTTAGCTTTGATAATAACTCTCTCTTTTGATCAATCCCATTTCATCTTGCAAAATAAACCAATCGATTGATAGTCCTTCCTATTGAAATCTTTAAAGACAACGATCATTTACCTTAATTGAGAGTTTTCTTAAGGAATCCCCATTCCTTAAGATGTAATTAATTATGAGGGCTTGCCCCTGTAGGGAACTTAGCAAACCCAATTTAAAATAAATCCTACTTTACTTTTCTATGTAAAGTAGGGGAAGAATCTCTGGTACATATGCAGACCCATCATCCTTAGAAGTCCTTATTGAGGTGATTAGGTCCATTAAAGAGTAGTGACTTCTATCTTTTGACATAATAAACTTTTATCTTGATGACATACCCAATCACCTGAATAAGTACATGTGCAAATGCGTGGCATCCTAAAAAGATGAATTTCTATAGGT
Organism: Cymbidium sinense; assembly: GCA_021442155.1. Taxonomy (NCBI): domain Eukaryota; kingdom Viridiplantae; phylum Streptophyta; class Magnoliopsida; order Asparagales; family Orchidaceae; genus Cymbidium; species Cymbidium sinense. Next base: position 185,774,546 of record CM038218.1, on the reverse strand, counting down.
CTCCTCTTTCTTTTCTCACCATAAATTTGAAAGGTGACTTCTCATAGAAATTTTAAACAAACAAGATCAAAATGTCAAGATATGGTTAGAAGAGCTCAAAGGTTTGGAGGAGAGATGCCTACGAGCGTGCCAGAACCTCGAGTTATACAAAGCCAAGATGATTCAAGCTCACAACAACAGTCTCAGCTTTTCAAGTAGGAGAGCTTATTTTAATTCTAAGGAGACTAATTGTTACCCATCGAAAGATGGGAGGTAAGTTTGAACCCACTTGGTAAGGCCCTTTTGTCATAGAGAAGGCCTACTAAAGTGGATCTTATCAGCTTATTGATTGTAAATGGGAACACCTGATGCTTCCAATTAATGGGCTCTATTTGAAGAAATATTACCCATAAAATCAAGTTTAAAAACAATTATATTCAAAATTCTATTCCATTTCATCAAAATATTCTCTTCATTTGAAGCGTTATTTGCTTATTTGTGAATCTGACATGACGTGTTTAGGGTAGGTGTAAGAGAACCCAAGAGGCAACCTATCCTTCTTTCACAACACGAACACAAATTAAACATGATTCCCTAGCGCTACTAGAATAGGTGTGAGAGAACCCATGAGGATCCTATTTTGATTAGGACAGCTAAGTTAGGTGTAATAGAACCCAAGTGGCATCCTTTCTTAGTGGGATCACAACTGCCATTCGTGGCACCATTTCATCAACTTTTAAATGTGTTTTAGGATAGGTGTGAGGGAACCCAAGTGGCATCCTGTCCTCTTCAAACATAAACACAAACAAAAGGACATACCTTTTTATCTCGGGCTACTTTGATATGGGAGTAAGCTCCCTGTGACACTCACTCATTGGCTATTCTAGGTCGGGCTAACATGCTACCTTGCTAGTATGTCACCCCAGTGGTTACTTGTTTGGCGGATGAGAGTTCGTATGCTTTCTTCCTGACTTGACCATTGAAAATCGATGAGCACCTTGTTAGTTTGGTAGACCTCACTGTGTAGCCAGTAAGCTACCTTATGTTGACTTTGTTTAAGAGGATGTAAGTCTATACCTTCATCTTGGACTAGCCATCATGTTCTGACTTGGTTGAATATATTTGAGGATTAGGATAAGTCCCCCAGTGGCTCTTTTCCTCTTGACTACTCTTGAGTTGATATAAGTCCCCCAGTGGTATTCAATTAGTAGTCACCCTTGGTCGGATAGCACTGAAACGACTATCCCATCGGCCCATTATAGGAGGATGTGAGTTCCGATGCTTTCTTGTAGACGATTATTGCTGTGCACTTTAGGTTAGTTGATGTTCGTTATGCTGATAGTGACTCACCTAGTGGATACATCACTCTTGGAAGATGTGAGTCCATATGCTTTCTCCTTGGGTTGGCCACTGAATACCTATAGGTATTAACTTCTTCAGGGTTTTGGATAAAGCCCTTAGTGTCCCCTCTGCTGTGAGCACTCTACTTGGATCACATATTTTGAGACCCCATTTAGACACTACCTAAATTACTCTTAGATTGGACAGTCCCCCTTTCCTTGTAGCCACCCCAGTGGTCAGAGAATTTATTTAACGGATGCACATATTGTCCCTTGGTTTAGTAAATCTGAGATAGGTCTAAGCTGATATAAGCTCCTTCTCATTATGATCCCTCACAAACCAACAGGGTTCATGATAACAATCAAACAAATAAACAAATTTATTCACTTGTGGATTAGGAATTCAAGCCCCCAGCAGCCCCTTTCCCAATAGGGACCATCTCAAAATTCAAAATTTAAAATCTGAATTAAATTCAACCCTCCTCTGGAGTTCAACTAAACAAATAAAATAAAATCCAATCAACCCTCCTCCCTAGTTGAGTCAAATCAAACAAATCAAATCAATCTATTTCTCTTTAGTGAGATTCAAATCTTTCCAATCTCCTTAGTGGAGTCAATTCAATCAAACCCGAACCTGTTCCCTTAGTGGAAGGTTCACATCCTTTATCCCCAGTGGAATTCCAAATTCTAATCCCTTAGTGGATTTCATAACCTCTCATCTCCCAGTGGATGACTTGAATTTGCTTCCCTAGTTGAGGGTTCACATACTCAATCCCTAGCAGATTCCTCCTATGCTCTCTTTTGTCTTTGACATGAGTAGAGTCACATTGCACTAAGATTTTGATTCCTTCTGCACCTTGAGTTTGGGAGTAGATTATTTTCATTAGTTCTTGTGTTCATTTGGCATTATTGATCATCAAGGTTAACAACAATACGTGTAGTGTACCTTGTCAGTCACACCACATCTATTAGGCGCCCTTTGTTAGCCTTACTTTTGGAGTGAGCTTTCAACTTCTTCATCTTAGACATAGAACTCCTCTAGTCACTTAGAGTTTCTTAGTCTTAGGACACTTCTAGTGATTAGGTGAACACTTAACCTAACCCTAGACACTTAGAAGAGTTAGACATAGGAATAGGTTATGCTTTAGGGGTATTAGGAAAACTTGCCTACCCTATAGCTTGAACCAAATCATTACTTCCATCTTTCAATCCAAACTTCAAATCCAAACCAACTTCAAATTCAAATCAACTTCAAATTCAAATCAAACCTTAAATCAATTCCAACTCAATTGATTTTCTGAAATCATAAATCAATTCCAAAATTCAAATCATCAATCAAATCTTAAATGATTAAAACCCATGATCAATTCCAAATCCAAAATCTTTCCTAAGCCCTTTTGATTTCATCATATGGACTTAGCTCAAATCAAATTCAAATCACTCCAAATTCAAAATATTTTCTCATAACCCATTTATATTCTCATTTATATTCACAAATATAAATAAAATATAAATTCAAATAACCAAAACAAAATTCAAAACTCAAATCCAAATCTAACCTAAATCCAACCTATACCCTTTCTAGTCAAATTCTTGAACTTAACCAAATCATTCTCAAACCAATCCAAACCTTTGATATTTCTCTTTAAACAATCATTCCTTCAATCACATGCCCAAATATAAATATAAACTTCAGTCATCAAACCAACCCAAGTCAAACCCAAGTTCACCCATTTGACTCCAAATCACTTACAATTGGATTTATTCTTCAATCATAAGTCTATATGTGAGTTCAACCAAACTTGAATCAAGCCTTGATCAAGCCAATTGACTCACTCAGGCTCACTTGACCCAAAGTGACCTAAAGCACCTTTTTGAGCCAAATTCTAATCCAACCCAAATTAGATTAAACTAAGCCCATCTAAACCTCACATTGTGAGCAAAACTCATCCTAGGATGATTAATCACTCAAATTAGGTCAAACTAAGTCAAACCTAGGCTTTGACCAAGTCACACTTAGCCCAAATGAAACCCAAATTAGCCAAAAATCTATCATAAGCCAAATTAATTGAAACCATTGATCTAAACCAATTCATAATCAATGATTGAACTTGACCAAGCGATCTATTGAGTCAAACCAAGCCTAATTGGCCACTTGACCTAAGTTGACCCAAGTTGACCTAAAAAATCAAAATGGATCAAATACTAATCTAAGCCAAATTGATTGTAACTAATGGGTCAAATTCATTCTAAATCACTTATTGAACATGACCCAATTGGTAGATCCCAATTGACCAAGAACCCAACTTGACCTAAAAGGTCAAATCAACTTAAAATCAAATCAAACCAAAATTGATTGAAACCAATGGTTGCAAAATAATTCAAATGATCAACCAACCCATGACCTAACCCAATTGGGTTAAATAGGTCAAATTGGTCAACTTAACCCATTTGACCTAAATGAACCAAAACCAAATATAAACTAATGATACACATAGGCTCCAAATGATCATTTGAACTTGACCTAACCCATGGTTTGACTCAATTTGACCAATTAGTCAACCTAACCCAAATTGACCCAACTTGACCTAAATGGGTCAAATTGAACCAATTCAAACCAAATGAACTCCAAATCACTTGAAATTTATCCCAACCCATTTTTGAATCATTTCAAATTTGTCCAAATCAAAATTAAAGCCAAATGACCACATTACCCTTAGGTCAAAGGGTATCCTATGGCCAAATCCACTTGGAATTGGGCCAATTCTTTCTCATGACCACTTGGCTTCTTCTAGTGATCCATTTGGACATTAAGGGAGGTGATGAACATGACACAATGGGTTTAGGTCAGTCATGACCCAACCCAAGGCCTAACCCAAATTAGACACTTGGATCACCTCATACACTCACCTAGCACATGGGCACTCACTCTCCTTCACTTCTCTGCCTATAATGAACCACATGGAGTGGATAAAAGCCTAAATAAACCAATTAATCAGAGCAATTGATCAAAAATGGCAAAGCTAGTCTCGGCTGTCCGATCCAAGGAGGGAGAGACATACTCCCCCTCATTGCAACTCAAACCAAGAGATTGCATTCGATTAAGCTCTAAGGATCGAAAGCAAGCTCCTCCAAACTTCCCAAAGCCATTTCCAAGCATCCTGAATTTCTCCTTCTCAATTTTCTTCAAAGCCAAAATATGGGAGGTAAAGGTAATTTCCAACTTACTCAACTCTCCATCAAATTCAAATTGCTCTTGCAATCACCATCAAGGGACCTAATCGAGCTCACTCAAGGTGTTTCCCAAGTCACCAAGCCATAGAAAGGGGGACTTTGATCAAAGCCAATTTCTATTGAAGGGGAGCTTGGTCAACCAACCAATTCAATTCAAATCAAAGCTTGATACCTTCAACAGGGCTTTATCTCTACTAGATGAAGCTACCTCCTCCATTGGAAATGCAGGTGATAGCCTCTGATGAGTTATTTCTTAAAACTGATCCTAAGTTAAAAAATGTTTGGTCCTTTATGAAGGGAATTATAATCTCATTAGATCCTAGGTTGGATTTCTTGCTTGTGTTCTTCTGAAGGTATGGGTTGAGTTTGAACTCTATCCAAGCTCGGGTGAGCTCAAATCAAGTGACAATCGACGGACGGCATCTGTTTCTCACCGAGAGGAGATAGATCACACATTGTCTGTTCCGCATGATTGGAATGGATGGTTGTGATTTAATCATGCTTAGATCTTTGATTAAACCCTTTAGAACCACAAGATTAATCCTGGCCATTCGATCCTTGATCAAACGGCCTAGGGGAAAGCACGATTATATGTATAGATATGCTTAGGATTATTCATATGCATGATATACATAATGGAAAGAAATAAATGGTTATTTGTTATGTGATAGTAATTCACCTTAACTAATCCTAAGATGCATTTCTTATTGATTAAGTTTATTTAGAGCAAATCTAAACTTAGGGTTAATTAAAACACATAATAAAATATTTGCTAAAGAAAAATTATTAATGAATCTACCTTAAAAATTACTTAAGGTAAGGATGAAAGAGAAGTTCTTTTCTTTTTTTCTTCTCTTTACAACATTTAGTAACTAAGTGTAGCTTCATTCAAAATAAATCAAATCTTCAAATAAAATTGACCAATCAATTAAATCACTTAAAATGAAACAACCCTCTAAGTTGAACCCTTCACACTTAGAAAATTCTAACTTTAAAACCTAGCTAAGACATGTCACACAAGCCCGAAATAGCACACACATTTATAGCTTTATAGTTTTGTTAGAGGTATGGTTTGATACCTGATTTTATTTTGTGATGTAATATTTTTAAACTGAATATTAAGGTGCATGTACGTAGACTGGATGATAGGACGATCTTAGTCTAATCATGTCTTCTGCAAGTGATTATGCTTAAAGGGCATTATAATAAAAATATAAATACTTTTGCTATGCATGTTGCTTATACCCCTAAGCATGATCCAAACTAGGACAGGGGGACTTGGTTACTCATGTGTGGGGTGCTATATCCAAATTATTCCTATAAATATTTAGGTTGTGTGGTATGTTTAGCTAATCTCTATTTTACAGGTTTAGTTAGATTTATCTTTTCCATTTTGATATAAATTTTACAATTAAGATTTGGAATGAATGTTATGGGGAAAGTAAGGTGAACATTGGTCATAAGATCATGTCTTATGTACCATGTGAAGCCTTGGAGCAAACTATATCTCAAGTCAAATCAAGAGAAAGAAAGGAAGAAATGAAGAAAAGAAGTATGAAGACCCCCATAACATGAATTCTTTCTAAATTATAATTATTCATTTATAATCCGAGTTGTATAAGGGTAGAGCTCAGCTACCCACATTTCTTTTCAGGTTGTGCAGTAGTACCCAACCACATTAGCCTCTTATTCTTTTGTGCTAGCTTTATAAATTTATTTGATGTTTGTTTATCTTATGCATTAGAAATGGCATGATTTTTCTAATTTCTTAATTGCTTGATGGTTGTTGAATAGCCTGGATGCGATTAGACTCTTAGAGAAAAATAAATTTTTTATCCAATTAATCAACTCAAAATTAAAATTAAATAACTCATAACCTCACCTAAAATGTCTAGGACATAAATCAAGATAACAAAAGATTTAGCAGCCCCTTAGCTGGATGTTGTATGTCTCACATCATGCATAAAAATCATATTGCTTCACTCTTGCTAATGGAGAGCTTCCACCTTTGCTAGAGAAAATGACTTGACCTTTAAGAGCCATGGTGAAACACACCTCCTTCTTGCTGATTTTGGCCCATAACCAAGTTCTCATGTATTATGCATATGAAATCCCATAGCCTGTGTCAAATGAAAATGTCCAAAAATAAAAATAAAACTTAACAAAATTTGTATTAGATTAAGTCATTTATTCATGCCCTTCATGATCTTGTCTTTTTGGGAGTGTGTTTAAGGACTTAGTCTTCTTTCTAAATAAACAAAAACCTAATTATCTTATAATGCATGAGACTTGCCTACATGTATTTAAAATCATAGGAGGAGTTAGTTGGCGGCCACCCCTAGGAGATTATAAGTCCACTAGTCATGTGGTTTATCCTCTCTTATGGAGGTAAACCATATACTCATTTTTGCCTTAGATTTAAGTCATGTCTTAGCCCTCTCCAAAGCTCCCTAGATTTAGGATCTGAGGTTGTTATTTCTCTTTACGGGATACAAGTATAAATCCTCACCTCTTAGGCATTTCCATGATCTTGTATCATGGAATTATAAGCCCTAGATTTCTAATAAAAATTCAACTCAAACATATAATTCTTCTCAAATTTTAAAAATATAAAGCCCAACCATAGGATAGTTTGGGATGCTTAGTGGGTTTCCTAATATCATGAGCATCCCTTACTCATCTCCTTTTGATTTTGATAATAACTCCCTCTTTTTGACCAATCCTACTTGATTTTTCAAAAATAACTAATTTGTTGATAGTCCTATCTTTAAAATCTTAAGAGATAATGATCATTTATCTTGATCGAGAGTATTTCTAGGAATCTCATTCCTTATGATGTAATTAAATATGGGTGCTTGCCTCAATAGGGAACTTAACAAACCCAGTTTAAAATAAATCCTACTTTACTTTTTCATGTAAAGTAGGGGAAAGATCTCTGTTACATTTGAAGACTTATTGTCCTTAGGAGTCCTTATTAAGCGATTAGGTCCATATGTGGTTGGAGTTCCCCTCAGTGCTATTTCCTGCTGCTATTTCATATGCCCTCTTTGATTGGAGTTCAATTTCCTTTTCAACCGTAGCAACCTCACTATATATCTCCTCTCTTTCTCTATGGATTTATCCCCATCAACTCTCATTCCATGTCTCCACTCAATGTCGAACTTCATATCACCTCACTCCCGTCTTCCTCTCATGGCTCTCTTTCTATTCTACCTCAATAAGATAAAAGAAAGATCATATTTAAACATTATTATTTTTAAGTTGCAAATTAGTTGCACTCTCATGCAAGTTTATCATTATTGCTAGTCGTGGATGTTTGGAAATGTGTGAATGTATATATGGTATTGTTGACCACACTTTTGGAGTGAGCTCTCAGTTTCTCCATCTTAGACATAGGACTCCTCTAGACACTAAGAGTTCCTTAATCTTAAGACACTTCTAGTGATTAGGTGAACACTTAACCTAACCCTAGAGACTTAGAAGAGTTAACCATAGAAATAGGTTATGCCTTAGAGGGTATTATGAGGACTTGCCTACCCTATAGCTTAAACCCAATCCTTGCTTCCCTCCTTCAAACAAATCTAAATAAAATCTTAAATCAATTCCAACTCAATTGATTTTCTCAAATAATAAATTATTTCCAAGACCAAATTATAAATCAACTCCAAATCAAATGAGTGAAACCCATGATTGAATTCAAATCCCAAAATCTTTCCTAAGCCCTTTGATTCCATCTTATGGACTTAGCTCAAACCAAACCCAAATCATTCCAAACTCAAAATATTTTCTCATAAACCATTTATACTCTCATTTATATTCACAAATATAAATGAAATATAAATTCAAATAACCAAAAATCAATTCAAAACTCAAATCAAAATCCAGCTTATATCCTTTAAGCTAATTTCTTGGATGTAGCCAAATCATTCTCAAATCAATCCAAATCTTTGGATTCTCTCTTCAAACAATCACTCATTTAATCATATGCCCAAATATAAACATAAACTACAATCATCATACCCAAATCAAACTCATGTTCATCCTTTGGACTTGAAATTATCAAATGAACCAAAACTCATTTGACTCCAAACCACTTGCAATTAGATTTATATTTTCATCATAAGTCCATATGTGGGTTCAACCAAACTTGAATCAAGTCCTTGATCAAGTCAATTGACCTATTTAGGCTCACTTGACCCAAAGTGACCTAAAGCACCTTTTTGAGCTAAATTCTAATCCAACCCAAATTGGATTGAACTAAGACCATCCAAACCTCACATTGTGATCAACAATCATCCTAGGATGATCAATCACTCAAATTAGATCAAACCAAGTCAAATTTAACCTTTAACTAAGTTAATATTTAACCCAAATCAAACCTAAACAAGCCAAAATTCACTATAAACTAAATTGAACCAAAATAATGATGCTCATGGCTCCAAATGATCATTTGAACTTAACTTAACCCATGGTTTGACCCAATTTGACCAATTGGTCAACCTAACCCAAATTGCCAGCTTGACTTAAATGTGTCAAATTGAGCCAATTCAAATCAAATGAACTCCAAATCACTTGAAATTTATCCCAACCTATTTTTGAATCATTTCAAATCTGCCCAAATCAAATCATGGTCAAATGACCACTTTGCCCTTAGGTCAAAGGGTATCCTATGACCAAATTCACTTGAATTTAGTCATTTATTTCTCAATGCCACTTGGCATCCTTCTAGTGGTCCACATGGACACCAAGGAAGGTGGTGAACATGACCCAATAAGCTTGGGTCGATCATGACTCAAGCTAAGGTCAAACCAATCTCTCCAAAGAAATTGAACACTTGGATTGCCAAATGCACTCACCTAGCAGATGGGCATCCACTCTCCTTCCCTCCACTACCCAAAATGGCTCACATTGGGTGTTTGGCAGCTCAAACTGTGACTCAAATCCTTATCATTAATCAAAAATGGTAAAACAACCCATCACCATCCGATCCAAGGATGGGGAGATATACTCCCCCTCATTTTTACTCAAATCGCAAGAATTCATTTCCACAGAGCTAAGGAGGTTAAGTCAAAGCTTTTCCAAGCATTTGCAAGCCATTCTCGAAGTCCCTCATTTCTCCTTCTCGATTTTGCTCAAAGCTGAAACATGAGAGGTGGATTGAAGATTCAACTCACTCAATTCTCCATCAAAATCAAATTAACCTTGCACACACGGTCAGTGGACTTCGTCGAGCTCAACCAAGTCATTTCCTAAGTCTCCAAACCATGAGATGTGTCACTTCGATCAAAGTTGATCACCATTGAAGGGGAGCATGGTCAACTGAACCATCCACTTCAAATCAAAACCTAATACCTTCAATAGCGTTAGATGGGTCGGTGATAGCCTCCAGTGAGATAATTGCTCAAAATTGTAATCATAGGAAAAATTGCTTGGTCCTTTTTGAAGGAAAGTGTCACCCCATGAGATCTTGACCATTGGATGTGCATCCCCCATCCTTCCGAAGATGTGGGATCATTTTAATCCCAATCTGAGCTTGGGCGAGCTCGAATTGAACAGAGAGAGACGAACATTGTTCGCCTATCATCGCTTGTGAAGGAGAAGGATCACAAGCCGTCCCTTCCACGTGATTGGAACGGATGACTGTGATTAGATCATGCTAGATCCCCTTTGATTTAAGCCTAAATTACAGGCTTAATCCCAGCCATCAGATCTTAAAATGGACTAGAAAAAGGCGTTCGTCTCACCAATGAATGTGACACTTAAATAACCTATCCCATTGTGCCACATGGAAAGCGCGTCATGTTAGCCGTCAAGTGGCTGGATGGGATTAGGGGTTTAATTAGGCTTAATTAATTCAAATTTAAAATTGAAACTTTCAAAATTCATAATTAATTATTGAAAAATCCAAAAAATACAAATAAACACTCATTTTGAAGATAATTTAAAGATGAATAAAAGAAAATTAAAATTAATTAATTTTAAATAGTGATTTTAACTCAATTTGGGTTTTATTAAAAATATAATTAAGCTAACTATTATTTAATTAATCTAGAAATTAATTTTAAACTTTCTGGGATTAATTAGTGGGATGACCTCTGCCTCCCATGATTTTCTTGAAATTTATTACTTGATTAATTAAAGGAATTGCTTATTTCATCCATAATCACTTTTTAATTAATTAAAAATTAATTAACATGTTAAATACTCATACATTTATTAATTAAGCTTGTTAATTATCATGAAATAGTTAATGGACTTAGAAAATGAGATTATGATTTTTTTTCCAATCTTTTCTCATAAGTTTATTTCATTTGGATAAACACTTAATTAATTTGCAAATTAATTAATGACTTAATCACTTTATTAAATGACTTAATTAATCAAACTTAAAATCAAATCATTCCAGAACATAATCATTCAATTCTTGGGTAGATTCTTAGGTGTTCAACAACTTAAGAGAATTCTAAAGAAAATCATAATCAAACTACATGTGTAGGATGGTTATGAAAGTATTTAATTAAACCCTTTAGCTTAATTAATCAATAATTGTGAGCCAATTGCATTATGCCCCTTCATTTCTTAGGTGCATTACTGATTTGATTTCCATATGGTTGCATATCATATGTTGGCTCATAATTATTTGGATAATTATATTAAAGTGGTATAGGAAATGAATAATTAATTGATTTAATTCATACCTTAACCTAAACAAAATATAAAATCAACCTAATTCTTATAAAATTAAACTAAACCAATTCACAGATGGGGGAAATGGGTTAGGACCAGAAACCCTTTTCATATTTCCTAAGTCAAATCAAATCCAAAAATAAAAATCTCTTTAAAGAATTTTGATTCATTTTAAATAATCCCATTTTATATTATTGTCCTTAGGAAGTAATTAGGGTGGATGAAGTCATATGCTTACATCTCTTTATTTCTTTCCAAGAATGCTAAATATTATTTGCCATATGAAATCATGCATTCATTTCTTTTGGAAAATCAATTAAGTAAAATATTTTCTTTTATATCAAACTGCATGTGTTGACTAAAGTTAAGAATATGAGTGGCTATTATCACTATTGAACCAAAATTATTTTCAAAACCTATAAATCAAAAATTATGAATGAAGTGATTCTACTTATAAATATTTATAAGCTTGCATGTGATCATAGCATAAGATCTGTATTATGTTATTTTCTTTTATTTTCTTAACATGAATTTGAATAGGATTTGCAAAGTGCATAGTTCATTTGAAAAGAACACAACACTTTCTTAAATCTATTACTATGCATGTCTATGTTATGACTTAAGAAGGATCTTCACATTTACACATGTAAATTATACAACCAAATCAAGCATAATCTTTTGCATGATTCTTCACCTATTTGTTTCTTTTTGTACATTTACATGTATTTAAGAAAAGCGGTATATTAGTTTGGACATTCGGGATTGAGAGGCTTTAAGTAGCCCTAAGTAGGTCTTGTACCTTACGCCCCTGGTATAAAAAATAATGGCGCCGTACTCACTTATATCTTTTATAAATATGAATGTGCATTTTGTGAAGGGAAGAAAAATCCCCCTTTTCTACATAATAAATACATGCATCAATTGAATATCCAAAATTTCTAATCATATCTCTTAGCATTCATCATCAAAGTGTGCTAAAATTTGCATTGCATGTATAGGTATGCTTAGGATTATTCATATGCATGGTATACATTGTGGAAAGAAATAAATGGGCGTTTGTTATGTGGTAGTAATCCACATTAGCTAATCCTAAGATGCCTTTCTAGTTGAATAAGGCTATTTAGAGCAAATCTAAACTTAGGATTAATAAAAATACATAATAAAATATTCACTAAAGGAAACTCATTAATGAATCTACCTTAGAAATGTTTTAAGATAGGGATGAAAGAGAAGTTCTCTTCTCTTTTCTTCTCTTCACAACATTTAGTAACTAAGTGTAAGTTCATTCAAACTGAATCAAATCATCAACTAAAAATTGATAAATCAACTAAATCATTTGAAATGAAATCACCCTCTAAATTGAATCTTTCATAGTTAGAAAATTTTAACCTTAAATCTTAGCTAAGACATGCCATACAAGCCTTAAATGACACACACATTAGGCTGTCACCATTTCTAGCTCTATGTTAGGGCGGTTCATGGTTTGATGCCTAATTTTACTTTGTGATGTAATATTTTTAGACTGGATGTTAGGGTGTATATGCGTAGACTGGATGATAGAGCGATCTTAGCCTAATCATGTTTTGTGCAGGGGGTTATGCTTAAGGGGCGATGTAATAAAAATATAAATACTTTTGTTGTGAAGGTTGCTTCTACCCCTAAGCATAACCTAAATTAGGACATGTGGACTTAGTTACTCATGTGTGGAGTGTTAAGTCTAACTTATTTATATAACTACTTGAGTTGTGTGGTATGTTTAGCTAATCTCTATTTTGTAAGTTTAGTTAAATTTATCTTTCCCATTTTGATGTAAATTTTGTTATTAAGATTTGGAATGAATGTTATGGGGGATTAGGATGAATATTGATTATAAGACCAAGTCCTATGTACCATGTGAAGCCTTGGAGCAAACTACATCCCAAGTCAAACCAAATGAAAGAAAGAAATGAAGAAGGAAGGAAAGGAAGAAATGAAGAATGGAGAATGAAGACCCCCCATAACATGTATTCCTTCTAATTATAATTATTCATTTGTAATCTGGGTTGTATAAGGGTAGAGCTCAGCTATGCACATTTCTTTTCGAGTTGTACGGTGATACCCAACTGCACCGGCCTCTTATTCTTTTTGCATTAATTTTATAAATTAATTGATGTTATGTTTATGATTGTGAAATTAGGATGGCATCATTTTCCTATTTGTGGTGAATTTTTTTATTCTTATATTCATCTAAAAAATGAATGAAATGAAAATAAAAACAAAACTCTTCTTCGTTCGACACCACATAGATTCGCAGATATTCTTATTAAGGTGATCAGGTATGACATTGAGGAATGATGTACTATCTCGTGAGATAGAAGTTACCATCCTATAATGAACCTAATCACCTTAATAAGGACTCCTAAAAATAAATGGTCTTCAGATGTACCAAAGATTCTTCCCCTACTTACATGAAAAAGTAAAGCATGGTTTATTTTAAACCAAGTCATTAAGTTCCTTATGGAGGCAAGCCCTCATAGTTAATTACATCTTAAGAAATGAGATTCCTTAAGAATACTCTCGATTAAGGTAAATTATCATTGTCTCCAAAGATTTCAAAGATAAGACTATCAATCAATTAGTTATTTTTAGAAAATCAAGTGGGGTTGGTCAAGAGGAGGGAGTTATTATCGAAACCAAAAGAAGATGAGTAGGTGCCGCTTTTAAACATCCCAAACTATCCTATGGTTGGGCTTTATATTTTTAAAATTTGAAGAAAGTTAATTATTTGAGTTCAATTTTTCTTAGAAATCTAGGACTTATAATTATATGATACAAGAGCATGGAAATGCCTATGAGATGTGAATTTAGGCTTGTAGCCCGTAAAGAAAAATAACAACCTCATATCCTAAATATAGGGAGCTTTGGCAAGGGCCAAAGCATGACCTAAATCTACAACAAAAATGAGTATATGATTTACCTCCATAAGAGAGGATAAACCACTGATTTACAACCCCAGGAGTAACTAACTCCTCCTACGATTTTAAATACATGTAGGCAAGTCTTATGCTTTTGTAAGATAGCTAGGCTATTATTTATTTAGAAAGAGACTAAGTTCTTAAACATACTCCATAATAGACTAGATCATGTAGGGCATGAATAATGACTTAAATCTAATGCAAATTTTTGTTAAGTTTTTTTTTTGGATAATTTATTTGACATAAGCTATGGGATTCATATGCCTAATGCATGAGAAATTAGTTATGGGCCAAAATCAGCAAGAAGGAGGTGTGTTTCCACCATGGCTCTTAAAGGTCAAGCCAAGTTCCCCGGTAAAGGTGGAAGCCCTCCATAAGAAAGAGTGAAGCAAGAAGATTTTTATGCATGATGTGAAACATACAACATCCAACTAAGGGGTTGCTAAATCTTTTATCTTGATTTATAACCTAGGCTTTAGGTGAGCTTATGAGTTATTAATTTTTAACTTTGAGTTGATTAATTGGATAGAAAATTTATTTTTTTTCTAGAGCCTAATCACATCCAGGACATTCATCAAAGCAAGAAAGAAACTAGGACAAACATGTCATCTTAATGCATAAGCTAAACAAATATAAAACAATTTATAAAGCTAGCACAAAAGAATAAAAGGTCGATATGATCGGGTACCACCGTACAACCCAAAAAGAAAGGTGGGTAGCCGAGCTCTACCCTTATACAACCTGGATTACAAATGAATTAATTATAATTTAGAAAGAATTCATGTTATGGGAGTATTCATTCTTCATTCTTCTTTTCTTCTTTTCTTCTTTCTTTCTTCTTTCTTTCCTCTTTCTTCTTTCTTCTTTTGGTTGGTTGGGATGTAGTTGGCTCCAAGGCTTCACATGGTGCATAAGATATAGTCTTATGACTAATGTTCATCCTAATATCCCATAACATTCATTCCAAATCTTAATTGCAAAATAACATGAAAATGAGAAATGTAAAATCTAACTAAAACCTATAAAACAGAGATTAGATAAACATACCACACAATCCCAAGCATGTATATGAATAAATTGGACTTAGAACCCCACATATGGGTAACCAAGTCCACCTGGCCTATTCTGGATTATGTTTAAGGGTATAAGCAAGCAATAAACACATTTATATTTTATTACCCTTAAACACAATAGAAGATAATGATTAGACTAAGATCATCCTATCATTCAGTCTACGCACATACACCCTAACATCCAGACTAAAACATTACATCATAAAATGAAATCACGCATCAAACCATGCACCGCCCTAACATAGAGCTAGAAATGGTGACTTAGCCTAATGTGTGTGCTATTTAAGGCTTGTGTGATATGTCTTAGCTAGGCTTTAAGCTTTCTAAGTGTGAAGGATTCAACTTAGAGGGTGATTTCATTTAAGTGATTTTGTTGATTTTGTTTATTTATTTGTTAATTTGGTTTGGTTTGAATGAACCTACACTTAATTACTAAGTGTTGTAAAGAGAGGAAAAGAGAAGAGAACTTCTCTTTCCTCCCTACCTTAAGTACCATCTAAGGTAGATTCATTAATGATTTTTAGTGAATATTTTATTATATGTTTTAATTAATCTTAAGTTTATATTTGCTCTAATTATATCTATTCAATAAGAAAGGCATTTTAAGATTAATTAAGGTGAATTGCTATCACAAAATACACAATCTTTTATTCCTTTCCAACATGTATACCATGCATATGAAATGATCCTAAGCATAGCTATACATGTAAATGCAAATCTTAGCACACCTTAATGATGAATGCAAAGAGATGTTATTTAAGAAAATTTGGGTATTCCATGAATGCATGATTTTGTTAAGTAGAAAAGAGGGACTCTTTTATCTATTAATCAAATACACATTTACATGTATGAAAGACATAA
This sequence comes from Cymbidium sinense, assembly GCA_021442155.1. NCBI lineage: Eukaryota > Viridiplantae > Streptophyta > Magnoliopsida > Asparagales > Orchidaceae > Cymbidium > Cymbidium sinense. Next base: position 185,758,418 of record CM038218.1, on the reverse strand, counting down.
GTGAGTATGGCACCATTATTTTCTACACCAAGGGTATAAGGCACAATACCTTCTTAGGGCTACTTAAAGTCTCGCAATCTGGATATCCAAACTAATAAACTACTTTTCTTAAATACATATGCATATACAAAAAGAAAATAAATGGATGAAGAATCATGCAAAAGATTTTTATTTGTTTGTTTGGTTTTGGTTGTTTAATTTACATGTATAAATGTGAGGATCCTTCTTAAATCATAATATAGAAGTGCATAGGAATGGATTTAAGCAAGTGTTATGTTATTTTCAAATAAACTATACACTTTTCAAATCTTATGCAAACTCATGTTAAGAAAAGAGAAGAAAAGTCACATAATACATTTTAAACTATAATCATATGAAAGCTTATAAGTATTTATAAGTAGCATACCTTCATTTATAGTCTTTTATTTATATATTTTGAAAATAATTTTTGATTTAATAGTGATAATATCCACTCATATTCTTACTTTATCCAAAATATGCAATTTGACATAAAGGAAACATTTCATTTATTTTGATTTTTCAAAAGATATGAATGCATGATTTTCATATGGCACATAACATTTAACATGCTTAGAAAGAGATAAAGTGATGTAAGTATATGATTTCATTCCACCTTAATTAATTCCTAACGATAATCCTATGAAATAAGATTATTTAAAGTGAATCAAAATTTCTTTAAAGGGATTTTTATTTTTGTTTTGAGTTTGATTTAATTTAGGAAATGTGAAAAGATTTTGCTGGTCTTAACCCATTTCCCCCATGTGTGAGTTAGTTTAGTTTAATTTTAGAACCATTAGATTGATTTTATGTTTTGCTTAGGTTAAAATGTGAATTAAATCCATTAATTATCCCTTACCTATACCTCTTTAATGTAATTAACCTAATAATTATGATCCAACAGATGATATGCAACCACATTGAATTTAAATCAACAATGCACCTAAGAAAGAAAGGCATATAATGCAATTGACTCACAATAACTGATTAATTAAGCTAAAGGGTTTAATTAAGTACTTTCATAACCTTCCCACACATGTGAGTTGGATATGATTTCCTTAAATTAATCTTAGGCTTTTGAACACCTAAGGATCTACCTAGCAAGAGATTGATTAACTTCATATTGATTTTGAAAATTTGATTAAGCTAATTAAGAAGATCATTAGTGGATCAATCCTTAATTAGATTTGGATTAAGGAAGAAAGGGGATTTAGGGAATGGCTTAGGAAAAATACCCCAAACCCATTCCATAAACCTCCTCTTCACTTAAAGAATGTTTAATTATCTTAATTAAGTGATTTAACTACTATTGCTTAATTACTCTTAATTATATTAAGAGGGTAATTAGGGATTCATTAATTGATCTCCCTAATTAACTCATTAATAAATTCTAAGAAAATTAGGGGAGGAAGAAGTCATCCCTCTAAATATGCTTGAGAAGTTTGGAGTTAATTAATGAAATAATTAGGAGTAATTAAGGTAATTAGATTTCTAATCAAACCTTAATTAAGGAAAATCTACTATTCAAATTCAATTAGAAGTAATTTTATTGGATTCCCTTTTGAATTATATTTAAAATGAGCCCTCATTTATATTTTTTGATTTTTTTACATTTAATTATGAATTAAGGAAGTTTAAATGATTAAGGGATAATTAAATAGCCCTAATTAATTAACTAATCATGTCGGCGCCACGTGGACCGCTGACGCGATGCAATGGGATTGGTTATTTAAGTTATCAAATCACATGACGTGTCAGCCAACGGTGCTACGCTTTCCACGTGGCGCAACAGGATAAATCCCATGGATCTAAAGGATTAATCCTCGAATCAAGCGTGTTTTAATCAAGAACGTCCATCCAAAATATGCGAGATGGATGGTCCATGATTCATCCCTACCCTCGCCTGCGGGTGATGAAGACCGTCCATCCTCCATGGCTTGATCTAACCTCACTTGAACTTAGATTGGGCAAGGATTCAACCCACACCATCAATAAGCAAGAAGAAGCACATCCAACTATGGAAATTCAATGGGATTAAACTTCGCTTCACAAAGGACCAAAGATTTTCTAACTTAAGTTTGAGGCATACCTCGTCAGGCTATCACCGTGCTTGTTGAGGTAGCTTCGTGGAGCTGCCGGTTTGAAGATTAAATTTGTAGTGGATCTTAATTGACCAAAGCTTGCTTCAATGGCTTGCTTTGGTCTAGGTCCCTCTTCTGGCTTGGATGCTTAGAGCTCGACTTGCCTCCAGGCATGGTATTTGGTGGAGTGAGTGATGAGTGAGTTGGCAATTTCTCCTACTCCCTATTTTTGGCTTATGCAAAACCGAGAAGAGAGAAATGGAAAGAGCTTGAGAATGCTTGGAAAAGCTTGGAGAAGCTTGCATTTGATCCTCTAAGCTCAATCGAATGCAAGGTTCATGAATTGGAATGAAATGAGCAGGAGTATATCTCCCCCTACTTGAATCGGACAGTTGAGATCCTCCTTGCCATTTTGATCAAATTGCTTGCATGGAATGGGTTGTTTAGGTTGTCATGAGTGCCATGTGGTTCAATTTTTGCAGGGGAGTGGGAGTGTGGAGGTGCACATGGGTTAAAATGAGTGTAGGAGATGATCTATGTGTAGAAATTTGAGTGGAGTGGTCAGTTTTAGCTTTGGGTTAGGTTTAGCTGATCCAAACCCATTGGGTCATGTGCACCACCCTGTTTGATGTCCAAATGATCCGCTAGGAGGATGTCAAGTGATCTTAAGTTGGAATATGATCAAATTCCAAGTGAATTTGATCATAGTTTACCCTTTGACCTAAGCGTAAAATGATCATTTTTCTTTGATTTTGATTTATGAGGATTTAATATGATTGAAAAATGGGTTGTGCCAATTTTCAATGAATTTGGTGTTGATTTGATCTCATTTGGCTCATGTTGAGTCGGTCAACTTGTCAAGTTGAGCAATTGGTCAAATTATATTAGGTCAAGTTCAAAATCATTTGAAATGTTTTTATCATTGGTTTAGTTCAATTTGATTTATATTTGGTTTTGGTTCATTTGGGTTCACTTAGGTCAAATGGGTCAAGTTGACCAATTTGACCCATTTGACCCAATTGGGTTAGGTCATGGGTTGGTTTAGGCTTGGTTGATCATTTGAAATATTTGCAAGCTTTGGTTACAATCAATTTTGGTTTGGTTTGATTTTGGATTAATTTAACCTTTTAGGTCAAGTTGGGTTCATGGTCAATTGGGCTAGGTTGGATCTAGTTGATCAATTAAGGATTTGGTCAAGTTCAACAAGTGATTTAGAATGAATTTGACCATTAGTTGCAATCAATTTAGCTTAGATCAAGATTTGACATATTTTTGACTTTTTAGGTCAATTTGGATCAACTTAGGTCAAGTGGCCAATTGAGCTATGTTTGGCTCAAATGATGACTTGGTCAAGTTCAATCATTGATCATGGATTGGTTTTGATCAATGGTTTCAATCAATTTGGCCTATGATGGATTTTGGTGTTCGAGTTTCATTTGGGTTAAGTGTTGACTTAGTCAAAAGTTAGGTTTGACTTGGTTTGACTCAATTTGAGTGATTGATCATCTTATGATGATTGTTGCTCACAATGTGAGGCTTTTATGGGCTTAGTTCAATCCAATTTAGGTAGGATTAGAATTTGGCTCAAAAAGGTACTTTTTAGGTCACTTTGGGTCAAGTGAGCCTAAGTGGGTCAATTGACTTGATCAAGGCTTGATTTAAGTTTGATTGAACTCACATATGGACTTATGATTGAAATATAAATCCAATTGCAAGTGATTTAGAAGTCAAATGGGTTTTGATTCATTTGATAATTCAAGTTCAAAAGGGTGAACATGGGTTCGATTTGGGTTTGAGTTTTGAATTTAATTTTGGTTTGATGATTGAAGGATTGATTGTTTGAAGAGAAAATCCAAAGGTTTGGGTTTATTTGAGTTTGAGTTGGCTAAGTTCAAGAATTTGAGTTGAAAAGGTATAGATTAATTTTAGGTTAGATTTGGGTTTGAGTTTTGAATTTAGTTTTGGTTATTTGAATTTATATTTCATTTAGATTTGTGAATATAAGTGAGAATATAGATGGGTTATGAGAAAATATTTTGAATTTGGAATGATTTGAATTTGATTTTGGCTAAGTCCATAATATGAAATCAAAAGGTCTTAGGAAAGATTTTGGATTTGAAATTGATCATGGATGCCAATCATTTAGAATTGATTCATGATTTGAGTTTTGGAATTGATTTAAGGTTTGAGAAAATCAATTAAGTTAGAATTGATTTAAGGTTTGATTTGGAATTGATTTGAATTTGAGGTTGATTTGAATTTGAAGTTTGACTTGAAAGAAGGAAGTAAGAATTTAGTTCCAAAATGAAAAGTTTTCCTAGCATGACATGATCTATTCCTATGGCTAACTCTTCTAAGTCTCTAGGGTTAGGTTAAGTGTTCATCTAATCACTATAAGTGTCTTAAAACTAAGGAACTCTTAGTGCCTAAGGGAGTCCTATATCTAAGATGGAGAGATTGAAAGTTCATTCTAAAAATGAGGTCAACACTAGTTTCCTAATTGCTTGATGGTTGTTGAATGGTCTGGATGCAATTAGACTATTAGGAAAAAATAATTTTTTATCCAATTAATCAACTCAAAATTAAACTAAATAATTCATAACCTCGCCTAAAGCCTAGGACATAAATTAAGATAATAAAAGATTTAGCAACCCCTTAGCTAGATGTTGTATGTCTCACATCATGCATAAATTCATATTATTTCACTCTTGCTAATGGAGGGCTTCCACCTTTGCCAAATAAAATGGTTGAACCATATCATACATTGAGTGAATTGGAATAAATCTAGTTAAATCTATGATTGAACTATACAGATGCTTACAATAGCCTCAATTAACTCATTATTGAGAGCAACAAGTTCTCTAATGAATAATAGACTTTCTCTAGTTGAGAGAAGTCAAAGAATTCATTAGAAGTTTATGATAAATTTGAAGGCTTATTAATGAGCATAAGAAATAGATATGAATCTCTCAAGCTCAACTACTAAAGAAGCAAATATGAATCGTGATATGTTATTCCAAATTGAAATATAAGTCTAAAACATCTTTTATGCCACCAGATCTATAATTATTCGTACAAATGGACAGAAAGTGGTGCTAAATTAAATTCTCCATGAATTATGGAGCTTCTTTCAATCCAAAAATTATGAAATTTCATTCTAATTATGATTTTCAAAGTCAATGACTTCATTAATTAGATGAAATTATCTAAGCTATAAATACTTACATGTGCTCGGATATAGAAATTTAAAGTGTAAATTTTAATATCTTAAAAGGCAACGCAGTCTAAGTTGAGATTAAAAAAATGAAATTAATATCATAATTTAGAAATAAAATTATCTAAATTACTAAATACTCGCATGAGCCCCGACATAATGCTGAATATTTAGATTCAAGTGTCTGAGGATGGTGCATGAGTTAAAAATAAATAAATTCAAATTTTATTTTGTATTCGAGAAATATTACAAATTCATATTTATATCTCAAGAATACAAATATTTGAAAGAATTAATCATTAAATTTTCAAAATATAAATATATTTTCTGAAACATAAAATATATTCAGTTGCAAAGTCATGCAATATAGCTATGAGCTTTAACCTATATATCTGATCCTCTATTAGGAGCTAAATAAAGTTGAGATCTAAAATTCTATATTCAATTTAATCAATTAACTATCCCAATGATGGTGTGTTTGGAGATTTCAACTCGAGGATACTTCCATCTAAATATAATTTTAATTTTAGATTAAATTAATTTAAATTAAGTATTAATTTAAATACAAAATCTAATATATCATTAAGCTATTAATGGTTAAATGATATCCAATCCTTAATTACTTAAAACAAACTCCATTCAATCCATCTTCCATAAATGTTTGTTAAAGGTGATGAATTAAGAAAATTCTAGCTCACAAAGAAGCCAATGTCAAATCAAATGTATTTCTATATTCACTCTCAATCAATCTCATGTCGGTGGTGGACGTGTCCCCTTGATTGATTTGGCCGATGAGCCATATATGATGCAGAGTCCTCACGATTATGTGGTTGCCACCAAATGACACAATTATATTACGATCACAACTGTAGCTAGTATGCTCCCCATTGGCTTTGTACCATGAGATGTGAATCATAGGGTACACTTGATAGAACAAAAAGATCTCTGTGAACTAGGATAAACTTAAGATTATCTCCTTAAACAAACATTATCTCAGGTCTATAAGGATTTCTTGAACGACGCAACCCATGGTCGCGATAAAGATCCTTGATTGGGTTACCCTAAGATACTAGGGACATGATGATACCATGGGATCTAGATCGGGATCATTCCAACCATCCGCTTTAAGCTAAAATGATGAATTTCATAAATTATAAATGAAAAATTAAAACTCTACATGTCGCATTTATTATATACTACGTATTTGGATCTAACAACTAGTCTTAATCGAAAGTTCTCTCTCTCAATATTGGGAGGTAATTATGGGTGCTCGTGCCATAGGAAACCTAGAACCATATCTAAAGTCCTCACCAAATGAGGGAGAAATCTTTTACTATCTTATCTCTATTTCATTTCATCTTCTAAAATTTTCGACATTCAAATCAAACTCTCTTCAATGTGAGAGAGTCAATGGAGAATTTTAGGAGCCCGCAATAATAAAAATATATTAATGCAAGAGTAAATTCTCATGAAAATGCACGTATCTGAAATATTTTCACAAGTTAAGAAAGTTTTGCATGGCCAAATTTGTGGGATAAGATGCATCAACCATTAGTCTCCACCACCACTAATGTAAATCTATTATGTAGGGTGGTTTTTTTGTTGATTTAATAAATTCAAGAAGTGTTTTCCTTGTGAATGTTATTTGGTAGATTGGCTTAAGGGTTGAAAGATTGGCAGTTTCTCAAATCAATCTTGATTCTTTGATAAGAATGAAGTTAATTTATTTGATTTTATTTTATTTTATTCGTTTGATTCACTCTCCATCACACTCATATCCTCCTCAATCATTGTTCACCTTCCTTCACCATCACTCACCCAAACTAAGATAAGTCCTCTCTCAAGTCAACCTTTGCAATACTCTCCATATCCATTGTCAGTTGGTCCTCCGGTTCAAGCCTTATCCTTGCACTATTTTCATTTTCACACATACATCTCCATCCATAGAAACCTTCCTCGTAGATTTAGCTCCATCATATATGCAAAAAATATAATTGAAGGGCTCTCAACTTCACCCTCTCTTCATATTGTCTCCATCATAACTATTTTCTAGGCCTTCTACACTTAAGACAAGCTCCTCCATCTTACACACTACCTTGCAACCTCTCCACTACATCACAAAGGCACTCATTCCATAGCCCTCCTTCCACCATTACTTCCCAAATAAGTACCCCTAGATACCTCACCTCTTGGCCTCCACCTTCCCCTCTTCTTTTAAAAGCACCTCACTGCCACCACAAGGACAACCCTCCCATCCTCACCACCACCTTAAGGAGAGTTCTCCCACTCAAAAATACTCCACCTCATACCATCTATTAAGTATACTCCTTGAATATTTTAATAGTAGAGGTCAAGGCTTGATTCTAGCCTATAATCTTTTAAAACTAAATATACATTAGATTCATGCAAAGCCATGAATCGACCTATTCATTATTGGTTTTCTATCACTTCTAAGTTAATAAATTTTGGAATACATTTTTTCACCTTAAAAATTCGGCATATCAACTATTTCTAGCTTTTATATAACCTATTTTTTTATGCACTGATAATATAAAATATTCAAACTTGTTAATAAAGAAGATTATCTGACGATGTTAATTGCCGAGAGCCTTATGCCAAGGAGAGTGATCGAAACCCCTTCAAGTTTTAATTATATTATTATTTTAATTTGAAAAATAAAATATCTTAATTTAACTATAGTATTTTACTTTGGCAGTCAACCCCTTTTAAAATAAAATTATAAATATAATTATTGAATAATTAATTATAAATTTGAATTGCTTATTTAAAGTCTAGAGTTAACTGTAAAATAGACCGTATATTATTTTCATTATAATTATTAGAATAACCTCTTCTTATATTATATTATTTTCATATATATAATATTTCCTATATATAAAAACATATATTTCACATAATAATGATATTTTTAATGTGATATTAAAATTTTAGATGATATTTGCCTAACTATTTAAGGTTTAAATATTAAATATATAAATACATATGAATTATATATATATATATATATATATATATATATATATATATATATATATATATATATATATATATAAGGATATTCCATCATAAGAATTTCTTAAAAGGAAATTAATATTGGAGCTAAAACCCAAACGACAAGAGGTGACCCTACACCGACACGACCCAAATGAGTCATATGACCACACACTGTCGCCCACCCACCAAAAAATACTTACAGTGATTCATTCATTCGGCATCTAACGTTGCCTCATTGGATTTTCCTCATTAGGGGACTTTGCCTATCTTCTAACATTTCTTTTCTTCCAATGATAGCACCAAATGAAAAATAAAATAAAATAAATACAAAAAAAACATTTTAAAATTACCATATTAATCACTTTGGCTCCACCACTTTTTTTTTTTTTTTTTTTTTTGTCCATTATCCATTTTGGGATGTGGGGAAGACTTTGCCATGAACTTATGATGATCAATTAAGAAAAATAAAAATAAAAAATGAATATAAGATTGTTTTCTAGTCTATGAAACAATAAGGCTGATCTCGATGCCACATATTTTGTCAGCAATCAAAGGTTCACGTGAAACATAATACATTCACATTATTTTTTGCAACATTTATAATATAAAAAATTATATACATACCACAGAATTCTTATATATATATATAGAGAGAGAGAGAGAGAGAGAGAGAGAGCAGAAGCTCAACACACCTTCCAGATAGATGAAGCATCAGTTTCAATTCAAATATTTTGAGTTAGGTGAAGCATAGGTTTCATCTCAAAGATTCTCCTTCCTACTTCGAAGATTACACCAACCACTTAGTTTGAGTGATATTATCTTTGACCTTTAAAATTTAGGTTTTTAGTAAGTTCTGGAGTCTATTTTTTATCCTATAAAGTAGACGTGTGTATCGAAATTTGATTGTTATGATAAAGTTGTCGTTGGATAGGAAGGTGGTGTGATAAGGGTTTAGGTGTCAGCCCCTCAGAAAATATATGTAACATTTATGATTATTTTATTAAAGATTCCTTTGAGAATTATATTATATTGCAATAACACCAGATTTTTTCTTTATGAGGGAAGTCATATTATGTTGGTTTAAAGAAATTAAGGTTGTATTTTTCTCTATAATCAAACTTGAGTGAAATCTTTAGGATTTGTGATAATGTAATCATCGATTTTGTGAACATGTATTAATTAAGTGTTTTTGTATGTTTATTTTCTTTTGTGTTAAGTTGTTTTTAGTTCTCTGTATTTGAATAGATTTTGCATATTTTCCAATCTCTGCCAGCAAAAAAAGGATTTTTCCATCTCCAGTATGTTTTTCAGAAGTAAAATGACACATATGGTGGTCACAAGCAAGTTAGACGTAGAAGATGTAATTAGAACCATTAAGGTTGAGTAAATTTGATCAGATGTAAACAGTTTAACAAGACTAAGAAGATTGCTAAAAAGATTTTCCAAAAAAATAAGAAATAAATCAATAAGAAGCAGTGTAATCAAAAGCATTGAAGTGTGCTTGGTGCGAAGCAGGGAGACTTTGGTTTGCTTCTTAGTCACGACGGCCACTGTGCGCGAAGCGCGCTAACCGTTGTGTGGCGCTGTTGGAAAACCGCATGGTGGGTGGGATGCGAGTGGGAGAGGATCAATTCAAGTGTGTATCAAACTTATTAGGATGTAGGGCACTCCCTTTCACTCTAGCAGTGCCAAATAAGAAGATGAGGACATATCAATGCAATAGCTATAGCTTAGTTCGACTTCATCCACAGCTTATCAACGCAGTAGCTCACATCGACTTCATCCGCAGCAACTCATCTCGATCTCACCCACAGCAACTAGCCTCTGCACTTGGCTCGACTAGAACCTTTTCAACGCAACGCAGCAAAACAAATAGTAGAGCCAAGGCTGAGAAATTTACCCGAAGATCGTGGCTCGCTCGAAAGTCGACTCAAATTTGGGCTCGAATCGAGTAGAGTCGAAGAAAACGAGCCGACTTTCGAGCCAGAAATTTGGCTCGAAATTATTTCAAGTCGAGTTCGAGCCGCACACGGCTCGAGTCGCGACTCGCGATCAGATCGAAATAATTGGGCCGTTGGCCCGAGCCGCCCATCTGTAAATTTCTCCCAACTCTCGACTCTCTGCGGCCCTTCTTCTCTTCTTTCTGTTCTTCTTGGCTTCTCGTGCAGCTCATGCCCTAATTTGTGAAAGCCGGCGTCTCGATATCGTCATCGGACGATTTCGATCTCTATTGGTTGAGGTGTTTCTTTGTCACTATCATCTTCGTTCGACTAGCTTGTTCGATCATGCGTGCTTTCGGTTTGCTTCTTTGCTCGAATAACTACCTACTTTCATTTCCGATTCATTTCATGCTATGAGCCTATATGATGCTATGGCTATGAGATGTCGTCTTTCAATTATTTCCGTTATTCCATTATTTGAGGTTAGCTTCTTGGGGATGTTTGGTTCTTCAATTGTTTGAGTTCAAAGATTTCATTAAGTTGCTTTTGTTTTTATTACCAAACTAGATGTCCAACGGACCAAGCTCAACTGCTCAGGATGGTTTGTTGTGCTGCTTCATGCTATCATGCATGTGTATCTCTATTTTTTTGCGGTTGCGACTTGCGATCCTTGTGGATGAAGTTATATTTTTTTACATGTTATAGAGAGGTTAGCCACTTAGCCTTACATTACGGGTTTTGATTTGAATGTTTCACACTTCTATAGTTGTAATGAGAAATTATTTTAATGTGCTTCAATGAAATTGTACTATGCGTGAAATTGTTTTAATGTGCTATGTATAGTGAGAAATTGTTTATATATGCTAATTGCTATGCCCATTACACTATCCCGAGGAGATGGTGATGTTTTGCAATTGGCTTAAAGCGAGTTTCATTTGTTTGATATGTGATAGTTTCATTTGTTTGATGGTTTTAAGTTAAACAATACATTTGAATATGAGTATCATTTTATTGACATGTTCATATCGGATATTATATGCGTTCATCGGCAAAGTTGATGGTTTAGTTTTGTGTTGAAACACTTGCATTGTATTGTTGTCATGCGACTTCAATTATGAGGATATTACTTATTTTATTGGGAGTTTAGTTCTTGTGTTGTGATGATTGTAATATTGGGATTTTACTATGCAATAGAAGCAGTTGTCTTTCATGAAAAGCATTTTCTAAAACGTAATGCTTGCATTTCTTTATAATTATGTTTTGTCTTTTGAGATTACTTTTTTTCAAAAAAAAAGTTTACATTTTATTACATTTGTATTTTGATTTAAGAATGCATTGAGCATTTAGTAGTGGTGATGATGTGATCGACGGGAATGTTTTTAAATTATTTAAAAATGATTTTGAGTATTGAATGACTTGGGAAGAATGCATCAAATATATGACTTGGAAAGAATACATCAAATTAATGAATCTTTTATGAAGTTTTCATCCTCGATCTAGGAAATTGATGAGCATTTGATCATTTCTAACTATCAAGCACTATAGAGAGCTTGCTTCCCTTTATCTCTTAACTCGTACAATGTTAGCGGTTTTATTTGTTTTAAGCATACACTCTTAAATTTCTATTTTGCATCATTGGTATATTCTATCTTGCAATAAATTATGTGTATTTTTAATCAATTGATATCTTAAGATTTTTTATTTGAATTAGTGATGTAATTTCTTATAAAACTGACAGTCCTTCTCAAAGCAAATCTAATAATTCTTCAAGTCATCTTATTGATGATAATGCAACTCGAATGAGAGTGTAGGTGAAATAGCTATAAGAACAAGGGTAAAGACAACGATCGAAGTTTGGCAACACTTAGTGAAATTCTAAATGAGAAAAGGAAAAAATTAATTAAAGTTTAAATGTAATTATTGTGTGAAATCTTATGTCAAACAAAGCGGAACCACATCTCAGTTAAGTAGACACTTCAAGACAATTTATAGCAAGATTGATAATAAAGGAAAGAAGCAAAACTATTTGATCCAGGTGAGGATTTAGAGGCGGTTGACATCTACTTTTTGTGTTTCATCTCTTATGATCATTCTAGAATAAAAATATTGTAAGATGATTATTGTTCATGAATATTCCTTCATGGTAGTTGAACATTTATGGTTCAATATCTTGATGAAATCAATGAATCCAAATTATTATAAAATTTCAAGATTTAGCATCAAGGAAGAGTGTATGAAAGTGCATGAAATTGAAAAAGACAAATTGAAAAAAAGTTTGAAAGTTTTTGAGAGAGTTTCGATTACTAGTGATTGTTGGACATCAAATCAAACTATTGGTTATATGTGTCTAGCATGCATTACATTAGTTTTGATTGAAAATTACAAGATAATTAGTTTCTTGATTTGGATCCCTCATAGTGTATGATTTACAGGCAATTTATGAAAGTTTGTTGCAATGGGGTCTACAAAATAAAATTAGTACCATAACTTTGGACAATGCATCATCAAATGGCGTAGCGAAATTTGAAAGCATTGTTCAGAAGATCCGATTTTTTAATGATGGGGATTTCTTTCATGTTCATTGTATGTCTCATATTTTAAACTTAATGGTGCAGATGGATTGAAAGAGATCGTAGAATAATTGAAAGGGTAAGAAAATCTATCTTATTTATAAAATGATCTCAAGTCGCTACATAAATTTGGAGATTGCAACAGATTGGCTTATCCAGCAAAGGCACTTTGCATTGATGTGCTATCGTTGGAACTCCACTATAAGATGTTAGAGTCGACTTTTTATTATAAGAATGTATTTCCGAATATGCTTTGCGTGATCTCAATTATATATATGGCTCTCTTCTCGATAAGATTGGGTTAACTTTGATAAAGTAAGAGCTGCTTCAAATTTTTCATCGAATAAGCGAAATTTTTCGGGTTCAACCTATCCCTACAAATAGTGCTTCCCCTAGTTTAATCAAGAAAACATTGGATCGAGAATGCTTATCTAGTACTATTTTCATTTCAAACATGGCAAGTAGCATGAAGACTAAATTTGATAAATATTGGACAGAGTGTTCAATGTTATTTTCGATTGCTTGTATTTTAGATCTTAGAATGAAACTATTTGCCATCAATTATTACTATCCACAAATATATGATGGTGCCATTGTGATTGAGAAGGACAACGTCAAACAAAAAAATTTTGAGCTATAATCTTATTATTGTTGATATAGCACGCAAAAGAAATTCAGCATCCACCTCTCAAATTGAAATAATCACAAGAAGGTGGTAATGCTTCATGATGATGTCTGTGGTTTGTATGATTTTATAGATTCTACGGCCTTTTAGTTCCACAAAAGTCTGATTTGGAGATATACCTTGATGAAGCTTGTGTGAAATGCCCAGATTAAGAATTTGATATTTTAGAATGGTGAAAATATCGCCATGAAATACTGAGGACTCTCAATATAGCCAAAGATATTTTACCATCCCGTAAATTGTTGCTTGAATCTTTTAGTCTTTGAGGGTCATGTACTTAGCGATTATAGAAGTTCAATTTCACCAAATTAGATGCTTTAGTATGTAGTGGAAGCTGGATTGTGCATATAAATCATCAAAAGATAGTAATATTTACTTACATTTTATAATGCAAATTTCTTCAAATATGAGTTTCATTTTTTTATTGCAATTTCGGTTTGATGTTCTTGCGGAGAACTTACTTTGTACGAAAGCTTATCGGAATCACAATATGAAAATCGGTGATATCATTTTAATTATGCTCTCTTTTTTCTTTGCATATTTTTATTTTTATTTTGTGAATTTTTGTAGACTCTTAAGTAGTTTGGTTATGTTATGTACTTATGTGAGAGTGTGACATTTTATTATTTATGTATTATTATATATTTTACAACGCTTTAATATTTTATGTTAGTGGCGAATTATGATGTCAATGATAAAATTAAGCGAGATGGCTAATGGAGGCTTTGGTGATTGATTTTTTATATTTCTAGTGGAATGATTTGGTCAATGATCTAAATTTGAGACCATTTAATCATTTGGGGTGACATACTTGATACTGTCTTTAAGTTTTTATCTAAATTTCAAATTTTGGTTTGGCTTTACAAACATATATTCTTCATCTTACCATTCTTATATTTTATCTACGTATCTTATGTTAAAATGAAAATATGAATTATTATATCTGAAGTCATATAATATTGTTGCTTTGAATGATATTATATTGTTTTATCAATAAGTCTAAAGTTAAGAGATTATGGAAATTATGGAAGGCTTTTCACTTTGTTAGATCATAGATGTTGTTTTGATGATTGTTATATATCGAAATCTTATTTTGCTCAATTAGTTTACCACTTTTAGTCAGAAAAATTGGTTTAATATCACCCTAAAAATTAACCAATCATCTCAGTTTTTTTAGGGTATAAAAATCTATTACTTTTCTTTTTTATTTTGGTTTTGGTTCTCCATTCTTTCCATAGAATTGCAATGATTGTTTGGACAATGATGAAAGTCTTATTTTACTTCTTCATTATTTCTATTTCTCATTAATTTTTTTCTTATCTATATTTCTCACAAGTTTTGTTTTGGGTTCTATACTTGCTTATAAACCCATGGTGTTAAGACTAAAGTGGGGTTATCATGGAGAATTTCGATTTTCTAATTTTGGACAATGATGAGAGAGAATATATTTGTAATTTGGGATAACTCAATTATTTTTGCTTCATTATGGTGACTCTCAAGCCTCTCATTGGATGGTGACAACAGAGCCTTTATTAATTCTACTATATTAATACATGATGTTTTGATTTGTGAGGTTTTGTAATTTTTTGTTAGAGATTTGTTTCTCTATCTTTAGTAATGGATGGCTTTTGCGGAGGTTGGAGCATATTATTGAAGTGAAATATACAAATTACAAATTCTGAATTGATGTTTCTTTATTCTTAATCTTGAAGATGGATATTATTTTCTCGAATCTGAATAAAAAGACAATTTAATATTTTTTGTTATTTTTTTATTTTAAATGTTATGTCAATTGCATCATTTTATAGACTTTTTTTATTATTGTTAAGTGATCAAATATGAAATATCGAATGTATAATATTAGTGAGACTTGTACAAAATTTGTATTTATAAGAACTATTTAGTTGTAATGTGAAATTATAATGTCATTGAAAATTTTATTTTTAACTCAAATTTGTGTAAACTTGTAGTTGTTGTATGTTTACATTATATTATTTACATATTCAAAAAATTTATGAATCCTAAATTGAAATCGATTTTCGAGCCAATCGAACCGGCTCGTTTCACTTCGAGATCAACTTGATATAGAATCCATCTTAGCTCAATCAAATCTTGCCACGACTGATTTCGAGCGAAATTTTTTTTTTGAAATATAGTTCTAAATCACGATCATTACACACCCCTAAGTAAAGCAAAGCATTCCACCCTCTTACAGGGTACTTTGCTCAAATTTTCATTCTGGTCTGAGTTCCAATGAAAAATTCTACCTATTCCAACACTCTTTAAAATTTCTCCAATTCAAAGAATAGTTTTCAAGTCTATGTTGTGCTCTTTGCATGAGACTAACTTGTATTTTAGCGATATATCCCTCAAAAAATTTATAAAGCACAAATCTCAAATTAAAGCGTGTATCTGATCAAATTAAGCAGGTGAGGGCAGCTCAAAAATGTTAGTGGGTTAGATCGAAAGCAAATAATCAATCAAAGCTACATACTTGAAATCTTATTGGATGATCAAATGATTTCTCTTTATAATCGAATCAGTATTCGTCCAGAATCCTAGATCAAATCAAGATCATTTGAGCGATCAAATCAAAAATTATCTATGATCTGGATCAATATACAATGATGTAGTGTTTTGGGATTTTGGTACTAAAATGCCCCTCTCGTAATCTCCTATGATCCATTATTATGTCATGAAAAAGGGAAAAATGAGAGGCAAACTTAAGAGAAAGTTGGGAGAAATTTAGAAGTTGTTCATTAGTTATGCCGATCGATCGTCGTCAATTCGTCGTGCCAACCCTAATTCTCTATTCTGCGTGTTGCACTATTCCCGTTATCGGGATTTCTCATCTGATGTAATCATTTTAAATACTTTAAACTCAGCGGATATATATTAGCATTTTCTTAGGTCGTGATTTTTTCTTTCTTCGGGATTTTTACGTAAAATTCTGCGGTTCTTATTCTCTTTAAACTATGCATTATGTCGATTTCCCAACCAAACTAAAGCGTAAAGTTTTATTTTACCGCTACAAGTTTTTCTCAACAGTTTGTCGTCATGGAAACATTCCCTTTATATATTCATGATTATGATAGAGTTAAAACTATCTATATGATAAAAATCTTACTCTGGAGGAACACATAAGAAGAATGAAAATTCATTGAACTCCGATCATTCAACTTTTATTGGAAACTAGGGAGCAACTCTTAATCTCAAAAAATCGTTTAAATCAATATTCTATAGATCTAATTAATTATCAGTTAGAAGTCGATGATGTGGAGCAATTTCAACAAAATAGAGATATAGGCAAATTATGATTCTCGTCATATTCATGAAAAATAAGACAAATGTCAAGGAGCAATTTTTTGGCTTAAAGATGTTTGATTTGACCTCTTCCAGCGGCGTAAAGTAATATTAATAATCTCAAAAGAATCAAAATGTTTAACCTCTTACGGTTAACATCATACTTTGACAAAACAATCTCGGATGAGTTAAAACTATGACTTCTTGAGTTAAATGTCACCGTACTCACGAAAAACAATCTCGATATGTCAAAATCATTTATGGATTCCACCAGGCACGCCCGAGGCTCGATGGGAAGAATAAGTGACAAGATCCTCTAGAAAGACTAGAGAGTTCGAGGGGTCTCCATTCATCAAAATATTAGAGGCCTAGAAGGTCTGATGCATCAAAACATTAGGCAAAAGCCTCAAAATATAATACAAAAACACGAGACAAAGCCTCATAGATGATCAATAAATCTCGAAAGCGCTAGAAGTCTAATCAAAATCTCAAAAGAAAAAGTCTGGAAGGCATGTACATCAAAATCTCGGCGCGGAAGGTAAGATCAAAATTTGGGAAGACAAAAGATAGAGGTATATCAAAACCTCTAAGCGAAAGCCTGAAGCAATTATTTTGGTGTAGGGAGGAAATGAGGGAATTGAGATGGGCGGAGGGGGAGAAGAAATGAGGGAGGAAATGGTGGTGGAATTCAGAACGGAGGAAATGAGCGTGCAGTTCCTTGGTTTGCTCCAAGGTGGGAGTTTTGATGGCGGCAGGAGAGCTGAGTTGGAAGGAATGGTGTTGAGCTGAATAGGGAAATGGCGTTGCTTGTGGATTTGGTGGAGAAAAGCCATAAAGTAGATTTGGCTAAAGCAACATCAGACATTGCTTTAGAGCTGATTCAAAACTTTGCGTCGCAGTTTTGAATCAGTCAATTATAGCATCAAAACTTCCAGAGCTAATAGATGAAATGGTTTTGCTCCAAGATCATATATTGGTTGTAGGGTGTAGTGTTACACCTATTGCAGGCTGGGGGGGGTGAATCAATTTCAGTCACCCAAAATGTAACTTCGGCTCCGATAGGATTAAGCGTACTGTGCATCGTGCTTTTAAGCCCTATATAAGAGAAAAAAAACAACGATAGGCGCATTTATAAAATTAATTCGGTCAAACATTAATTTTAATAAAGGGGGAATTTGCATACATAGCACTTAAAACATTAGAATTTACATATCTAACATTTAAACTTTATTAATACAACAAAAATAACAGTCCCTTAAACCCCGTTTCTTCTCCGTTATCGAAGGCCGAACTGATATCGGTCAGCGAGAGATGCGGTTGTCTTCTCGAATTGCAGCAGCAGAAGGTCGTCAATGGCGATGACAAGGGAGATTTGCAAAGTGAGTTTGCTGATACAAAATGATACGCGTCAAGGAATGTGAATGCTGAGACAAGGTCGAGGATTAAATGGAGGTTTGTCAAAGCGGACGACAACAACTGCTATACTAATTATAATGAAAAGCTAAAGCAGAAACCCATAATCTTTCCCCACAACACATAGGGTGGCTCTAAATATTGTTATATTGCGAACCAGAAAATCAGCCATATGAGCAGTGCATTCAGAGAAGTTCCCTTCTCCATCAGAGAAAAGAGAAATTGGTATCAGTACTAGTGCAGACATCTGAAAGAAATAAGTAATAAAATGGTCTATCTTAGCTCACATGGATTTTTTGCCTTATCGATACCTCTACGATTCACAACTCAAAAAAGGCGTTAGAAAGAAGCGCTACAAATCGTTAAAATAATCATCATAGAATCATCCGAAAGACTCGATCAACTACATCACGCTCTTCAAATCACGCAAATAAAGACACGTCACGCCCTCACGGCATGAGATTGTTTGAGAGAAACATAGACTTGATTTGACTTTCTCAAGTGAGTTCTTAATTGTCACTTTCGACAAACAATCGGATTATTTTAAAAAAAGCTTTAATGATAATTAGTTGTTTAGGCACGAAAAAAATATAATTAATAAAATAGGCAAACGGACGACTGGCCACGTCGGCGCCACTGGCAACTTTTTTTTTTTTTTTTTTGGTGGTTTTACAAACCACGGGAGAGAGAGAGAGAAAGAGAGAGAGAGAGAGAGGGAGATTTTATTTTTATTAATTTTTTTAAATAATATAATTATTTAAAGTATATAATTTAAAAATATTTTTTATAAAATATTTAATAACTAAATATTTATATATTTAGTTATTAATTTATTTATTTATATATATAATTAAATATATAATTTAAAAATATTTTTAATTATATATATAAATTATTAAATTTATTTTTTTTTTTAATTAATATAATTATATATATATAATTTTATTAATTTTGTTAATATATAATAAAAATATTTAAAATATAAAATAAATAAATAAAGAAAGGAATAAATTATATAAATATTTTATAAACTATATAAATAAAGTAATTATATATATATATATATATATATATATATATATATATATATTATATATATATATATAATATATATATTAATATAAGTCTTTAATAATAATAATAACAAAAAATAAAAAATATAAAAATATAAAAAAATAAATAAATAATATTTTTAAATAAATAAATAAAGAAATGAATAATATATAATAATATATATATATATATATAACTAAATATTTATATAATACAATTATTTATTTATTTATTTAACTAATTATATATTTTAAAGAAATAAATATTTTAAATAAATAAATAACTAATTATATATATATATATATATATATATATATATATATATATATATATATATATAACTATTTATTTATTTATATATTTTAAATATTTTTAAATTATTTATATAACTTAAAAATATTTATATAATTTAAATATATAAATAACTATATATATATATATTATATATATATACATATATATATATATATATAATATTATATATATATATTATATATTTATAAAATATTTATATAATTTATTCTTTTCTTTATTTATTTATTTATATATTTTAAATATGTTTATATTATATATTAACAAAATTAATAAAAATTATATATTTTAAATAATTATATTAATTAATAAAAAATATTAAATAAATTTATAAATTTATATATATAATTAAAAATATTTTTAAATTATATATTTAATTATATATATAAATAATTAATTAACTAAATATATAAATATTTAGTTATTAAATATTTTATAAAAAATATTTTTAAATTATATACTTTAAATAATTATATTATTTAAAAAAATTAATAAAAATACAATCTCTCTCTCTCTCTCTCTCTCCGGTTTGTAAAACCACCCAAAAAAAAAAAGGTCGTTGACGGACGACTGGGCCCATTTTGTTTAATTATATTTTTTTTTTTTTTTTAAAAACAACTAATTATCATTAGCACTAAGCCTATTTTAAAAATAATCCCCAAACAATTAAGGAATGTGAGTTTAGTTTTTGGCTTTAAGTTTTTAATAAATTAAATTTCATTTAATCATTTATAATTTGATGATTTATTTGATTTTACATTTGCATTGATACCTGAGTTTGATTAATTCAATTTGAGGTTGCACATTTTATGATAAGTATCCCTTGAAATCTTCATTCAACACCATCATCGTGAGATTTATTGATTCATTGTTTCAAATCCTGTCAACTCTATTAATTTAATAATAAGATCGACGTGATCACCGTCATATATGAATTAAATTTCTCAAATATTTTATTATGTTGAAAGTATTATAATATAATTATTAGATTTTTTTTAAGTTTTGTTAACCCGAACCAGTCTAAGACCCAACCGAGAATCAACCTACGTAGCATCCTCAAACACTAAGTTTGAGCATTCAAAGATAGTGTCGGTGTATTTAGATTTCTTGCATAATTTTAAGATATTTAATTTGAATTTTAATCATGTTTTATAATGAATGCAAGAGTTCAATCAAGCCTTAATTAACGATTTCTATTCGCTTGTATGATGTGTTACGAATTTGGTGCAGAAGATATTAAGAGCTAATATCTTATTAGATTTTTCAATATTTAATTGATTCCAATTTAGCTCATTAGCCTTTTAAGACATTAAAATTTATACTTTAAATCTATATGTCCGAGCACATGCCGGTATATCTGAGAATGTCTTATTTAACGTCTTATGTTCACTGTCGATATGTTATGAATCCGGGCATAAGATTTTTTTAAATCTTATTTAATTATTTATATTATCATTTATTTGTTTACATTTAGTTCATAGCTCATTGAGTTCTCTAAGTTTCAATGAAATTTAGCTCGTGATTACTAAGAAGCTTATAGACTCATTCTTATTTAAAGACCTTTAAAAAAAAATTTTGTGAGTAGGTTCAGCTTCGATTCATCATTTTTTCATTTAAGTTTAATTTAAGCTTATTAATACTCTTATTTAATCATATTTAAGCATTGTGTTAATCCAAATTTTGCCTCAAGGCCGTCCCCGTAGTGTGACGGATGACCTTCCCCGCCTCTACCGAAGATAATCTAGTGTCTTATGACACTATAATCGTATCTTCAAACTCGCCATTTCACTCTATAACAGTCTTCAAACACCTACAAAAAAAGAGCATATATGTAGGTTTGTTTTTTAATTTATCATTTTCAAATAAGTTTTATTTAAGCTCGTCAACACTTTTATTTGTTCTTGTTTAAGTCTCTCGTCAATCCAAAATTCTAAATTCCTCCCTGGCCATCCCCATGTGGGATCGCCACTCTAGTGCCTCTTTGCCAACTCTATCGAGATAACGGTCACTTACGACATGGACCGTAGTCTTCAACTTGTTAGCTCTACTGAGCATAACGGAGTCTTCAAATTCGTCAGCTCTACTGAGTATAACGAGGTCTTCGTACACTTACAATTTCAATTCATATTTTAATTTTGAGCTTAGGGTTTATTTTGTATTAAATTAATTAAATCTCCCATGGCACTCTCGACGCCTTCCCATATAGGTCGATTCAAGAGCTGAACTTCCCGCCGCCTCTATCGATATAATAGCTGTCTTGACACTATGGTCTTCTAACCCGCCAGCTCTAGTGAGCATAACAGAGTCTTCAAATATCTGTAATTTCAATTCAAATTTTAATTTTGAGTTTATAGTTCATTTTGTGTTAAATAAATTAAGTTCTCTGTTAGTTTGAATTTTGGCAACCCGCATCTTCCCGCGTGGGTGATCGAGCTATTCGACCTTCCGCACCTCTATTGAGATAATCGATTGTTCTTTCACGATCACGATCTTCTAACTCCTCTACTGAGCATAACAGGGTCTTCAAATACCTTACACATTGCGTAAACACCAAAAGACCAGTATCCTTGTAGTTAATATTAAAGGCCATCACGCTCTCAGCAATTTCATTAATAGCAATACGCTGAACCAACTCAGAGCCTGCATGCTTTCCACCGCCAGAACTTTTGTTCCAAGAACCAAGCATAGACTGCATAACCATCAAAGAAATAGAGTCTAGATCTATCCATGATGCCCTAGCGAAAGCAATAGCAAATTGTGCATGCGGAAGGTCATCATCTATTAACCTAACCTCAGAGCCTATAAAATACGCAGGTTCTCGTGCAACCAATTGGGAGGCTGTAGTTGGATCTACTGAAAGCTTTGTAAACTGCTTCTTGACAAGCTCGACAATTTCCTCATGCTTTACAGACAGCAGAAATGACCATTCTAGGAGCTGTGTAATGTGTTGATATGTAGTTCTTCAGATGATCTTTTATAATTGTTTTGATATTCTGAGAAGACCCAGTATAGTCCTCCCTAATGGAGTGTATTGAAATGCAGTAGCATGCAAATGGTCAAAAATAACTTCTTCTGCCTGTCCTTCAACCTATTCCATCTCACGAAGGATGACATCGTGCTCCCGATTGATCCTAGATTCATCAAAGCTGGAGTTCTGCAGTATATCCGCGAGGATCTCGAGTGCATTAGGCACATCCTTTCCCAGCACCTTGGCATAATACGTTGTCTGCTCCCTGGAAGTATAAGCATTCAGGTGACCACCTGTTCTCGATCTCCTCCTCAAGCTGCCTCTCCGTACGCTCCGTCGTTCCCTTGAAAATCATATGCTCTAGGAAATGTGCGGTGTCGTTCGTCTCGTTGGTCTCGAATCGGCTTCCGGCATCGATCCAGACACCAACGATGGCAGTGGGGGATGCGAGGGTGGATTCCGTGGCGATGTGGAGGCCGTTGGAAAGCGTCATCACGCGCGTTTCAGGCGCAAAGAGGATATCTGTGTGATCAGCGACGGATGGGTGGGGCGAGGCGAAGCGGAGGAAGCGAGGGTCAGGGTCATCGAGGCGCTTGATCTGGGCATTGACGGCTTCCGATAGTTGGGAGAAGAATAGTTGGGAGCAGACACGAGAAGAGCAGGGTTTGGGTTCTGGTTTGCATGAGAGAGAAGAGAGAGGACGGGGGTATCTATGTAGAGGATCGCAAGAGAGTCGATGGGGTCTCGTTCAAACATCAAGAAAAAAGGAGAAAATATTACGTTTGGAGTCCGCAAGTTTTATGTGCGACTCCACTACCGACGCGGTCCAAAGATTTTTTCCCCATTTTAGCTTTAACGGAGCAAGAATCAACGTACGGCTATAAAGGGATGATTCACGCCATTTATACTTCCCTAGCACCGCCCATCTCATTCAAAAAAGTCGGAGAAGAAGAACGAGACGAGATATTCGACATTCCTCATCACGTAATAGTTTAGGCTTTCTTCAACGAAGGATTTTTCTCAACTTAGCTCATCCGACGTCCTTCGCTTCGCTGATATAGAAAACAAAAATTGATACAGAACTCATGAGGTATTTACACATGCATTCCTCGAACTTGAATGAATTTAAGGTTTACTCTGTTCTTCCCGTCCAATGAAAGATTGTTATTTTATATGTTATTTTATATCAGATGCACTCTCTCGAGGTACATATTTAGGCTTTTTTTTTTCGCTTTAGCTTCTTGAGATTATGTTCATTGCATTCCAATGGAAGCATTTGGGCTTTTGGATGGTTTATGTGAGATTTTTTGCCGTGTACTCTGATCTCTCTTGAGGCATCATTATTTTTTTTCACATTTATTTTGCTGTTTCTTGAGATTACCATTACATTCAAATGTAAGTAATTTGGAGTTTGTTTGGATAGTTTCAGGGTTTTTTTGGCAGACTCATCTTTTGAGGTACGATCATTTAGTTACTTTTTCATTTATCTTCTCTTCTTGAGATTATATTTAGGAATTCAATGGAAGCATATATTGTTTGGATGGTTTATGGGGTTATTTTATATTTATATTTTGTACCTCTCGAGGGTACAAATCATTTAGGATATACTTTTTTCAGCTTTATCTTGCATTCTTCTGAGATTATATTTAGGGCATTCCAATGGAAGCATTTGGAGGATATTTTTGGATTTTGTATTTTGCATCCACTTTGTACCTCTCGAGTGATAATTTAAAATTTTTTTTAGTTTTTTTGCCAATTATTGAGATTATATTTGGGCATTCCAATGGAAGCAATTTGAAGGCTTTTTGGATGATTTCTAGGAGATTTTCAGATATTGCACTCAGACCTCTCGAGGGTACAGAGCATTTACACTTTTTTTCCGCTTTATTTCCTGCTTTTTCTGAGATAATATTTAGATCCAAATGGAAGCAATTCTGATGTTTGGGAGGTTTTTATATGTACTCTCATCTCTGAGGGTACGACATTTAGTTATACTTTTTAGTTTATCTTGCATTTTTCTGAGATTATATTTAGGCATTCCAATGGAAGCAATTTGGAAGGTCGTTTGGATGGTTTCTAGCATCTCAGACTTTCAGTACCTCTCTCGAGGGTAACATTTGGACCTTTTTTCCAGTTTATTTTGCCTTGAGATTATATTTAGGGCATTTCAATGGAAGCAATTTGAATCGCTTGGATGGTTTTGGGGTATTTTCATCCAGCATTTCTATACCTCTCGAGAGCATTTAGTGGCATACTTTTTTCGCTTTATCTTGCATTCTTGAGATTATATTTTGGCATTCCAATGGAAGCAATATGGGTTTGGATGGTTTCAGGGTATTTGATTCAGATTCTCCACTCCCTTGAGGCAGTGATCATTTATGGCCTTTTTTTTCCTTTATTTTGTCTGCTTGAGATTATGTTTAGGCATTCCAATGGAAGCAATTTGATGGCTTGATTTATTGGGGTATTTTCATCTGTATTCTACTCCTTTCGAGGGTACGTGAGCATTGGACTTTTTCCGCTTTATTTTATCTATTTCTTGAGATTATGTTGGCATTACAAT
Organism: Cymbidium sinense; assembly: GCA_021442155.1. NCBI lineage: Eukaryota > Viridiplantae > Streptophyta > Magnoliopsida > Asparagales > Orchidaceae > Cymbidium > Cymbidium sinense. Next base: position 185,733,283 of record CM038218.1, on the reverse strand, counting down.
GGAAGCAATTTGAAGTCGCTTGGATGAATTGAGTATTAGACTGCACTCTATACCTCTGAGAGTACTCTGGCCTTTTTTTTCAATTTATTTTGCCCATCTGAGATAATGTTCATTATTCAATGTAATTTGAAAGGCTTTGGATTTTCGATTTTTGCATTTATTCTCTCAGATCTCTCGAGATCTGATCATTTTCGACTTTTCCATTTATTTAGCTTTCTTGAAATTATATTTATTACATTCCAAAAGTATTTGAGTCGTTTGGATGGTTGGTATTTTGTATCTATCTCATCTCTTAGGGTACGTCATTTACGACTACTTTTTCGCTTCTTTGGCCTACTTTGAGATTATATTTAGGCATTCTAATGGAATTTTGAGAGCTTTGATCATTTTGGAGGGTTTTTTGCATCTGTACATTCTATTATGAACAATTTGGAAGTCGCATTGGTTTTGATGGGTGATTTGCATCTGTACTCATTACCTAGATTTTCTTTAAGTTTACCATGTCCAAAAGGATAACTTCGAGATGCGTGCCTACCAATCGTAAGAACTGTTCGATAATATGAAAGATTTTACCGATGAAGCCAATGACATTTTAAAGAGGCTTCATCTCCATCAATTCATTTACCAATTATCATGCCATTACATCTATCATGTCTCTGGGACATAAAAAAAGCAAGTTTTCTTGGGGGTGCGCATTCCTTTCACCTCATGAAGTGGATGATGATAGGATGCCAAAGAGGGGAGAAGGTCTTATACAGAAATCCCGTCAGCTGTCATCTGACTATAAGAATCAACTTGAGCATTATGGCTCATTCTGAAAGTACGCTTTGTGCGCTTGTACATATATTTTCTGCTTCCAAATCTATTTTGTATATCACATACAACGGCATCGAATTGATCCTACATGACATGATAGATTTCTTAATACCGGCAGAGCCATTTGGGACTTTCTATTTCCCAATTTGATGTTATTACATCAAAGATTCGCACTGTAGAGGCATAGTGGTTTTGTCACTCTTCGATGGTATGTTCTATATCTCCGTGAATGTGTAATTTAATGCGTTGAAGTTTACTATTTAAAATATTCATTGTAGATATGGCAAAGCACATAAACATCATAAGCCATTTCCATCTGCAAAGCCACATGTCATGCAAAAAAATGAGTTTTCAAATGCTTTCACTGGTTTAGAGGTGACATATAATAATATCACTTAGTTCATATAAGAATGTCTTTATTTATGTTGTATGTCACATTTTTTTATCGGTTTATCAGTGTCCGCCATTCATCGAGGACATATTAGAGGGAGACATGGCTCCTTAAATCGGTTCCCCCGCTTCAATCTACACATGTCGAGCGATCAAGTACCCCATTTTAAGTCCAATGAGTGTAGCCCCCACTGACTCTTCATATGTCTCTCCTCAATATTCTCCTCGCTCATTACCGCCTCTCTGCTACTAACAACAAGTTTTATGGGAGAGATACTGCATTTGTGACTTAAAAGATACATATCGCCTTTTCATGCAACAAAGATGGAGAGGATGGATCTTGATTTTTCTGGTTACCGCTATCTGAAGTCCCTAAATGCTCAGAATTCTCCAAAGAGGTATGAGAGTACAGAAAATATCCCCAATAAACCATCCAAATTTTCAAATTACTTCCATTGAATGCCCTAAACATAATCTCAAGAAACAGTAAAAATAAAAAAAGAAGTCTAAATGCTCACCTCCAAAGAGGTACAGACAGATACAAAAAAAATACCCGTAAACCATCTAAACAAATTTTCAAATTACTTCCATTGAATGCCCTAAACATAATCTTAAGAAATGCAAAATAAACTGAAAAGAAGTCTAAATGCTCAGACTCCAAAGAGGTATAGAGAGTACATATGCCAAAAATATCCAAAACAATCCAAACAAATTTTCAAATTGCAACGAATGTAATGAACATTATCTCAAGGCAAAATAAATTGGGAAAAAGATCATAAATGATCTGTACCCTCAAGAGAGGTACATAAGCAAAATACCCATCTGAAACTATCCAAACAGCATTCAAATTACTTCCATTAAAATGCCCTAAACTTCATCAAAGAGTACTGATGCAGAAAAACCTATAAAAAATAACCAGTCACCCTCCAAATTACTTCCATTGGTAATGTACTGCATATATTTATTGCCACAGTCCAATGATTATAAGGTCTAGGGATTAACTCAATCACTATGCTTAAAGAGCTACAAATAGCCTAAATGAGAAAATCCCTAGCTAAATACGCCTAAACATCTTGTGTCTGTTAAGTTAAAGAGAGTCATCTGGGACTCTAAAGCATCTAAAAGATTATACGTAAGAACACAAACTAGATGATGTCATGCATCAAAATATTTTCTGAATATATCCATCATCGCCTTTGTACCCTTCACCATTGATTGATGGAGCTCGAAGTTAAATTTCATGTAGAATATCATTAGTTGATGATTTCTTACAAAGATCGATGTGTGATATTCTCGCCTCAAAACACTCGCATAATAGAAAGGTGATGTAACTTGTGACGAAACACGTTCAACAACACTATCAGACTGTACTTTGGTTTCTACAACAAAAAAAGTAGAAAGGTTTGAAGATTAACAACAATATCTAAAATACTAAAATCTAATTCGCAAATAGAAAATTACTCTTGGCTTTCTTGGATCTCTCCCAATATCCCTTAAGCCTTGAGTTGGAAACACCCTTTGACGCTTGCTTAACCGGATCCTTTAAGATGTCTTTTCCTGTCATTGTGGGTTGACTTCTTCTTCTTAACCGGTCACCGGAGGAGAATTCTCACTTATTATAGTGCCGACATTGTCAAAAAGTTTTTTTAAGGATCCAAGCATATACCCTCCTCTCTTATTGCCCTATGCTCGACGCTTATTTGATATGCATATCGACTTACGTGGTTCAAAAAATAAAGAGTATTTCCATCCGGTTTTCACATCTCTTAATTTTTTGTATGCACTATCAATGTAAATATCCTCTTTGCTCTTAGACCATCGCATGAGAAGATACTTGTCCGAATGCACAACATCTTCCTAACTAAGAACTCGATACATGGCACAAAGTAATCCCATCATTTTAAATTTTTGCAAGTACAAGTTACTTGGGGTAGTCCCATCGAAATGCACCCATATTTTGGATGCATTTTATTCTCTAAGTTTCTCACCAAATACTCCATGGTCCATCCGACTTAAGCATCGCTCCTCCAACTCCATGTAAAAAATTCCTCCTCAAACATAGTATAAACCTTTCTGTATAAAATATACAGCCTTGTTTAGAATTGACCGGTCTTAATGTGAACAATCGATGACCTACACTTGAAGTCTTCATCATGTTCATTCCTGCCATGTCTCCATAACCTTTTCCAACCCCAAGAAATAATCGAGCAAAACTTGTTGGTTTAGATATTCCATGACAGTTGGACTCACGCTATGCTGACAAGATGCCCATGAATAAGTCCATCAATGAGGACCACTTGATCTAATCTTATAAAGCTCGCATACCAAGCATGATCATGCAAATTGCCTTCTAGCATGGCACAAGCTTCTTCAAACTCTTCCTCCGAGTCACACTTACTCATGCATGTATAAAATAGCCCTTGTACTCTTATTACTATTAAAGCAATGAACCTTGAAGGAGCTTTCTGAAATATGCCATTGCACAACCTATGATGAGTATGCGCAATATAATTTTGATAGTTTCGCCATACCGATCTTGATCTGAATATTATAGGATGTCTTCACTCATCAACCAAGAAATATTTGGAATAAATGAGAATGACTCAATTATTTCTTCTCGATAAAAAGGCTACTCCAAATAATACATTTTGCTGATGATTCACTCCAACAAGAGGGCACAAACAAGATTATATTTATTGAGTCGATATTGTATCAAAAATTATCACATCCCAAAATAATCATATTCTATCCTAGACATGCTCTAAAAAGTTTACTAAGTAATCCGACTCATCAACTTGTACATCTCATGCAAACATCCCATCCTTACCTTTCCTTAAACAATCAGATTAATGCATTATCTACCATTCAATCCTCGATCTTTTCTTTCAATAAAATTGAAAGCATCTCTTTTATGAACCCAATATTCTCTACACCGCCAACTTCCTCTAGATAGTTGAATGCATCCTTGCTCTAATTCCGCCTCATATTATTCAACACGGACGCCTTTCATCGCTAATGCATTGTGTGATCCGAGAAGATGTCAGGCTCGCCAAAGAATGATTATGACTTTCAGATATTTTAATCATCCAATTCCAAATCAAGAATCTAATCATAACAACCGCTTCAGATTCAACTTCGAATTTTGTTATTTAGACGGTAGACTTCTTCCGCCCATTTTGCACATAGAAAATCTTTTGATTTCAATTCTTTGAGTTTGGCCAATAACTAGTATGGTCCTTCCAAACACCGAAGCCAATTTGATGCATAGTCACAAGATAAAGGTATACCGCTTTCATTTTAAACAGTGGTGCCAAGAGTTTCCCAAATTTGGTCATTAGACATCACGACTCGCTATCGCACACCATCATCGCGATTCATCTAGCCAAACAGATACAAAAAATATGTAAATGTAATACAAAAAACTACCCAAATTATCCAAACAAATCATCAAATTGCTTCCATTAAATGTAATGAACATAATCAAAAGAAGTAGCAAAATAAACAAAAAGAAGTCTAAATACTGTACCTCCAAAGAGGTACAGAGAGCACAGATGCAAAATAACACCCATAAATCATCCAAGCAGCCATCAAATTACTTCCATTGGAATGCCCTAAACATAAACTCAATAAATAGACAAAATAAATTGAAAAAAATATCCTAAATGATCTGTACTCTCGAGAGAGTTACATAGAGTACAGATGCAAAATACACCTCAGAAACCATCCATACAGCCTTCAAATTGCTTCCATTGGAATGCCCTAAACATAAACTCGTGAACCGTGCCAAAAAAACAGAAAAAGATCATAAATGATTTGTACTCTCAAGAGAGGTAGAGAGATAAAAACCCCATAAAACCATCCAAACACCTCCAAATGCTTCCATTGGTAAATGAACATAATTCAAGAACCGTGCAAAATAAACTGGAAAAGTCAACTCTAAATGATCTGTAATTCTCAAGAGGGGTAGAGATTACGATACAAAATATCTCCTAAACCATCCAAATAGCCTGCTTCCATTGGAATGCCTAAATATAATCTCAAGAATGCAAGATAAACCGAAAAAGTAGTTTAAATGATCACCTCAAGAGAGAGTACAGATATCAAACAACCCCAAACCATCCAACCTCCAAATTCTTCCATTGGAATGCAATGAACATAATCTAAAGAAGCATGCAAAATAAACTGGAAAAAGAAGTCAAATGCTCCGTAATCTCCAAGAGAGAGTATGCCAAAATAACCCCAAACCATCCAAATAGCCATCAAATTGCTTCCAGGAATGTAATGAACATAATCTAAAGAAGGCAAAATAAACTGAAAAGAAGTCCAAATGCTCAGACTATCCAGAGAGATGAGAGTAATGCATAAAACCACCAAATCATCTAAACAAAGCCATCAAATTACTTCCATTGGAATGTAATGAACATAATCAAAAGAAGTAGGCAAAATAAACCGGAAAAAGTCCAAATGCTCCTCAGAAAGAGAGTACAGATGCAAAAAAATACCCGAAATCATCCAAGTACCATCAAATTACTCCATTGGAGCCCTAAACATAATCTCAAGAAACGTAAAATAAACTAAAAGAAGTCTTTAAATGCTCAGACCTCCAAAGAGCATACAAATGCAAAAAAATACCCAAATCATCCAAGCTATCAAATTGTTTTCATTGGAATGCCCTAAACATAATCTCAAGAAACAGGCAAAATAAATTGGAAAAAGAAGTCCCTAAATGCTTTATACCCTCCAAAGAAGTATAGAGAGTACAGATGCAAAATAACACTAAAAAGTAAAAATTCAATAAAAAAGCATCCAAATTGCTTCTAATGGAATGTAATGAACATATTCTCTTCGCATTGCACTGTGAATATCACTAACAAATCAGAAAAAATTACATGAATTTTTATTTAATACATCCTAAATTGGTCGTTATTTCTCAACGCTTCTCCATCTTCATCTTTGAAAAAGAAAATGAGATTTTCTATTTCTCTTCTGAGCTCATTTTGCCTAAAAAAATACACCATAAACCCTAAATCTGTTTACATATTTCTTTTAAATTCCTCCCACGCATTCCAATGACGCTTACGGGCCGGGTCGGGCCAGGGGAAGCGTAAACGGCATCGTGAATACGCCATCCCTTTACGTCATTATCCGCCCGATCGCCCGTTAAGCGCTAAAACGATGAAAAAATACGACATACGTCTCGTGGATGAGCGACGTGAAGCTACGCCACGGACGTAATATTTTCTCAGAGAAAAGAATGGGAAGGAGGAAAACTGCTCGTTCGAATAGGAGAAAGAGGAAGTTCCGATAGAGGAAGTCTTCCGTCTTGAAGAGCAGCCCGCGTGAAAGGATATCGCCCCTCCTTTTCTTTTTTTTATTTTTTTGCCGGCAACAGGATAAGATTTAATTAAATGAGGTCATATGAAAAAGAATGATGTGGCAACATATTACTGGTCGAACGGGAGGTGGAGTATGAAAATGGGTGGCTACCATTTCCGATGCATTGACCCATCGTGATTAAGAAATAATTAGGTGGATTTATCTCAAAATGAGTGTTAATTTCAACAAAATTTTAACTGTGATAATTTTAATCAAATTGGATATCTATTCTAGGTAATTTCAACATTCTGGACGCAATGGTGCAGTCCGTTTCATGAATGGAGGTACTGAGACGACGCCGGTCAATACTTTCGAAAAAATGTGCATTATCGCTTCGACGCCGATGTTCGCGATTCGTCGAATTGAGTAAAACAATATCATTTCATAAGTTTTAATATTTTGAAGCTAACGACATGATCAATTTCACGAATGGAGATCGTTCCAATATTGTCGCAGTTTCTAACTCTGATATATATATATCGACACATTAATAGCTCGAGCGCTTAATTGATTGCTAATTAGATTTTACAATATTTATATTTCGATCAATTTCAATGCTCTGAATGCTACGGGGAAGTCCATTTGTCGATCGGAGGTCATTTCAACCATTTTCAGTGACGTCCAGTGCATTTTAAGCCCTAATTTGCGCACTATCACCTCCGAAGTCCGTCAAATTTGATTTGTGGGCAAGACTCGAATTATGACACATATGAGGAGGTCAACATTAACAAAATATAAAAATTTAATAATATTATTATAAGAATTTTAACTCAATAAGATATTTGAGAAGCTAATTCTATCACATGACAGTAGATCTGATTATCTATTATTAAATTAATAGAGTCGACAAGATCTGGAATGACAAAATAATACATCTACCCCGATGATAGATATGTTGAATTGAGATTTCAACGGGAGGGGATACTTACCATTAAAAGGTGCTTGAAAACTCAAATCAAATTAATCTAAATTAGCTATCAATATTAGCTAATTGTTGTAGAATAAAGTTTATTTGCTTTGGGAATCCAAAGACACAGAATGTTTAAAGAATTAATAAGAAAACTCCATTTTATGTGAAAAACCTAAAAGAATATGCTAAAGAAATAAAATGTATCTCAAAGTAAATTTTCAATATGGGATTATTGTATATGAAAGTAGAAAGTAATACAATTATAACCATGGTTATGTGCTGTGCGGGAAGATCAACAGTCGGCCGATGATGATGCGGAGATGTCACGTGGTTTGGCAAAAGTGACCGACGGCGGGTGACGGTGATGATGGTTGTTCGTGTCGGTGGTTGGTCAGGTGGTAAGTCGAGTGATGACATATTTGGAGGATTTTCTTTTTCTCTCTTCTCTTTTCATGAGAATGAAGCTATTTATAGAGAAATAGCATTTAAATACATGCAAAAGAACTACTCCACTCCATCGACGGCAAAATGATTCTTTGATCATTTGATGTATTTTAAATGCTCAAATGAAGTTAAATTATGATCTTGGGATAGTTAGATGCCGTCAAGACGCCGATTGACTATAACACCATGTTTAAGAGCTATTAGGATTTAGATATCAAAGTTTCGATGATATTTAAAGTGCTGATAGCCAACTTAGGATCATCTTGCATCAAGATTTGCGATAAGTAGTATTTTAAGTCATATCGCTCCTCTATTTTTAGATGACATCATCTCAATCATCCAAAAATATATACGTCAAATACTTGAAAATAGCAAATTTTTCAATGAAATTTGTGGGTCTATTAACCATACATTTTGAGAGAACAGATCTTCATTAAAGAATTTGTTATTTTCAAGTATTTGGCGTATATATTTTTGGATGATTGAGATAATGTCATCCAAAATATAAACAATAATATACTTAAAATACTACAATAAGCATAATCTTGATGTCAAAAGCAAGATCCTAATAAAACTGATTAAGCTTTAAAATATCATTGAAAACTTTGGGATATCGAAAATCCCTAAATAGCTCTTAAACATGGAGTGTTTATAATCAAATCTGACGATGGATCTAACAAGCCCAAGATCTCATAATTCTGACTTTATTTGAGCATTCAAATACTTAAATTACATCAAATGATCAAAGGAATCATTTTGAGTCATCCGATGGAGTGAAGTGGTTTGAATTTTGTATGTATTTATATAAACATCACTCCTCTAATCTATAAATACCTCATCATTCTTCACATGAGGGGAGGCCAAAGTTAAAGAGAAGAGAGAGCTCTAAAGCTTGAAAATCCTCCAAGAATAGTTATCACTGGTGCCGACCACCTCCGTAACCACCGCCACCACCGCTGGCCGACGCAACCATCGTATCATCATTGCCGGCCACCACCGCCGGCCATATCTAACCGCCGGTCATCTCCGTATCACTGCCGGTCCGCCGACCGTTGTTCACCATCATCTACTACCATTAGCAACTGTTACAACCTAACCATGGTTATATAGCTGTTGTTACCTGACTCAGGGTTGTCAAGCTTTCTCATATACAATTCTGTAATCCCATATTGGGAAAATTTGTACTCCGAAATAGATACATAGTGGAAAATTTTTTGACAGCTGCGTGATTTTTTTCCCTCTTTCAGGTTTTTCACGTAAAAAATTTTGAGTTTTCTTATTAATTCTTCAAACATCTGTGATAACTCAAGACATAAACTTTTATTCTACCAATCGCACGCAACAATATAAATACAAAATTCGACATATCACTAAGCTATTAATTGTTAAATGAAATTCAATCCTTAAATATTTAAAGCAAAATCTAACCCACCTTCCGCAATTATTTATTAGATGTGATAAATTAATAAAACTCTAGCTCACAAAGGAGTAAATGTCAAATCAAATGTATTTTTATATTCACTCTCAATCAATCTCATGTCAGCAAGGATGCGACTCATGTCATCCGACCGCACGTAATGGCTCCAAATATTATGCAATTACGACGAGTCCTTCGACGGTGCCAAATCATTATCATTATATTATCGACCATTATCAGTGTATGCTCCACAATGACTTTATACCTGAGATGTAAATCATAGGGTACACCTGATAGGGCAAAAAATCATTTGTCAGTTAAGGTAGACTTAAGATTGTCTCTTAGACAAACGCCACCTCAAGTCTACAAGTATTACTTGGACGACGCAACTCATGGCTGCTAACAGGGATCCTTCAGTCAGGTTTGATCGACTACCTCCTTTAACTAAGTAGACTAGGGACCATGACAACCCAGGATGATGAAATCAGGGGATCTAGATCGGGCACGTCATCATTCTCCCAACCATCCGCTTTAAGCTAAAGGAGGATGATTTTCATAAACCTAAATTTTAAAACTCCACATGTTGTTACTATACGCTATACATTTGGCAATCTAATGACTAGCCTTAATCGAAAGTTCTCTTTGAGTATTGGGAGGGATAATTAACTATAGGTGCTTTCAGAAACCCTGAACTGATCTAAAGTTCTCACCAAAATGATGAAATCTCAGGTAGTGTCTTATCTGCTATCTCATCTGTCTTCTAAAAATTATACCAATACTTAAGTTAAACTCCGTTCAATGTGAGAGGTCAGCGACGAATTTTCGGAGCCCGCATGTTCTCCTTCAATCGCTACACCCAATTTATGACATTCTCCATCAATTGTTGCTCAACTTGAAACATTTTCACATTTATTATCACATGATTTCAAAAATTATTTAATAACTATCTCCAAATGATTGCCAATGATTGGTGTTTAACATCCACCAAATAATGAGATATTTTTCCTAATCTAAAGATTTATTGACTTACAACATTACTTATTGATTGTCAATCGATACTTATCAGTAAATGATATTTGACATATGCCAACTACTGATAAGTAACATTTGTCTTATTCATCTCCATGCCCCCTTCTATCAACCAAACAATAAAGCTAATTGTCTAATGTTGCAACTTTGAATATTCTCCTTTGACCATCACCTAATACCTACCAATGACACACGTCCAATATTTATCAACTACTAATATGTGATGCTCATCTTCTAATCATCCATTTCCTTTATTATATAAGAGGGGATCCCGTCAGTGCCTAATTTTAAATAATCTGTTAATTGTTGCTCAACTCTTACCAATAATTGATGATTGACATTGATTGCGACTTTAATACCTCAAATTTTTTTTCTTACAATCACATATGGTATCTCAAATGATCTAAGCCAATTACATTGCACTAACATTTTTTTTCTAATGCTCGAAACAAACAATCCTTTCTAATTATATACTTATACTAAGATAATCATTTTAATTGGGCAAAATTCCATGATTTTCCCTCTAATTTGATAAATTTTTTATCAGAATTTATAATACTCCTCACTAAAAGCACTATTTCTCAAGTTTTTTTGAAACCATACTTATTAAAAGCATTCTAAATGTCTTTTCTTATAGCTCAAAAAAGTTTATTTAATTCGAACACCTTTATATTTTATCATTAATAAATCATTATCTCACTATTAACATCTTATATGAATATGCTACTTTTATTTACTTAAATGTATTAAGAAGAAATATTCGAACAGCGAGTGATTAACATTTGCTTCTCACATATACTTCAGGCTTTCAGTTGCAGCGCTTTTGGTCAATTAATAGTTGAATTTGTTCATCAAAGAACACTTAATTAATTCAACAGTATCAAGAGGAGGTTTAACTAATCATAATTAGAAAGAAGCTCCAATTAATGACTTAATTTACATAAACCGTCCATGTGTATTATATATATATATATATATATATATATATATATATATATAGGGTGTTGGGCGTGAAATAAGGTGAGGAAACCACCCCTCCATTTCACATTTTCACTCACAAAAATAAAAAATAAATAAAAATAAGTAAAAGCCTCCTCAAGGAGGTTAATCACCATCCGGGTAAAGTGTCTTACTGCTCGTAATTTTCAAATAATTAGAAAATGTTTAATCAAATAAAATTTTAAAAATATAAACGAATACAATTTCAATTTTCTCATTTTGAGAAGTAAGTTTATTCCATGAAATCTTAAAGATAAGGGTAAATTTAGGGCAACTTTGTGACTTTTTAATTGTTTTTCAAAAAATTGTGATCAAAAATTATTTTTGAAAATTAAAAATATTAAAATGTGGTGACTGTACCAAAGCTGATATCTAACTTTTAAAATAATATATATTTATAAAACTCATAATATTTCTCTCAAAAATTATTTTTTTATAATAATTTTATAATAATCTTTATAAAAAGCTATAGCTAATTCAAATAAATCATAACTATAATTAACGAATAATATTACCTTCATCACTACTAAAAGGCAATTTTCTGTACTAAATTTTCAAATTTGGCCAAAACATTCACTTTCTTAATTCACATGGCATTCTATATTTTTTTTTTTTTTTTTTTTTTTTTGAGACATTTGAGTGAATTTGAGACTAATATTTTATTGCCTTAAAAGAATACAATATAAAAGATGTGGTATAAAAAAAATACAATATATTTAAATTAATTTAAGATTATTTGGTTGAAAATTATATAAATACATGAATTTATTTTTTTTTATAATAAAATAAATATAATGTAAAATATTCTTGAGATTGTGGCAATGGTATTAGGTGGGCAAGTGACGGCAAGACAAAAGTGATGGCGGTTATGGTATATCTTATCTTTACGGTGTATTTAAAATTCCTCGGATAAATTTTAAATATACCAAAAATGATATTTATAATATATTCTAAATACATTATATTAACTTGAAAATTTTACTTTGTATCATATCAAAATATCAAAAAAATTAAAAACTCGGCATTCATTTTACTTTACATCTAAAATTCAAGCAACCAAACAGGCCAATCATAAACTCACACACCCAACACATATGTAAGAATTTTGAACTCAAAATTTCTTAATTAAAAGTCAAAACTCTCAACCACTATACTGAAATGACTTACACATTCTAAACTATTTAGCTATGAAGTAATTTTCATTCTGTGAGGCATTGAGAACGATGATTACGACAGCAACTTGAGCGCATTTTTTATTGTTCAAAATTCAAAAATATATTGTGAAAAGTAGTAATTTTATAATGTTCCACCGTTCGATAGGATTTATTTATACATTAATAGTGCTTTAAAACTCTAATAATATCATTAAAATTTGTTTTAAAAAATAAATAATAATTTCTATTTCAGCACTAACTATTTAAATTCGAAAGCAACCAAATCAGCCCGCAGATTGTCTACCTGTGGATGGTGGTTAAGCTGACGGTAAGGTGAGTTAGACTATATAACTAATAAAATAAATACATATCACACAAATTTTATATATTTACATATCTAATATCTAAAATTCAATTTATATATATATATATAATACTTCATCATTTATTTTTACAAATAAAATATATTTTTTAAATATAAAAAAATATTAAATAAATAAATATCTAATTTTAAATATTGAATATATAAATACAAAATAATTAAGTAATATATGTGTAAATCGTCCAGAAAATAATAACTAAAATTCAATGTGCTTAGCTTTAAAAAAAAAATCAAAATTGTTTATTAGACAATTATTTTTTACTTATTTCACAAGACTTGAGTTGCGCTGTAAAGATTTATTTGAGACTAATAATTATTTACAAAAATAATTTAAACTTGTGAGAAAATAATTTTTTTAAAGAAAATTGGCATTATCACATATTTGGGCTACATTCCATGGAAAGTAAAAAAAAAGAAAAAAAAAATGTACTGAAATATATTTACCATTATTTTCTAATTTTTATGCATGAACAGCTAATTGGCCGAAATACTCAAGATACATGCTGACGATTTCTTAAAGATATTTGATTAATTATAAAATAAATCCACAACATTACTCTGTATGTTTAATTAGCTGAAAATAGTACAACAATATATTTTAATTTATATCTAGTCCACACTAGGGACGATGGATTGAAAGCAAAGCAGATAAGCCATATTTAGGAAGCCTTAAAAAGGATTAAAATATAAAAATTATGTGCCATGATAAATGGGCTAATTACAGAAGATCGTAAAATTCAAAATCGATTTCAATTTTTGAATGAGATCGACTCAAAACAAGCAAATTTATTTAAATGTCTAATTTCGACACAATATGATCAGCGAAAACGGCAATATAACGAGCGAGCCAAAACATCATCGTCCGATTAATTCACGATTAATTACCAGAACACACGAGCCGGCTCGTTTGCATTTAAGCAATACTGGATTTGCATTCTTAAATTTCAACAGACTGTTCGAACTCGTTTAATGGATCGAGCTTCGGTCAAAAAGAAAACTTGTGTGAATCAATTACCTTTTGAGCCATTTGGCTCTGAAATCTCAAATTCTAATGATAATCACTAAGTTTTGTTAAATTCAGATAAATTATTTGATTATTTATTTCAATATTTAAGATTTGTGAGAAAACAAATCCTTAAATCTTAAATCTTAAATTTAATCTTGATTGGCTTCATCAAAGCTGTATACTTGCCAAAAACTGATTCAATATAACTTCGACCAATCTCAGCCATAATTTCATCATATATACTGAATCTGCAACGATCAGTCTTACCAGAAGATCAAGAACAGATTAATTTGTAATCTTAATCTAGTGATGAACTTAAACTTTCTATAGATCTTGAATTCAAAGCTTTCATATATGTTGTATGTTAATCTTCCTTTAAATTGGATCAGATGTTCTAAAAAAAAATTTCTGTGTAAGTAATCCAATTCAAACCAACCGAGTGGGCTCTTGACACCCCAGCTACCACTGCAGTTGGGTTTTGTACAGGTAACAGCAACAATCTACAATCATTTAGACAACAAACCACAACAGAAAAGATCTAAAACCCCCAGCTACCACTGTTTCTAAGGATTGTTGATAAAGGATCGAACATCATAATCGCCCTCCGCCAACAAGTATCATACATCAATTATCAACATCTCCATTTCCATCCTCGCAGCTTCATTTATTGCCAATCAAATCACAAAACGCAAATAAACGAAAAATCGAAGAAACTATAAAGCGAAATTAGGCTCACCTCTAGCGAGGAATGGTAACAGGGTCAGATCTAACTTATCATGTACAGTGCGGAATGGTAAACACCGGCGCCGGTTCGTAGTATAAGGGCTCCGCTGGATGCATCCATCGTCCAACCACTTCACTTCCTTCACTCCACCGGCGGAAGCTTCTTCTTTAGCCTTTCCAGCCTTCACTGAGATCAGACGGTGATCTTCCATCAAGGGGATGGAAACGATATCAAAGGCGAAAGGAGGGGATGGCAACCTTCCATTCCGCAACGCTGCCGGACGTCTGACCCACCTGAATCGACGAAGGAGCGTGCATTCGCAGCCTGCTACGATTTTGGCCGATTTTCCCGTTGCTGGCAGCTCCAACCGACTTCGCCGTCGACATCCCCAAAACCCTAGTCTGGTAAAAGATCTAGCTTTCAATGATTATATCCGACTCAATCGAAGGCCGTAAAGTCTTGATATATAGAAAGCAGGGATTGAGGAGAAATCGGCGTGCATGTGGCGAGCACGTGGGAATGATGAGAGAGAACAAATGAATGGTTTTCCTATGGAGTTTATCGCCTGGGTCCCACATGGTTTTTTTTCGTAGGGCGTGGGCCTCATGCAATTTATTTACGTTAATGCCACACAATTCTGATGTACTTTAGTACTTATATAATATTTAAATTTAAAAATGCTAAAATAAAAAATATATATTTATAAATTTCAAACTTTAAAGATCAAAGCTTTATAATTCGTATTTTAATCAATGCCTCATCGGACTTTAAAAAAATTATCTAAGGTATTTTTAGATTTATTTGGACTATTCAAAAATTTTAGGAATTTTCTAAAATCATCTTCTATTTAATAGATTTAAATTTACAACAAATCATAAAAATAATAAGATTTCATTAAGAAGTTGTTTGATTGGAAGAATTTGGAATGAAGTGTAAAGTAAATACAGGATTTTAACTTTTTTTGGTGTTTGATTTGAAGTAAAATAAATTTTCAAGGTAATGTAATGTATTCTAAATATATTATATAGGTCATTTTTGATGTGTTTGAAATTCGTCTAATTTGGGTGAATTTTAAATACTCTGACTAATATAAAGTAATGTGGCCGTTGTTATCGCCGTCACATCGTCATCACGTCAGCTTTCAAAATCTTTCGTTATATTTTTTATCAACGAAAAAGTAAAGTCGTGAATTGTAAACTAAAACATATAAAGTAATATTTTTGTATTACTTATATTGTATTTATTTTTATCTTGATTTCTTTTGATACAAAAATTTAAATTTTATAATGCTCATTATCCAAACATCATGAAGCCATTTTTTATTGAATTCCTTGCATTTAATTACACCTTTTCTTAAAATTTTATATGATTTAATTAAATGACATGATATTATAAAATCTTAATAAAATCTCTCATCAGAGAAATCCTAGGCTCTCAAAAAAAAGGCTTTTGGCTTTATTATGACTTCTTCATAGATCACACTATAAGTTAACTTAGGTTTTAAATTCTCATTTATATGGGCAATTGAGCTTAATAAATTAGATCCCTCTTTCAGTTCATTGAAGTGAGCAAAATCTTCTCTTAGATTAGTGTTGGTCTTTGAATTTTTATTAGGTAGATCATCTTCATTATTGGCAAAATTATCAACCTGGCATATGAACAGTTATCGTAAACGTTAAAAAACCATTTGCTGTAGAACTTTATTTATGTGTTCGATCTGGTCGCTTTCTTCGTAAATATTTAAAATATTAAGTGTAAAATACAATATTACTCAATGGTCTAGAACGATCTCTGCTCACGATCCTCGAATATGGTGGCTTGATAGATCGTCAAATTGTCGAGTTTGGTTCTCAAGCTCATCTTAATCAAAATCTCCAAGGTGAATGAAGCTGTTATAGATTTTTTTGAGTTAGAATTAAAAACTCAACCACTATGACGGATCAGATCCCCCGATGACGGTGTATTTTGATGATTGTCTTAATGATAATTGGGTGATCTTGGATTCGTTGATTAGTCTTGACGAATCGTCATTCTATCTCTTTGGTGAATTTGGCGGATCGAGGATGAATTTTCTTCGATAACTTGTCGGTCGATTGGATCGGTATCTGATGTTCTTATGTTAAATCCTAGGCATCATTTATTTGTAAGTTTGAAATTGATTAGATCGAATTTAAAAATGTCTTGAGATTTCGTCAGATTAATTTTCTGAGGATGTATCAATTAGAGTGTTGGGTCGACCAAGTCTTGAGCTTAATTTTAACTTTAATGGTGAAGCTCATTTATATGTGGACAATGATTTTATTGTTCATAGTCTCAATAATATCAAAAGATTATTATATTTTTGACATAAATTTAATTTATCATACTTCATAATAAACAATAACATATTTATGTGTGAAAATTATAATTATAGGGTCGTCATCACATATTTTAAAATTATATTAAAATTATTTAAATTAATATAACAATATATCAAATTTAAATTAAAATGAACTGGTTTGAAAACAACACCGAATAAGCCCAACCAACTCGTACCATTGGTTTGATGGCGATTGCAGCTATTGACGGATTGCTTTTTGTGCTAAATTATTTTTATTATTTATTTCGGCGTTATTTAAACATTCGCTTTCATCTCGTGCTGTCACTCAATAGAGATATCAAAAATTGAACTAATCCGTTTAATATTTCGGATCAGATTCGAGTTGATTCATCAACTCAAATTTAACTCGAAATTGATCCACAAATTCAAAATTAATGTGATTTACTCACCATTGATTTTGATCAAAATATAAATAGATCATTAATCGTGTTAGGTCGTCGGGATGTGAGTCGAATTGAGAACTTTTATTTAATTAATAAATAATGGTTGTTAAATCTATATGATTTAAATTGGTCAAATTGAAAAATTGACACCCTACTATATATTATCTGATTAAATTTTAAAAATTAAAATATTAGTAAAGTTATTGAATAGTCCGAAATTAGTAAGAATGTAAATTATCTTTTAAGTTTAAAAATATGGAATGTCAATAACTTTTATTTTGGCGGTCAAAAAAATAAATAAATGATTAAATGAAACATATCCAACTAAGAGCAAATTGTAGAAGGACGAAATAGTTTTTTTTTTTTTAGCTATTTATTGAAATTTTAAGCGGTGTCAAAAAAATTTTTTTGTCATTTATGGGTGATTGTGGGTTAAAATTAAAAAAGAAAAGTTTTTTGACTTCATAGCATAACAACTAATCATTGCATATTTTAATTATATAGAATATGTATTTATGCAATTATGCTTAACGATGATGCACTTAGTTTGTATTTGTTAATAGAGGAGATTCTCACATAAAGAATAAAATAATAATTTATTTTCTTAAGAGGACGTAATATAATATTATTGCGTGCTAGAAAATCATCCGTGATAGAGTGAAAGTTTACGTCTTGTCTTTATAAAATCATACATCCAAAAAATTAACAGAAAACTCAAACAATTTTACGTGAAAATGTAGAATAGAGAAAAAAAAATCAGCATTTCAAATCTTATTTATGTATCTCTTCGATAAATTCTTCCGATATGATTACAATATATATGAGAATGGAACAATGTATGTTTAGTGCTGCATTAAGATTCTAGTGGTAGCTGATGGTGAGCATTGATATGAACTATCATACAGCGAACAAAAAAGAAGAGTTAATTTTAAAGATTTCATGAGTATGGAGAAATTATAAAATAAAGAATAAATTACAACTCGAGCGAGGAATAAAAATAAAATAGAAAATTATTACAAAACAAGTTAACAATAATTCGGTTAGAACATAAAAGCTAAAAGACGAGAGAAAATACGATGTCACAATTTAACATAGCGACTACAAGCATCAAGAATATCCTTATATTGATTAGACAAAAGCAATCTTAGCAACAAGTGAGTTAGAGAATCATAGAAGATATAGGAAGAACATCGACTATAAATAGGGATGAGAAAGACAAGCGGTGGGAATCTCGAAACTCCTTCTCATTTAGTCTCTCCTTCTTCCTCCTCAAGTATTTCTGTGGGCGTGGCAGGAATCCTCCCTCAAGAATGAAGCAGATTCTCCCTACAGATCTCTTTCTGAGCTCTCCATTTGGATCTCAGGGCAAGAATGGTGAATGAATAGAAGCTTTCCAATTATTGGCTTCTTGAGCTTCATCAAAATGGATCATCAAGCGCCTTCACTTGATCCGTGGTTGTCCTAAATCTATGTTAACACGAATCCACTAAGCAGTGATAATTGATCAAATAACATCAAAGCGAGAATAATCATCCATTTGCTCAAGACTATTTCGATAAATTTATATGAATTTATCCAACGGACAAGTTTACTTGAATAGCGTCACCAAATCATGATCCTTTATTAATGTAACTAATATTCCAATATATGATTAACTTGATATTAAACCAAAAAAAGAGTGACAAATAAATTCATTCTCACAAAAACTATCAATTAGGATATATAAGATCGATGAATCGTCATAATGGAAAAACAAGATTGGCATATAGATGTCATCTGGCTGGTTAATCATTAAAAATCGATTGTCGAGGATCAGAACTTTAGAGCTCTCTCCTCTCTCTTCCTTCATTATAGAAATGAGGAAATTTTTATATAGAATTCTCTAAATACAAAAATCAATCCTCCCTTTAACATAGAATGATTCCTTTGATCATTTGAAGTATTTTAAGTATTTGAATGCTCAAATAAATTATGAGATCTTCTTGTTAGATTATCGTCAAGGCCTTCGATTTGACTATAAACACTATGTAGAGCTATTTATGGATTTAAATGAGTTTTCAAATATTTTAATGCTTGATCTCTATTTAACTAAGGATCAACTTACTTTTGACATCAAGATTATGCTTCAACTATAGTAGATTGTTATATCAAATATGTTTAGCATTTTTTTTAATTATAATGAGTTTTAAAAAAAATCCATGATAATAAGTAATAAATGGCAAAGTATAACATAAAATTATAAAATCTCATTTGAATATTGATATGGCTCTCAAAATACCACCAATCAAAGCACAAATCTTGATGTTGAAAGCGATATGATTTTGAGTGAAACAAATCGAGATCAAGCACTTAAAATATCATTAGAATCTTGACATCAATTAAATCCCAAAAAAGCTCTCAAATGTGGAGTGTTTATAGTCAAATCGAAGGCTCGACGAGCCGGATCTAATGAGCCTAAGATCTCATAATTCGACTTCATTTGGGCATCCAAATGCTCAAAATACATCAAATGATCAAGGAGTCATTCAGCCGTCCGATCGAGGGGAGTGGTGCCTTACATGAGTTTACTAGAATACCCCTCCTCCCATCTATAAATAGGCCTCACTCTCACATGGGGGGGGCTAAGCTAAGCTAAGTGAAGAAGAGGAAGCAAGTGAAGAAGAAGGAAGAAGCAAGTGAAGAACAAGAACCCCAGCAAGGAAGAAGAAGAAGAGTCCAAGCAAGTGAAGAAGAAGGAAGTCAAGCAAGGAAGAAGGCAAGAAGAGGAAGAGTCCGATCGAGGAAGAAGAGGAAAAGTGAAGTGAGGAAGAGAAAGCTCTAAAGCTTGAAGATCCCGAGCAAGATCGCTACAAGCCGCCATCAATAATTATACCCGATTTCCACCGAAGCTACCAAGATTCCAACATCAAGAACTATTATAAACCGATCGTTGTTACACATTGTCCCTTTCTCAAATAGATCAGAATCGTATCGGGAAGATTTTGTACTAAAAGGATACATAGTGGAATCTTTTTACTGGGCTAGGCCCCGTTTTTCCCCTCTTTCGAGGTTTTCCACGTTAAAATTCTGAGTGTCTCATGTTCGTTCTTTAATTACTGCACGTGACTAATCAGTTAAGGTATAAATTTTACTTACCGAATCGGTTTTCCAAAGACGCAATCCATGCCTCATGTGGAAAACTCTTCAACCACAATTCCTGGAACATCCACGTTATGGCCAATAGCACAACACTCCACAACGGAGTTTCCCGCCCCAACTCCCGCCATTCTCAAAACCCATCCTCAACCAAGGACGCCAAGTTGAGGGCGAACGGAATCTCTTTGGAAGATCGTGTCCGAATGGAGGAGTCTCAAAATAAAATGATCCAGTGACTACAATGCTACTACGACAAACATATCTCCCCAAGATCGTGCCCTGAGGAGGTCAAAACGCTAATCCTCCCGACATCGAGTTCCTCCGCGAGACCGAACGCCGATCTCCTCGACACGCTAGTTCCACTCATCGCAGGTACCAACCGTACTAATCCACCGACGTTGTTGATAGCTTCACATGCTCATCTCATTAATCCCGCATCATGACATTCGCTAAGTACGACGCTAATACAAGATGAATTTCACCTTCAAGATAGAAATCATCTTCACCCACACCGCTGTTATGAGAGTCCTCACCTTAAGCCATTCTTCACATCCAATTCCCCGTAGGTTTCAAGCTTCAGCATTGATTCCTATGATGGGGCAATGACCCACACGAACACATCGACCATTACAGACTATCATGCATATCCAACGAGCTCACACCGCTTGTCGTCTTTCCTGCTACCTCAAAGGGCAAGCTCGCACTTCTATTCTCTTCCAAGGGATCCATCCATACCTTTAACTAACTCGCCGTTCTTTGTGGAACTTCATTGCAAATCGGAGAATCATTAAAGATTCCTCCCATCTTTCCCAGATTCGACGTAACGAGGGTGAATCACTCAAAGAATACTTCCAGGTTCTCTTTAGAAGCTCGCCAAATACCGGGTGACCCCTCAACTATTAAGAGGAGTTTTCTTGAGGACTCGTCTGGCCTTTCTATTCACATTAATGGACACGGTCCGCCATATGCCGACTTAGTTCATCGGGTAAGCACAAATCTCCGATGAAGCTATTAATGCTCATCGCAAACAATTTGAACAATATGCGGGAAACGCAAAACACCCCAGAAATGTGGACCGACAGCCCATCAAAAGAAGACGTGCGTACATGATCTCCTCCACGCACCCCATATCAACAACGTGAACCTCGACCGAAAAGACATACACACCGCCGAACACATCTCGTTAACCTCCGATGGCTATTCGCAATGAAGAACATATCAAGTGGCCGCATCCATTGAAACCAATTCGTGAAATCGAGCAATATTGTCATTTTCATCGGCCGCGTGGACATACTACAAGCATGTATACAACTCAAGGAAGAAATCGAGACTCATTCAACAAGGATACCTACGCTTTATGAAGAATCAACCACCTCAAACAAACACACCTCCGCTTGGGGCAACCGTGACAAACATAAAAAACAACCAAATAATCATCAAATAATTGGAGAAATCAAACAATCGCAGAGGATCGATACTACATAATCAAGTTCGCATCGCCTTCCAAAGAACCGAGTTGAAGAAGTCTCAGTATTGATCATTCCATCACTTTCAATGACTCGACTTAGGAGTCCATATCCTCATCAAGATCCACTTGTCATCGCCGCAGGATCGGTGATCCTTGTTATAACGCTTAAAAGAATTTTGATCGATAATGGGAGTTCTCGATGTCTTATTTTACTCAACTTTTCTTAACATGGGCCTAGCTGTACAAAAGCTCCAACCACCGGACCACTATATGGGTTTGATAATCACCCAAGACGCGTAAGGGACAATCACTCTTCCCTACCCTGAGAATTCCCTCGACAAGTGACTCCATTTAATACAATTCATGGTGGTGAAGTCAGATTCTGCATATAATGCAATGGGAGGCCCCTCCAATCAATTTTCGGTGCTATCACTTCAGTGCCTCATCTGAAGATAAAATTTCCTACCCCCGGTGGAGTTGTGGTTTGTGGAAATCGTACCAATCATGTTATCTCGCATAAGCTCAACCGCTCTTCCATCACCTTCAAAGATCGAAGATCTTAACTTTCGAGATGAAAGAGTACCTCAAAAAGCTTCCCTCAGAAGATTTACTCAATAGCATTATCGATGACCAACCATTAACAAGTGGGGATCTTTACTCTAAGAACAAAGGAAAAGTATATAAATTTCTTACAGAATCAAGACATATTTGCTTGGAGTCCAGATATGCCGGGTCGACCCCAATGTAATCACGCACTCAAAATTAATCCAACGCTCAAACCAATCATCCAAAAGAAGCGAGTTTTGCACCCGATCGCCTTCGTGCTATTGAACAAGAAGTTAACAAGCTCAAAGCGGATTCATACGAGAAGTGCATTACCCACATGGCTAGCAAATGTTGTCATGGTTAAAAAACAAATGGAACATGGAGGATGTGTGTTGATTACCGATCTTAATAAGGCCTGCCTAAAGGATAGTTTCCAATCGATCAATTGGTGGACGCTACATCCGACATCAAATGCTCGCTTTTGATGCTTATTCGGTACAATCAAATAAAGATGAACCCAATAGATGAAGAGGCTACAAGCTTTCAAACATATAAAGGTTTATATTGTTACCAAGTCATGCCATTTGATTAAAAAATGCCGGTGCTACCTATCAACGCCTCATGAATAAGGTTTTAAAGACCGCTAGGCCACAATGGAGGTGTATGTGGATGACATGTTAGTGAAAAGCTTAGAAAAGTCACAACATATTTCGTGACTTAGAAGTTTGACCTCCTTCGACGCTATAACATAATGACTTAACCCAACCAAGTGTGCTTTTGGGGTTACCCGGAAAATTTCTTGGATTTATGGTAACTCACCGCGGATAGAGGCTAACCCTAAAAAATCAAAGCTCTCCAAGATATGATTCCTCAAGAATATCAAAGACGCTCAACGCTTTGAATGGTCGAATTGTCGATTATCCCGCTTCTAGCTGCTCGGGACAAATACTTGCCATTCTTTAAAATATTGAAGGGAGCTAAAAATAATAATTTTCAATGGACCGATGAATGTCAAGATGCTTTTGAGCAACTAAAAGAATATCTAGCATCTCCGCTCGCTATCCAAACCTATTCAAGGAGAAACGTTATACTTATATCTTGTTTCTTCCCATGCAATAAGCTCGCTTTAGTGCGAAGAAGATGGGGCACAACAACCAATTTATTACGTCAAGAAATTCTCTCGATATAGAAAGTCGTTATCCATTTGAGATAAAGTGGTTCTAGCGTTAATTTTCTCGAAAGGCCCATACTTTCAAGCTCACACCATCGGCAAGCATAATCGATTTACCATTGGGCCATCTTACGTAAAACCGTAAGCATCCGGAAGATTGATCAAATGGTCAGAACGGGAGAATTTGATATAAATTTTCTACCTCGGCCCGCCATAAAGTCTCAAATACTTGCAGACTTTATAGTGGAATGCACCAACCCAACTCTAGAAGAGCTATCTCCTACGTGTCTTTCATCTCCTCGATGGACTCTCTACGTTGATGGAGCTTCAGAATCGGTGGCCGGAATCCTACTTTCCCCAAAGAAAATACCCTAGAGTATGGACTTCGCTTAAAATTCCCTGCAACTAATAACATGGCCGAATATGAGGCTCTCATCGCAGGGTTGAGACTCGCCATCGACTGCGAAGCCCAAAACTTAGTAATTCACACTGACTCCCAGCTTGTCGCCTCCCAAGTTGGAGGAGATTTTAATACTCATAATCCTCAACTGCTGCAATATCTCCACTTGGTAAAATCTCTTCTTACTCATTTCAAGACACATCAAATCATCCACATACTACGAGAGAAGAATACTCTGCCGACGCCTTGCTAAGCTTGCTACCTCTACCACCGGAGATCTATTTAAGAGAAAGCATGTTGAAGAAATACATTTTCCTAGTATCCAAGGGCCATGGATAATTCAAACTATTGATGAGGAAAAGGAACGCTCGTGGATAAACCCGATCCTATCTTTTCTACAAGAAGGACCCTTCAAGATCCAACTTCCGAACTCTCAAGACAAGCTTCAAACTTTGCTATTATTGAGGTGAACTATACAAGGAAGCTTTCTCGGTCCATATCTCAAATGCCTTCCACCTTCGTACACGCTGCTAAAAGAGGTTCACTGTGAATATGTGGGGAACACCTTGGAGGAAGAGCATTGGCCCTTAAAATCATGAGGCAAGGGTTTTATTGGCCTACAATGAAACAAGACGCCTTGAAATTCACAAAGAAATGCGCAAGTTGTCAATTGCATTCTAACCTCCTCACATGCGCATGCGTAACTCTCATCCATTCAAAGCCCATGGCCCTTGCTCGCTGGGGATTGATATCATGGGACCTTTTCCACAAGATCGGGGCAACGAAAATTTATCATTCTAGCCACGACTACTTCACAAATGGGTAGAGGAACCACTCGCTAAAATCACGAGGCAAATACCAAACAATTTGTCCGAAAAATATAATATGTCGATTCGTCTTCCCGCAAAGATCATCACCGACAATGGAACTCAATTTATCGGAAAAGTCTTTACGCCCTTTTGCAAAGATCTTCACATTCACCGCCGATACAGTAGCACATCCTCAAACTAATGGGCAAACCGGTTACCAATGGACCATACTCAAAGGACTAAAACACGCCTTGAGAAGGTCGGGGCAATGGGTTGATGAGCTCCCAATGTTCTTGGGCCTACCGCACACGCCACGCACTAACCGGGTGAGACACCGATAACTTGTGTTTTGGTACGTGGCTATCATACCTGGATATCGGGTTCCAAGTCCAAGAGTCCGCTTTTGATCATGGAAGTAATGAAGAAAAACTCCCAAGACCTAGACCTACTCCCTCAAACTCGGATATGGCCCTTTCTGACCGCTTCCTATCACCAACGCTACCACTTCAACAAAGAGTGAAACCTCGCCCCATATCTGACTTGGTCCCGCTGGTCTCGTCGCAGAAAGGCCCCGCAATAAACTCTCACCTCGGGATGGTCCAGAGTGGTCATAGCTATGGTCAAGGTGAACGCTCAAGCTCAAGGACCGTAAGGAAAAACTCTACCTCAACTTGGAATACTAAGAATCTTCAAAATATTATCGAACATCGCATAATTATTATGACTTTTATCTCGTCGTCATTTCATCCTTGTATATAACCGACCCACCTACTAGATTAAAGCTTGTTGTTGCGTTGTTTGTCATTTTCTCTTAAAGCTGCACTGTCTTATGATTATATCATTGAACTAGTGAATTCACGCTTTTCTAACAAGATTTGTTTTTTCTTTACTTTTCCTCCCACTTGAGAAATATACAACTCATGTTACATCTCATTGGGACATGATCAATCCTGGGGACTTGATCGGACCTCTTCCATGTGTTAACGCCATCAAGTCACACTCAAACAACCTTGATAGGTCAAAGATCTCCGCTTGCCGATTTGGCCGAACCACCCTCGCCAACCCTTGTATTTCATCGCCGCCGCCACTGCCGCTGAAACGACTATCAATTCGCTTATCACATTGTCGCCGGCCATCATATCACATCCTCCGATCCGATACTCAAGATTCGATCACTCTTCCATACGTTAACGCCATTGAGTAAAAAACTCGACTAACAACCTGATAGGTCAAAACGTCCAGGGCTTCCCGCTGCTCTTCCATACGGGTTAACGCCATCGAGAAAAAAACTTCGATTAACAACCCAGAAAAATAAAAGGTCCTTGGTGGACTCCGCGCCTCTTCCATACGGTTAATGTCATCGAGCAAAACTCGACAAACAACCCGTGAAAGGTCAAAAGGTGGACCCAGCCTTCCGCACGGGTTAGCATCGACTCATTATTCACCAATAACCTAGAAAGGTCAAAACTTTGTACCCACTACACATGTTAATGTCATCGGTATCACTCGACAAACAACCCGATGGGTCAAAATCCTGGATCCAACTCACCCATATTTGTAACGCCAAATAATATTTTGACCAATTATCCGAGGGTGAAATAATAAAAAATAAAAAAAATAAAAAAAAAATAAAAAATAAAAAAGAAGAGGGTATATCCAGGTATCATTGACAGCATTAATATGATGATATAAGAAAGAATTAAGATCCTGATACACGATAATGACATTACATAGAACCAACGATGAAGAATGACATCCACAATCGATGCTACATAATATCGATATCCTCATCATCACTAGAGACACTCTGAGCCCACTCACAACTCCTTCATCTTCTCAATCGGTGAAGGATCTGATGCTTGGTGGGAGATATATCCTCAATTTTGGCCCCGCCTTAATGTACCGCACGAATTCCTTTCAGAACCCTGGATGAAGCCCTCCTCTAAACACGCCGCTCCAAGTCCTTCACTTCAACATCAAAGATATGGTTACGAGCCTCCGGATAAAGTCTTCAATAGCACGATAAGCTGTGGAATTCTTGAAGTCTTCCTTGCGAAGCGATCTCTGCTTCCGCCTCGACATTTTATGCTCGTAAAGATGATCTGTAATGCTTTCTTATCCGCAAGTGCTCGATCCTCTTCTTTATGACGAAAGCCTCTCAATCATCACGGCTTCCACCTCGACACCGGAGAGAAAGAGAAGTCACATATTCGCCACTCGCTTCTACACTCAAATAATGACCCTCCAAGGTCACCACTTTTAGCTTTAGATTCATCGCCATACCGCCTCGCAGATATTTTATCTTCACAAATTCAAGATTCCATTCATCTAAGGCAACACCCAATGAGCCATCATCCCCTAATAATCGAAGTTACCTCAAAAAAAAAAAAAATCATCATCGACCAATGTTACATAAGGAAGAATAAGGAAGGAAAAATAACGCAATTCACCATCTCACACGCCCACATATGTGATTTAATACCTCCAGAATTTGCGGCCTAGAGTAACGAACTCCCCATCATGAGTCAAATGCCTAAACTCGATGTTAAGTGAATCATCTCCACCGATATCTGACACACACAACCATTTCAAAGACGAGTCTCCTCTTAGAAGATGGAACATTGCTCGCAGAGATTCGGATTCTCGAGAGAACCCCATGAGTATGAGGAAAACTCGCCACCCTTTCTCTTCAACTAAGAGCATGAGACCTTCCCCGCCGGATGGAAAGACCAACCTTAAACATCCTATCTTCAACTATATATTTATCGATGTAATAACTCATGTGTAAGCTTCCCACATCGAATATTAAGAGTTCGAATATCATCCTCCGACATCACGACGATCCGGAAGATCATTCAATCTTCCCATCTCTCGTGAAGGCCCCACTCATTCTTCACATAAAAAATCCAAGACCAAGTTTTGATGATCCCGTCAAAATTCTATCCATTCTTTATATTTCGATAAGAAACGCGTGAGCATCACATGTGAATCACACATTCTCACAGTATTCAATGTTCAAAGTAACATGCTCTCAAGAAGGTTGTCAAACCAATAATGACCATTAAAGCTCAAACTAAAATTGCATCAAAGCCACGCCACATTTTGAAAATCGGGGAGCCAAAGGGAATCAGCCCAAAGACTAAGAGTCATTCTGAAATAGAAAGATCGGAGTAACGTTCGATCGACTTTGAGCCACAATAGCCACCAACTCATTGGGAAGAAAATTTCTGAAACACCATTAAACTATCCGATGTGACGAGAGGGCATATCGTCCCGTCAGCCATACTATGAGTTTTCTTCATTATCACCTCCGATGTAGACGTTTGACTCTTTTCGCCACAAGACAGCTTGAGTAAAATTTTTCTCCTACGACGCCAAACTTTTGAGTTATGAGGACAATGGTTCTAATCGATACGCCCCCGTGGGCAATTTTCAACTATTGACCTTCCATCAAGTTTCCTACAAGAAAAAAAATGTGGCCTTTAACCGCTCCTAACCTGACGATCCGACGGGCGAACGACGAGGTCGAACCGAACCACGACGATATGGGGCCTTGACCGCTCTAACCCGACGATCCGACGCCAAGGAACCGACGTCGGAACTGAACCACGATACGCGGCCTGATCTAACCCGGACGATCCGACGACCGCGAACCGACGGTCGGAACCGGAATCTGACGATCGGGCCTGACCTCCTAACCCGACGATCCGACGACGCGAAACACGAGGTCGGAAAGGAACCACGACGCATACCGCCTCTAACCTGACGATCCGACGGCCGCGAAACGGACGAGTCGGAAACCGAACCACGACGCATCGCGGGTAACACCGCCTCAACCCGACGACCGACGGGCCGAACCGGAGGTCGGAAACCGGAACCACGACGATCGTGGCCTTGACCGCCTTAACCTGACGATCCGACGGATGAACCGACGGTCGGAAATCGGAACCACGACGATCGCGCGCTCGACCCAACCGGACGATCCGAGGCGAAGAACCGGACGAGGTCGGAACCGGAACCACGACGATGGCCTGACCGCCTAACCTGACGATCCGACGGGATGAAAACCGGACGAGGCCGAACGGGAACACGACATCAGTTGACGCTAACCTGAAGATCCGACGGGCCATCGACGGGCGTAAACCGGAACCATTAATGCATCGGGCCTTGACGCTTCCCCGACGCTTCTTGATCACCTCCAAAGAACCCTCACTCAAGAAGAAAGGAGAAGGAAAATGTGTGCTCTCCCTCTCATCCTGAGTATTTATAACCCCTATAAGCAAAGGGTAAAACCCTCAAAACGGTTCAAAAACAAAACCGCCAATTTCTCGTAAGTCATACAAGTCCTTCATTCTCCAAGGACAGATCACATACATCGGGCAGAATAGTATGCACATGGCGTAAGGCTACCCTCTCACAGATAACATTATCGCTACATGGCGTTAAGCACATGACTGCTTGCCAGTCACCCATTTCGACCGGATCGACTGTGAAATTCATGACAACTGGCTGAATGGTCGCTGACAACTGTTACGCTGAATGGTCTGAATCAAGATGAATGGTATGACCAATCATTACATGGAATTCATACTTCCCAATCCGCCTGGCTCGGCCATACCCTGCCGCTCCATTTGATCGCCCGCCTTCAATTAGCTTTCATCATGACGCTAAGTACAACTCATTAGGCGCCACGGCGTTTACCAGCATGTCCCTAAACGCTTAAAACTTCCAATTATTTTTTGAACATTTGACACATATATTTTGATGATTAGCTAATGTCATCCAAAATAGAAACGATATTTTCAAAATACCACCAAAAGCACAAATCTGAGAAAGATAGATTGAATAAACAAATCGAGATCAAGACTTAAAATATCATTGAATCTTTACATCAATTAAATCCCAAAAGCTCTCAAATAGAAATCGATCGAATGATCTAATTAAGATCTCATAATTACTTCATTTGGGCATCCAAATGCTCAAAATACATCAAATGATCAAGAGTCATTCTGAGAAGGGAGTGGTACGCCTACATGAGTTTACTAGAATACTTCTCCCATCTATACCTCACTCCTCACAAAAGCCAAGTGAAGGGGAGCCAAGTGAAGAGGAATCAAGCAAGTGAAGAAGAGGAAGTCAAGCAAGTCTGAACAAGAACCCAGCAAGGAAGAAGAAGAAGAGTCCAAGCAAGTGAAGAAGAAGGAAGAAGCAAGGAAGGCAAGGAGAAGAGGAAGAGTCCAAGGAAGAAGAAAAAAGTGAAGTGAGAGGAAGAGAAAGCTCTAAAGCTTGAAGATCAGCAAGATCGACCAGCCACCATCGTTAATTATATAAGATTTCCACTATCTCCAAAGATCTCCACATTATTATAAACCGATTGTTACACAAAGTTGTCCCTTCTCAAGTGACTAGAATCGGAAGATTTTGTACAAAAGATACATATGGAATCTTTCTTGGCTAGCCTGGTTTTTCTTTTGAGGTTTTCCACGCTAAAAATTCTGATTGTCTTGTTCGCTCTTTAATAATGTATCTGACTAATCAACAGGCTAAGCATAAATTTTACTCTACCGAACCGGTTTTCCAAAGACGCAACAAATATAATTTAATTTTGCACATTATAAAGAGAATATCTCTCTCTTTGCCACGAGTAGAGCTTAGACAACTTTGAGGAGAAAGCTAGAAATAGAAATAAACATGAGAGATTTTATGATAACATCTATGAAGCTCAAAAGTCATGCAATTTTTTTAAAATAAATTTATTAAAATGTGAATTAGAAATATGATAAAAAAAATTTAAGAATATATATTAGCAATTTAGACAATAATTATAAATAAATAGTCGCTTGATAATTATTGCCTAAAGTCGCCATTAAAAATTAATTATATTTAAATAACTTTTTAACGCTAAAGATAAGGGAGATTGTCATATTAAAAGAATTAAAGTCAATGAGAACCATCAAAATTTTTATTTTTGAAAATAAATTTCTAATTTTAATAAGATAAATATTATTACTAATATTTATTTTTTATTATATTGAAAATAAATAATTATTTTTCATTCATTAAAATTGAGTAAAATAATTAACTATTTCAATACTTTATAAATATTTATAATTATATCTATATTTTAAAACTATTATTATTTAAAAGTGATTTGTAATGTAGATATAATTATAAATATATAATAGTTTTAAACAAGTGATAAATATTTAAGTTTATCTTTAAAAGAAATATGTCTTTGTCTCAAGTGATAATGTTTCTCAACTTCCATTTGCAAATATGAACTTAAATAATTTAATGTATTCTAGAGGTTGTTTAAACATAAAGGATTTAAAACCCATCTTGATTTTTTTTTATTATATCTGTGGGAGTTGTTTAATTTGGGATGAAATAATTATATTTCAATTCCTTGCTCAAATTTGGGTTGAATATGTTTGAGCTTAATAAGTTAAAGAATGCTATCTATTTTCTCGTACATTATATTTGTAATATTATTTAACGTATCTTATAGTTTAGTTGGTAGGATATTTATTAAATGTACTAATTTTAGAAATAAAGTAATTGATTGCAAATTAAGTAGTTGTTTTAGTTGCATGCAAATTAAAAGTATTGATTTTTTGTGTTATGATATATTTTAATGTATTAAAACGAATGAGGGTTTCATGCATTAAAAGAGTGATAGAGACAAGATAAATAAATGGCTAAGTTTTTCTTACATTTGGATACCTAAGTTTTAAATTGCTAAAATTTCATCTAAGTAATCCAAATCTCTAATTATTTAAAAGTGATTTGTAATGAGATATAATTATAAATATAAATATAATACTTTTAAATAATAATAGTTTTAAAATATAGATATAATTATAAATATTTATAAAGTTTATCAAATATAATTATTTTACTCAATTTTAATGAATGAATAATTATTTATTTTTAAATATAATGAAATAAATCGATTCCAAGAATAATATTTATCTTATTAAAAGAATTAAATTTATTTTAAAAATAATTTAAATACTGGATTGATTCAACACGGTTAAATCTTTAATCTAACAATTTCAAATTATCTCGCTTTAACGCAGGAAAAGAATAATATTTAACATATTAATCAGATAAAAGGCAGTTTAATTAATCACTTTATTTCAACGAAGACATTTACGCCACGATCCGACGCGGAGTATAATCAACTATACCTATTCTTAAATTTTTTTTATCAATACACTCTAATTCACATTTTAAGCACATTTTAAAAAAATTGCCAAAGTCATGGTTTAAGAGACAGAAAAAACAATACCCAACGCTAAAAAGATAACATCGTAACATTAGGGCACATGAATTTACACCAAGAAGATAAAAATAAATGTCTTGATGCTGCAGCAGGCAACACCACAATGCTTGAACCCAAATACTCAATGTCACAAAACATAAAGGCCCTGATTGATCGAGTATTTAGATGAGCTTAAAGGATAGCTTCCCCAATGCGTGGGTAGTTACTTCGGTAGAATAGCCCTGATTGACCGAGTATTTTAGATGAGGAGAATAATGGGCAGTCGTTAGAGAAATTATCATAGCTTTCCTCTGAAATTTCCTTACTTTCTCGAGGAGCTTGATGATTTGATCTCGATCAAAATCCATAGCTTGTTTTCCTTACCATGGAAGCTGTCGTTCTCTAAGAGCATGTCATGTTTTTCCTTCTTACCAAGCTGCGATCTTTAAACGAATTCATAACAGATTCTCCATTCTTGAACCAATTCCCATGCCTACAGTACCAGGTTGCTGCAGGATTGAATGACAGTCTTCTCCATCATAAGCTTGGATCTGAACTGCGGCTCACCATTAGTAATGTTTTCCTCCTTCAAGGCTTTGAGTTCGGTCTGCGGCACACAAAAACCATTCTTCTCATTCGCCACTTCGCAATTGGATGACGGCCTGGGGGCATCAAGAAGGAAGTAGATAGCGCGATCGGCGTTGTTTCCCGCGATGGCGAGAGCAGGAAGGATTTCCACTTCGGGATTTCATCCCCCCCAGAACTAATCTAATATTTTGAACCTCATCGGCGAGAAGGATTGAAGGTTCGGATGGCGTCTCGAACATGATCAGCAAAGCGTAGAAAAAAGCGAAGAATAAGAAAAACGGAAAACAAGGGAAAGTATAGAATGTATTAGATTCCAAGAGAAGAAAATTTGTAGAGGAAGGGCTTAAATATGGGAGAGGAGCTTCCTTGAATTTGGCGGGAAAGAGAAATAGGAGAATCGGTTTTTCAATCCGTGGCGCGAAGTACCAAGCCAGGCGGTAAAACCTCACTATTTTATCTGGTTTTTCCTCGAGAAATCTGAACATGCAGAAAGGCGAGGTGCAGTTAATTGTCCCACATCGGGATGGGAGAACAGAGAGACGAAGGGTCTGTCATAAAAGAAGAAAACCGAGTAGTTGGGGAGTTTAAAAGGGTCGGTTGGCTATGTATGCCACGCTCACCTGTAATCGGTGGGTGCTGTATGGCTATCAAGACATATGGCCGACACAATTTCTGGAAATTAATAGGGTTGGCTTGCTTGGCCGACCCTTCAAATTTTAAATGAAGTAAAAAAATGCTTGTACTAATACGAGAGATTATTTTGGTTGGTGCAATGATGTGAATTGCCAACGAAGAAAATGCGGTAAGATTTTCCAAACAGTATCTACTAAATAACCAATTTTATTAGGTTTTTCTTACGATTGATTGGTGTTTGACGAAATCAATATTGATGAATTTTGAGAGTAAATTAAATAAATGGGATTTTAATTGTTTATATGTAAAGTATATAATATTTGAGGAGTGATTTGTTATATATTTAAAATTCATTCAGAATCAGGTGAATTTTAAATATATTAGTTAGTGTAAAGTGTTATCCAATGGCTACTATCGCTCGCAATCAGTTATCATCACAGTCACTCACAACTCAAAATTACATTACATTACGGAAAAAAAACTCATATTTGTAGAGTTTTTAATCAAACAATTTAAAGTAATATAAATATATTACATTCACTTTATATTGTATTTCTTTTGCATTGCATTCATTTTCCAGGCATCCAAATAGCCCCTTAGTGTAAAGTAAATTTAATATAATGTATTTGAATTAACTCTTTCAAGTATGGTGGTGTTGTAAAATCAATGCTTAGATGTCTTATATGATGCATCTGCACTTCTAGAAATCTTCTAGAAATATGGTGTGGAGCTTCCGACAAATATCAGACATCGACACTTGCCTAACACGCCTCCAACACGTGTCGGACACTACTTTAACATATCTAATTAAAAAATCCGACACATGTGTCGTTAAATTAAAATTAAAATTAAAATTATTTCAAATATAAGTTATAAATTTATAACTTATTTCTTAACTTATAATCTGTGTTTTTTTGATGTAAACATCACCTAACTCTCCCGTCCAAGTCTCCGACCAATATTCTTCATGATGTGTGGCTAGAGTTTCTTATGTGATCATAGAGTATTGTTAATTATCATCAATGGTGCATTCATCATCGCTATCGGTGATGAAAAGTCAATGTTTTCATATTACTCAACACTTTTTCTCTTAATATATTTTTATCACCTATAGATTTTTTATCTTTCAAAACTTCATATTAGACTTAAATATCTTATCATTTTTTTTATTTTAATATTTTACTTATTTTATTTAGATTAGATATATTATTTATAGTTATTAATATATAAAATTTATAATATTATGTCTAATGCATATCTATATCATATATTTTTAATAATATATATATCTCATATTCTTTTTATTTCTATTAAAAAATTTTTATCAAAAATATTTTAGATACTTGATGACTGACAGTAGTGATAGTTAAGTACCAACAATAATGATAAATGGTGACAAGTCGACGATCCTCATTCTACACATTAATGTACTTAAAATTCACCCAAATTTTACAAAATACACCACAACTAATCATTTCAAAATATTTGAAACACACTACAAATATTTCATGTATTTATTTTGCAATAATTCAAATATCTCAAACTAATAAATTCTGCATTCTCTGTACTTCAGAGTTCAGACTCCTAAATCAAACAACTCCTAAGAGATAGTGAATCTGTTATGGGAAGTAATATTGAGTTCAAATAAATTAAGAATGACTAACAATTAAAATCAAATATTAGATGAAAGTTTCTTAAATTAAAATTATTTTTACTCAATAATTCAATTCCCGAATGATTGGAGTTTGTAGCATCATTTCGAAATTAATTTTAAATTGATTTGAAATTTTTTTTTATGTATATATAATAATTTGAGCCCAATTTGGCTCAAGTTATAGTCAAACAAATTAGAACAAATTCAAAATCAATTTAAAATTTAAACTGGATCTAAAAATAGACTCAAAATTGGTGAAACCCGTGTGATATATAAAGCAAATTTTCAGATTATTTTCTATAAAAAAAAAGGTATAAATTGATATAATTAATTTAATCATACAAACAGTTTCTACAATAAAAACCTTGATTAAAAAAAATGATTCACATGAAACATCTAATAAAAAAATGATTTTTCATTTTTAAATAAAGAGTTGATATTTTACAACAATGCAGAAAAGTGTGTTAATTGAGAATATAGCATCCATTACATCTTTCCCTTCACGGAGTCAATGCATCCCTTTCCATTAAAATGAGATAATTATATCTAATTGATTCTTCTTCTTTTTTAAAAAGAAAAGTATACATTCTATGTACAAAAGAATACCAGTACAACCTAAGCTGTTATCCAAATACTAATCAAATAGCATTAGGAACAATGCTTTGTACCTTAAAATAACATCCATCCATGCTCATAGCTCATGATTCATTCATTCAACAGGATCATTGCTCCTTGGTATAATTCTTACAGGAAGATTTGCCAAATGTTTGCCATAAACATTCGAAACCGAGCTCAGAGACCTTCCATTTTTCATTTCATCGGTGAAATGTAGGCCAAACGTTTCATCATCATCATCCTCATCCATGTAAGTTGTATTCCATAACGGGTGGAGGTTCCTTCTACGTCCACCATTGTCGTCGTCATCGTCGCCATTGTCACGACCAATGTCTTCCTGCTGCTCGACACTTTTCTCCGACCAATCATCATTGTATTGCCCGAAATTATGGCGGTCGAACACAGGAGGGTCAAGGAAACTGGCCTGAGGACCAGATGACTGGACAGGTGGTCGATCCCATATATTATACATGGCATGCTGGTGCTTGGTTGATTGCTGATGGAAAGAGTTTTCATGAAGAAAAGGGCTAGATGTCGAGGCCTCGAACTGGGATTGCAGCCTGTTTCCTTCGATTTCGACATCTTCTCTGTACGGAGGTTGGTCGTATGGTCGCCATGGTTCTCGGCTTGGTTCGAAGGCCATTTCAGCATCCGAAGGATGCAGAGGATGAGCTAAGTAGTAACTGTCCAGGGTCCTCAGATCAGGGGTCAGTTTATAACTGGGAAGGGGAAAGCCGCCATTGTTGTAGGATTTGTGGAAGGGAAACCTGTAGATTAATTCACCCTGATTGATTTGCCTTGTCCAGATTGGAGAAAATTCCTGTTTTATTTCATCTCTCAGTTGTTGTTCCCTGAAATTTCGAAGCAATGTGAGGAGTTGTCGACCATGTTCATTTGGTCCCCAAGTAGGATAGGAGCTCTGAAAACTGCAATATAGTTTCCTTATAATTCATTCACTGGCCAATGGTTTTGATAGGGTGAAAGAAGAAGATGAATGTAATAAAATATTTATGAAAATTTGTTATAAGACTCCAAAATAGTGCTAAGAGCATTCAAATGATTCAACAATGAAAGTAAATATGTCACAATCATAAAGAATAAGTACCTTAAGAATGATTTCTCCATTTTCCCTTGAGAACTCCTCATTTCTTTTGGAGCATTGAATGGAGAAGCATACTTTCTGTTTCCATGTCTTTGAAAGTCAAATAAGCTCAAGCTATAACAAATAATATGGCAAGTAAAGAGGTTAATTTCATTTTATAAATATTAAACAAAGTTTTCGAAGATGATAAAATGAGGAAAAGCACCTGCACACATGGCCAACACCTTCAATATCTACTGTGAAATCTGAAATAAATTGCAAAATATCATCCACACGCTGTAAATTTACAGGAAACAAATTAGTTTGGCTGTATGATGACGGGTAGATGGATCAATTTAACATTTTTGTAGTGCAAGATTTCACCTTGGGAACAACAAAGACAAGAAGAAATGGTGTAATAAAGATCGAGGCCATTTCCTCCAATAGCATCATTCCAGTGTACTGCATACAGAAAAAAAAAAGAAAAAAAAAGAAGAAAAACAGAATCATTTCAGTGTTCCGCATACAGAAAAAAAAAATAGAAAAGAAAACAGCACACCTAATAAAGATATCATTTCCCTAAATGCATCTATTAGTGGACATTAATCATTTTCATGAACCTAGAAGTAGGATAAACATTTCAGTTTTCATGATGACTTCTGATGTTTAAGCTTAGTTGGGGTTTAATTCAGAGTTTTGCCACATTGCCAAGCCAAAATCCCTGGCAACCATCATGAACATGAAATAAAACTGCCAAATTAATGGATTTTTTATCCTTGCAATCTTCATGTTAACAGCCAGCAGGATAAAGTTAAATTAAGATTTAAGACTGTCATGCAAGCTGCCAACACAGAGACTCTTTTTAGGATATGGCTTTGGCAAAAATAATATACATTTAACATTAAATATCGTAAGAGTTTGCTACTGAAAAGTTCACAGTGCGATACATGTGCAACCTAAATTATGAAAAAAAATTTGGGGATAAGAGCCCTCTTACTATTATTATAGCAAACATGTATATACATGTAATCAGATTTTCATTATAGTAATGTGAGCCAAAACTCTATAATTGTAACATTTTATTCGAGAACTGAATTATTCCTTTCTAAGTATGATTTTATGCGCCTAGGATTTTTCACATAAATCTGTGAGTTTCTTGATTTGTGTTTCAGGGCTTAGCCTATTCGTTATTATTCTCACAATACCATCCACCAAGGCTATCAACTAGCAGTGAGTGAGTACTAGGTATGAAAAAAATATGTTTCTATAAGAAGCAAGAGGTTATAAATGGAATCCATAAAGCATGTAAAATTCAATAAACATGGAACATTGAAATAAAATTTTGGTTTTTCTCAAATTTTAAAATTGTGCATTGGGGGTATTGAGGCGTTTTTTTGTTGGTAGGCGTAAGACGTAAACCTCAGAATCAACAAATTATACAAATAAGTTATACACGTGTCAAAATACAAACCAAGAAGTCATATATTAATACCGTAATCTATTGATATATTGAATGCAACACATTACCATTTTAATATAATAAAAAGTAATAAAATATATGAAGTACAAATACCATATTAATATTTTGACATCAAATCATGAAATAAAAAGTATCATACAATTATCAAGGTAATTTAAGATATTAAAGAGAGAACTAATGACATAACAATTCAAAATTAATTTAATATAATATTTTTTTCTCTTTGACTTTAATTATCTAATATCAAATTAGAATATTACAAGTAACGATGGTGGTGATGGCTAGCACTATGCATGAAGAGTAGAGAAAGTATGAAAGGAGAGGTACTTAGGTAATATCTATCCTAAAATTGGTTATGTTAGGGTGTGTATATTATTTGGACAATTAAAATTTAAATTCAATTTTTTTAAAAAAAGTTAAATTTAAAAGTGCGCATCTCACAAAAATTGAGACAAGATGCGCCTCACATCATGAGAGGGGTAAGCCTCACATAGCACCAGAGAGGCGTAAACCTCATTGTGATTTTTTCAAAAAAACCTGAGACGAGTTTTGAGGCGGGGTTTTTATTGCGCAATTTTAAACAAGAGTCTTTCTCTCTTAGTGTTTGTGCTTGTTGGTACGCATTGTTTGAGAGCAATACAAATTAATTAGTCACTAGTTTTTTGAGGGCAACTTAAATCATGTGAAGTAAAATATAAAGCATAGGTGGGCTTTTGCCTATTTTAAGTTTTTTTAAAATGTATCCATTTTGTTAATATAGTATTAAACTTTATTTGTTTTAAAATTATATAACATATCTACAAATCTAGCCATTGGCAAAGCTTAAGATCATTCTTATACAATGAGCCAATACTTTTTTATTATTTTTAATATTCTATTTATTTAATTTTTATATATTCTTTTTTATTTTTAAATATAAAAATTATAATGTCGTGCCCACATCCGTGCATCATAGATGATTATTCTTTATGCAAATAAATACTTAAATCATTACAAATTGGTCTGTCACACCAATTTATATGATATCCTTTTTATCCATCCTTAATAGTAGACACAACCTTATCATCCATAATAGCTTCAATAATAAATTGGATGTATTTATCTTGTAAAGTGTTGGATGTGAATTCATGAGGAGAGTGATAGAAAGAATCATCCAAAGTATTGACAATATGTTTATTAAATGAAATCAAATAAGATATGTTGAAAATAGGATTTGTACCAATGCTTCTTACAAATTTTAATTTGTACGTGTTAGTTCTAATACATTGCAAAACTTTATATGGAATTGTCTTTTTGTAAGTAATTTCTTAGAACCCCATATAGGAACCTTTTTCTATTATGTGCATTATATCTACATCAAACTTATAATTGCAATGATTGATCATTAGGTTTCTACAAATATCTTTGTATAGATTATGCATATGTTGCACGAATGATTATATAAATTCGTCAAGTTTAGATTCAACAAGAAGCTCAATAAGGTCTATGGTCTTGTTTGATAACTTGTGATTACTTCAAATGGTTTTATGCCATGAACTAATTAACAAATGAATTATATGTAAATTGAGCTATTGGTAGTATCAAATCCCATATAAAAGTGTGTTCTTTAATCAAATAACATAACACATTACCCATTCTTCTAGTAACTACTTTAGTCGATTGTGGTTTTCTATTGGCGTGCAATTAAAGATTTATTTTTAGCACTTTTTAACAAATTTTTAAAATAATTTCTAAAAATTGTTACCTTATAAGTATAATTATTTCACGTAATTAGTGCTACCTTACCACTTCATTAAAATATAATTTTGTTGTATGGGACAAATTCGTGATATTAAAATACGGAATTGAGTCATTTTTTTTGTAAAATCATCAACCACAACCACTAAAATAGTAGAATCATATTTCCTTAATATTTTGGTAATTTGAAAATAAAGTTCATGGTCATAATTTTCTATTATTTATAAGCAGTATCTAAATGTACCGAATTGAGCCAAATAATATATTATTTCATTTTACTCATTTAATTTCTTATTGAACTCGAGTGAAACTTGAATCTGACTTGAGTTTTGAAACTTTGTTCGAATTTGCTTATTACTTATCGAGTTTGAGTCATATTTGTGTTTACGGCGAGCCAAAATAATTATATATAGGATGATGATGATTTAACAAGTAGTTTTATTAATTAACAATAAATATAATATTTTTTATTAAAATTGGTAATAATTTATTCAACATTATTTTAAATGTTTTATGAATAACAAAATTGTATTTTGTTTAACCCACCTTGATATTTATTCAATATTTTTCATTATATTTGTAGTTTATTAATATAATAATTAAAGTGTATATAATATAAGAAATTGATATAATAATATATAATTTATTATCAAAAAGTAACTAAATTAATATTACACCAATATTTTATTATATCTACATCATACTTATAATTGTTATGACTGATCGTTAGTTTTCTACAAATATCTTTATATAGATTATGCATATGTTGCACAAATGATTATATAAATTCATTAAGTTTAGATTCAACAAGAAGCTCAATAAGATCTATGGTCTTGTTTGATAACCTGTGATTACTTTAAATGGTTGTATACCATGAACATATGAACAAATGAACTATTGGTGGTATCATATCCTACACAAATGAGTGTTCTTTAATAAAATAACATAACACATTACCCATTCTTCTATGAACTGCTTTAGTTTGATTGTTAGTTTGTTATTGATGTGTAATTAAAAATTTTGATTTATTTTTAGCACTTTTTAACAAATTTTAAAAAATAATTTCTAAAATTTGTTACCTTATTAGTATAATTATTTCACATAACTAGTGCTACATTACCACTTCATTAAAATATAATTTTGTTGTATGGGGCAAATCCATTGATTTTAAAATATGGAATTAAGTGAGTCATTTTTTTTGTAAAATCGTCAACCTCAACCACTAAAAAAGTAGAAACATATTTCCTTAACATTTGTGATAATTTGAAATTAAACTGTATCCTCACAATTTTCTATTAGTTATACGTAGGCATGTAAATGTACCGAGTTAGCCAAATAATATATTATTTCATTTTATTCATTTATATTCTTATTGAACTCGAGTATAGCTTGAAAATGACTCGAGTTTTGAAGTTTTGCTCGAATTTGTTTATTACTTATCGAGTTTGAGTCATATTCGTGCTTTAAGCGAGCCAAAATAATTAAATATAGTAAGGGTGTACACTAGTCGGTTCAAACCAAAAAAACCAAAGCGTTATTTGGTGGTTTGGTTGGTTTTAAATCTCATGATTCAATTTTTTGGTTGTAAATGCCTAGTTATTCGATTTTCGGTTTGATTTTTTTTAAATATTGGTTAAACCGAATAAATCGAATAAACAAAAATTAGTTAAAAAGTCATATATATATATATATATATATATATGTAATTTTGATTATAAATGCTTAATTATTTGTATAGATTTATAGATTTCTAATTGACTAAGAAATTTTTAATGTATAAAATTTATTAGATTGTTTTAATTAATTAGTTCATTAAAAATATTTTTTATTTTTTATTTTTATATGCTATTCGATTTAATCGAAAACCGAACCGAATAAACCGAATTATAATTCGGTTTGGTTAGTTCGGTTTTATATGTTATTTGGATGGTTCGGTTATTTTAAGTTATTTGGTTCAATTTGTTTGGTTTAACAAAAAATTCAATTGACCACCAAGAATCTTCATAATATAGAATGATGATGATTTAACAAATAGTTTCTTAATTAACAATAAATATAATATTTTTTATTGAAATTGATAATAATTTATTCAACATTATTTTAAATGTTTTATGAATAACAAAATTTTATTTTGTTCAACCACTTGTATTTATTCAATATTATTCATTATACTTATATTTTATTAAGATAATAATTAAGGCATATATAAAAAAATTAATATAATAATATATAATTTATTATCAAAAAGTAACTAAATTAACATTACATGAGTATTTTATCAAGTTACTTATTAAACAACAACCGAATATGTTAGATAATGTAAATGAACAAACAAGCTAATGCTCAAATTTGTTCATTTTTATGTTGAGCTTTAAAATAATCTTTTCCTTGAATTAGTCTTCCACCCATATGATATCGAACAAGGACATTCAAATATAGAAAAATTTTGAATTTTTTTACAATTTTAATGTATATGAATTTAATATGTCAATGCATTCCCTTAAACTTTTTAATTATGCTTTCATGAATATAATAAGGTTGTCATCTAGGTGTAATTATTATACTCCCATGACATCTACCTTTGAGCTTTCCCTTTTATGGTGAGTCGTACATTACCTAATAGTGTTACAAATGGGTTCTTCATCAAGGGTATATTCATTGTTTTGTTCTTATTGGCATTGTTGATTATTATAAACTATCAAGTTGCTCATTAATTTAATTTATGGTGACGATTAATTTATCATGTCTTATAAATAATTTCTCCAGCTAGTTTTGCAATTTTTTTTAAAATACCATCCTAATCGTGATATGTTGACTAAATTTTAGTGAAGTGCCTTACTTCTAAGTGATGTTGACACGATCTTAAGCTAGTATAGCTATTTGATGTAAAAATATTAATGGTTTAGGGTTTCTAATGCAAACTCATATGATATACAAATTACAAATACAAAAAAAAAAAAAAAAAAATCATATTTGATGTTTATCAAGTTATAATTTTATGAAAAATTATTGCTTTTGTGGATAATAAGATCTTTGTTAGTCATAAATTTCATAAGAAAATAGCGACGAACATAAAATTTCAACAACTAATGAGTTCATATGCTTCAAACATACATAGCAAACAATTCTTATATATTTATCCAACATCTAAATTTTGATATTTATATATATAACACCTAATTCTTTAATATTACATAAAAAAATAGTAACTTTATTTATTTTTTAAAGTGAAATGCACCTTTTCAAGCATAGAAAAGGTGCTATATTTGTAAATATCAAACTTTAAGTGTTAGATATGTAAATGCATAATAATTGTGTGCTATGTATGTAAATTTATTTATTTATTTAATCACCAGAGCAAATATATTTTATTACTGAAATTTTATGTGAATATTTGCTAGCTCAAATTTAATATATTTAGTACAACTTCTTGCAACAAAGATGTGTATAATTGTATATTCATTATTACATATATCATTACTAATGAACAATAATAAAAATTTGAGAATAAATTATTCAATTTTAATTTAACTCAAAAATTAATATGTCTTGTAAGTCGATGTGTTCCAAACCAAACATAAACTGAGCCTAAATTACTAAAAGCGATGTTAATAAATTAGTTAATTTTTATAATTCAAGCTAAGGGGTGCACAATGTTATGAAAGCTTGAACGATATTTTCTTAAAGAATAAAATTATTTAATTGCTAACATATACCATCTTATTGGAGGTAAGGTATAAATCACATCAGTGAAGAATGAAAAAAAAAAATTATATGCAATTGTTATTATTCAATATATATATATATATATATATATATTTATTTATTTTATTAATTTTGGTGGCAGAGGTCTATCTCATTTGAAGATGTGAATTAATTGATTTTATTAGTTAAATGAAAATGAATTTATGTCAACCTTTTAAAATGGGGATAAGAAATGAACTAGTAGCGTAATTAGATAAAACATCTTCATCTACTATCATCATATGACTATGTTGTTACTTATTTGTTATGTTAGTTATCTTTCAGCTTAGACTAAGTTCTTCCTGACTAGCTATGGTTATACATAATAATCTTATGGGCAC
This sequence comes from Cymbidium sinense, assembly GCA_021442155.1. Classification (NCBI taxonomy): domain Eukaryota; kingdom Viridiplantae; phylum Streptophyta; class Magnoliopsida; order Asparagales; family Orchidaceae; genus Cymbidium; species Cymbidium sinense. The sequence goes on along the minus strand of CM038218.1, from coordinate 185,689,207 downwards.
CCCAACATTCAAGGTCTACAACCGACACTAAGTTGCTACTAGACTCTATAGGTCACCTATTATGCCATCCTAGCTGACTATGGCTGCATATCACTAGCTATGAATAATAGTCTAACTATATCTTCAAAATTAAGATAATATCAACCAAATGAATGAGAACAAAAAATGATAAGAAGATTTATTGTTTCCATATATGTTTATAATGATCAATACTTTATGTATTGATAACCCTGATTAAAGTATTTCTCAAATGTTTATGATAGGATATCATAATATAATTTCATTATTGATAATTTTCTTCTAAATTCAGAATATTGATACACGATAAGTGGACAAATTACAACATTGATATTACAATATGATGGGGGGTTAACCCTATCTAATGAATTTATTCCAAATATATTGGGGGAAAGAACTGTCCACTTCAATTTTGAGCAAGGCAACCTTTAAAGATTTGAAGAGTATGATACTTCAATCTCTACATTATGATGCCACAAAATTGACTGTGACTATAGATTGTTCTTTTTCTATAGATGATAGATTCATCGCAACGCTGTCGACGATGGTAAAGTTTCTACAATTATTTTAAAGCTGTCATACAGCAAGCCATTGAACATATACATTGAAGACGTGTTGCTTTTTCTTGATGAATCAAACGACACTAATATTACAAGCCAATATAGAGCTTCAACATCCACAACATAAAATATTAATGGGTCAAATTGGTCAATAGAACAATATATATATATATATATATATATATATATATATATAGTAGTACCACATACTAACATTTTTTTCTAAATAATTGTTGAATTCTTAGCCGACTAGTGCAACCTATTGAAATGAAAAGACCAAGTGGGTCAATGCAAGCATTTAGTAGTAGAAATGAAGCTAAATTTCCTTCTGACCCAATTCTAAAGAGTTATGAAATAATGGTAGTTGAACTAATAAAAATTAAAGTGATAGTGATAATTTCTTAGAAGTTGAGGATGCTACAAAAGTAGAGAACCAAACTCTTTTAGGCCACAATATAATACAACAACAAGCATTTGTAAACCCGAATAATATAAATCAAATGATATTTATAAACGACTATGTTCGATATTATCGCACAACACAGGAGTGAGATGAGACCTCTAACTTCGATCATCCCTTGGAGAATGCGATAAAAATGGAAGAATATTACATCTAGATGAGTTAGTGGCAAATATGTTCTTTAGAATTGAAGTTGAGCTCCGGTTTGCATTATGTGATTGGTCTATCAAGAATAATGTAGAGTATAAGATTATTTACTCTAATAAGAGCAAGCATATAGTAGTTTGTGTATGTCATGACCATCCATCTAGGTCTTGTAATCGATGTTTACATGCTTCAAGGTAAGAAGCATCTTGTTGGGGCGTGGAGAATCTCAAGCATAGATGCACCACATATTTGCACTCATCCTATTTTGTTAGGGGCATAGAAAATATACATCAAGGTTAATTAGTTACTTCATCGCACCTAGCATTCGACAAGTTTGACATGACACCAAAAGAGCTTATAAGTTGGGTAAAAGACAGATTTAATGTTAAGGTGTCATATATGAAACCATAGGATGTTAAAAAGAAAGACATCAAAGCCATCTTTAGCAATTAAGAAAAATCAAACAAATCACTCATTGGATTCATGAAAGCCATCTATTTCATCATGAAAAGATCAGTGTATAGAATATAAGTAGAACCAATAAACTATTTTAGGCATATCATTTAGGCATTCAATAAATCTAAAAGCAGATGTCCTGGGGACATCTATCAACTGTCACGTTGTTTAAAGTTTTTTTACTCATGAAGTTGGTAACTATAATACCTGAACGACAAATATTATTCTTTGTATTTGCAACAATTTCATCCTAGTACATTTTATTCTTTAGTAACACTTAGCAAAGAGGTTTGAGTAGAATCCATTTATCATATTTTAGCAAAGTCTACACGTTAGAAATCAGATATAGCATAACCTTCAAAGAATTTCTGATCTTATCAATCCAATCTAAAATTATTGCAATATTATTAAAATTGTGATAATTCCTGCTGAAATTACCTATAATCATGATTAAATTTACTTTGTTTAAATTGCAAATTTTAGTATTACATCAAAAAGAGTTGTAATATAATCTTAAAGTATAAAAATAACTTTAATGTAGAATATTTAGGGTCTAGGATTTCTAAGGCAAATCTAACAAACAATCAAGACTAAGATGTAACCAATTATTGCAACAAATATATAATTTTCATTGCAAAAAAGCTATTAATCTTTTAACAACTACCTGTTATTTTAGATGAAAGTAAAAGAATAAAATTTCAATCAAAATGAAAAGAGTTTTGCCCTCTAATAGAAATTAACGGCCAGAAAGTTAAGGATGACAGAAGCCTCTTATAAGATTGAAATTTCATTTAAAAAAACATAACTGTAGCAAATCACTTTTAACCAAAAAAATTATAGATATATTACTAAAACACAATGAGAGAAAATTCTCCACAAAAATAACTCCATTTCAAAAGGATCCTGTCTTCTTGTTTTAGATTTAAGTTATAGTCTTTTCATATCATTTTTTGCATTAATATATTTGATTTTTTATATCAAAAGCATAAAATAAATCTCTCATAGTTTGCATTTAAATTATAGGTTCATAAAATTTCATATAGATTTATAAAATATTATATATTAAATCTTTTAATATAATTATTTTATAATTTATTATGAAGAAAAGGCCAAAGCAAATGAAAAACTACAAAAAAAAATAAAAAAGAAGCATAATATTTTTATGACTTCTATAGCATAAGTCGTATCATGTATGTGAAAAAAATATCTGATGAGATTAACGCTAATCAGTGACTTCAGTACTTATGTCAACTATTACTCCGCGAGATAAATATATGAATATATCATATTTGACTTAGCAAAATATCTTATTGTTCCCTGCACCATGGATTCATCTATTGATAATTCTCATGGAGCACAAAAAAGATAAAGAAATTTGTCTAAGAAATAAACCGCCAGAAGACCAAAGGAGCCGTTGAGAAGTGCAGTCAAAAATCTCAAGAATAAGTTGACTCTCACAAGAATTTAGTAGGAAAGAGGCATTGGCCACGGGTCGGAAAAAAAAAGCCAAATGAACAGGAATAGACATGTCATAGGATGATATGGAAGAGAAGACAAAAAGCACAAAATGAAAAAAAAAAATAACCACTAGAATAGCCACCTATTGTAGAAACTAAAGAAACCATAAGAAAAGCACAAAAATATAAGTTGAAATCACCGCATCACATACAATATTTAAAATAGGTGTTACTAAGCCTCTAATAAATCATTACACACTCCATAGATCTTAATTTTAATAGAGCATCTATCTTAATAATCTCATTTTTATCACACTTAACAACATTTTTATACTATTCCAAAATCCATACATCAAATTTATCTGATGCATTTATTAAATCCATTAAAAAAAGAAAAATTTACATACATACCACACAATTTTTATGCATTTATATATCTAATACTCAAACTTTAATATTTACTTATTTAACACTTCCTCATGCTTGAAAAGATGCATTATAAAAAAAAATAAATGATGATGATATTTTGTAGTCGACAGCCAGTGTAAAATTTGTCGAAATAATCATGACATGAATCCTTTAAATCATTGTGTTAATCTTGTCCCTGGAAGCGGCTTGTATGGAATCTGATGAAAAATGTGCTAGAAACGGTGCGTGGCCAGAGTGTTAAATAAGAGGGTTACATTATGGAGGATGCGGGCAAAAGTTAGTCCATGAAACTGAATTAGGTTAGGATCTTGGAATATAGTACTCTTACAGGTAAATTAATGGAATTAATAGATATTATGGTTCATAGAAAGATAAATATTTTATGTGTTCAAGAAACTAAATGGGTTGGTGAGAAGGCCAAGGAGATTGATAGTTTAGGTTTTAAACTTTGGTATTCAGGTAAAATTCGAACTAGAAATGGTGTAGGTGTGATTATAGATAAAAGTTTGAAGGATAATGTTATAAGTATTAATAGATGTGGAGATAGAATTATAAAAAGATTATTGTTGATAAAGATTATCAATGTTATAAGTCTATGCTCCTCAAGTAGGTTTGAAGGTAAGCTCAAAAGAAAATTGGAATGAATTAGAGGATTAATACAAAGATACCTCTTGAAGAAAAAAAAGTATTTGGGGAGATTTAAATGGACGTGTTGGTAGAGTGGTAGAAGATTTTAAAATATGGTAGTTATGGATTTAGGTAGTAATGAAGAAGGTAGGGTATATTAGATTTTCTTTACTTATGATTTTGTAGTTCTTAATATTTTATTTAAGAAAAGAGAGATGAACATATTATTACTTATAAAATGGATCTAGTAAAACCTTTGATTATTTTTATAAGAAAAATAGATCGTTTAGATTGTAAAGATTGTAAGGTCATTCCAAGTGAAATTTTAAGAATCAACATATTAGTTTAGATTTTAAGATGAAAGGTTGTAAGAGAAAAAATAAATTAAATTATTGTCCAGGATTAGATGGGGACACTTAAAAATGAATAAAATATTTTAAGAGCAAGACTGAGAAATTAGAGTTTGGGATGTTAAGGAATTGCGTTATGTGGGAAAAAATATCAGTGTTTATTAAACAAGCCAAGTAAAGACATTAATCAAAAGCGAAAAGCTTCTTTATCAAGACAATGGCCATCGAAATGAAAAAAAAAGATGTTAAATAAAGAAGATCATATAAAACTTATTAGATGTAAAAACTGAGAATCAGAAAGATATAAAACTACTGGTAGATTCTAAGAAGTTAATATACGACAAAAATTTAAATTTTAGCTGATGATTTATACAGATTAGATACCATGAAAGACAGATGTAAGAGCCAACCAAAGAGATAGAGAAGTAAAGACATACCAAGAGATACGATGAAAATAATAAAACGCTTTTCTTAAAAGATATCAAAATAAAGATGAGATTTTAATAAACTTTTCAATAAAGGATCCGAAAGACGATTGATTTTAAAGAACCTTAATACCCTAAACAAAAATAGAGAATTTCATTTTATCGTCAGATTAAGAACTGAAGTTAATGAAGTTTTAAAGAAAATGAAATGTGGAAAAGCAAGAGACCTGATAATATTCCAATGTGGAAATGTTTAGAGATCAAGGAATTTGCTTACAAATCTTTTAATGTTATTTTAAAGACTAAAAGACGGATGAGGAGAAAGAGTTTGTTGGTTCCTATATTTAAGAATAAAGGCACAAGAGTGTGCAAATTATGAGAATTAAGTTAATGTGCCATACATTAAAATTATGGGAGAGAGAATCGAAATAAGTTACGAGATACGTAAGTTTCTCACAATCGCTTGGTTTCATGCCGTGTAGATCTACTATGGATGCTATACATTTGTTAAGAGGTTTGATGGAGAAGCATAGAGAAAATAAGAAGGATCTACATATGATATTTATTGATGAGAAAGCTTATGATAAAGTCTCAAGAGATGTTCTTTGAGAGTTCTAGAACGTGTTATTGGTTATATTCAAGTCATTAAGGATATGTATACTAGTCACTTGTGTCCAAACACAAGGAGGATTGACAAAATATTTTCCTATTTCGCTTGGATTACATCAAGGATCAACATTAAGCCCTTATCTTTTACTTTAGTTATGGATGTTCTTAGGCATTTACAAGAAGATGTACTTGGTGTATGCTTTTTCGATGACATTCTTCGTTGATAAGACTAGAGAGGGAGTCCAATGAAACTTGAATTTTGGAGGTCAACTTTAGAGTCTAAAGGTTTTCGCTTAAGCAAATCTAAACCTAATATATGGAGTTTAGTAGTTGTAGAAGTTTTAGTAGAAGTTGTGACTTTAGGTGATCAAGTCATTAATAAGAGTGAGCGATTCAGATATTTTAGGCTCTATTGTTCAAAATGATGGTGAAATAGGAGATATTATTATTAGTAGAATTCAAGTTGGATGGTTGAAGTGGAGGAATGCATCCGCCTATTATGTGATAGAAAAGTTCCACTTAAACTTAAGGAAAATTTTATAAGATGGTAAGAAGACTGCAATGACTTACGAATATTGGCCAATAAAAGAGAAACATAAAACTAAGTTAAGTGTTACAGATGAGGATGCTAAGGTGGATGAGTTTTACCCTTAGAGATAGAATGCAAAATGAGTAGGAAAAAGTTGGAGTAGCGTGGTAGATAAGATGGAGAGTCGCCTTAGATGGTTTGGCCACATGTCCGTCCGTCTGACAGAGAGTAGATGCATTAGATTTGCCTTTACGTTAAGAAAGGTAGAGACCTAAAAGACTTTAAGATGGATAAAATGATCTTAGTATACTTGAATTAAATGAGAATTTGACACATAATGGACACAATGAGGGGATTCAAGACCGACCACCCAAGTGGGATTAAGGCTTGTTGTTGTTGTTGTTGTTGTTGTTGTTGTTGATGATGATATTTTGTAGTATTTAAGATTGAGGTGTTATATACTTAAAAATTAAAGTTTTGATGTTAGATATGTAAATACATATGAATCGTGTCGTATGTATATAAATCCCCCCTAAAAAAAATTACAAACATGAGACATTTCCACATCTATCCTGGGTTCACTAATCCTTTAGCAGTATTAAAGCTGACCAAGGAGTGATACTATATCAGTAAATCGTATCTTATTTACTTTTCATTAAAACGTTTCTTGAATTGCAGTCTTAATAAAATTAATCCTTCAACGTCAGTGATAGCAATTCAATAAGTGACAATGTAAGGTGAAAACCTAAAACAACTTACCTGAAAAAGAGTTTCAAACTCTGCTCGAACTGCATCACTATTCTCTCTTCCCCTCCATCTCTTTGGCATATAATGCGTCTGTTGAGCAACAAAGGCCATTGCTCCTTCAGGATCAAGAACATGAAGCTCATCAGTCACCACAGCCCTGGCGATAGCAGTCACTGTTCCAAAAATAGCAGCATACCAAAACAAGTTTCGCCGAAAGATCTGCACATCCAATACAACACAAGTTAATTTCATTATTTTCTTATATTAACATACTTTCAAAGAGAACTAATTGAAACTCTTACCTGGCCTTCCAGAAGAGATTCATCCAGAAAAGCAATTATAATCAAAACGGCAGCAAAACCACCCGACACAAAAGAGATGAACTTGGCAATTGTGGAGATAAGAGGAGAAGGGAACTGGTTCAGATAGTTTGAGGCATGAACCACACTACTGTTCAGTCGATGTCTGAAGATATGACCAACCTGAATTTTGCATGGAAGACAGAACATGATACCAATACAATAAGATTCATAATCTGAAATAAGTAACATAAAAACAACAAGCCTTTATCCCACTACGTGGGATCAGCTACATGAATCATTTTTCTCCATTATGTCTTATTAAGTGTCATATTCTCATTTAATTCTAAGAAATCAATGTTATTTTTATACTTCCTAACTAAGTCATTTTACGTCTACCTCTACCCTTCTGAACATAGGCCAAACCTGATACATCTACTCTTCTAAGTTATCGGATGGCTAGCATTTTATGTGACCAAACCATCTAAGGCGACTCTCTCTAATCTTATCTATCATTGTAGCTACTCCAACCCTTTCACGAATACATTCATTTCACATTTTGTCTAAGTGTAAAGCCACTCATCCTCTTGGGCATTCTCATCTCTGCAACACTTAATTTTATGCTTATTCTTTACTGGCCGACATTCTGAATCTGTAAAAAGTAATACGAAAGCAAAAAGTAATAATAAATAAATCCTTTGCTATGCTGTAACTTCATCCATCATAAATTTGTAGAAAAGACAGTAGAGCTAGGTTTCACCAAGAGAAATAGGCATCAATTCCTCAGTAATAATAAATTGTGTAAGAAAGATGGTTGAAATAAAACAATTCCTTCAAAGCAGAAACCAAAAAAACTAAAATAGAAAATGACTTGCATTAGATATCAAAATATTTAGATACCTCATTGAACTCTCTGAAAATCCACTTGGACAAGTTAGACCATCTTCGGGAGGATGCTGTTCTTGGATGGTTATAAAATTGTTCAGCATGCCATAGGAAAAGATATACCAACATAAAAATCACAAGGCACGGAGATATCACAAACATGACAATCCCAACCACCACAAGCCGCTTTCTTAGTAATGAAGGATTTGTGATGAAATCCCCTCGAATACAAAACTTGCTGCAGATAAGGGGAAAATTGAATTATCAAACAATAATCATAAATGACCTTTCAAGCTCTTGCAATGAATAAAAAAATAATCCAAGAACAATTATAAACAATTACAGCACAAATCAAAACCCAAACTTCAATACAAAGAAAATTAACATGGATGCCTTGTAAATTCTTCCATACTGAACTAACGGGTAACAATAACTTGAAAAGTTTTATTCTAAACAGTGCATTTGCAAGGGGCCATCAAGACCACATCATGTGGCTTCACAAGACAGAACATTCAGTTCTGTCCATGTTGCAACAGACACGTAATACATAACAGACAAAATCCTATTATTATTTAGAGAGAAACATTATAGAAACAACAAAGGAAATTATATCCTACCTGAAGAGTTAAATTGATAACATGGGCTACGTTCAGAATATATCACAACTTCAAATTTTGAGGAGAGACATTCTTACCTGTCAAACATGCTCTGAAATATGCACCAATTGAGGGTCCATTCTAGTGTTTTAGGTAATATTAAATGATTTTTATCGCCACTTGCCTTAGAATTGACAGGAGGGCCAGTTCCAGGAATCCACCATGAGATTGGAAGGGCCAGAACACCTTTGTTGAGCATTCCAATCAAATAGTTCTCTTTGCGCATGATACGCATTATAATATCATGAGCAGTGAGATCCTTTACCACACAAAGTTGCTGCTCCTTCTGCACTTGAACCACCTTTTCAAGAATTGTTGGCCAAGGGGAAGTCCTCATTTCACGGTCTGTAACATTAAGGCTATGACAAAGTAAAAGGCACAAGGAGCACCGTCAGATATAGCTCCAATTTAAAATTCATTTAATGCATCAAATAACTATTGACTTGAATATACCTGTAATAATAGAAATGACGAATCTTCAATGTATTTTTGAACTGTACAAAGAACTTTAAAAAGTTGAAGAGGCCATATATAGTCAAAATAATCATGCAACCAATAATGACTCCTTTTGTAAATGTGAAAGGAACTAATGGATGCTGATTGATGACTTCTTTTGCAAGATCACAAGGCTTCTGCCCCGACTCAACTGCTTCTATTCCACATTTCACATTGCGCAGTGCATGCCAATCAACAACCAATAAAAAAAACCAAATGAATCCCAATACAAATAGCACCGTCAGCAGTTCCACTATCCACCTAATCACAATACAAAGAAGCCCTTTTTCACAATAATAATTGTACAGACTTTCAAAAAACAGATCTAAATCAGCAATTGGCTCTGCTTTCAGTCCTTCACCACTAAGTAGTTCAGATGGGTTCTCAATATCAGAACCTGGCAGCCTTCTATAATCAGATAACTCTATCTCTGGTGGTTCATCACTCAGCAAATGAATGTTCACTGAAGATTCATTTTTCAATTGCCATTTCAATCTGATAGAATCAAGAAAGCTCTTTGGAGCACTTGACATCATTCGTGAAATGTCAGGCTAAACACAAAAGCAGCCAGCCCATACCACAGCATGAAAATCTGAAGCCACAAATAACATATAGTTCATTGAATTAATACGACATAAACTACATATAATCAGCATGCCATGCCCCTGAGGACATTGGATGAGGTTGCCAAAGACAAATTTAAGTTACATGCAGCAATTCAGAATGCCTGTTAATAATGTAGCCAGATTTTGCTCACAAAGATAAGCACCAATTTAAATTCTAGTTATCCGGATAAGCACAAGTTATACAAGGATATGCATCAAATTTATTATAAAAAAAATAAAAAAATTGCTCAGGATTTTAAACTAACTACCATCACGTTTGTTGATTATCCCTCACTGCCTTACAACGTCAAATATGAGGAGGAAGTGTGGGTTGGCCTTTCCATACAAAGAAAAAGGTTAAAGCTTAAAAAAAACCAACACGATAGTCAAATGCAGCCTCGGAGAAAAAAATAAAGAAATCCAAAGTCCAGGAGAAAGAGAAAGAAATTTTTATTATATTTTTTGCCAATATATGCATAGTAGTGCCAAATACAAGCACTGTGCAAGCATGTTGATGTAACTTAGTATGATGATGTGCACGGACAATAGTGGTAGAGGCAAGTATGGAGTTGCTAGAAACTATTATCACTGTTGTGTACAAGAAATACAACTCATAGTCTCTGATGTCCACTATTCCACGTTTCAAATAATATTATTTGGACTTTTATTATCTTTCTTGTAATATTTAAAGAATGGTGTAAAAATAAAATTATGATGCACCCTTCTCAATTAAAAGGAATTTTTTTCTCAATGCATTCATAAATGTAGGCAAGTTAATCTCATCAAATCATATAAATTTTGTGTCTTCCGTGCTTGAATTTTTTACAAGATTTTTTCTGTTCTCTCTTTTGCACTCGCTTATTTTTCCTAACAAATAGTATTAAAGCCAACTACAAAGTTATAATGAAATTTTAGAGCAATGGCCATCGAAGATAGGCAACTTTGATAGAGAAAATTTTGGATACAGGAAGAGTTGAGGCAAATTAGATATTTGGGTTAGCCAAACATACGATGGGTGAAAAATATGAATTAAAAATACCAAGTACTTGTCCCCCCTCCCAACAGTTTTATCTTATATGAGGGTTACCATTGATATATCAACCCAACTATAGTTCCCTTTTGCTCACACCCCCTAAAGAGTGGTATCAAAGTTGATTGCTTGACAAAGATCAAGTCATTCATATGATATCTCACTCTCATGGATCTTAAATGGCTTCTAGCATAATCAAGCAATGTTTGAGAGATGGTGTCTCCTAGAAAGTCACCCCCTAAATCATTACCCTTCTTAGTAACCAAAGCTTTTAGGTTAAAAATAAGGTTGACCATTAGTATAACAAGCCAACTTTAGTTCTCCTTTGGTTCACTTTCCCTAACAAAAAATTGCATATCGAAGACTATCTGAAATAGAACAAAGCCAATATCCACAAACCAAAAAGATTGAGATCTCCTAAACATATAATTGGTGTCTACCATCCACCTATCAATTGCAACAAAACATATCTATGTATTCAACCTAATCACGAGTTAATTAAGTTCAACTGATATCAAAAAGATAGTGTTTGTGCCATAAGGTTAGAGCCATCACTGCGTAAAAGTTAGAGGGAAACCATAAAGTAAATCAATAACTCTTATCACTATATGGAGCTAAAGCTCAATGTCCAGGACTTAATCTTTAATAAGAACATTTGGAGAAGAAAAAAACAGGTAAATGCTTTACTTATCCATCTTTGAGTATTTTAAAAAGAAAAAGAACTACAAAAAGTGGCATGACCAATAGTAAATCTAAATCTCAAAGAAAGTCAACCTGATAATCAAAATGATAGTTAAAACAAAAGTTATATAGGTGCATGTTGTCAATATGAAAAAGCCAGCCAATCATATGTAGGGAGATTGATAGATAAAAAAAAACAAAAGATGAACCTTATGCAGTCTTAAAAGTGCTTCATAATGTATTAATCCTTAAGTATTAAGGGTACCAAGGAGTCTTGGATCCTAGACATAGGTGTGTCTTTTCACTCTATTTCACATGAAGGACTTGAGAATCAGAATTTGATCTCCATCAGATAGCTTAATGTACAAGGATATACCTTGGCCTTCAATATTATGCCAGGATAATAACCAAGGGTGTTATGTTGATAAGATGTCACAACAAAAAGGGTTGTCTTCTTGAAAAACAAAGAAAGGTCAATTTCTCAAACTTGAAAAGTACCAAAAACTCATGTTTTAGGCTTATGCACATTCATGTTTGGGGGTCATCTCCAATGGCATTCCATGAAGGAATATTTTTCATGCCACATTCATTTATGACTTTAAAAAAGTCTATTTGCTATAAAATAAATTTAATATCTTTAACATTTTTAAATGGGACAAGAACTTGGTAGAAATAAGCCCAACGTAAAAATAAAGAGTCTAAGATTAGATGATGGATAAAAATATGAGAACAATGAATTCAAGAAATTTTGGATGGTTAGTGGGATCTGTACATAGAGATCAATTTCAAAAATGCTACAACATAGTGATATTGTTGAGCATGCAAACAATACTTAAAATGAAAGAGCAAGAGGCATGAGGTTGTATGCAAAAGTGTCATTGTTTGTCTAATCAACAAAAAACTCTTAGTTTATTTAAGTTATGAACTACTTGAAGAAGCTTGGACTAGCAAGAATGTAAAACCTACCTCATTCAAAAGTTATTTATTCTTTCTCATGCATATGGATTCCATTGATAAAAATAAACTAAACCTAATTTGAAGAAATGATATTCCATCGGACATGAAATGAACAATTTTACCTAAAAATTTTAGAATGATCAAAACCATAAGGTCAAAAAAACAAGAATATTATATTCAATCAAATTAGCACATACAAAGACAAATCTAGCAAAGCAATTAGACATCCACAAGTGAATAGGTTGAACTTGAGAACTTTCAGAAAAATGTGTAATAAAAATGCTAGATGACTCATGAGAGTGTTAAGCCATAAATAGAGCCTATCACACATGTTATACAGTAGAGAAGATCTCAACGAATGTTTAAGCCTACTCATACATGATCGCCTTCCTTACATTTTTTATTGATTACTAATGTTGGTAAACATCAGTATTTTAAAGAAACAATGAAGGTTAAAGAATATAAAGTGACAAAAGTTAATGAAAGAAAAAAACCCTAAACCCTAAAATAAAAATAATGCATGAACATTAACTAAACTATCATATAAAGAAAAGAGCATTACAAAACAAATGAGAAATTTTAAGAAGGCAGAATAGCAAACTAGCAATAAAAGGGACAAAATTGGTGGTGAAAATTCTCATAAGAAAGAATGTATAGATTTTTTTTTTTTTTTGGTTGCTAAATTGATACCTATGTGAGTAATGTTGAGTGCAACATTAGCCAAAAACTTGCATCATGAGGAATTAGATAACAAAGCAATTTTTCTTCATGGTGACTTAATGGTGTAACATAAAGTCTTTTAGGAAAAAAAAAAACATTGTTCGCAAACAAAATAAAAAGTGTATAGAATAAAGCAAGCAACTGATAAAAGACATTTGATTGATTCATGTATCAAATTGACTTCTCCAAATACAAACCGATCATTGTAGCTCTTCCAAATCTCTTATGTAGTTGTTTTTGACACTTATTATCCTTCTCTAAATATTCAATTGGTCTCTAATTTCATACCCTTATCAATAACATATGATTTTTTATTTTTTTGGTGGCCATGAGCATAGGCGAATCAATCCTACAAATCCGTATACATTTTAATGTCTTCTATGTTGAGTCTTTTTCAATTTTGTTTTTTTTTTTCTATCATTTTTTTTTAACTCTAGTGTATTTTTTTTTTTCCAGCAATGCCAACCAGTAACAAAATAGGAAATAACTTGAACAAGCAGGAGAAGAATCTGCACAATATTGAACCCCCAAAGTTTCAGACTTTCCGTCAACAAAACGAAGGATTAGAGAATGAAAGAGTGACAATGTAAATCAATTGTTCAACAGACAAAAAAAAAAAAAAAATTGAAAGCAAAAAGTTAAAGAAAATCCTAAATTATACTTTCAGAACAACTATGTAATAATCACCATCCCAGAGTTTCCACAAGCTAGATTCGCATTTATTCCTAACATGTGTAGCGCTCTGATTAAAAAATAACTCAAACTAAATCGAAGCAGCTAAACTAGTCATATATCCCATTAGAACTCGAAAGGAACAATATTGAAAGTTTGAAGAGACATTAGCAAAGAAAAAAGTCTCCACAAACATAGCAGGCTAAAAATAAAAAGACCATGAGAACCAGTATTTACCTGCTAACTAGAACTGCAAGGTAACATCACACCGAGACAACAAAGCCCCCGGCAAAAGCTCGTGCATCAAACGAACCCAAAAAGGCAATCGCCTCACGTAACTGTCGAAAAGGGCAGCAGATTCGAATTCCGAGTGGGCGGCGGAACAGCGAAAGACAAAGAATCCGATAATGGACAGAAATGGAGAGAAGAGAGAGGACTAGAAGCCAAAGAAAGAGTTCTTCGAGGGGGAATCGAGGCGGCGAATTATCAGAAGAGGAAGAGATCAATTGCGTGCAGAACAGCGAAGGCTTGGGTCGAGGTTTTTTTTCTTTCTTTTACTTTCTTAACTTCCCTTTCTCCTGTATATTTTATAACGACGAACTAGCGGCGGTGGCTCCTTGGCTTCCTCGCTCGACGGAAGAAAAATGAAAACAAAATTGTCCTAACTTTTATTTGCTGATACCTAATTAGTATTATTTTAAAATGATTTACATACATAAAACATAATTTTTATATATTTATATAATTAATATTAAATATAGTTTTTTATAAATATAATACTTTCTTATATATTAAAAATTATATTTCACTTTAAAATTTTAATAATGATTATAATATTAATAACTTAAATATTGTTTATGTAAATATTAATATATATATATATATATAATAATTATGTGCTATATATATATATACATACCTCTATTTTTGGAAAGATTTATAAACATACCACTTAATTATTATCTATTTAGATATCTAGATCTAAAGATTAATATTTACATTTCTAATATTCTAGTTATACATAAAAAAGATATATTTATTTTAAAAAATAATAATAGTGATATTTTCAATATAATGTTAAAATTTTAAGTATTATATATATAATGTTAAAATATTTGCATTAATAATCTTAGTATTGTCAAAATAATCATGACATGAATTTAAATCATCATTGGGATCCCAAACTACGCGTTGGAATAATATAGAAAAAATGTAGATGTGAGCACGAGTCTGCGCAAGTTAAATAAGCAAGGGTTCCCACATTATGGACGATGCGCAAAGAAGTTAGTCCATGAAACTAGAATTAGGTTAGATCTTGGAATATTCTTATGGTAATTTAGAATTAATAGATATTATGGTTCATAGAAAGATAAATATTTTATGTGTTCAAGAAACTAAATGGGTTGGGGAGAAGGCCAAGGAGATTGATAGTTTAGGTTTTAAACTTTAGTATTCGGTAAAGTCGAACTAGAAATGATGCAGTGTGATTATAGATAAAAGTTTGAAGGATAATATTATAAATATTAATATATGTGGAGATAATTATAGCTTTAAAGATTATTGATACTAAGATTATCAATGTTATAAGTGTCTATGCTCCCCAGTAGGTTTGGAGCAAAAAAAAAAAAAATTGGAATGAATTAGAGGATTAATACAAAAGATACCTCTATTAGGAGATTTAAATATGTGCAGAGTAAAGTAGAATATTTTAAAAGTATTCACATGATGGTTATGGATTTGGGTAATGAAGAAGGTAGGACTATATTAGATTTTACTTTTTTATGATTTCAGAATAACACTTTATTTAAGAAAAGAGAAACATATTATTACTTATAAAATGGATCTAAGAAAACACAGATTGATTATTTTCGATAAGAAAAATATATCGTAGATTGTAAAATTCTAAGTGAAAATCTAAGACCCAACATCGATTGTTAGATTTTAAGATGAAAGGTTGTAAGAGAAAAATAAACCAAATTATTGTCTAGAATTAGATGGGACGAAAAGAACACAAATAAAATATTTTAAAGAGAAAGCTACAAGAGATTAGAATTTGGAATGTTCAGGAAAGCTAACATTATAAAAAAATAATAGTAAATTAAGCAAGTTGCTAAAGATGTTTGGAGAATCAAAAAAGAAAAGCTTCTTTTAATAAGAATAGTTGGAGTGAGCGTGCAAAAAAGATAAAAAATAAGCAAGATTGTTATAAAACTTGATTTAGATGTAAAACTCGAGAATTGGGAAAGATATAAAGTGTAGAGATTCTAAGAAAACAAGATATATGATGCAAAAAAATTTAGATTTTAGTGATTTATACAATAGATTAGATATCAAAGAAAGATGTATGTATAAGTCACCAACTAAAGAGATAAGAGAAGAAAGATATAGTCAGTGAGGTGTATTAAGGATGAAAATAATAAAATACTTTTTTAGAAAATGATATTGAAAATAATGAGGTATTTTGATAAACTTTTCAATGAAGGATCTGAAAGTACGATTGATTTTAGCAACCTTAATATGCTAAACAAAAATAGAGAATTTCATTTTTATCATCGTATTAGTAAATATGAAGTTAGTGAAGCTTTAAAGAAAATGAAACGTGAAAAGCAAGAGACCAGATAATATTCCAATAGAAGTGTGGAAATGTTTAGGAGATCAAGGAATTTCTTGGCTTGCAAATCTTTTAATGTTATTTTAAAGACTAAAAGATGTCGATGAGTAGAAAAGAGTTTGTTGGTTCTTATATTTAAAATAAAGGTGATACAAGACAAATTATAGAGAATTAAGTTAATGTATACACTAAAATTATGGGAGAGAGTAATTGAGCATAGGTTATGTGATACGAAAAAATATCTTGTATTAGGTTTATCTAAATGTAGGCAACAAGCGCACAAGAAATATTGGTGTTAAATAGTTTATATATTATTTTGATCATTTTAAACCATTAAACCTAATAAATGAGAAGGATGAACAACATAGTCAATGACAACAGATCACGTCGAGTTGGAGATGACATAGTCCCTCAATAAGGATAAGTGCTCCCCTTGCTATTTCATAACAAATGGCATCAACATGTGTACAATACATGAACAGGAAAAAAGATAAAAGATCAATATTCCTTGTGTCCCAATAATTAAAATACTAATGTCATATTATCATATGTATGACAAATATAATGAATCTTCATTACTACATTGTCATTTATTTTCTTAAGTAATATAAAGGAGATTCTAAGATAATAAGTCAGTCGAATAGTATGAATCTTCATTTACATATGTGTGTAGGGTAGAGGATATACTAGTCTTGCTATTATAGTTTCGTCGTTTTCATTCTGTTATTTTTCCTTTTTAAGGCTTCTTCACTTTATTATTATTCCTTGGTTTCACACCAGCTGCCGTCTCAAGATTGGAGTAAAATAATTCAAGATTCGTGTGGAGACTTGGTTTTTTTTTTTTTTTTTTTTTATTTTATTTGATAACGAGGTGTCCTTGATCTTTGTGGCGTGTGAGCATGATTAATCTCGGGGCTCTGTGGCCACAATTCGGTATTTCTTTTCCAGATTATCAGTCTAAGGTGAATCGAACACCGGTTGGGAAGTACCAACCGCGTCCAGCCTTCACTAACTGAGCTAAGCCCGTGGGACGTGTCGAGTCTTGGCTTTTTTATTTCTTTTTCGTGCATCTCATTCCAATTAGTAATCTGAAGCAAAAGAAGTTCATTACAGGAGAAAATTGAGAATCAACTACGGCATATGGAGAGGTTGGTATATGCTTTCCCTTACCCCTGTGTTTTTTGCGAGCCCTAATTACTCCAAATCTTCTTATTCCCGGACGGTTGCCAGCATTGAACTCCTCCGTCTCCTTCTCCGGCAGGACCAACACAGGTCCAAGGTATTTTGTCGGCTCTTTATAAAGTTAATGTCGAAGCTGTTCAATGTTTTATATATTTTGTTTTGCCATGGTTGCTGGCACTAAACCAACTCCTCTGTTTTCTTCCCTCTAAGTTCTTTAAAGTTTAGCAGTGCTACGACTTTGCTACTTGGCTTTTAGCTGATTTTTTCAAAAAAACACTGGTGTTACTGTAAAGGTTGGTTTACCATTACTCAAAACTCATCAATTTTGCTTTAAATTATATGAATCCATTTCTCTCTATAAATCCCTTGATTTTAATGTTATATTTGATAACAACAACAATAACAAGCTTTATCCCACGATGTCAGGGTAACTGCGTTAATCTTTCTTTTTCATGTGTCATTATTAAATGTCAAATTCTCATTTAATTCTAATAAAATAAGATCATTTTTTATACTTCATAATCAAATTTTTTAGATCCATCTTCACCTTTCTAAACATAGGCCATATCTAATACATTTACTTTCTAGATCACGGATATTTTATGTGAAACCATCCAGGCGGCTCTAATCTCTACCATTAGAGCTACTCTAACATTTCCAAGTACACATTAGTTTTGCATTTTATCAAAGCCTCTACAACACTTAATTTAATTTTGTTTCTAATATTATATTTAATGAAAATTTATTTCTATCGAGGGTTGAATCAATTAATATGTATTATATATCAACGTTAGTGGTTTAGCTTGCAAACTATCTTGATATGAACCGAAAATTCTACTAATTCGAAGCAATTTTGATGTGAGTAATTACGAATAAAGACTAAGATCAAGCGCTTATTATCGATTCTTAAATATGGGTGTTTATAAGTCAAATCGGCGTGGCGGCGGATCTAACAAAAGATCTCATAATTCCAATTTCATTTGAGCATTCAAATACACAAAATACATCTTATGATCAAATGAATCATTTTGAGTCGTCAGATGGAGAGTGGTTCCGATTTTGCATATATTTACAAAGATGTCTCTCCATCTATAAATAGCCCAATTTTTATGAGAGAAAAAGTAGAGAGAGGAGAGCTCAAAGCTTGAAAATCCTCCGAGCATAATCGTGCTCGGCGGTCGTCAGCGTTGGTTACCAACCCATCGCTGTCGCCACCGGCCATCCGGCCGATCCACCGTCGTCGATCTCGGTCACCGTCAGCGACCACGCCGCACCCGTCCGGTCGTGGTCATCGTCGTCGCTTCATTGACCACGCGGCTCACCAGACTACCATTGTCGGTGTGCTGATCTCGGTCCTTTCGGTCACCATCTTGGCCTTCATCGTCGGTCACCCTCTTGTTTACCATTCTTATATGGTTATTGTTGATTTTGGGATTCCCATTGTATTATACATATAATTTTGTAATACCGTATCACTTGTACTCAAAATAAATACATAGTGGAAGATTTCTGCGTGATTTTCCTCTTTTGAGATTTTCCACGTAAAATTATGGACTTTTCTTTTCTTTTAAATGTCTGTGTCTTTGGATTTATAAAATAAAACTTTCTTTTTGATTTTACGTAACATATCTATTTTTTATAATTAGTTAAATTCTACTTAATATAGTGCTATGCATTATTTGGATTGAATTATAGAGCAAATTTTCCTAGAACCCCAATTTCGAATCCAACGTTGGATTGACTTTACTTCATTGGATTTTTTTATTTTTATTTTTATTTTGGATGGTAGATCAAAATCTTTTAATTGAGTTAGCTTAATAATCAAATCATCTAAATATAATATCCTCTGATACTTCTTCTCTTATTTCTTTTTCTGTATTATAGAAATCATGTAAAGTAATGTATAAGAATTATGCTCATAAAACTTAACATAAATATTATAAGTATTTGTATAGCCACAACATATATGTATTGAAAAATAATGAATTAATAAAAGAAATGATTGAAAAAAAATATTTTAAAAAGTTTTAACGGCACGCATGCAAGTTGCAACCTTCACCTACTCGTCCCCTTCAAGTTCGGCGATCCACATTCCCTTGGCCTCGCCGACCCTCAATAACCATCTTATGTTGACATCCACCTCTGCCAACCTTGATCTAATGCAGTTCTATTTCATTTTAGTCATCTGCTTGGGTTTTTTTTGTTTTTTGGAAGAAAAATACACCTATGAATCTTTCATTTACTTTGTTCCCTTTTTTATTTGAGGTTCGATGTGAGCTGTAATGGCTTTAGGGTGATGACCATGCTGAGCCATGCAGCATTCATGTTTTTCTGATGTTTATCATGCGACTTTCTCTGCTGATAAAGGTGGTTGCTTTCTCGCTTTGTTTCCACGAAGTTATCTTCTTCCTGTGCTGCATTCGAATGAATGACTATGAAATTTTCTCGTCTATTTTAATTGTTTCAAATGAAAGTTTGAGCCACTGGAATTTAAAATATTAAGATTTTTACAAATCAATCATCTAATACATATATATATATATATATATAATTTACATCAATCGAACCTTTTTCAACTATCTTTGAAAATACAATATATTTTTATATCGTACCACATTGTCACTGTCGCCCTAAATGCATCTAGTCACATTTCAAATTCATGATCACTTCAGATTGTCTTCATGTCAATTGACATACAATGGATTTGGAGGATTTTTTTTGTAACCACTCAATACCTCATTTTATGAGTGGGGATGTGTTGTATTGTCATGAGAACTTTATCTTACCACATTATATTTACTTATTTTTCATACTATTGAACTTCGGTTAGTTTATTTTCTAAGAGGCGTGGGTGATTTGGAGGATTAGATAAGCAAATGGGGGCTGAAAATGTCACTGAAAAGACATCTATTAATGAATGATTTATACAAATATTAAAATACTATACTAACGAATGGAATTATATTTTGTTAGCAGATAGTTTTACTAATTCATCTTCTATCGACGGTTTCTTAGCCTGCTGGCATAGCAGATATGGGTAGTTATAAGATCATTCTCCGGATAATAATTATCAACACTACAGAAGTAAAATAAAAATGTAATTTTTATATGGTTCATACCCCACATGTGTTCAGTCACTTGTCTATCACGTGCCTAAAATTCATTTCTCCTGAAGTGAGGAAAATTTCATAATCTCACTCTATTTATGGGCAGTCTCATCAAATATGCAAATTTCAAAACAAAAATTTAATTATGTTAAAAAATACTAATGAAGGTGATAAAAAAAGTTATTATATAAAAAAGTTGTGAGTATTTTAATTTTTATTATTTAAAAAAATAATATTATTATTTTTTGATAGCTACTATATTTTATTAACTCTGATTAAAAAAATAATTTTTCATCATAATTTTTTAAATTATAGTAAAAACATAATTTTTTTTAAATGTCACTTACGATGTAATTTTGCAGTAGAGACTGAAAATTATTTTAAATGCAGCCTAAGATTTTATCAAATTAGCAAATAAAAAATATATAAAATTATAGAATTTTTAAGGTCTAAACTAAGAAATATTGCAATAACAAAGTGAAAGATTAAATGTAATTTTACAAACTTGACATGTTGAAGAAAAAGAAAATCCATAAATTGCTTGTAAATGATTTAGAAACTTAGGTTCCCAACCTCTTGGAAGAAGAAAATTAGGCTTAATGATGATTTGAAATGATATTATAAGAAGTAGGAGCTCTGAAATTTTAAGGTTTGGATTTTGTATGGATTTTTAATACGTATTTTATCTTGAGACTTAATCTCTTTTTGTAACTCCAAAGCCTATAGTCCTAAAAATATGCAAAGAAAAATACCTAATATCAAGTTTTTAATAAGTGAGATATTGTCTCTATGTGTATTTGTAGATTGCTTAAGCTTTTATTGTTTGTCACAATTCACTTTATGGCATCGTGGGCTCCGAAAATTTCGCCACCGACCTCTTCGATGAAAAAAGTGTTTAAAGTGTCGGTATAATTTTCAGAAGGCAGATGAAATAGTAGATAAGACACTACCTAGAGATTTCGTCCTCATTTGGTGACGACTTTAGATCTAGTTCCAGGTTTCCTATAGGCGCACGCCCCTATAGTTAATTACCTACTGAAGTGAGAGAGAACTTTCGATTAAGGCTAGTCATTAGATGAATCAGCGTATAGTATAAGACGTAGAGTTTTAGAATTTGAGATATGAAATTCATCATTATAAACCGATGGTTGAGGGAATGATGGCGTGCGATCTAGATCCCATGGTTTTGTCATCGGGCGTCAGGTCCCTAGTCGAGTTAGAAGGTAGTCGACAACTATGAAGGATCCTCATCAGCAACACATGGGTTATGTCGTTTAAGAAATCTTTGTAGGTGGTGTTTGTCAGGAGGCGATAAGTCTACGAGGCTATTTGCCTATCAATTATACCCATGAATCACAACTCAAAGGTGGAGTCATTGGGAGCATACTGAACTACGGTGATCATAATATAATGGAGCGGACGCCAAACCACCCGTCGAGGACTCGGTGTGGCTTCATCTGTGAAGCTCTTGTGGCTGCGTAGTCGAGGACAGTTACGTCACGATAAGATTAATATTTTGTGAGCTAGAGTTTTTTTAATTTGTCACCCGACAACGTGGAAGCGGATAAATTGAATTTTGATTTAAGTTTTAATGATAGAATTCCATTTAAGCATTTTTAGATTGATATTTGAAAATTGATTTATTAAAATATGTTTAAGAGCTTTAGATCCCGTCGACTCTGTTTAGTTGCTAATAGATTATATATAGTGTCACCTATAATCATTTCTCGATATTTCACTTATTTGAAACTCTTTTTATAGGTTTTATGTTTTGTTAACGGACTAAAAACTAAAGAGCAACCCGCGCAGCATCCTCATACACTGGAATCTAAGCATTCAACATAGTGTCGGGGCCCATGCGGGTATATTTAAGACTTTATGTAGTGTTTATTTCTGAATTATGAGATTGATATGAGATTGCCACTTAATTTGATTTGAAAAATTGATTAATTTGAATATATTTAAGAGCTTTAGATCCTGTCAACTTTGTTTAGCTACTAACAGAGGATTAAATCTACTGTCACCTGACAGAATCAGTTTTTCAGATATTTTACTGATTTGAAACTCTTATTATAAGCTTTTAGATTTTGTTAACGCGGACCCAGTCCTAAGACCAAACCGGGAAGCAACCCGCGCAACATCCTCAGACACTTGAATTTAAGCATTCATCATAGTGTTGGGGCACATACGAGTGTATATTAATTTTTAGTAATTTTATGTTTGAATTATGAGCTTTGATTTCAGATTTGTCATTTAATTCCAACTTTAGCCTGCACAGCCTTTTTAGACATTAAAATTCACACTTGAAATCTCTATGTCCGAGCACATGCAGGTATTTATAGCTTAGATAATTTCACCTAATTAGTGATTTCGTTGATTTTGAAAATCATAATTAGAATGAAATTTCTTAATTTTTGATCAAAGAAAGCCCTATGATTTATGTAGATTTTGATTTAATATCTTATTATGTCTTATACAAAGGGTTGCGGTCTGGTAAAGAAGGTGTTTTGATTTAGATTGTAGTTTAAAATAATCGACACTTAGTTTAGTTGTTGAGTTTTTTCAATTATCTCAACTTATGTTCAATTTACATCAATTTTGATAAATTATGCCAATTTAGGTGTTTGTTGCTTTTTTCTACCTTATTATTTAGCATAGTAATCACCTCCATATTTGTATAAGAGTTATTAAACCCAATTTAGATTCATTTTTAGATTTTGAGTTTATTGCAAGTTTGTTATGAGTTTAGCATTAGTCTCCCCAAAATTCTAATTAAAGCTTGTTTAATTTTGAGGAATTTACAAGAAAGGATAACTCACTTTCGTTTCAATTTAAGCCAGAATTTGATTAGAGTTTGTGAGTTTAATATTAAAATTTTATGAGTTTAATATTAACTTCCCCCAAATTTTGTGAGTTTAATATTAGCTTCCCCCAAATTTAACTTAGATTTTAAATGAGTATTCTATTTTTTCAAAATTTTGCTTTAAAGGCTCTCCTCCTTTTTTCTTGTTTCACGCTTTTAGTTTAAAATTAAATGCAGGTTTTCCTACTCAGTGTTCTTAAATTAATTTCTCCCCTTTTTCTAAGTCAAAAGATTTGGCGTAATTTGACGACCTCGACGTCATCCTGTGTAGATGCGAGATGTTTTTATGCTTCTTGAATGGCGAGTGGTGTTTTTGCGAATTTTATCTCGTCAAGCCCTCTTGAGCACAATGAGGCCTTGCGAAAGAAGATATACTGATATATATTCATCCTCCTAAGTCTAGAATTTAGACAAAATTTCAAGAACCTCCAGTCCCCCAGAGTCATCGTATTTTGGCTACTCGGTGCCTCTTGAGCACGAGTGGTGTCTTGACACCAGAGTTTTCATCTCGTGCCCTCTTGAAACGCTTCCTTCATACCTAAAAGAAGACAAATGCAATATATATTCATTCCACTCCTTTTTTTTCTAAGTCTGGAAATTAGACAAAATTGTTGACCTCCACATATATGTCATAAATAAAATCAAGCCTACAAATCGAATTCGACGGACTTCAGAGGTGATAATGCACAAATTGAGGCTCAAAACACACTGGACGTCACTGAAAATGGTCGAAACGACCTCCGATCGATGAACGGACTTACCGTTGCTTTTAAGCGTTCGATCGAAAATATTTCAAAATCTAACAATAAATCGATTAAGCGCTCGAGCTATCATTGTGTCGACACGCATTTTAGAGTCGGGAAGCTGTGATAATATTCGAATGACCTCCGTTCATGAAATTGATTATCTTTGTTAAAATATCAAAATCTATCAAATTATTCAGCTCAATTCGTGTCTCGCAAATGTCAAGTGATTTGAAGTGACTATCGACGCATCGCGTCAACAAAATCAACTCAAATGACCTCCGATCGACGAACAGACTTCACCATCGCATTTAGAACATCGAAATTGGTCAGTATATAAATATTGTACGACTTAATGATCAACTGATCAAGCGCTCGAGTCGTCAACATGCTTACATGTATATCGAGATTAGTAGGCACCGACGAGGATCAAACGACCTCCACTTGCAAAATTGATCGTTATGGACGCGAAATCATCATCAAGTAAGGCTTCGTACTGATTTGACAAGTTTGAATATTCGGCCGATTGGCGGTCGTTTTG
Organism: Cymbidium sinense; assembly: GCA_021442155.1. Lineage (NCBI taxonomy): Eukaryota > Viridiplantae > Streptophyta > Magnoliopsida > Asparagales > Orchidaceae > Cymbidium > Cymbidium sinense. The sequence continues at coordinate 185,664,346 of CM038218.1, read as the reverse complement.
GTGAAGTGGGCCTAATTTGGCGTTAACTGAGCCTTGGTGAAACTTAAATTGGGTTCGACATCAATTATTCTAAATTATATATATATATATATATATATATATATATATATATATATATATATATATATATATATATATATATATATATATATATATATATATATCTCGTCGTAAAAGTTCGTTTAGTCAATTTAAAATTAATTTTAAAAATCTCTAAATTATCCATACTCAGTAACCATTCTCCCTATTTTCAGTTTATCTAATTCAAAAAAAAAAATGGAAAAAAAAAAACACTTATCCCATTTTTTCTATTTCTCGCAGTAGCCGCGCTCTGCCACCCACGTGATCCAACCGCTGTCCCGCTCCCGCTCCGCGCATCCGCGATCCGCTACGCGCCGCACCGTTGCTTCGCTTGCCGCCGACCCGCTGCACACGACCCGTCGCAGCCGCGCTGTTTGCACTAGCCCGTGCGGCCCGTTCCGCCTTCGGCCCACTGTTTGTAGCCAGCACACGTGCAAGCCCGCAATCGGAAACCCGCATCTAGCCCAAACCCAAATCCACGGTCCACTACAGGCCACCAGCCCGTCAACTTCTGAAAAATTGAAAAAAGTGGTGAATTACATAATCGGAGCAGATTGTGAATGTGTAATAAAATAAGCTTGAACGTGTATACAATATATATATATATATATATATGCTTGTCTTTATACAGATTTGAAGGCCATCATTAAAGCTGTCGAGCTGGCGACCGCTTTGTGTGGTGTCCTGACAGCATTCGTTATCGTCGTCTCGAAGCCAAAACTATCGATGTGGCAATGTTGCGAAATTAAGAATATCTGCGTATATATATACTTTATGCGGATGATTGAAAAAGTTATGTTGCAGGTGTAACGAGTGATTAAAGTTTTAAAGTCTTCAAAAACTATCCGTCATGCTTTTAGAGCGTGAAAAAAATTCGATGTAGCCCATCACGGGGGCGCTAAATCTTGCCAAAATTAAGAATATGCATATATATTGCTTTTATCCAGGTGATTGAAGATGCCATTCTCATTAAAGTACGAGATTGAAATCTTCAAAACATAGCGCATCATGGCGTGTGGTGTAGCCATATGCACCTGCGAGGATGGCCGGAATCGAAATTTTGTTAAAATTTTAAACTTAGAAAAAAAAAGAAGTAAAGGAGGGAAAATAACGTACAACAAACATAAAAATCAAATAAAAAAGAGAGGGAAAATGAAAGCTACTCTGAGGGATAAATCTTCTTTTAAAACAACAAATTAAAGTGTCTTTTGGAATATAAATCAATTTACAATGCCTTCTTCACCACCGGATCTGCAATTCTTTGTACAAGCAAATAGAAGACGATAATAAATCAAAATTTATAAAAATCATAAGGCTTTCTTCAACCAAAAATCAAACAATTTCATCCTAACTATGATTTTCAAAATCAATGATTTTATTAATGAGATGAAAATAATTAAGCTATAAACACTCGCATGTGCCCTGACACTACGCTAAATGCCTATATTCAAGTATTTGAGGATCTTGCTTTCGGTTTAGTCTTGTGTTAAGTTAACAAAATCTAAAAATTTATAATAAGAGTTTCAAATCAAGAAATGTCTAAAAGATTACGCGGGTGAGATTAATCTAATTATTGCTAAAAGAGTTGTGATCTAAAGCTCTTAACCATATTCAAATTAATCAATTTTTTAAATCAAATTAAGTAGCAATCTGAAATCAATCTCACAACTCAGAAATAAAAACTGCATAAATTCTTAAATACACCTGCATGTGCCCCGACACTATGCTGAATGCTTAAATTCAAGTGTAAGAGGATGCTGCGTGGGTTGCTTCCCGGTTTAGTCTTAGGACTGAGTCCGGGTTAACAAAACTTAAAAATCTATAATAAGAGTTTCAAATTAGTGAAATATCTCGCGATTATCGGTGATAGTAGATCTAATCCTCTGTTAGTAGCTAAACAGAGTTGACAGGATCTAAAGCTCTTAAACGTATTCAAACTAATCAATTTTTCAACTCAAATCAAATATCAATCTAAGATTGTTTCCCGGTTCAGTCTTATGACTGGGTCCGAGTTAACAAAATCTAAAAACCTATAATAAGATTTTCAAATCAATAAAATATCTGAATAATTGATTCTATTAGGTGACAGTAGATCTAATCCTCTATTAGCAGCTAAATAGAGTTGACAGGATCTAAAGCTCTTAAATATATTCAAATTAATCAATGTTTCAAATCAAATCAAATATCAATCTAAAATTGCTTAAATAAAACTCTTTCATTAAAAGCTTAAACAAACTCAACTCCTTTTGCTGGGTGACAAATTAAGAAAACTTTAGCTCACATGGGGTAATGTCAAATCAAGTATTCTACTATGTTCACTCTCAATCAATCTCACGTCAGGAAGGACATGGCCCGTGTCCTCGATGCATGCATGATGGTAGGCTCCATAGATGAAATAGTTACAACCAGAGTCCTCTAATCGAGTGATTTGGCCAGTCCGGCTCCATTATATTATGATCACGATCGTAGCCCGTATGGTCTCCAATGGCTCTGCCCCTTTGAGTTGTGAATCATAAGATATACTTAATAGGGCAAACAACCCTCTGTTAGCTAAGGTAGACTTAAGCTTGTCTCCTTAGACAAACACTACCCTAGGTCTACAAGGATCTCTTAGGCAGCAATGTGTTCAGCGATAAGGATCCCACGTCGGGTCGATTACCTTCTCAGTAGACTAGGGACCGCTGACATTAATGGGAACCATGGGATCTAGATCGGGCCTGTCATCATTCCCCCAACCATCCGGTTTAAGCTAAAATAAAGAATTTCATATCTTAAATCGTAAAACTCTACATCTCTATATCGTTATGCTTTCGTCAATGACTTTTTGAAGTTCTCTCTCACTTAATGAGATGGGTAATTAACTATAAGGGCTTGCGCCTATAGAAAACCTGGAACCAGATCTAAAGTTCTCACCAAATGAGGATGAAATCTCTAGGTAGTGTCTTATCTATTATTCCATCTGCCTTCTGAAAATTACATCGACACATTAAAACACTCTTTTCATTGAAGAGGTCGGTGGAAAAATTTTTGAAGCCCACAGATTTTTGGCAACTCTGTTGAGGATAGGATTCTCTTTCCATCTTTGGTTAGTTGAATTTGAGCTATAGTAGTAGTAAAACATAATAAAAATTAAAATTTAAATCAATTATCAATGAAATTTAATTTAAATCAATCATATTCTTATGACTAATCTATTTATTTTGTATATTGATGGATCTTAAGAACACCGTTTATTATGTAGTTAGGTCGCAGAGCTAATATCCATCTGGCTAACATTGTAATTAATACTAGGGATGTTGGAGCTACTATTTAATTTGATAGTGTAGACTTCCCAGCCATCACCGTTGCAAATAATCCTCTACCTTAGGCAACTGCATATTCTACGCACCAACTTGTGCAAAGGAGGAGGACAATTGGAATGACCACTACTGCTACTGAGATTTCTCAAAAGAGAGCCTTTGTACTTAAAAGATTGATTCATTTTGAGGTCTAGTCATGAAGAGAACCTTCACTAGGCAGAAAGTTTCAATCATACCTATGAATGCGATAACTCTGCTAGTTGAACCTTTCGCACTGGGAATGTATGATACTGAAATCTCATCTTATGGAGGAAAATTGAGTAAAAGGCAAATAAGAAGAAACACTAAATTATGAGCTTAGTAGTTACTATCCGAATCACAAGTCATACAACCAACTTTACAACCAGAAGAGAGTATTTCTACCCCCACAATAAATTTGAAAATGTTGAGATGGGAGAAAAGGAATAGCTTTGCTAGTGATGTTAAGCGGTGTTTTTGAGCTTAACAGTAGTCAGCTTCAACCTTTCTAAAGAAACAATATTGGTGATGTTAAGCTGTGTTTTTGGGCTTAAAAATAGTCAGCTTCAACCTTAAAGAAACAACATGAAGCTCTATCTACTCGAGCACATAGAGTTTTAAAGGTTGTTAAGGAAAAATATCTTATGAAGAACAGGTATCAAATATCAATTATCAAAGAAGCCAAAAATGCTCCACTATAAAAGCTACAATCTGTGATAGTAAGAGCTCAAGATTGTTCTAAGCAGTTCCTACACGGTGAGCATCGGGACGTGACACCTGAACCGTGTGTTTGAAAATATGTTTTTGAAAGATCCCAGTAGAAAGAAAAATAAATATGGAGGCCAATGCCTCGAGAAGAAGTAGCAACACAAAAGCTTCTTCATCTAGAAGCAAGCTAACCCAAAGACAACGGAGAAAGAGAAATACTAAACTGCATGCTCAACAGCTTTTGTTCAAGCAGAAAATTATACAACCAACTGTGAACCAGAAGTGAGTGTTCCAACCAATAATAGGTTTGACAACTTAAGATGGATAAAGCGGAACAACTCTACTGGCCATATCAAACAGTCTTCTAGACCCAACAACGTCAGGTTCCAACTTCTCCAATGAGAAAACTTGAAACTGTTTATGCAAGAGTGTATCGGGTCCTCAAAATTGCTAAGAAGAAATGACAGATGAAAAGAAAATATGAAGGTCCTATCCTTAGGGAGACTAGAGTTGCTCCTCCAAAGAAACCTCCTCCTATAACCCTGACAAGATGTCTACTAATCTAAGTCCTGCACGGTGAGCATTGATGAGTGACATTTGGACCACAAGTTCAAGAATCCACCATCAAAAGGTCCCGACAAATAGGTGAGCAAATTTGGAGGCCAAAATCTCGAAGTGAATTGCCTTAAAGAAAGACAATAACACGACATGTAGACTGTACTCCAACAAAAATCTACTCCTTATGTGCTATTATTAAAGGTTGAAGTAGTTATATCACTTGAAGTTGAACTACCTTCGCTCCGAGTAGCCATTCAATACAATCTCACTCAAGATGAGAATGTCTGTCTATGGATGTGAGAATTTGATGGACTTGACGAGGTCAGATACCAAGCTCAATAAAATCTATAAGTTTACCAAACAAAGATGTCCAAAAGCTTTGTCATTATATGTTATCTCACAAGATTACTCTTATCTCAAGGATCGATCCACTGAAGTACTTGATGACAAGATCAGCGTTGATAGGTCACTTGGCAAGATGGGCAGTATTGCTTTTGCAATTTGATATCACATACGTTCCATAGAAAGAAGTGAAGGGACAAGTCTTAACAGATTTTCTAGCTGTACATCCTATCCCTAGGATTCTTCTCTTAATGATGATTTGCCCGATGAGCAAATTATGCTCATTTATGAAAGAAAAAAAATCACAAATTTAAGAAATGTACTTTGATGGAGCCTCATCGATCAAACAAGTCCAACATCCAAATTTTTCACGAGAAAGAGAAGGAATCAATATCATCTTCATAACACCAGAAGGAGAGATAATGAGGTGATCATATGGATTTACCGAGCCAAGAACTAATAATGAAGTTGAATATGAAGCATTAGTGGCAGGTCTTGAAGAAGCTATTTTCATAGGCATTCAGAACTTGCATATTTTTGGCGATTCTTAGCTTATTATAAATCAAGTACTTGGTATCTATATAATTAATAAGCTTGAGTTAGCTTTCTATCATAAGTAAGTTCTTGAGCTTATGAAACAGATACCAAATATCACACTAACTCAGTCTCGATCAGAATAAAAGTCCTTATAGCAAAAAGAAATGACAAGTATGAATGGTGATTATGTAATGATCAGCATATTTACTCGACGAGTTCTAGAGGCAATAAAGTATCAATCCCTGCAAGTAGAGGGGTTATCAAATCTGACCCAGAAGGATGTGACTCCGGTTGCTCCTCATACTCCCCAAAATCAACAAGAAGTTGTACTAAGAAGAGTTAAGAATGATATTGCCTCAGAAAAATAGTGTGAAGCCTTTGTTGTAGAAGAGTCACGTGATTGGAGGTAAGCCTTCATCGACTATTTTAAAGAAAAAAATTACCAAGTAATAAATCATTGACTTCTCAAATCGAAAAGAGAATACTACACTATGCTTTCATCAACAACACTTTATATCGTAGATCCTTTGAACAAATATGGCTACGATGCCTAGGTGTAGATGAAGCTAGCAAAGTGATAATCGAAGTTCATGAAGGACTTTGTGGTACACATCAGTTAGGTCCCAAGATGCCAATAAAGATCAAAAGGATGGGCTATTATTGGCCTTCTATGGTGAGAGATTGTATTAATCACACTAAGAAGTGTCATGAGTGTCAAGTACATGGGAATCTCATCCATCAACCTCCAAATCCATTACACTTAACAATAGCATCCTGGCCATTTGAATGTTAGGGTACAGATGTAATTGGACTAATTGATCCACCGTCGTCAGCTGGACATTGCTTCATCCTAGCAATGACTGATTATTTCTCTAAGTGGGTTGAAGCTATCCCATTTAAAGAAGTTACTACCGATCGAGTGATTAACTTCTTTACGTATAATGTGATTTATATATTTGGAGTGTCGCACCAAATAATTTTGATAATGACATAATTTTCAAAAATGCAAAGATTTATAGATTCATCGATCGACACAAAATTGATTAGCGATACTCTTCAATATATAATCCAAGAGCAAATGGTTTGGCAGAAGCTTTCAACAAGACATTGGTCAAACTGCTCAAGAAGATTCTCACTAAAAATAAAAGAGAATGACATACCAAGTTAATAGAGGCTCTATGGTCATATCAAACTACCTACAAGACGCCGACCAAAGCCACTCCATATTCATTGGTATTTGGAACTGAAGCAGTTCTTCCACTCGAAGTTGAGTTTCCTTCACTTTGAATAGCCATCCAATATGGTCTAACTGAAGATCAGAATGCCCGTCTGAGAATGAAGGAACTCGACGTGCTTGATGAAGTTAGATTACAAGCTCATCAAAATCTGGAAGTCTATTAAGCAAAGATGTCCAGGGCTTTTGACCATACGGTGTAGCCTCGAATATTCCGAAAAGGAGAATTGGTCCTGGTGCTGAGAAGGCCAATTATTCCTAATCAAAAATTTGGTGGTAAATTTGAGCCTAACTAGGAAGACCCTTTTGTCATTGAAAAAGTATACCAAGGAGGGGCATACCAACTCATCGACTTAAAGGATGAAAGACCAATGCACCAATTAATGGTCGATACTTGAAAAAGTACTATACTTGACGACCACGTTCTTGAGGTACAATAGAAATCTCCCTGGAAGATAGGGGGCATTTTTTTAGTATATCTATTTAGGTTAACATCGCGCTTTATGCCGAGATCCCTAAATAAACATACTCCAAATGAAGAACTTTTCCATGAAAATTCTCCTGTTACACAGTGAGCATTTTTAGATTTTTATATATAGATGAAATCAATGTTGTATATTAAAATCTTCTTTGGAGTACATCAATTCAAATATGGATGTATTTGTATATTTTCATATTGAAAATTCTCATAAATGTACTTTAGAAATCCCCCTGCAAGATAGGGGGCATTTTTTTAGTTTATATTAAGTCTATTTGAGTTGACATCATCCCATATGACGAGATCCTCAAATATATTATGATTTAGGTTGACATAGAGCGTTATGCCGAAATCCTTGAATATTTATATAATTATCATTGTTGAGTTGCAAGTTTTGCAGAAACAAAAAGAATTTATTTCTACGCATAAAAAGACAACCCTAAATGTCAAGAAATTTATCTCCCAGATTTGTCAAATTCTGGAGATCAAGTCAAAAGAACTCCTAATATCGGAAGCTTCAATCAATTAAGTTGGAAAAACATCAACCTCTACATCTTGAAGTCTAGGACACATGGGTTCTAAAGGTCGACTCAATAAGCCCCAAATGGTTGATGATGCTCTCTCACTCAACAAGTGAGAAAAGGCGTAGTGAAAGAGTCCCCGCTCATTCCGATGACAAAACCACCAACCCACTATAGCTTAAGTCTGGATACTGGTAGTTCTAAAGTTCAAACTCAATAAGCCCAAATATGTTGATGACGCTTCACTCAACAAGCAGCCAGAAAAAAGAAAGCTCGTTCAATGACGATAACTGTTCAATCTCAAACCAGATCCAGCTCAGTGATTACAAGAAATCAGGATCCAGAAGATCTCTCTACTTGATCGATAGATCAAGGTAATCTGAGGAAACACTCATTTAGCGCTACCTCAAATCAATCTTCATATTACCTGCAAGGTGATATTGCAATCTATTCTCAATTTATCTCCTCATCAAGTCCGTCAAATCAGAAAGCATGGGACCGAGGAAGCGATTCCATAGTTCATACAAAGCTGATGGCTGAAATAAAGGAATTTCGTGGTTATTTGGTCTCTTAAAGCACATGTTGCTAGATTAATAACTCAACATTGACCCCATATAAGCCAGAAGGCTGGGTCATCTATATGTATCCATCAATGAATCCATCAAAGCAGCAAGCACAGGGTTCATGGAGTGCATACACTTCCTAACAAGTCAATATTGACAAATCAGGTCAATCCTTCATCAAGTCCGTCAAGCTCAAAGCTAGGACAGAAGGAATTTCAAATTCGACCAAGCACGGATAAACGGATTCCCCAGTGGAGTCCTTCATCAAAACAAGCAGATCAATTCCTCCATAAAACCCAACCAAGCATGAAGCTAGGGTTGGAGGAGACTCAAATCTACAAGAACATAAAAGAAAGATATCTTCAGCAAAGCCATTGAAGCAGATAGTAGATAGTCTAAGAACTCTTATCAATCCGATAAGTCGATTCTGGTAAATCGGTCAAGCCCGTCATTTAGCATATTCTGAAGAAGGTAGCATACTAATGATAAATCTTGTCAAAGCTCCGTAAGCTATTGCAATCGAAGCTAAAATGATCCAGCTCTGGAAAGCCTTAATGGTCAACCAGTTTTCAACAAACGTGACTCGCTCCATGCGTGAATCACATTTGTTGGGGGGCATTTGTTGACCTCTAAGTATGTGTCATAAATCAAATCAAGCCTACAAATTGAATTTGATGGACTTTGGAGGTGATACGTGCGCAAATTGAGGCTCAAAACATACTGGACGTCATTGAAAATGATCAAAATGACCTCCGATTGATGAACAGACTTCACCATTGCATTTAAAATATCAAAATCAATCAAAATATAAATATTTCAAAATTTGACGATCAATTGATTAAGTGCTCGAGCTATCATTGTGTCGACACGTATATCAAAGTCAGGAAGCTATGACGATGTCTGAATGACTTTCGTTCATGGAATTGATTGTGTCGTTACAAAATATCGAAATCTATCAAATGAGACTATTCACCAATTCGATGAGTAAAATATGAGTGATTTGAAGTGACAATAGGTAAATCGAGGCTGAAACGTACTGGACGTCACCAAAATCAACTCAAATAACCTTCGATTGTTGAACATACTTCGCCATCACATTTAGAACATTTAAATTGGTCAGGATATAAATATTGTACGACTTAATAATCAACTGATCAAGCGCTCGAGTGATCAACATGCTTGCACGCATATTGAGGTGGCATTAACGAGGATCAAATGACATTCGCTCGTGAAATTGATCATGCCATTGGCTTTGAAATGTCAGAATCTATCAAGTAAGACTGTTCACACTCAATTTTGACAAGTTTGCATGAATGTCGAGCAGTCGAAAGCGGCGACACGCATTTTGAGCTGAAGTGGACCCAATTTGACGTCGACTTGAACCAAACGACCTCTAATTGCGAAACGGACTGCGCCGTTGGGTTCGAAACATCAGAATTACCCCAAATTGATATATATTGACTATGTGCATTTACCAACGTGAAATCCACGTTGAATCCATTTAGTCAATTTAAAATTAATTTTAAAGATCCCTAAATTACCCCACTCATCAACTATTCCCCCATATTTTCAGTTTATTCAAAAAAAAACTAAAAAAAACCACTCCCCCATTTTTTTTCCATTTCTGATCGTTTCCCCCCAAGCCCTCCTCATTCTTGCGTCCCACTCTCCTCTCTCTCGTGAGAAAGCAAGAAAGCACAGGTAAAATTAGTCTCCCTCTCAATCTCTTCCCGGTAATTCTCCTACTGTTGCAAAACCACGCGAATCCATCCCACCGACTCGCCGAAAATCACGCTCTCGCATCCACATGATTCGCAGAAAGCGCCACTCGCTCGCTTCCTCGCTCCACGTTCCGCGTCGTCAGCTCGGCGGCCATGCGCTGCCCCTCAACTCATGCTGCTTATCACGCCGCTCTGCCGCTCAGCTCTGCTGACCATCAGACACGACTGCCAGTAGCTTTATTTACATCAGTCTTTTGACCCACCTCCCATTGTTTGTACACCACGCAAGCCGAAATGGAACCCACATCCAGCCAAACCCAATTCCACGGCCCACTACAGCCCACCGGCCCGTCAACTTCGAGAAAATTGAAAAAAGTGGTGAATTATAGAACCAGAGCAGATTATGAATGTGCAATAAAATAAGCTTGAATATGTATATGAAATATTTGTATATGCTTGTCTTTATGCAGGTTTGAAGGCCTTGTCATACTCATCAGAGTGTGACGAGATGAAATCCGGCCTGACTGTGGTGTCGCAAGACACCGCTCGCTACGCTCATCAAGGCGTACCGAGTAAGCCAAAACTATCAGATGTGGCACTCCTTACAACGAAATGCTGTCGAAATTAAGAATATCTGCATATATATTTGCTTTTATGCAGGTGATTGAAGGCCTCGTTATGCTCATCAGGGCATAACGAGTGATTGAAGGTCGGCCGAGGTGCTTCAAAATACTAACCGTCATGCTCATCAGGGCATGACGGGTAGGCCAAAACAGTTCCAATGTAGCCCCCTACGCGGGGACGACACCGGAGTACGACCGAAATACTACCGAAATTAAGAATATCTGCATATATATTTACCTTTATGCAGGTGATTGAAGGCCTCATTATTCTCATCAGGGCGTAACGAGATTGAAATACGGTCGAGGTGCTTCAAAACACCAACCGTCATGCTCATCGTATGATGGTAAAACACCACTCTACACGAGGATGACGCCGGGAGGCTACCAAAATTTTGTTAAAATTCTAAACTTAGAAAAAAAAAGTATAGGAGGGAAAATAGCATACAACAAACATAAAAACAAAACAAAAAAGAGGGGGAAAATGAAAGCTACTTTGAGGGATAAATCTTCTTTTAAAACAACAAATTAAATTATCTTTTGGAATCTAAATCAATTTACAACACCTTATTCGCCACCGGATCTGCAATTCTTTGCACAAGCAGACAAAAGACGATAATAAATCAAAATCTATAAAAATCATAAGAGTTTCTTCAACCAAAAATTAAGGAATTTCATCTTAACTATAATTTTCAAAATCAATGATTTCATTAATTAGATGAAAATAACTAAGCTATAAACACCCGCATGTGCCCCGACACTATGCTGAATGCTTAAATTCAAGTGTTTGAGGATGTTGCCGCTTTTCGCTATTAGTCTTAGACTGTCGTTAACCAAACTAAAAACTTATAATAAGAGTTTCAAATCAGTGAAATATTTGAAAAATTGATTCTGTTAGGTGACAGTAGATCTAACCCTCTATTAGCAACTAAACAGAGTTGACAGGATCTAAAGCTCTTAATCATATTCAAATTAATCAATTTTTTAAATCAAATTAAGTAGCAATCTGAAATCAATCTCACAACTCAGAAATAAAAACTGCATAAATTCTTAAATACACCCGCATGTGCCTTGACACTATGCTGAATGCTTAAATTTAAGTGTCGGTTGGGTTGCTTCCTGTTAGTCTTGGGATGAGTCAGTTAATAAAATCTAAAAACTTATAATAAGAGTTTCAAATCAGTGAAATATCTGAGAAACTGATTCTGTCAGGTGATAGTAGATCTAATCCTTTATTAGTAGCTAAACATAATTGATAGGATCTAAAGCTTTTAAACGTATTCAAACTAATCAATTTTTCAACTCAAATTAAATATCAATCTAAGGTTGTTTCCCAGTTTAGTCTTATGACTGGGTCCGGGTTAACAAAATCTAAAAACCTATAATAAGAGTTTCAAATCTGTGAAATATCTGAATAACTGATTCTGTCAGGTGATAGTAGATCTAATCCTCTGTTAGCAGCTAAATAGAGTTGACAGGATCTAAAGCTCTTAAATATATTAAAATTAAGTAATATTTCAAATCAAATCAAATATCAATCTAAAACTGCTTAAATAAAACTCTTTCATTAAAAGCTTAAAACCAAACTCAATCTATCCACCTTCCGTAAATGTTTGTCGGGGTTGACAAATTAAGAAAACTTTAGCTCACATAGGAGCTAATGTCAAATCAAGTGTTATACTATGTTCACTCTCAATCAACCTCATGCCGAAGGATGGGTCCTCCGACCTTGGCTTGACCAAGTAGGATCTAGATGAAGTAGTTAGGACCGAGTCCTCGACGGGTGGTTTGGCCACCTCCCATTATATTATGATCACACAGCTCTATCTCCAATGGCTCGCCTTTGAGTTGTGAATCATGGGGGTATACTTGATGGGCAAACAACCCTCGCGCCTCGTAGACTTAAGCTTGTCTCCAGACAAACACCACCCCAGTCTACAAGAATTTCTTACGACGTAACTCATGTGTTCGATGAGCAAGATCCTATCGGGTTACCTCCTCCGCTAGGACAAGGACATGACGGGATGACGAAACCATAGGATCTAGATCGGGCACATCATCATTCCCCCAACCATCCGATTTAAGCTAAAATGAAGAATTTCATATCTTAAATCCTAAAACTCTACATGCTGCTACTATATGCTATGCTTTCAGCGATCTAATGAATAGCCTTAATCGAAAGTTCTCTCTCACTTACTGAGATGGGTAATTAACTATAGGAGCTTGCGCCTATAGGAAACTTGGAACCATATCTAAAGTTCTCACCAAATGAGGATGAAATCTCTGGGTAGTGTCTTATCTACTATTACATCTACCTCCTGAAAATTATACCGACACCTTAAAATACTCTTTTCATTGAAGAGGTCGGAAATTTTGGAGCCCACAAAATGTTGGCGATTTCTTCTGTGGGGAGAGATCTAACAAGTGTTTGTTTACTTGGTATGCCTCTCTTTGAAAGGTGTCTTCATGACACCATAGCCTATTTTTTTCATCCTGTCGCACCCTTTTGAGCACAATAAGGTCTTCAAACTTGCAAAAAATACAAGCATACAATATATATCCATTCACAGATCCCACATGTTCTGACTTATTTTGACGTGCTACAATGCTCGAAAAGGAACAGGGTTAGGTATGTGGTTGGGAATGTAATGTAAGGAGTGCGACACCAAAAATCAAAAGAAAAATTTGCCGCTTGACGATTTTCTTCCCCCTATTTTGTGACGAAGCAAAGGTAGAAAGGCTAAAATAAGGAATGCGACGCAAAAATGAAGACTCTTGACGATGTTCTTCCGACAGGGCGAAGAAGGTTGGAAAGGTTATGTGGAGTGCGCCACCGGAAACCGAAGGAAGAATGTCGAAAATCAAAAGAAGAATTTGCTCGATGTTCTTCCCGATGTGGCGAAAATAGACAGTAAAAGGTTGGTCAGGGAAGGATTGCGCAGAACAGTTCTTGGGTCGACGTAATAGTGGGATAAGGCGATGAAGGAGGTTAAGTCATGGTCGGAGGGAAGGAGGCTGGGCTAGTGGAGCGTCACGGGTTGCTTTGAGGTTATGAAGGCGAGTTTCATGGGAGAAGGAGGTTTCACAGGAGATGGCCGGCGACATTTTGATTTGCAGGAATGGCGGCGATCAAGCACCTGGAAAAGGCACGCCAGATTGCGAATCCACGGCTGGTTTCAATGGATTCGGCCGGATGAAGCGTGAGCGGAACAAGGCGGGTCGACACGGGTCGGCGAACAATGCGGATGGGTCCATGAGCAACGCGATCACCGCAATAGTGGAAACGACAGCCGCTGACCGCGGGCTGAGAAATGGTGGGTTGAAGCGAGCGTCCAGCGGCGGGATCTGACGCATCGGCTTCGGGTCAGCATGACGGATGGCATGTGAAGTGGTCAGAATTGGTTGCGGTGAAGAGACGGGGCGGGCCACCGGATCGGGAACCGGCGACGCCTGTGGGCGAGATGGATCTGCATGGATTTATTGTGGTCAGGATGATTATGGATTTGTTGCCGGCATGACGGGACAGGGACTGAGGAAATCGAACAGAGAGGAAAATTTCTTTACCTGTGTGTGGAGCATTTCCAACAAGGGAGAGGGGAATCAGGAGGGAGAAAAGAGTGGGAGAGAATGTGGGAGGAATGGAGGGAATGATTTCTTTTTCAATTTTTTTCTTTTTATTATTTTTTTGACAGCTTTTTTAAAAAACTGAAAATAAGGGGCTAATTTGAAATTTTTTTAATAAAATTTGAATTTATTAAACAGTTTAGATGTGGATTTCATGTCATTAAATATACATAGTCAATTTATATCGATTTAGGGTAATTCCATTATTCTGAACGCAATGGCACAGTCCGTTTCATGATCGGAAGCATTTCATTCGAGTCGGCGCCAAATTGAGTTCATTTGAGCTCAAAATGCACGTCGCTGCTTTCAATCGCTTAATTTTCACACAGACTCATCCAAATTGAGTACGAATAGTCTTACTTGATAGATTTTGGCATTTCAAAGTCAATGACATGATCAATTTTATGAACGGAGATCGTTTGATCATCATTGTAGCTTCACTAATATTGTCATTGATAGCTCGAGTACTTAATCGATTGATTATTATATTTTGTAATATTTATATTCTAATCAATTTTGATGTTCTGAATATAACGACGATGTCTGTTCATCAATTGGAGGTCATTTTGATCATTTTCGGTGATATCTAGTGCATTTTAAGCCTCAATTTGCGCACTGTCACTTCCAAAGTCCGTCAAATTTGACTTATGGGCTTGTCCTAACTTATGGCACGTATGCATAGGTCAACAAATGCCCCCTAACAAATGTGATTCACAGATGAAGTGAGTCATGTTTGTTGAAAACTGGTTGACCATTTGGGCTGGTCACAGAACTTAGATGATTTTAGCTTCGATTGCAATAGTTTAGGGAGCTTTTGATAGGATTTATCATTAGATGTTTGCCGCCATTCGTGACATGCTAATGACAAGCTTGATCGAGTCGTGATTGACTTGTCAGATAGATAAGAGTTCTTGCACCATCTACTATCTGCTTCAATGGCTTTGCGGAAGATCTCTTTCTTTTATGTCATTGCAGACTTGAGTCTCCTCCAACCCTAGCTTCATGCTTGGTTGGGTTTGATGGAAGAATTATTCTGCTTGTTTTGATGAAGGACTACTGGGAATCGATTTATCTGCTTGAATGGATTTTAAATTCCTTCTATCTTAGCTTTGAGCTTGGCAGACTTGATGAATGACTGACTTGATTTGTCCCTATTAACTTGTCAGGAAGTGTATGTACTCCATGAACCCTGTGCTTGCTGCTTTGATGGATTCATTGAAGGATACATACAGATGACTCAGCCTTCCGGCTTATATAAGGTCAATGTTGAATTATTAACAAAGTGTGCTTTAAGACCAATAACCATAAAATTCCTTGGGCCATCGCCTTTGTATGAACTATGAAATTGCTTCCCCCGGTGCTTCGCTTCTTGAACTTGATGAGGAGATAGGCTCTACTTTGATCAGATCATTTGAGGATAGATTGAGATATCACCCTTTGGGCAATATATAGATTGATTTGAGGCAGCTCTGAATTGAGAGTTTCCTCAGATTGTCTTAACATATCGATCAAGTAGAGAGATCTCTTAGATCCTGGTTGCTTATAATCATTGGACTGACGAGCGGGGGCTCTTTCATTATGGCCTTTTCTTATGGCTTGTTGAGTGAGGAGAGCGTCAGCAACTCGATCATATTTGGGCTTGTTGAGTTCGACTTTTAAGACCTACTCGAGTCTTCGACCTAAATTATAATGGGTTTATGATTTTATCATCAGACTAATGAACGGGAGCTCTTTCACTACGGCCTTTTCTTGCGGCTTGTTGAGTGAGGAGAGTGTCAGCAACTCGACCATTTATGGGTGAGTCTGACCTTTAGAACCCATCCGTGTCCTAGACTTCAGAATATAGAGGTTGATGTTTCTCCAACTCAGTTGATTGAGCTTCTGAAATCAAGAGTTCTTCTGACTTGATCTCCAGAATTTGACAAATCTGAGAGATAAATTTCTTGACATTTAAGATTGTCTTTTCATACGTAGAAATAGATTCTTTTTTTATTTCTGCAAGAACATGCAACTTAATAGTAACAATTACGGATATATCCAGGAATTTCAGTGTAAAGCTTGATGTCAACCTGAGTAAGAATATATTTGAGGATCTCGTCTTTTGGCACGATGTGAACTCAAATAAATTTAATATAAACTAAAAAAATGTCCCCTGTCTTACAGGAGGAATTCTAAATTTCATTTAGGAGAATCTTCAAGTTGAAAATATACAAATACATCCATATTTGAATTGATGTACTCTAAAAGAGATTTTAATATACAATATTGATTTCATCTGTATATAAAAAATCTAAAAATGCCCCTTGTGTAACAAGGAAATTTTCACGAAAAAGTTTTTCATCTAGAGTATGTTTATTTAGGGATCTCGGCATAAAGCACGATGTCAACCTAAATAGATATACTAAAAAAAATATTTCCTATCTTGTAGGGGGATTTCTATTATACCTTGGGAATGTATTTGTCATGTATAATACTTTTTAGTAACGCTGATTGGCGCATCTTTCACCCTTTAGGTTGATGAGTTGGTATGCCCCTCCTTGATACACTTTTCAATGACAAAAGGGCCTTCCTAGTTAGGCTCAAATTTGCCACCAAATTTTTGATTGGGAATAATTGGTCTTCTCAGCACTAGGACCAATTCCCCTTTTGGAATGTTCGAGGCCACACCGCATGGTCAAAAGCCCTGGACATCTTTGCTCGATAGACTTCCAAATTTTGATGAGCTTGTAATCTAATTTCATCAAGCGCATTGAGTTCCTCCATTCTCAGATAAGCATTTTAATCTTCATTTAGATTATATTGGATGGCTACTCGAAGTGAAGGCAATTCAACTTCAAGCGGAAGAACCGCCCAAATACCAATGAATAGAGTGGCTTTAGTCACTTGTAAGTAGTCGATGCCCATAGAGCCTCTACTAGCTTGATATGTCATTCTCTTATTTTTGGTGAGAATCTTCTTGAGTGACTAATGTCTTATTGATGGCCTCCGGTAGGCCATTTGCTCTTGGATTGTATATTGAAGAATATCACCAATCAATTTTTTGTCGATCGATGAATCTATAAATCTTTACACTTTAAAGGCTGTGCCATTATTAGAAATTATTTGGCGTGACACTCCAAATCTATAGACTATATTATGCGTGAAGAAGTTGATCACTCGGTCAGCAGTAACTTCTTTAAATGGAGTAGCCTCAGCCCACTTAGAGAAATAATCAGTCGCTGCTAGGATGAAGCGATGTCCAACTGACGACGGTGGATCGATTAGTCCAATTACATCTGTACCCCAACATTCAAATGGTCATGATGCTATTGTTGGGTGTAATGGATTTGGAGGTTGATGGATGAGATCCCCATATACTTGACACTCATAACACTTCTTAGCGTGATTAATACAGTCTCTCACCATAGATGACCAATAATAACCCATCTTTTCATCTTTATTGCCATCTTGGGACCTAACTGATGTGCACTACAAAGTCCTTCATTAACTTCGACTATCACTTTGCGAGCTTCATCTACACCTAGGCATCGTACCCACATTTGTTCAAAGGATCTACGATATAAAGTGTTGTTGACGAAAGCATAGCATATCATTCTCTTTTCGATTTGAGCTGCCAGTGATTTATTACTTGGTAATTTGCCTTCTTTAAAGTAGTCGATAAATGCTTGCCTCCAATCACTTGACTCTTCTACAACAAAGGTTTCACACTGCTTTTCTAAGGCAATGCCATCCTTAACTCTTCTTGGTACAACATCTTGTCGATTTTGGGGAGTATGAGGAGCAACCTGAGTCGCATCCTCCTGCGTCAGATTTGATAACCCCTCTACCTGCGGGGATTGATACTTTATTGGCTTTAAAACTCATCGAATAAATATGCAGATCATGACATAATCACCATTCATACTTGCCATTTTCTTAGCTAATTTTGCCAAGCAATCGGCTTTACTATTCTCGGATCGGGAGACTCGAGTTAATGTGATATTTGGTATCTGCTTCATTAGCTCAAAAACTTGCTTGTAATAGAAAGCTAACTCAAGCTTGTTGATTCTATAGATGTCAAGTACTTGATTTATAATAAGCTGAGAATCGTTAAAAATATGCAACTTCTAAATGCCTATGAAAATATCTTCTTCTAGACCGGTTATTAATGCTTCATATTCAGCTTCATTATTAGTTCTTGGCTTGGTCAATCCATATGATCGTCTCATTATCCCTCCTTCTGGTGTTATGAAGATGATGTCGATTCCCGCTCTTGCTCTTGGAAAATTTAGATGTTGGACTTGTTTGATCGATGAGGCTCCATCAAAGTATATTTCCCAAATTTGAGATTTTTCTCTTTCATGAATGAGCATGATTTGCTCATCAAGCAAATCGTCATTAAGAGATGAGTCCGTCGGGATGGGATATGGAACAAGAAAATATGCCAGGACTTATCCCTTCACTGCTTTCTGCGGAACATATGTGATATCAAATTACAAAAATAATACTGCCCATCTTGCCAAGCGACCTGTCAACGTTGGTCTTGTCATCAAGTACTTCAGCGGATCGATCCTTGAGATGAGGGTAATCTTGTGAGATAACATATAATGATGAAGTTTTGGACTGCAAAGATCAATGCTAAGCAATGCTTCTCTATCAGAGAGTATCTCATTTCTGCTCCTATTAATCTTCGACTGATATAATAAAGAGTGTTCTCCTTGCCTTCTTCATTGTGTTATGATCAATAATGCCCCGAGAGACTCTTTTAACACAACTGTGTATAAAATGAGGGGCTTCCCAGGAATAGGCGCTGTCAGGATTGGTGGATTTAATAAGTAGCTTTCAATGCTATTGAAGGCTTCTTGACACTCTTTGTCCCACTTGAATGGAGCGTCCTTCGTCATTAACCTTGCAAATGGTTGACAAAGTCCTAACAAATTTGATATTAATCGGATGAATGCGAGCTATCCTTGTGAAGAATATAGCTGACACAAACTCTTCGGTGGAGGCATCTCCACGATTGCCTTGATTTTAGTAGGATTTATTTCAATACCTCTATGACGTACAATGTACCCGAGGAATTTTCTAGAGGATACCCCAAATGCACATTTTAGAGGATTCATCTTGAGATCATATTTTCTAATTCTCTCCAGTACAATTCTCAAGTCTTCGAAATGGTTTTCATGGTTTAGGCTCTTCACCACCAAATCATCAACATAGCATTCACTTTGATGGATCAACTCATCAAAAATACGTCATGACTCTTTGGTATGTAGCTCGATTTTTTTCGTGCCAAATGGCATGACCGTGTAGCAATAGATGTCAATAGGAGTTCTGAATGATGTATGTTTTTCATCTTCATGTGCCATTTTGATTTGGTTGTATCCCGACAATCCGTTCATAAATGAGAACATGTCATAGTTGAAGGTGTTGTCCACTAGTAGTTCTGATATTGGAAGCGATAAATCATCTTTTGGGCATGCCTTATTTAGGTCCCGAAAGTCAATACAGAGACGGATTTGGTCGCTATTCTTTCTAACTGAGATAATATTGGCTATCCAATCTGCATACTTCTCCTCCCAGATGAAGCCTACTTTAATTAGTTTTTAGTTTCTGTAACTACCTGTTCTTCAATCTCCAATCTCATTCGCCTAGGAGCTTGTTTAACAGCCATCACATCTAGTTTAATAGCTAGTTTGTGAACTGCTACATCAGGGGATAAGCCTTGCATTTCAAAATATGTCCAGGCAAAATAATCCCTGAATTCATAAAGTAGCATTTTTAGCTCCTTAACTTTCTCATCAGGCAGAAGGGCACTGATGAAATTTGGACGAGGATCATCCTCAGCTCATAGATTGACTTCTTTAAGTTCATCTTTTCCTTAAGAGATGGCCGCATCCACTCATCATCTCTTGTTGCTTATTTTGGATGCTCCCTACCACTTGGAAAAGTTCAATGTTTGTTATTGCCTCCTAATACCAATTTTGGTTGTGGATTAGAATAAATAGGCTTTTTACTTTTATCATCATTATACACTGGCTACTTTCCTTTATCCACATTGTATATCACCCACTTTTTATCATTTGAGCTATATGAAGTGACATAAATTTCATTTCTTCTTGAGTCTGAAGGTTTGTTTCTCTTTGCTTTATCTACATAGACTCAGACTTATGGCGATTCAACTTTTCGAGTTTAGCCACCCTATCGAGCAAGTCCTGGAATGTTACAATTGACGCCATGCAGAGAAATGGTGTCATTTTATCATTCATATTGCCCATTAGCAATTAAATTACATGTTCTTCTTTCAATTGTTGCTCGCACTTCATACTTAGGTTGCGCCAATGACTTATGAATTTTGTCACTGACTCATCTTTCCTCTTTTTCAGCAAGGCAAGGTCAGCGATTATGATTTTCTCAGTTGTACTGGTGAACCTTTTCAAAAGTATGATCTACAATTTAGCAAATATTTTAACTAAATAATTCAGCAATTCTGCGTACCATTCAAAAGCAACTGAAGTCAGGCTACTGACGAATTGACAAAAAAATAGTGCATTATTCCCTCTTATGTTCCCACCAGTAGCCTTAAATTGGGCTAGATGTTGCTTTAGATTACCAAGCCCACTGAAAGTATTAAATTTCAGCACTGAGTAACCTTTCGGATATGATATTCATATTTGGTAAGGGAGACCACTCACCTTTTCGCCTAAGGCTAAGGACGCTTTATCTTTTCATTGATTATTGTTTCTAACGGCATATAGCTTCTAGTGTGCTAGATTTTGAATTATTGGCTGGAGAGGCATTTGGTTAACTTCGTTCCTAACTTCATGCGTAGCATGTACTGTAGGAGCTTGAGGTACCACAGTGGCTGGTGGTATAGAAGTTGCATTATTAGCTGCATATTAGTAGATAAAATAGGTGCTGCACTTGATGTGATATTCTTCTGCAACATCTTCATCATGATGTTTATTTGTACTATCATATCATTCATTTTGGTAACAAGTTATGCAATCTCTTTGTCTTTGACCTCCATTTGACGTTGCATCTCTCTTTGCTCTCTAGCTAGCACCATGGCATCAATCAACATGACTCTTCTTCTTCTTCTTCTTTTATTTTTTTATTCGTCTTTTGCTCATTTTGGGGAGAACTTGACCTTCTCTTTGTGCATTTGTAGAGATAGTTTTCTTGTAATGACGACATCGATTATAAAAGCGTACCAGTGATCGGTTCAACCATATAGACAACTTCAACACCCATGATCTCTTTCTCATTTTGGTATTCTTCTCCTTCATCTTCAGCAAAGATTAAAGATCCATCCTCTATTTACTTCTGTGAAGCATCTTCTTCATAGATGTCGAATTCAGGTTCAGGTTTCCTAAGTTCGTGTTGTTGTTTATGGTGCTGAGCGGAGTGTTCATCTATATCTCTGACCATATGACAACTTCTACTTCCATAGAATCCTCTTCATTATTTTCTTCCTGCACATGAATTTCTGATGACATTTCCAGTGGATCTCTAGTTTAATGTGCAAAATAAATACTTCTTCTATTAAAGGACCACGATCAACGTCAACCTTCTCTTGTAGGGGTGAAACTGATCAGCGATGGGATCCCCTAGAGGATTCTCCAGGGTGTCGACCATCATATCTTTCATCAATGATATCCCTTCTTTTGGGTATCCACTTATGTGAGTTGATTTTGAGATAGATTTCTGAGTATATGTATCAGATGTCACACATCTTCTATTACTCAAAGTTTCATTACGGGGCCTTGGCCTCCATATTTGCTTATCCTTTCGTCGGGACCTTTCGGTAGCGGATTCTTGGACACGAGGTCCAAGTGTCACGCTCTAATGCTCACCATGTGAAGTGTACTAGGCTCGCTGGCCAATTACCAGAAGAGATGACAACTTTCTTGGTGACGCTTCAGTATTTTCCATCACCACAGGCCTCTGAAATCTTCTTTTCATTAGGCCTTTGTTCTTAGCTACTTTGAGAACTTTATATATCCTAGCAGACAGTGTTTCAGGCTATCTCCTCTATGGTAGAGGAGCTTGACGTGGTTGGTTCCAGAATGACTACTTTACTTCACTAGTAGAGCTATTCCTTTTTACCCACTTTAAGTTGTCAAAGTTATTGTGGGTAGGGATACTCGCTTGGGCTAGTATCGCTTGTTCACTAGGTCATTCAAGGGGATCCGCTGAGCCCTCATCTCAGGATTTCTCCTTCTTCTTTTAGTTAATTTGCTTCCTGATGAGGAAACTTCATGATCATGCTTTCCGGGCATAAAAGGTTCAATCGGCAAAGAATACCGGAATTAAAGACAGTTTGCCTCTTGATGATTCTTTTTATCACGGGAGTTTCAGATTGACCTAGCCTTTTAAAAATCTAAGTTCTTTGTTGGGAGAACTCCTTGACAGCAGTTGGCTGTTGAACTGGTTGGCACAAGGCTAGTAGAAGTTTCAGTAACTTGAGGCCTTCCAATATGGCCTCGGACTAATGTACCACGGGTGGGTACTTCAGGAGTTGCAGCTACAATAGCCGAAAATTTTAAGCTACAAAATTGGATGGTAGCCCCAACATCTCCAGTGTTGATGACGACGTTGGCTAGGCAGATGTTCGCACCATGACCTAGCTGAATGGTGAAAGGAGTGCTTTGTAGATCCATTTCTGCAAAAGTGAAAGATGGGGATTAGTAATTAGTAATTATTATTTCACCCCATACTTTCAAGATGCAGAGGCGCTACAAAATAAAATAATGGTGTAATAAAGATATACACTATGGAAAGATTCATTCAATATGGAGCCTCATATTGAATTTATTACACACTTAAATCATCATTTTTGTTTTGAATTTTCAAAAATTTTATTACTACTATAGCACATATATGTGACTAGCCAAAGATGGAAAGAGAATCCTATCTCCAGCGGAGTCGCCAGAAATCCGTGGGCTCCGAAAATTCTACCACCGACCTCTTCGATGAAAAGAGTGTTTAAAGTGTTAGTGTAATTTTTAGAAGGCAGATAAAATAGTAGATAAGACACTACCCAGAGATTTCATCCTCATTTGGTGAGGACTTTAGATATGGTTCTAGGTTTCCTATAGGTGCAAGCCTCTCTAGTTAATTACCCCTCTCAGGAAGTGAGAGAGAACTTTCAATTAAAGTTAATCATTAGATCACTGAATGCATAGCGTATAGTAGCAGCATGCAGAGTTTTAGAATTTGAGATATGAAATTCATCATTATAGCTTAAACCGGATGGTTGGGGGAATGATGACGTGCCCGAACTAGATCCCATGGTTTCGTCATCCCGGACAATCGTGGTCCCTAATCTACTTAGTCAGAGGAGGTAGTTGAACGAACCTAACAGAAGGATCCTCATCAACAACACATGGGTTACGTCATCCAAGAAATCTTTGTAGGCCTGGGGTGATGTTTGTCTAAGGAGACAATCTTAAGTCTACTTTAGCTGACAGAGGGCTATTTGTCCTATCAAGTATACCCTATGATTCACAGCTCAAAGGGCAGAGCCATTGGGGAACATACGCTACGGTCGTGATCGAAATATAATGGAGCGGATTGGCCAAACCACCGATCGAGGACTCACAATCGCTTCATCTGTGGAGCTCATGGCCAAGCAATGTGAGGACACGCCACTCCACTAAGCAAGAGATTGATTGAGAGAGAACATAGCAGAACACTTGATTTGACATTAGCTCTTTTATGAGCTAGAGTTTTCTTAATTTGTCACCCCCGAGAAAGAGTTGCGGAAGGCGGATAGATTGAATTTTGATTTAAGTTTTTAATGATGGAATTTTATTTAAGCTCATTGATATTTGAAAATTGATTGATTAGAATATGTTTAAGAGCTTTAGACTGTTGACTCTATTTAGTCGCTAAGATGATTAGATTTATGTCACCTAACAATCGCCGATATTTCACTGATTTGAAACTCTTTTTATAGGTTTTTAGGTTTTGTTAACCCGGACCCAGTCCTAAGACTAAACTGGGAAGTAACTCGCATAACATCCTTATATACTTGAATCTAAGCATTCAGCATAGTGTCAGGTCCCATGCGGGTGTATTTAATACTTTATGTAGTATTTATTTCTGAATTATGAGATTGTTACTTAATTTGATTTAAAAAATTGATTAATTTGAATATGTTTATGAGCTTTAAATCTGCCAACTCGCTTTGTCGCTAATAGAGGATTAGATATACTATCACTTGACAGAATCAATTTTTCAAATATTTCACTGATTTGAAACTCTTATTATAAGTTTTTAGATTATGTTAACCCGGACCCAGTCCTAAGACTAAACCGGGAAGCAACCTGTGCAGCATCCTTAGACACTTGAATTTAAGCATTCAGCATAGTGTTGGGGCACATACGGGTGTATAGTAATTTTAAGTAATTTTATATTTGAATTATGAGCTTTGATTTTAAATTTATCATTTAATTCCAACTTTAGCCCGTGTAGCCTTTTCAACATTAAAATTCACACTTGAAATCTCTATATCGAGCACATGCAGGTGTTTATTGCTTAGATAATTTCACCTAATTAATAATTTTGTTGATTTTGAAAATCATAATTAGAATGAAATTCCTTAATTTTTTATCAAAGGAAGCCTTATGATTTCTGTAGATTATGATTTAATATTGCCTTTTATCTGCTTGTACAAAGGGTTGCAGATCCGGTGGCGAAGAAGGTATTTTGATTTAGATTATAGTTTAAAACAATACTGATACTTAATTTAGTTGTTGAGTTTTTACAATTATCTCAACTTGATTATGTTCAATTTACATCAATTTTGATAAATTATGCCGATTTCAGTGTTTCTTGCTTTAACCCTACTCATGCTTATTGGCAAGCATAGTAATCACCTTCACATTTATAAATATTATTAAACCAAATTTGGATTCATTCTTAGACGAGTTTATTGCAAGTTTGTTATGAGTTTAACATTAGTCTCCCCAAATTCCAATTAAAGCTTGTTTAATTTTGAGAAATTTACAATAAAAGAGAACTCACTTTACCACTTCAATTTAAGCCATAGAGAATTGCAATTAGGGTTTATGAGTTTAATATTAGCCTCCCCAAATTTTGTGAGTTTAATATTAGCTTCCCCCAAATTTTGTGAGTTTAATATTAGCTTCCTCGAAATTTCACTTAGATTTTAAATGAGTGTTCTATTTTTTCAAAATTTTGCTTTAAAGGCTCCCCTCCTTTTTTTTTCTTATTTGACACTTTTAGTTTAAAATTAACTCCAGGTTTCCCTACTTAGCATTCTTAAATCAGCTCATTTCACTCTCCCCTTTTTTCTAAGTCAAAAGATTTGACTAATTTGTAGTCTCTGTCATCCCCATGTGGGGTCAGACGGTGTTTTGACTTATTAGATGCTCTTGAGTATAACGAGTGATGTATTATAACATGACTTTTTTTATCTCGTCAAGCCCTCTTGAGCACAATGAGGCCTTCAGACCTAAAAAAAGGCATATAATGCAATATATATTCATTCCCCTCTCTTTTTCTAAGTCTAGAATTTAGACAAAATTCCGACAACCCCTCGACCATCCCTCAGGGTCGAGGTGTTTTACTCAGATGTCCTCTTGAGCAATGAAGATGTCTCTTGACACTACAAATTTTCATCTCGTCACGCCCTCTTGAGCACAACGAGGCCTTCAGACCTCAAAGAAGAGAAATGAAATATATATTCATTCCCCCCCTTTTTTTTCAAGTCTGAAAATTAAATAAAATTTTTTGCGATTGCCTGGGGAGCGACATCTAACAAGTGTTTACCTGCCTATCGAGTGAGCGTCTTGACACTACTTTTTTTTTATCCCGGCCTCTTGAGAGCAACGGTCTTCAAACCTACAAAGAAACACAAATATACAATATATATATCCATTCACAGATCTCACATGTTCTGACTTATTTTCGGCACGCTGCAATGCTCGACAAAGAAACGGGGTTAGGTATGCGGTTGGGAATGTAAGGTAAGGAGTGCGACGCTGAAAATCGAAAGAAGAATTGACGGCTGTTCTTCCCATTTTACAAACGAAGGTAGGCTAAAGCAAGGAATGCGACGGAATCGAAGAAGAAGAATTCTCGACGATGTTCTTCCGATCTGGTGGAAGGGTGGAGGTCACCGAATCAAGGAAGAATTCTTGACGATGTTCTTCCGATTCACGGCCAAGAAAAAACAGATGCTAAAGCGGAACGTGATGAAAAAAGAATTCTTGATAATATTCTTCCGATCATGGGAAAATATGAGTAAAAGGTCTGGTCTGGAAGGATTCAGAACGCGCCAGGGTCGACGGGTTGTAACTAGCTAAGGAGGTTACAGGCGTTCCAGTGGAAGGAGACCGGGCATGGGCTCGTGGAGCGAGCTGGGAGCGGTTTACTGCAGGTGATGGCGGGTTCGGTTTCAGGAGAAGGAGGTTTCACAGGAGATGGCGGCAGCTGATTTTGTGGAACGGCGGCGGATTATACCGGCCACCATGGGAAAAGGCGCGGTGCGGATTGTGAATGACGGCAGAGCAGTGGAATGGCAGCTGAAAGGGTCGATGAAAGTGCGCGGGTGAGTGACAATGGTGGCGAGATCATGGAACGATGCGCCATGGAGAAGCGGGGGACGGGCCGCAAGTGCGGATCCATGAGTGTCAGGCGGCGATGCGGAAGCTGGCCGCTGAACGCAGGGTGGGGTTGAGAAATGGCGGCCAAGGAGCGCAGGTGGGGATCGAAATGGGCTTTGGACCCGGACGCGGATGGCTGCGGAAGCGCCAGATGGGTTGCCGGCCAGTGAGATTGGGTCAGGCAGGATCGAACGCTGGGCCGAGTTGGCCAGCAAGCGGATCTGCAGCAGATGGCGGCTGGCCGCTGCGGTTGCGGGGTGACGATTGCTACCAGCATACCGACGACAGGTGGACGGAGGAAACCGAGAGTGGAGAGGAAAATTTCTTTACGTGTTTGTAGAGCATTTCCAACGAGGGAGAGAGGAATTAGGAGGGAGAAAAGAGTGGGAGAGAATGAGGAGGAATGGAGAGAGTGGTTTATTTTTCAATTTTTTTTCTTTTTATTATTTTTTTTGACAATTTTTTTTTAGAAAACTAAAAATATGGGGGAAATGGGGCTAATTTGAAAATTTTTAAATAAATTTTGAATTTATTAACAGTTTAAATGTGTATTTCACGCTGGTAAATGCATATAGTCAATATATATATTGATTTAGGGTAATTCAATTGTTCTGAACGCAATGACGCAAACCGTTTGAGGAGGCCGTTTGGTTAGCCGCAAAATTCATTTAGCTCAAAATCGCGAGCTTTCGATCGCTTCGATTTTCGTGCGATCACCCGAAAACAATCTTAGTTGATAGATTTCAGCGTTTCGAAATCAATGAGGTGATCAATTTCACGAACGGAGATCGTTTGATCATCGTCGCCTTAACTCGAGCATATCATTACACGGTAGCTCGAGCGCTTAATCGATTGATCGTTAGATTTTGTAATAATATTTATATATCACGCTCAACGTAACGGCGAAGTCGTTTCACAATTGGAGGACCATTTTCGGAGGGTATTTTGAGACTCAATTTGTACATTGTCATCAATTAATTTGGGCTGTTTGACTTATGACACGTATGTGGAGGTCAACAGACATTTTGGCAAATTCCTTAATATTTGTTTTCTAAATAATTATATATATATATATATATATATATATATATATATATATATATATATATATATATATATATATATATATATATTAAATTCGAAACTCAAAACATTTGAAGGCAAATAAATATTTAATCAAATACAGAAATTAAGCACACAGATATGTAAGAGAGTTTGAAGAATAAGTTATGCTAATATGATTGAATTAAAATAAACAATTTGATAAATCTATTACTTAATCGGTGCATGTATGGTAAGAAACAACCTCCACTTGCGACTGCATTGAAAGAAGTGTTTTATTGCATCGAATATAAGATTAAGTTAGGGGTATAAATGAGCCGAGCTAAGGTTGAATCACCTTTGGATTGAACTTGAGTTTAATTTAAGAGTTCGAGTCCCAGCTAATGAGCGGGCTTATTTAGTATGTAAAAGATAAACTAATTCTGATTTAAGTAATTCTTATGATAGAAATGATAAAAAATAAAAAATATAGGAGAAAAATAATAAGAAATTATTTGATATAAAAAATGGGATATAATTCTTAAATATTTGTTTAATAATTTTATAGTTAAAGTATTAAATTCTAATATATTTGAAGTATATTTATATGAATATTTATTAGGGGAGTCTCCTCATGAGCTAATAAGTCGAATCGGGGTTGTCTTGAACTTAGCTCATGAATCATTTATTTGACAGTCGAGTTTGTATCATCTCATGAGCTAGCTTGACTCGTTTATATCTGCAGATTAAGCTATATGTTAAAGTATTTAACTTTATCATATTTCTATTTAATCGCACAAAGCAAGATGGTAGAAATGCTTCAACCATCATAGCCAATTAAGAAATCTCTACATAAAATCATAATGATGATGCAAATATATTTATATCATATGTGAAACTAATTAGCTTTAGGGCAAAAATCATTAGATGTGCCATACATATGATAAAAAGAGCAATTAATGAATCAATCACCACATAACATTTAAGCATAAATAATCGAAAAGTAAATGAACAATAAAGTAAACTTTTAGTTATAGAGTAAATTTTGTTAGATAGAATTTTCTTGTGGCTCAACATCAAATTGGCCTATTTACATTCATAGACTAGTATTCTATTTTTTTAGATATTAGGATCAATTTAATGATAAATTCACATTGTATAAGATTTAAATTCAAGATCTCTTAATTGAAAGCATAAGCTGATTAGATAGCCGGAGAGATTAGTATTTCTAAACTTAGATTAGGAGCACAAGCTAAATTTCTTCACTCACTTTGCAGACGAATACTGCTAAAAATTTTATCCATAACAGATTAGATAGCCTAATAAATACTATTGCAAGATTAAAACTTCTAACCAATATTAGATTAAAACTATTATTTTGATATCATATTTAAGTAACTAAATGAACCCAGTGAGGCAAAAATTAAGCCAAAATTTATTAATTATAACATAGCATAATTATAATATAATTACTTATTTAAATCTAATTATTACAGAAAATAATAATATTTTAAAATATATTAAATGAGCTCTAAAAAAATAAAATTCTCTCTGCATAGATATACATGCATCTATCTAATATTATCTATTATGTACACTCTAATATTTTTTTCATCTTTGTTATCATTAAAAAGATTCTTCATGAAGTTTAAAATGATATGATCACTAATTATATTCTTCTCTAAATATATAATATATTGATAAAATTAAATAACAAAACAATTAAATATATCATGCTAGAAGATAAATAGAAAAAAATCAATGCTGTCTTAAATACCAAAATTATTTATTAAAAAATCATTTTATAGAAAATTAAGTCAAATTCTCTAATTAACTAAGGGTATCATAAAATGAGTTGCGTGAGATCTGTAAGATTCAATCTTAGAAGCTCGGAGTAAATCTATTCATGGAAAGGCCAACATGTGGCCTAAAGATATGAAAGTCAATTTACAAATATATATTTGTTGTTAAAAAATTAATAGTGGGTGAAAGTTTACTTTCTTATTATAAAATCCGCATAATGGTATTTAAAGAGTGAACAAGAAAACTCAAGAAATTTTAGTGAAAAAATCTCAAAAGAGAAAAATCACGCACAAAGAAAATCTTCCACTATGTGTCCGTTTGAGTACAAAATTTTTCGATAATGGGATTACAAAGATAAGAACAACAACTAGTAGTCACGTCGGGTGCTTGCTAGTAGTAGAGATGATGGTGAACGAGGGACATCGACCATGATGAAGTCACTGATGAGACGGTAGATGGAGTGAGGACGGTCGATGGCTGACGGCTGGGGTTGACGCCGAAGTGGTGGCACGATTGTGCTTGAGGATCTTCAAGCTTTAGAGCTCTCCTCTCTGCTTGGGTCCATTCATACGGGAATGATGACTATTTATAGAATGGAGGAGTCCTCAGAATATACATGCAAAATCGAACCACTCCACTTCATCGGATGGCTGAATGATTCCTTTGATCATTTGATGTATTTTAAGTATTTGAATGCTCAA
The DNA here is from genome assembly GCA_021442155.1 of Cymbidium sinense. Taxonomy (NCBI): domain Eukaryota; kingdom Viridiplantae; phylum Streptophyta; class Magnoliopsida; order Asparagales; family Orchidaceae; genus Cymbidium; species Cymbidium sinense. The sequence goes on along the minus strand of CM038218.1, from coordinate 185,633,883 downwards.
AAGTCGAATTATGAGATCTTGGGCTTGTTAGATCCTCCAAGACGCTCGATTTGACTATAAACACTCCATGCTTAAGAGCTATTTATAGATTTAACTAATATCCCAAAGTTTCAAATGATATTTTAAGTGCTTGATCTCGACTAGTTTCAACTAAGGATCAACTTGCTTTTGACATCAAGATTCGGCTTGATAGTAGAATTTTCGGTCATATTGGTTGCCTCTATTTTTGGATGACATTATCTCAATCATCCAAAAATATTTATGTCATATACTTGAAAATAATAAATTCTTCAATGAAATTTGTGGGTTCATTAACCATGTATTTTGAGAGAGCAGATCTTCATGTGAGTACAAGATTATGATCGCAAAAGCGGATGCAGGGCTGCGGATATGTGTGGGTATGCGCAGACGCAAGATTTCGGGATTATGGACCCATCCGCAGCAGTGTGCTTGTGACCATCGCGCGCTCACGAGTGGTCACTTCCGGGCGGGCGGCAGGCGAAAGCAGACACGCGGGCGAAGCGCGCTGGCCGCTGACAGCGAAGGGCACGGCCGCTGAAGCGATGCGGCACAGCGGCGGCGCTGGTGCATGCGAGATAGCGCGCACGCACACTCATGCAAACCGCTACCGATGAGGGTATTTGTCCATTTTGTCCGTTTTTTCCACGTTTTTAAGCCATTTTTTAGATTTTGACCTTTTCTATAGGTCTATAAAACCCCAGGCCAAAAGGCACACTTCTCATGTGCTCTCTTTCTTCTGAGTGAAGGTCATTGAGGTGATCAAGACCAGTTCATAATGACAAGGCTCCAATTTTCCCTCGAAGAGGTGTCAATCGACCTCTGACCCAAGTTCGATAGATCAAGACCCATAGTTCATATGAAGACTCCAATTTTTCCTCAAAAGAGGTGTCAACCGACGTCGGACCCAGGTTTGAGGATCAAGACGTAGTTCATATAGCTTCCGCTTTTCCCTCAAAGAGGTGTCAACGACCTCGTGACCGGTTCGGAGGCGATCAAGACCCGTAGTTCCTACTTCTTCTTGTAGGAAATTTGATTTCTTGAAACTTTAATGGATGGTTCAGCATTTGATAACCGCCAAGGTATGAGAAGCTAGGAACCATCGTTCGAACGACTCAAAAAGTTTGACAGGTAATTTTTAAGCATCATTAGAGGGGAGTGTCTTCTCTCTCTCATTTTTTTTCATATGTCTGTGTATCTTTTTCATCAGATTGTAGGCAAAAAAATTTATCCCAAGCTATCCGTGAGCGAGAGAGTCAAAAAAGGATACGCCCAAGTATTGGGGTAAGTAAGCTGCTTCATAAAATTTCCAGATTTTTGTCATTTCTTCATCTTTATTTATCATGTATTTTCACAGGATGATGGCCAGAAGAAAACTCATAACATGACGGTTATAGATGATATATCATCCACTATCACATCGATAGTTTAATGGTGTTCAAAATTTCACTTCCCTAATGAGTTGGTGGTCATAAAAAAGTCCGATCGAGCTGCTCACCTCCACGGGTACTTTTATGAGATGATTCTTCGTGACTGCGGATTCTTTGCCCCGAAGTGATTGAGATCTTCAAAACATGTGGTGTAGCTTTGTCATAATTTTCATTTCGGCTTTAGTGGTCATCGATTTGGTCTTTTCTTCTGAGAGTGGTGTTACTTTGAACATCAAATACTAGTCTGTGTAGATTCACATGTGATGCTCGGACGTGTTTCTTATCGCTATAAAGAATTGGATATAATTTTAGCATGGGATCCGCCTAAAAATTGGTCTAATGGATTCTTTTGTGAAAAATGAGTGGGGCCTCCGAGAGATGGGGAAATGAATGACCTTCCGATCCATTCGATGTTGGAGAATGAGATGACAACTCTTAATATTCGATGTAGAAAGTTTGCAACATGAGTTACGTCATATTGGCAAATATATAGATGAAGATATGATGTTCAAGGTTGGCCTTTCCATCAGGAAGATCTCATGCTCTTCTGAAGAGGTCAAGTAAAGGTGATGAAAGGTCTCCTCATACTCATAGGGTTCTCTCAAGAAGCCGTTACAAAATCACGGTGTGCGATGTTTCATCTTACGTAAAAAAGAAGACATGCGCTGAAGTGACTACATCATATATCTGCGAAGAAGATGTTCGCCTCTAGTTGGCCTCTGAGAATTTAGTTGTTTCAACTCATGATGGGGGAGTTCGTTTCTCGAAGCCACACATTTCTGAAGATGTGTTAAATCACATATGCACTGGACGTCAACGAGCAGATGAATTGGTACGTTGTCCTCTCCTCCTTCTTCTTTTCTTCTTTTCCTTTGTGTAATATTTGTGATGATTTTTTTTTGTTAGAGATAACTCAAACATTAGAGCAGATGGCTCATTTGGATGTCTCTTTAGATGAGTGAAATACTGAATTTGTGAAGATAAAATATCTGCAAGGTGAGCATGAGCGAAAGATGAGTGTTAAGGCTAAAGAAGTGGTGACTTTGGAGGATCACCGACGGTGCGAACTGAGCTAACATGTCAACTTCTTTCTCTTGGAGGGGAGCACTCATGATGAGTCGATTGAGGTGAGGATAGAGACGAAAGAGAAAAGACTCAAGGCACTTGTGAGAAGAGAGCTCAGAGAAAAGCATTACAAGATCATCTTTTCGAGAAGGAGCATATAATGTCGGAAGCAAATGAAATCTCCTTGAAGGTAGTGGAAGACTTTAAGAGCTCGGCTTATCAGACAATCAAGATCGTGTCGAAGAGAAATCATATTCTTGATGTTGAAGTGAAGGACTTGGAGCATCAATGTTTAGAGGAGGGCTTTCATCCGGGTTCCTAAAAGAATCAAGTGCATCACAAGACCGAGCTAGTATTGAGGATCTATCTCCGCCCAAGTATTCAAGACTCATCGATTCAAGAGATGAAGGAGTTGAGAGTGAGTCGGGAGCATCTCTAGAGGAGGAGTTGATATCACTCGATATGATGTAGCATCACTTGAGGATGCATTTTTTTATGTATTATTGTGTGTATCAATTTGATTCTTTCTTATATCATCATGTTAATGTCGCCAATGAATTTTTTTTAGATGATATGCTTGTTTTATTTTTTACTATCCGGTAATTGGTCTATTATTCACGACGCCAACCTGGATGAGGTTGAATTGAATGAATCCAGAATTTTGACTAATGAGGTTGTTTGTCAAAGTGTTACTTGATGACATTAACGCATGGAAGAGGTCGCGGATGTCCAGGACCTTTTGACCTATCCTGGTATCATCCAAAGTGTTACTTGATGACGTTAACATGGAAAGAGGTCAGATGTCCACCAAGGACCTTTTGACCTATCCTGTATCGCCCAAAAGTGTTACTTGACTTCTTACCTGTATGGAAGAGGTTCGATCAAGTCCCCTTGGGATTGATTATTCTCCGATTGAGATACAACGTGAGTTGTATATTCTCAAGTGGGAGGATTAAATGAAGAAGAAATAAGATTGTAAGAAAAAACTATAAATTCATTACTCTGATAAGTTCGGCGATACAATCATAAGATGATTTTCACACGGATATGAGTTTCAAGAGGAAATGACAACAACGACAAGTCTTTATCCCACTAAGTGAGGTCAACTACATGAAGAGGAAATGACAAACGAGACAAAATAAATGTAATATACAAGAGAATTACCGATAATATTTTTGAGATTCTCTGTTCCAAGTTCGAGGTAAAGTTTTTCCCTCTGATCCTTGAGCTTGAATGTTCCTGGCTTTACCATAACTATAACCACATATGGGTCATCCCAAAGAGGTGAGAGTTTATTGATTGAGGGCCTTTGCCTTGAGACTTTACAGACCAAGTCACCGATGATATGGATGGGTTTTACTCTTATGTTGAAGACGAGCTACCTTTGGTGATAAGCCGGTAGGGCCATGTCACGAAGTTTGGGAGTAAGTCCAAGTTTTGAGTTTTTCAATTACCATCATGATCGAATAATTGAACTCTTCGACTTGGAACTCCAATATTTACTAGTATAATAGCTTCGTCAAACACAAGTTATATGGTGTCTCACCATTCGTGATGAAGGGATAAACTCATTGAACATTAGAAATCTCATCATTACCTGACCTTCTCGAAGACATGTTTTAGTCCTTTGAGTATAGTCTTGTTGGTAGCCTCAGTTTGTCCGTTAGTTTGAGGATGTCTTACAAGTATCTGACGGTGAATGTGAAGATCTTTGCAAAAGATGTAAAGATTTTTCTAATAAATTGAGTTCGTCATTGATGATCTTTCTGAAGAATCCGACATGACATCTTATATTTTTTCAAATAAATTGTTTTTACCTGACTTTAGCGAGTGGTTGACATCCACTGAGTAGAGTAGTGATGGCTAAAATGATGAACTTTTCATTGTCCGATCTATCGGAAAAGGTCCCATGATATCGATTCCTCGGCAAAGAGCCACGGGCTTTGAATGGATGAGAGCTCAGTATGCGGCATGTGAGGAAGGTTAGAGTGTAATTGGAAACTTGCATATTTTTTTGTGAATTCCAAGGCATCTTGCTTCATTGTAGGCCAATAGAACCCTTGCCTTATAATTTTAAGCGCCTTCCTTCTAGGTGTTGCTCCACATATCCAGTGAACCTCTCTTAATGCGATCGACCTCGATGGTAGAGACATTTGAGGTATGACCCAGAAAAAACTCATTTGTATAGTTCACCTCTGATGATAATAAAGTTTGAAGCTTGTCTTCGGAGACGAGTTGTAGTAGTTGGTTCTTCAGGAAGGGTCCCTTCTTGTAGAAAAGATAGGATGAGGTCCATCCACGAAGGTTCATTTATCTTATTAATTGCTTGGATTACCCACGACCCTTGGATACTAGAAAAATATATTTCTTCAACATGCATTTTCTTAAATAGATCTACAGTAGCAGATGTAGTAAGCTTGGCGAGAGAGTCAGCTCGAGTATTTTTCTCTCACGATATGTGACTGATTTGATGTATCATGAAATGGGCAATAAGAGACTTTACTAAGTGGAGATATTGTGCCAGCTGAGGATTATGAGTAATAAAGTTTTTCTCAACTTGGGAGGCAACAAGCTGAGAGTCAGTGTGATCTTAAGTCTTGAGCTTTGATCAATGGAGAGTCTCAAGCCTGATGAGAGCCTCATATTGACCAATATTATTAGTTGCGAGAAAATTTTAGGTGAAGTCCATACTCTACAAGGTGATACAGGAGAAATAAGTAAGATTCACTTATTGCAGGTATTTCACGAAGATCCATCAACATAGAGGGTCCATTGAGAGGAGATGAAAGGCGTGTAGTAGATAGCTTTTTTTTTAGTTGAGTGCATTCCACTATAAATTACGCAAGTGAGACTTTATAGCGGTAGAGAGAAAATTTATATCAAACTCGATTCTGACCATTTAATTAACCTCCCGGATGCTTACGGTTTTTTAGGATGACCCTTAATGGTAAATGAGTGTAGCAGATAGTATGAGCTTGAAAGTATGGGCCGAATTTTCCGTTGAGAAAACTAAAGTCGAGCCACCTTATCGCAAGTGGATAAGGACTTTTTTTTATATTAAATGAATTTTCTTTGACATAATAAATTAATTGTTGTATCCTCGATTGGCTTATCCATTGGAAAGAGAGATATAAGTATAATATCTCTCCTTGAATAGGCTTGGATGAGTAGGGGTGGAGATCTAAATACTCCCCGTTGCTTTCAGTAGGTACATTCATTGGAAAGATGAAAATTATTATTTTTAGTTCCATTTTAAAGAATGATAAGTATTTATCCCGAGCAGGCTCTGGCGGGATAACGCAATTTGTCCATTCAAGCGTTGAACTTCCTTGATATTCTTCGAAGGAGTCATATCTTTGAGAGCTTTGATTTTCTCAGGGTTGGCCTCTATCCCGCGATGGGTTACTATAAATCCAAGAAATTTTCTCGACGTAACCCCAAAAGCACACTTGGTCGCTTAAGTCGATGTTATAACGTCGAAGAAGGTTAAAGCATATTTCTAAGTTAATGTATTTCTTCCAAGCTTTTACTAACATGTCATCCACATATACCTCCATCAGAGGCCTAATAGTCTTTAAAACCTTATTCATAAGGCTAATAGTAGCAAGCACCAAAGATTTTTAACCAAATGACATAACTTGGTAACAAAGATAAACCTTTATATGTTTGAAATGTATAGCTTCTTCATCCTTGGGTCCATTTTATTTGATTGTAACCGTAGTAAGCATCCAAAAAATTGAGCATTTGATGTCTAGACGTAGCATCAACCAATTGATCAATTTGAGGAAGAGAAAAACTATCTTTCGGGCAAGTTTTATTGAGGTCAGCGTAATCAATACACATTCTCCATGTTCCATTTATTTTCTTAACCATGACAACATTTGCTAGCCATGTAGGTAATGTACCTCTTGTATGAATCTCATTTCTAGAAGCTTGTTAACTTCTTGCTTAATAGCCTGGAGGCGATCAGATGCAAAACTTCGCTTCTTCCGGATTTGAATGTCGATCAAGGGAGTGCATGATCACATTGGGGTCGACCCCTGATGTCCATCGACTCCAAGCAAGATGTCTTGAGCAAGAAGTCTATGTATTTTTCTTTGTTCGCCTAAGAGCAGATCCAACTTTCGGTGATCATCTAATAATGCAACAGAGCAAGTCTTCAAGGGAAGCTTTCGGGTACTTTCATCTCAAAATTAAAATCTTCGATGTCAAGGTCATAGAAAGGCGGTTGAGCTTGTCCGAGCATGATGCATCTATTGATTTCACACCCCCAACTCTAACGGGGTTAGAAATTTCATGAGATGAGATAATCAAGTGATCGCACCAAAAAAATTGATTGGAGGGCTTCCAAATATAGATATGTCAATCGACTTGACCACCATGAATTGGATTAAATGAGTCACTTATCGAGGAAATTCACCAAGGACAACAGAAGGGTGATTGTCCCTCTACTGCATGATTATCAAACCCGATAATGGTCCCAAGTGGTTGGAGCTTTTCCCTAACCAAGCCCATGCTAAGAAATGTGGAGTAAAATAAGACATCAACATAACTCCCATTGTCAATCAAAATTCTCTAACATTATAACATGGGTCACCGATCCTCCGATGAAACAATGGATCTTGATGAGGAACATGGATTTCTAAGTCCGAAATTAAAAGTGATGGAGTGATATCTGACTTCTTTAACTCGCTCTTGAGGTGGTAATGAGAACTTGATTAGATAGTATTGGTCCTCCGCATTGTTTTAATTTCCAATTGTTTGATGATTATTTTGTTATTTTTGTGATGCCCTTGCCCGCTTGGAGGTATGTTTGTTTGATTCGATTGATTATTCACAAATTGATGTAGATATCCTTGTTGAATGAGCCTCGATTTCTTCTTTGAGTTTTTGCATGCCTCATTAGTATGTCCACGACTGGCGAAAGTGATAATATTGCCCGATTTCTGAATTTGGTTTCGGTGGATGCGCCACTGATTTTTTCTTCATCTCAATAGCCATCGAGGGAGGTACGTGAGATGTGTTCGCATGTATTCTTTTCTCGTCGTGATTCACGCCGTTGATATGGGGGTGGAGGGAGATCATTGCTTGTTGCTTCTTTTGATGGGATAATGGTCCAGATTCCGGGGATCTTACATTTTCTGTAGATTGTTCAAATTATTCATGGGCATTAATAGCTCACAGAGATTTGTGCTTCCACACGATAAACTAAGTAAATGAACCGTGGTTCCAATGGTGATTAGGAAAAAGGCTGACGAGTCCTCCAAGGAAAACTCCTCTTAATAGTTAGTCTACTCCAAGTATTTGAGCTGAGAACCTGAAGTATTCCTTATGTGATTCACCCTCATTGATGAATGCCTGAGAGATGGGAGGAATCTTTAATGATCCTTGTTGCAATGAACTATTCCACAAAATCTTGGTGAGTTCATCAAAGGTAGATGGATCCCCTGAAGGGAGTAGAACTAAGAAGCTTGCCCCGAGGGTAACGGGAAAGACCGACAAAGCAAAGGTGTTAGATCTTAGATATGCATGATAGTCTGTAATGGTCATGTGTTCATCAGCCCCATCATAGAATCAATGCTCAAAGCTTGAAACCCACGAATGGGATGTGTGAAGAATAGCTTCTAAAGGTAAGGATTCCTCATAGCGAAAAGATGATTTCGTCGAAGGTGAAATTCCTTGCATTAAGCGCAATTCTTCTCAGATAACATGACAGTGGGGTCAATAGACGAATGTGTCAAGCTACCATAGTGATTAGAATGGTTGAGTGCACGTGATGAGTAGAACTAGCTCAGATCAAGATCACGGTCTCTGCCAAGGAACTTGCTGTCGGAGATTAACATTTTGACCTCCCACCTAACGATCGATCTTGGGGAGATGTGTTTGCCGTAAGGGCTATTGTGTTCATCGCAAAAGTCGGATCATCTCATTTTGAGACTTTCCATTCTGACACATCTTCTAAAGAGATTCATCGCCTCACTAATGGTCACGCCTATCGGGGAGTGAGGCGCAGTCCTTGGTTCAATGATTGGTTTGAGCGTGATGAGTTGGAGCGAGGTGTTATGAGTGTTGTGTTTATTGGCCATAACGAGGGTGTTCACTGAATCATGATTGAAGGGTTCATTCTCACATGCCAAACTGCATTAGAAACCAATTGTGGTAGAGTGAAAGTTTACGCCTTAGCCTTGTTATAAAATCCAGCACACACACATGTATTTAAAGAGTGAACAAGAAAACTCTAGAAATTTTTACGTGAAAATCAAAAGAGGAAAATCACTGGCCTAGCCCAGAAAAAATCTTCCACTAAGAACAACAAATATGTAGTCAATGGTAAACAGCTTGCTAAATGGTAGCAGATGATGGTGAAGAGACATCGATCGACGATGAAGGTCGCCATGATGGAGACCGACAGATTGACGATGACGATCGGGAGGCGGTGGCATGGTATGACCGCCAGTGGTAACGACGGTTTTGAGGATCTTCGCTTTAGAGCTCTCTCTCTCTTCTCTTCATATGAGGAATGAGGGGCTATTTATAGATGGAGGAGCGCCTCAGAAATACATGCAAAAACTACTCCACTTCATCGACGCTGAATGATTCCTTTGATCATTTGATATATTTTAAGTATTTGAATGCTCAAATGAAGTCGAAATTATGAGATCTTGGGTTAGATCCGGCCACAAGACGCTCAATTTGATTATAAACACTCCATGCTTAAGAGCTATTTATGGATTTAATTGATATCTCAAAGTTTCAAATGATATTTTAAGTGCTTGATCTCACTAGTTTCAGAGGATCAACTTACTTTGACATCAAGATTTGCTTCATAGTAGAATTTTTAAGTCATATCAATATATTATCATATATTATTTTATATAATAAAATTAAATGAATATATAAATTTAATGCCATTAAAAATATTAAGTAGAGCCCAAATGAGCTCTATTAAAAATGACATAAAAACAGATGCTAATTGAATGGTCAAATGATTTCTAAATCTAACGATTTATAATAATTTAGAAGAGAATAATCAACAAGAAGATCACTCAAATCAAAGCTCATTGAAAATAAATTACCCAAAAAAAATTATATATGATCAAATTAATTATACTAATCTAATTTAAAGATTTTGATTTTAAAATAATGAAAAATATCCCTTTTAAATCATAAATAATCTCATTCTACGAAGGGGATGATAATGAGAGAAAAGAGACAAGTTTGAAGTTCATTATCACCACCGTTGACGCTATGAATCCCGATCTAAAAATCTACAAAACTATCATATTCTTAATTGACATTAATTATCATTTCATATAAATTGCAATATCTTATAAATATTTAAACTATTAGATATATATAAATAAATATTTTATGTATTGTTTTTTATTTTATTTTTTTTTTACATTTAAAAATTCTAGATATTTTTATTCCTTTTTCAACTATCTGTATATGATGGATTTTCATATAAATTAAAATGTGAATTTTTATTCTATCATAACTGATTTTTTAACACTGTATATATATATATATATATATATCTCTCAAATTATTAAAAAATATTTAAAATCAAAACGATTTGTGCAAATTAATTAAAACTAACGCAAATTGAAAGTGGAATCCAACTTAATAAATCAATCGATTAATTTAATTTAAATTGTGATAATGATGATTTTATATTAATTATACGATTTGATTTGATTTTAAATATTATCCTGTTTAAAATAAATCAATCGTCGACATAACTGCTAAAATAAAATTTAAAAAAAAGCCGTTTACGACATGCGGGACAGACGGCCAGCATATAGGCGATGACAAGGGATATTCGATTCGTCAGCCGTGACGATAGGCTATAAAGAACACACTAATAAATATTCTAAAATCTAAACTATTTTAATTTTTTTTATTTTTGTGGTTTTTTTCTTATATATATATATATATATATAAAATTTAAACCGTTAGATTTACAAATGCCTAAGAATTACATGGTATGTGTGTAAATCTTCTTTATTAGAATTTTCTATTTAAATAGGATATAATTTGTCATTTTTAAAATATATTTATTTTTAACAATTTTAATGTGCTTTTGTATAATAAATTTAATTCAGAATATTTTCAATAAATTTTGATCAGAATAAATTAACATTTAAAATAATTTTAGATAAATGCAATCTAGATGTAATAAACTACTTATATCCTATCTCAAAGTAAACTAAAAAAAATTAAAATTTAGTTTTATTTTATTTTGAGTATTCTCACATAAATTCATTTTTTTTACTTATTTATAAAGTTTGTTTTGGACTCTATTTATCATTTATAAAATATTCTCCCACAAACACCTAATTATCATTTGATCGAATGAGAGTCGAAATCAACGATGAAAATTATGTATGCAAAATTGAGGGCTCATGTATCAAAAATAATTCTAATTTCGATTGAGAAAATCTTGAATATTAAAGTTTATTAGTTTTTATCCTTTATAATGATGAAAATAAAAATAATTAGATTGTTTTTGAGCAAGGGAACATTGCCTCCCAAACTATGATCCTTGCATTCTCAAAAAATTATGATCCTTGCATTCTCTAAAAATTATTATGACTTGCACATGCATTTGATCAAAGAACATTAATAGCATTGGTTTGCCCTTGTCATGAACAATTTCTTATGAAGTTTATGCTCAATTGTCTCCATTTGTCAACAATGAAAATGTGGATTATGGTCAAAATTTTATTTTGGATATTCCAAATGTAAAAATTTTAATTTGTCAACTCTATTATTCTTGTAAAGACAAGAGATTAGAGTTGTCTTCTATTCTTCTATTAGATGCTTTGTTGATTCAAGCCTATACCATTGGATAGTCAATTTATCCAACTATGATTTGAAAAGGTTGATCATGGTGACTAAAGAGGGTTATCATCTAATCATTTTTTGGTTAGCTGAGGTCATGATATAATGCATAAGCTTTTGATAAGAATAAAAAAAAAATATTTTGATATAATTTAAAATAAAGACCCGTTAAAAAATCTAACAATAGAAGCACTTCTATATAAATCTTTTACATTTTATTAGGAGTATTGAGAAACAATATAAAATTATGGAATTCAAATATGTGAGTCACCAAATGATTGCCACGATTTCTAAAACAATAAGATGTCTATCCATAAATGCACACAACATTTGTAATCAATAGACATTCACACTATTAACAACTATCATTTAACATTTGAATCACATTAATTATTATCTTATGTAACATATGTGTAACTCTTATCGCCAATAAATATCATCATCCAATAAAAGATATTTGATGTCCGCCCTTAATCAATATTAATATTCGTTGATCAAAGTCATCTACTGCCTGCCATGGACCAGCAATCAATAACATCAAACACCTAATGTTTGTTAATGTTACACTACTTATGACATTAATTATCCTTTATAATGGATTGATGTTCATTGACAGACAGTTACCATTTGATATCTAATTGGTGGCTTTAAACATCACCTCTTCATCGAAATAAAAATCTATCATTTATGTCACCAAACTTTTACTTGATAAGGTTTGTTAATATCTTAGGTAAAATTATAGTTATCTTCCTTCATCAAAATCATTTATTGAAGTCCATTATCATTCATGGACATCGCCACCTTTAAAAAATCTTTATTTAAGTTTTTATATTATATTCTAGCCTTTTTTTTAATTATACAAAATAATATGAAATGTTATAATCTTTAAGCAAGATTAATAGATCTATTATTTACACCTTAAAAGAAGCACTAAATCAAGTAAATACCAAATTAACATAGAACACAAATTATAAAAGATACACACAACATATAATGTAAAAAAATGATAATTATTCATCATTTAATTAAAATTTGATTACAAGATTATGATTCTTCTTTGATCTTATCAATCTACTAGTTAATTGTAATTTCAATGAAAAACTTTATATTTTATAATATATTTGTCTAAAATACTTTTTTTATGTATGTGTTTATAATCTATATGAAGACTAAGTATATTCTTTTATATTTTAGGATATTAAATTTTATGTTATATATATATATATATATATATATATATATATATATATATATATATATATAAACATTTTTTTTCCACCTTTGTCGTTTGCGAGTGTACGTTTATATTTTTGAAATTCAGTTAAAAAACAAAAAATTATTAAAGTAAAAAATAATCAAAATGATTGCTTAGTGCCAGTTGCCTGCTTGCCGTCTCGGACTCTCGATGGGATAGATATATATAACAGCTAGTTATCTCCATCATCATCTAATTATTATAGTCTGAAGCCGCGCGCAAACCAATCCCTACCATGGCTGCCGTGAGAGTACTGCACGAAATCCAAATTTCTCCATCTCTTCCATCTCAGCCTCCTCAACCCATCTCCTTCCTCGACGCAATCTGGCTCCGATACTCACAACTGGTGGAGAGAATTTTCTTCTATGACTTTCCTCACCCCGTCTCCCACTTCATAGACCACCATCTCCCCATCTTCAAATCCCTCTCCTCACCTCCGCCCACTTCTACCTTTTAGCCGGATCCATCCGCCCTTCCTCTGATTCCGACGACCAGTTCGAGATCGCCTACACGGAAGGCGACTCCGTCACCATCACCGTCGCCGAATTCACGGGCGAGGAGTTCCGTAACATATCCGGCCACCAACAACGAAGCTTCAGACACCTCCGTCTTCTGGTTCCGAAACCAGCGAAGTCATCATCATGCGGCCAATTTCCCCCCATCTCGATTCAAATCACCCTTTTCCCGAACCAAGGCTTCTGCATCGGCTTCGCGATAAACCACGCTGCCTGTGACGGATCCGGATCGATGCGATTCATCCGGTCGTGGGCCGCCGCCTGCCGCTCCACTGAACCCACCATCGACGACCTCTCCCCTCCGTTCCTCGACCGATCCATTATTATCGATACCCAGGGGATAGGCCAGATATTAATGGAGAGGGGGCGTCAGTTCAAAGAGAAATACGAAGAGTATTTGAAGAAGAAGGACGCCATACCAGTTTCCGATCCTAGCTTTGTGTCTGCAACTTTACTCCAAGGATCTGATTGCCCGTCTGAAAGAGCGGGTGCAGGCGAAGGGAGAAGAAGGGAAGCCATCGTTTCACATCTCAGCGTTTGTCGTAACATGTGCTTATGTATGGAGGTGCCTAGTGAAGGCTGGGATACGACGAAGGTATCAAGCAGTATTTCTCATGCGCTGTGGATTGGAGATCGAGGATGAGGCCGCCGATCCCGAGCACTTACTTCGGCAATTGCTTGGGAGGTTGTACGGCGGTGTTGAAAGTGGGAGACCTTGTAGGGAAGGATGGGATTGAGATGGCAGCCATGGAGATAGGTGAGAGCATAGATAGGTTGGGGAGGGATGTTGGTGAGGTAATAAGCGCGTCGATCAGTAGACATGCGGAAATGGGGAGTAGCAGACCGTTGTCGGTTGCTGGGTCGCCGAAGCTGAGGGTTTACGAGACTGATTTTGGGTGGGGGAGACCGGTGAAAGTGGAGATTACATCCATTCTTGAGACGGGAGCCATGTCGCTGGCCGAGAGCAGAGAAGAGGAAGGAGGAGCGGAGATTGGCCTGGTACTCTCCGAGGAGGAGATGAATATGTTTGTGAAGAACTTTTCAAGTGATTTGCTGGATGTTTGATCACTAAGTTTGAAGGAGAGAGTTACAATTTTATGGTATTAGATCTCCTATTTATAGTTTCAAGATATATTATTTATAGATTTACATATTTGCCCCTAAAGTAATGTCAACAATTAGTGTAAACGAAATGAGAGCTAAAGACTTGTTATTTGCCCATTTAAAATTTTGTGTCTTGATTTATATCGTAATTCTCTTTATGCTCGCTTAACTAAACGAGCTAACGAAACACAGCTATTCACACAACAAACTTTTTTGACGAGAGCTGGGCCAATCTTCAGATAACGAAAGTTTTAACCACTTTACGCCAGATTTATATATAAATGTTCATGTGTATATAATAATAATAATAATAATAATAATAATAATAATAATAATAATAATAATAAAAAAAAAAAATAATAAAATAATAATAATAGTAATAGTAATAAATAAAAAAATAATAGTGTTGCTGAAAATCAGAGTGAAAGTTTACGCCTTGTCGATTAATCCATCACACAATACGTAATTAAAGAACAAGAGACACCTTAATTTTTAATAGAAAACCTCAAAGGGGAAAAAACCACGCTGGCCTAGTAAAAAAGTTTCCACTATGTATTTGAGTACAAAGTCTTGGATAACGGATTACAAGATCATGAGAGAGGAATAACAACGTGTAACAATGATCGTTAATTGTCACCGATGGAGATAAACTCCCATGACATGAATATGATATTGGTGGCGGTTGATGCGAGGAGTAATCTTGTTTGAGTGCGATCTGCTTGAGGATCTTGCTTCAGCTCTCTTCCTCACTGCTTTTCTCTTCTTCCTCGCTTGACTCTTCCTTTTCTTCCTTGCTGACTCTTCCTTTTCTTCCTTCCTGCTTGGACTCTTCCTCTTCTTCCTTGCTTTGACTCTTCCTTTTCTTCCTGCTTGACTCTTCCTCTCTTTACTGCTTGCCTCCTTCTTCTTCACTCAGCTCTTCTTCTTCACCTCACTTCACTTCTTGGCTCTCCCTTTCATGTGAAATGGGTCTATATGGGAAGGAGATTCTTATAAATTAAAGTCCTCACCCCTCGACGGACGCTGCGTGATGATTCCTTCGATCATTTGTTGTATTTTGAGCATTTGGATGCCCAAATGAAAAATTATGAGATCTTAGGCTCGTTAGATCCGGCTCGAGACGCGATTTGACTATATAAACACTATATATTTGAGAGCTATTTGATTTAATTGATGTCCCAAAGATTAAATGATATTTTAAGTCTTGATCTCGACGGTTTACTCAAAATCATATCGCTTGACATCAAGATTTGTGCTTGACCAGATTTTGAGAGTCATATCAAATAGTAATACAATAATAATAATAATAATATAATATAATAATATAATATAATATAATATAATATAATTTTATGAAGCAAATCGTCAACACCATCGAACAAATGATGTTCATCTTCGCTCATTTATATATCGAAAAATGTTTGGTGTTAGTTTAGTTAACTAACTAACCAATAATACTATTCGCGAGCAACGAACTTTTTTGACAGCCCTATCAACAATCTTGGTTTGTGCACTTTGTTCCAATTGATATTTGGTTTTTGTAATATATTAGATTCCTATCGTTCGAATACACAATAAATAAACAGCTAAAGGACATTGTTGACCGTCTGGTTGACTTCGACTCAAAATCTTCATACTAATGTGTGATTATGTTTTATACAAAGAGTAGCTATAAAATTTCTTAGAGAATTAATATTATGGGTGCTGATAGAATGTCCTATTGAGATAGCTAACAAGTTATCTCTCATGGGTATAGCCAAACAATTCACAGGTTACCTGATGCCAATTTACTTGATAAATTAAATGCTTATTTAATTTACATGATGACATGATTAATATATAAATTTTATTTAATCAAGCATTAATCATAAAATGAAATAATAATTAATAAATAAAATTATTACATTTGATTGCTTATTTTTCTAACAATTGTATGCTAACATCTTGGATTAGTGTAACGATGGATTGATCCCTTGGGTAGATCGGGGAATAATTGATAAATTGTTGAACTAACTATAGTTTCATTGAGCCGCCCGGTTCAAGGTATAATTAAACTATCATAATTTCTTTTAAAATATACACTAGAATTTAAACGTAATATAACTAGTTCAAAGCTTAAATTTAAATTATAAAAAATATTTTTTGATGTATACTCTATATTTATAATTAATTCTTTTTATTTTTTTATCACGTATTTACATTGTTATTATATATATGCTAGGTGATATTTAAAAACATTTAGGGCCCGTTTGGGATCATTTTTATTATTTTTTTATTTTTTGATTTATATTATTGTTTTATTTTATTTATATTTTGCTTAAAAATAAAATTTATTTGATTGTATTTATTATTTTTTAAAACATTTTAGATATTTTGAGTATTTTTAAAAATAACATTATTTATTTTTGAAAATAAATAATAAAATTATATAAAAGAATACTCTAAACAAAACATATTTTTAAAATAATATAAAAATAAAATAAAAAAAATAAAATTGATTCCAAACAGCCCCTTAGCATATATTATATATCATTTGATTTAATATTTTATGTGTGATTAAATTCTCTCAAAATCATAGAAATAATTCCTTGAAAGTATCACTTTATTTTTTTAGAGACTAAATTTAAAATATATATATATACAAAATTGTAAAATAATTGAATATGAACACCATGAATCAATTTTGTCTTCTATTTTTTATGTTATTTTAAAAATATATTTTTAGTATATTTTAAAGCAATTTTATTTTTATTTTTAAAAACAAATAATATTATATTTAAAATACTTAAAAATAACTTTTAAATATTTAAAATATTTTAAAAATAACTACCACCATCAAAAGTATTTTATTCTAAAATAAAACATAAACAAAAAATAAAAAATACAAAATAAACAATAAAATTTATCCCAAACGACCTCTTAAAATAACCTAACCGCCAGAACAGAATCAACCAAATAGAGCTCTAATTCTTAGTCAAATAAAAATTCATTGATTTATTCAAATAGTTTAATATTTACAACTAAAATTACAAATTTAAATTTGATTTTTTAAAATTATTTTGACTTATTTATTAAATCAATCACTTTTAATCAAAATGAAATTAAAAAGTTAAATAACTTTACATTTACAATAAAAAAATCATCATAAATTAATAACATTGTACAGGCGTGTACAAGACAAGCTTTGTTGCCATGGCTATTGTGAGAGTACTCCAACAAATCCATGTATCTCCTTCTCCATCACTTCCATCTCAACCTCCTCAACGCCTCTCCTTCCTCGATTCGATCTGGCTCCTAAACTCACAGCTTGTAGAGGTTTTCTTTCTACGACTTCCGTCACCCCATCTCCCACTTCATAGACAACCTTCCCATCTTCACCAAATCCCTCCCTCACCCTCCACCACTTCTACCTTTTAGCAGGATCCATTCGCCCCTGCCTGATTCCGATAATCAATGAGATCGCAACATGGGGCAACCTGTCACCATCACCGTCGCCGAGTTCATAGGCGATGATTTCTGCCATATCAAGCCATCACCCACGAAACTTCAATAACCTCCGTCTTCTGGTCCCGAAACCAGCAAAGTCCTCAACAACCGGTCAGTTTCCTCCTATCTCGATTCAAATCACTCTTTTCCAGAATCAAGGCCTCATCGGCTTTACAATAAACCACGCTGCCTGCGATGGATCCGGATCGTTGCGATTCATCCGGTCGTGGGCCGCCGCGCTCGAATGAGCCCACGCTCGACGACATCTCCTCCGTTCCTCGATCGATCTATTATTATCGATGCCTTCGGCATACACCGTCAAAGAGAAATACGAAGAGCGTTTGAAGAAACAGGGCAGCTTGCCAATTTCCGATCCCAGGTTTGTCTATGCTACTTTTACTCTTGGTAAGGATCAGATTTCGGGGCTGAAGGAACTTGTGCAAGGAATGTAGTGGAAGAAGGGAAGCCATCGTTTCACATCTCGGCTTTTGTTGTTTCCTGCGCTTATATATGGAGATGCCTGGTGAAAGCTCGGGGAGACGACGAAGACATCATTGTGTGTTTTGGATGCGCTGTGGATTGGAGATCGAGGACAGGTGGATCCCAAGCAATTACTTTGGCAACTGCTTGGGGACTCTTGTCGCGGAGAAGGCTGGGGAGTTGTTGGGGAAGAATATTAAATGCTGTGGAGATAGGGAAGAGCAATTTGCAAGGGATGTTGGTGATATTAGATGCGGCGATCGATATTTATCGAACTAGCTAGTAGCAGACCGTTGTTGGTTGCTGGATCGCCGAAGCTAAGGGTTTACGAGGTTGATTTTGGGTAGGCCGGTGAAGGTCGATATTACATCTATTATTCAGGGTGGAGCCATATCGCTGGCCGAGAGCAGAACGATGATGGAGGAGTAGATCGGTACTCTGAGGAGAGATGGAAAGGTTAGAACTTTTCAACTGATTTGCCGGATATCTTGGGGTGAAGTATGGTCAGCTTCCTCTCTCTCTCTCTCTCTCTCTGTTTCTTTAACTGTGCTGTTAGGGTCTCGCCAATCTCGAGAAGAAGTTTGCGCTTCGATATTCTTTTGAGTTTTTCGTTGTTTAAATTTGACTAAATAATTTTTGATCTTGATTTTAATGCATGGGTAAAATCAAAATCAAAGATTAAAGAACATTTTCTCCTAATTCTCAAATAGATCTTATTTGAGGAAAGCAATATGACATGGGATCTATGTCATATATGTTCTATGATTTTAGAGAAAATCTTTATTATAATGAGTTTTCATTTTCTAATTTGTGTGATATTATAATTCATTTTTTTAATTTAAATTTTGATATATATATATATATATATAATATATTAATATATAATTAATATTATGTTAATACATAATTATATATTATCTGAACACCATCCTTCTTATTTTAACTCTGATTAATCAATTATATTCTATTACAAATATAGGTTACTTTAATTATTTATCTTTCACTAACTTAAAAATCCTAATATTTTAATTTTTAATTTTTATTTGTTTACGTGCATGAATTCGCTAGCTTTGTCATTTTTTATGAAGGAATAATAAATACATCATAATCTCACATGTGGAATCAGCATTGTTGTCTTACTTTAATGCAAAGATAATATATTTATATGCTATATTTTAAATGGCATAAAATAATATTGTTTAGCAAGTTTAACAGATTTAAAAATAGAAATATTATTTTTTTATAATTTTTAATAGAATATTCCTTCAAGTAAAATACCAATAATCGTAATTAATATATTATTATGATTATTATTATTATTATTATTATTATTATTATTATTTTTTATTATTATTTAGTTTTAGTTTAGATAATCAAATAAGTAAGCTGAGCTCTTTTAATGTCGTTTTTATTTTATTTTTATTTTTAAGGTTATTATCTACTATTTTATTTATTATTATTTTTTTTACAATGGATATTCACCCAACATCATACCCATCTTATGTTATATGCGACTAATCTATGAGCCACTATACATTATCAGTATACTTTTCCCCACCTTAAGGAAAGGCGCCTGGATTCAAAGTAAGATGAGTTCGCCACTAACTGAGCTAAGAGATGGTGGTTACTTTATCCTTCTTTCTTTTGAATGCAAGGATAAGTATTATTATCATTATTCCTCACTCAAAATATTTTTCAAGATTTTAGCCCTTTTAGGATTTCAAGGAACATGGATCTACTTTTCTTGATAATGATAAGTTAAATATTATGTTATAAAGTATTTATGATAAATAAGAAAATTTAAAAATATAAACAAAAATTTTAAGAGAGAGATTATAATTTTTACATAAAAATTTTAAAAAATATTTTAAAGCCTAATCCTATTTTGAGTTTTAAATAATAACATTATATTAAGATCTACCACAAACAAAAAAAATATTTACAAGAGAGATATTAAAGTTTTTATATTCAAATTTTAGAAAGGATAAAATCTATGAGGTTTAATAATAGTTGAAATAGATTATGAAATATATAATATTAATTTGATCTCATATGATTTAATTATAGGATGTTGTAAATATAATGAAGAGTAGTCATGATGGTGAAGATACTATTAATGAGTGACAATAGTTAGCTAAAGATAGATAGACATTAATAATTAGCTGATGATAATGAAAAGAAGATAAATGCGATAATGATTAGATAATGGCCAAATTACGCCAATTGTGATAATAAATAATGAGAATAAATATTAAGTGACAAAATGTTAAAGTGATGTAGAGATATTGTTCTGATAATAATCACTAAGATCGATCTAACCTCTTTAATATAATCTTTTCATGTAGAGCCTATCTATAATTTTCTTGAATAATATTTTAGTAAATTTAATTAAAATCTAAAAAAATACTTTATTAAATAATATATATCAATTTCATCATTCTTTCAATATTTAAATATCTTAAAAAAAATTTCTTAGAATTAAGTGATATTGAGCTCTTTCAATTTCTTTAAAAATTTATGTGTGGAACTCTATCTAACTTTTCTCTTATTAATGGGTCTAATCTCATTTGGTATAAAAATTATACTTAAACATTTTTTTTTTATAAAATCATTTACATATATAGCACATAATTCTTGTATATTTAAATATCTAATACTTAAAATTTCATATTTATAAAAATAATATCAAATATTTAATATTACATCAAAAATAATATTTTTCGGTATATTATTTTTGTTTAATCACACATTCTAATTTAATATAGGATTTAAAATTTTTTTGTTGTTGATTTCTATTAATAATTCAATATAAAAAAATTATTTTAAGTTGATTTTCTTAAAAAATATTATTGAACTATTCATCCTCAAAAACTCGCGTATATATTCAAATATCAAACAATATCGAATAATTTTTTTAAAGTATGGTTAAAATCAATTAGTTAATTAAGTATGGAAACAAAATTTAAGATATACCAATTAATGTATTAGCCAGTGATAGTGACTAATTTTGCCACGTTGAATGGTGTCGTCATGTTTAAGATTGCCTCAAATGACGGCCTCAATAATGATTTAAATAATTAATTATTCTTTTTTTTTAACGTAAGTTGGAGATTGTTAGATTGAAGATTTAAAAGATGTTGAATGCTCAAATTTAAGTCTGGAAAATAAATTTAATTTCTTTAATAAGATAAATATTATTATTGAATGGGATTTATTTTTATTATATTTGAAAATAAATAATTATTTTTCATTCATTATATTTTAAAATACATATTATTTTTAATAAATATTTATAAAATATTTATAATAATATCTATATTTAAACCATTATTATTTAAAAGTGATTTGTAATTCTCATGACTCTATATTTTATGTATGCATTTATCATTAAATTATAAATGTTAAATTCTAATATATTATTAATATTTAGATTACATTTTACACTAAAAATTCAAGATTTTATATTAGAAGAATTAAACGTATTTTATAGGCATGTACTCAAAATAGGAAGATATTTTAGTAGAATAAATGCTTTCCATCAAGATTACAACGTTTAAATTAAATTAACCCCATAAAACTTTACTCTTTGAACCGTTTAATTCTATAATAATAGTTTTAAAATATAGATATAATTATAAATATTTATAAAGTTATTGAAATAGTTAATTATTTCACTCAATTTTAATGAATGAAAAATAATTATTTATTTTCAAATATAATAAAAAATAAATCTCATTCGAATAATAATATTTATCTTATTAAAAAAATTGTAAATTTATTTTCCAAAAAAATTAAAAAAAAATAATTTAAATACAAAGAGCGACTAACACAATCTTAACCGAAATTTATCCCACTTTAACGCAAAAGAATAATTAATTATTTAAATCATTATTGAGGCATCATTTGATAAATTAAAGCCGTTATTTCAACGCTAAGATCCACGCCACGTATATCCGACGCATGTGCAAGTCGCTTACCAATCGGCGAATTATACCTATTCTTAAATTTTAGTTTGACCATACTTAATTAACTAATTCAGATTCTAACCATACTCAATTTAAAAAAATTGCCAATAATTAATCCAATTGCTACCTCCATACTTATATGTTGCAGGTATATTTATTTTTTAAGCACATTATTATTACTTTATATATAATATTAAGCTTGAAGAATTAATCCATTGTCACACCTAATATTTTGCTATAAAATATTTAGAATTTAAACAATAAAAACAAACTGTTCCGATTATATTTATTATTATTATTTTCTTTATCTTTTCTTACAAAGCAAGAAAATGAGACTATGTAATTATATATAATAGATAAAAACATAATTTATTTTTCACATTTTCTTAAAGAGATTATAATAAGATAGCCTTATGTAGTACTCAATCAAGATACAACTCTTATATATTAGTAAAATACTATATATTATTGTAGATTAATTAAATATTAATTGAATAGTAATACATAATATTTATATATATAATAATTTATAATATATCATGTCAACGAGAATTTTTGAATGTGGACTCATATATGAATTTAATTATACATTATGCGCTATCTTATTTTTAAGCTTATTAATTTTGTGATCAAATAAAGATTAATTAATTTTTAGTTTTTGAGGCATCTTATTAATTTTGTATGAAATTATCATGTGTAGAGACTGAAGTATTTTATTTTATTTTAATGATGGATTAAAATAAAATGAAATACACTCAAATATAAATAGGGTCATGCTCTCCATTCTAAAAGGTGAGTTCTTATTTTCTTCACATCCCATCTTAAGTGAAAAGAGGGCTCTTTCTCTGTCTCTCAAGAACATCTTTTTAAAAGTGGAAGACTAAAATTTTCGCAATAGCTCTTCCATAGATTTAGGTACACTTCTGATTAAATCTTTTTGATAATTTGACATAAGATTCAGAAAAGATAAATTTATTCTATCTTCATATATTTTCAATACTATATAATACTTTACAGTAAATATATAATAGTTATTTATTAATTGTGTCACATAATATTATTCTAATAATAATAACATTTATAAGATAATCAAGTTGACCCGTTCCCGACAAGGACGTTCTCCGGGTCGAAATTATTAATATGTTTCTAAAGATAAAGATTATTTAGTATGTTAAATAAAAAAAATTTAAAAATGTAAAAAAAAAAAAATCTAAAAACGCACGAGATTGTATCTATAATATTAAAATTTATGTTAAAAATATTTATTATTATTTTTATTTGACGCACTAAAACCACCATTTGGCAATAACCAAACGATTTCCATTGCACAACACACATTTGAGAACTTAACTTTTCAAAACAGCATAACAAATTAGGTTTGGGGAACGTCTGTATCATAAGATTGATACGATCCCAAAAACCTCTAATTGCCAAACTAGAATATACATCTAGTATGTACAACAGAACTAGAGTACAAAAAAGAAAATTATAGAATTTAACTCAATTGAATACAGCAAAGGGCTTACAGACTAATCCAATACAGCCCAAATTAATCATCACAGAAGGACCAGACAGCTGAAGACTAAACAATTCCAGAGAAAGGAAATTATTACAACTATACTAATTGAGCACAATAATTACAATTAGACAGACAGATAGATAGGATGTTCAGAATAGAACCAGAATCCAAGGATCAGCTAGAATGGCAACAAGTTATCAACAGCATGTAAATACGGCCAAAGCATCACCACAAAAAGACAACACCACTGACTATAGATCCTTCCAGAAAATCCTGCAGCAATTATCAAAAACTTAGAGCAGAAATCAAGAATCAAGACCTCAAGAAAGCCGTGGACACATCAGCATAACAGAAAGACACCCCTAACAGAAAACAGTTAAAGAACCGTGGATCCACTTAGTAAGAAATAACAGATCTAGGCATAGGAGGAACATTCTAAGAGCAATTAGAAAACTATAAATAGAGATCAAAAGCCAAAGGAATAATCAAGAATTTGAGAAAGGAACTTATCTTCGCCTCTTTTCTTCTTCATCATCCTCCTTGCCATCTTCATTTTCCTCACTGAAAACCATTCCTCCCATGAAAACCCTGGTGTCCTTTCTCCCGCCACTCTTCCCCTTCTTCTCGAGCGCCGACGCGAGAAAACAGTAGAATAAAGAGTATAAAGTTAGGTTAATTCAAAGCTTCATCCACGGCCAAGAAGCGGCCAAGAAAACCATACGGCATCATCGAGGATCCGCTGATCACAACATGTAATCCACTAAACCAGAAGAATCAAGAACCGATGATCAAATAACACATCCAAGGGACAGAAATGATCACATCCACGGCCAAGCTCATAAGAAACACTCAATCCAGTGTTAGCATCCAACTAGGTAAAAGCGCATATCCAGCTCAGACCCGCCTTCCATGGAGATTACTCACTGGGTTCCAACACTCGAGTTAACTCAGAAGCCACGACCCAAATCGGGAAAACGAACTCAAAAGAACGAATTTAAGCGAATGTAATTATAGACTCAATCCTCACAGACGGAATCAATTACAGAAATTAGATCTTATCATTGGTGCTCTTGTTGATTACTACATTCTCAATCAGAAAATATGGCAGAAGGCACAAGACACACATCAAAACCCTAGATGAATGTGTTACTGATTAAACAAAACAAGAGCAAATGACCTCAATCACTATGCATTGAAAATATCAAAAGATTGACCAGAAAAAGATTGGAAAAATAACCTCAAATCAGGTATGTGATGTATCCCATTCGTAATCTATTCTCCAAAGACCACATACACACACACCCATGTCAATGCCTCTTAAAATAGATATGCCTGTGATTTAATGGAGAAGACCCCAGATGGCTCTTTAAAGCAGTAGTAGTTTTTTCATTATAACTCCACAGGATCGAAATTCATAATTTTCGCCATTACATGGATGGACCTGCACTTAGCTGGTATCAATATATGCATCTTAATAAACAGCTACACTCATGGACAGAATTTAGAGAACAACTTATTCAGAGATTTGGCCCATCCTTGTACAGAGATTTAAGGGGTGAACTTACTAAATTACAACAGAAATCTACTGTACAGCAATTTTATAATGAGTTTGAGGAATTGGCAAATCAGATATCAGGTATTCCACCTGAATTCTTACAGAGCTGTTTTGAATCTGGTTTAAGGCATAATATAAAAAGGGAAGTAAGAGCAGGCTAATTCACTACAAAGAAGCCTTCTTAGCCAAACCGATGGAGGACGCTGGCTGATGTAATAATGCCAAGAAACTACAAGATCACCAACCTCCAAAGACTAAAACAACCTCAATTACAGACCATACCGCCTCCCTCACACAAACACCAATCAACAAAGCAATCCAAATAAAGTAACAATTGTGAGGCTAACACCTACCCAAATGGAAGAAAGAAGAAAAGGATTGTGTTTTAATTGTGAGGAAAAATATCAAAGGGCATATATGTCAAGCCAAGTTATTTGCCTTCATAATAATCAATGAGGACCAAGAGTATCAATACAAGATACTCAACAAAAGGGTGGATTCAAGAAGAAGCAGAACAAGCTTCAACTATCAACCATTCAATCCGTGTTAAGGCAAATGACATAGATTGTATAAGTATACACATTATAAATACTTCTAACCACTAACTTAGCTTAGATTTTATGTCGGATAACCCAATTATATAGAATAAGATAGTCCATAGTAATAAGTCACCGACAATATCCTTTACACCTAATTAAGAGGGACAAACAGCGGTCACATAATCCAAACCACATACAAAGGAGCTTTTATTTTCGAGATAGGTTGGACGTAACCATATAAATCGGAAGTTCAAAACAACATGAAACAAATGGCCGATAACATAGAAGAGAGCTTCAATCCAAGACTACAATACGTACAAGCTTTTACACTACAATCAGTAAAATTACCAACTCAGTTCAGAAGATGGGCAGATAGTAATCAAGCTTGTTAAAAGTTTTAGATCACAAAAAAAATACTGACGGGAGATCCACAAATTAAAGAAATATCAAGGCAAACAGAAGGATTTCTAGCCACGAGCTCGGGATATCAAATAAAGAAATACGTAAGCATCTCCAAAATTTTTTGACCTTGAGGACAAGGTCGAGGAGAGAGTAATGATACGATCCCAAAACCTCTAATTGCCAAACTAGAATATACATCCAAAGATGTACAGAACTAGAGTACAAAAAGGAAATTATAGAATTTAACTCAATTGAATACGAGGCTGAACTAATCCAATCCCCAAATTAATCATCACTAACCAATGCATATAAGACAATCAAGAGAAAGGAAATTATTACAACTATACTAATTAAATACAAATAATTACAGACAAATTACGATAGATAGGATGTTGAAAAATCCAAGGATCGAATGGCAACAAGTTATCAACATGTGAATATGGCCAAAGCATCACCACAAAAAAAGACAACACCATCGACTATAGATCCTTCCAAAATCGCAAAGAATTATCAAAAACTTAAAGAAATCAAGAATCAAGACCTCAAGAAAGTGTGACACATCGATAAATGTAAAGACACTAACGAAAACAGTAAAGAACCGGCGTGGATCCACTTAGTAGAAATAACAGATCGCATAGCAGGAACATTCTAAGAGCAATAAAACTATAAATAGATCAAAAGCCAAACGAAGGGAATAATCAAGAATTTAGGAACTTAGCCTCTTTTCTTCATCCATCCTCCATGCCATCTTCATGGTTTCTCCTCACGGAAAATCATTCCCCGAGAAAACCCTCGGTGTCCTTTCTCCTCCGCTCATTTTCCCTCTTCTCGAGCGCCGACTCGAACTGAAAACAAAGAAAAGTATAAAGTTAGGTTAATTCAAAAGCTTCATCCCACGGCCAAGAAGCCAAACAACAATCGATCATCAAGGATCAAGCGCAGATCACGATCTGTAATCCACTAACGAGAAGAATGAACCGATGATCAAATAACACATCCAAGGGACACGGAAATGATCACATCCAGGGCCAAGCTCAAGACAAGAAGCACTCACTGTTAGCAAGATCCAACGTTAATGGTAAAAGCATATCCAATGGCAGACACCGCCTTCCATGGAGATTACTCACTCGGGCCCAACAGAGTTAACTCACACTAAGCCTAAAACCAAGCCGTGAGACCCAAACCGGGGAAAAACGAACTCAAATAACGAATTTAAATAACGTAATTATAGACTCAATCCTCACTACGTAAATTACAAATTAGATCTTATCATATTTGTTGTGTTGTCATAAATATAATTTGTAATATATATATATATATATATATATATATATATATATATATATATATATATATATATATATATATATATATATATAATGTATTCAATTCAACATCTCATACATCTTATTAAGTAGAGATATCATTAATTAATACAATGTCTAAAGATCACATTCATCAGATGTTTGATTTTCATTTACTTTTCATCAGATATTTTCATTCGAAGAGAAATCGAACGCGGACTGGATATGAATTAATATTAAAAAAAAGGGCACTATCAAACTCTGCTCTAAAAGTAAGAAGAATATTGTTTATTCTCCTTCAAAATTTTGAAGGGAATTTCTAATAATAAAAATAATAGTAACATTTTATTAGCGATTTTTAGCCAGTATTGAAATTTAAATGATAATTGAAAATTTGATATAAAATCAATAAACATTTTAAAATATATAATTTTTTTTAATTTTAAATAATTTATTTTATTATCAAATATTGCTAAGATATACATTCCTAAGCTTTAATAGATTTGGCCCAGTACTCGCACATGGGCTTAGATGCATGAACTATATTATTGGGCTTTCTTTTTTCGTTTAATAGTATTTTAATCTTAATGCCTCTTAGTGACCAAACCACCACTCGTCAATTAGGTGGAGACTTGGAGAAAGAATCTAAATACACGCTTTTTTGAGATAATCAGCAAAAAATTTGAGTATTCCATTTCCTTTATTTTATGTAAACGAAATACGCAAAAACGAGCGTATTTCGTTTACACTGAACGGAGCATAGAGCGGGAAAATACGCGGGAAATTTTTTTTTTCTTTTGTGAGGGCGGAGCGGAGGCTGGGGAAATTTTATTTTTCTTTTTCTTTGGGAGAGCGGAGGCTGGGAAAATTTTTTTTATTTTTTTTATTTATTTTTAATTTATTTAAATTGATGATAAATAATTCATGATAAATAAAAAAAATAAAATAATTATTAAATTTTTCTTTATTTAATAAAAAATAATTAAAAGTATAAATTATTTATTAAAGAAAATTATTTAATAAATAAATATTAAATCTTGATGAATAATTTATTTAATAAAAAATCTTATTAATTAATTAATATTTAATATAGTAATAAAATTATATATATATATATATATATATATATATATATATATATATATATATATATATATATATATATATATATATTAAATTTGGGTCATTATGTTAATATAAAATAATAATATTCAAATAATTAATATCTTAGAAAATTTATAAATTAATTACTAATAATTAAATATTAGAAATAAATTTTATTTGTATTTGATTTTATTTTAATATTTTTGAAAATTTGTAATTAATTACTAATAATTAAATATTTGAAATAAATTTTATTTGTATTTGATTTTATTTATTTTTTAGTCAAGAAAAAAATTTTATTTATAATTTATCTATATTTTATTTGATAATATTTATTTTTTTTAATAAGATTCGTAATACAATATTTATTTTATATTCATCCAACCAAATATTTAAATACAAGTATTTACTTTACTTTACATACGCCAACCAAACAGTAAAACTATAGATGTATTTACTTACATAACCAAACAACTAAAAGATTCAATTAAAATTCACTTTACAGATTATTTACATGATTCTAAATGCACAACCAAACGTACTCTAAAATTTATTTATTTATTCTTATTCGATAAGCACGTGTCGAAAGTTAAATTTTTGCACATGCAAAACATTAAAAAAATCTCAATCACGACCAACCATTTAATTATCTATTCTATATTTCTTAAATATTTTTCGAGAAGATGTAAATGGAGTAATTCAAATTTAGTGTCAAAACTAATAAATTTCTTCAACTATTATGTATATATTGTACCTACACTTTATTTATATAATTAATGATGCTTATCTTTAAGTTTTTTATTTTATTAAGTTTAACTATACATGCTTAACTCATCACAACGAGCAACACATAAAATTAAAATTATCATAAGAAATAAGTATAACTCATATTCTAAAAATACATTGGACTTAAATCTTTCATTATAATTTTAAATAATATATTTTATATTTTTTATTGAATAAATTAATAAATTTGATATATCAAATTAATTATTTTGTATTGTGAATAGGGTTGTCAGATAATCTCCTCATATATTATAAAGAGCTCACCAATTATAATTTGAAGTGATAAAGCAAAGTATCAACACGATTGGACATCAAAAGTGTCGAACACCTCCGACGAACGGACTTTGCCGTAGAAAAATTAGTCAAAATATAAATATTGCAAAATCTAACGAAGAATCGAAATATATTAAGACGACGCCGCATGGTCGGGAACGAGCGATGTAATTCGCGTGAAAATGATAATGTCGTTGCTCAAACGTCAAACCTATTAAACGAGACTACTCACACTCAATTGGATGAGTTTACATAAATGTTGAATGATTAACGCGCATTTTGAATTGAAAGCGATCCATGACGAAGTTAAACAACCTCCGTCACAAAAATAGCCATTACGTCTAACGCCGAGACTCTACATTCTCTGTGCTTGCTACCAACAGCTCTTATTCGCCCATCTGTTAGGTCAAAATACCGTTGTTGAAAGTTCATTAAAACGAACTAACACAAACTAAAAATTTGTCGAATGAACGACAACAGAACATCGGAATGCTCGGTTATTCGAAAGGCTGACAAGGTGTAAATGAGGGTTATAGCGATGCACCTCGACATGCATGTGTAACTTATTTCGATTTATTTGTTTTGTCTATTCTCTTCTGAAATTCAAATTCAGTTGTTTTTAAGTCTTTCCCTTAATGGCTGGCCGAGCATTCGTTGACCTAGTTCTTCTCTTCTCTTCCTCAGCCTCTACTGAAGTTCTCCAATCTCCACTTCTCCTTGTCTGAGTCATCTCTCGGCTTCAAGCGTTAGAGCACGACAGTAGTGCAGTAAGCACTCCACAGTCCACAATCCCTTCCTCCCAAGTCCGGCCTCGATTTTGTTCTTATCGCATGCTTCATATCGAGCAAATGGAGAGTCTTATATGTGAATCGATCCTCATGGTTTTGTGACTCTATCCCTCTCTTGTTTTTTTTTTGAGTCGTCGATGCTCATACTCTTCTAGATTTCTGCTCAACCACTCTACATCTAATCAAATGCCTCACGATCTTTGTGGCCTTTCACCAATTAATTTATTGCAATTATGTGATTTTGAGCATGACTCCTCCAATTGATGGGTCTAGGGAGCCTGTGTGATTCTTGTAATCGAGATTGTGATATTGTTTATTATTTACTGTTAGTGTTTAGTTTCAATGTGACAATATGTTGCGTATTTTTAGGAGCATGACTCCTCTATTGTATGGCTGTATGGGACTATGGGGGCCTGTGTTGACTGTTGGTTGTGATTCTTGTGAATCTGCGAGACTGTGATATTGTTTACTGTTAGTGTTTAGTTTCAATTATGTATTTTAGTATTTGTGTTATTCGTCGTTGATCCTTCTGGCTTCTGGTATCTTCAAAGTTCAGAGTAACTTTGCTTGGTATTCTTTGTTGTCCATTCTTTTCCCGGACGGTTGCCAGCATCGAACTCCTCCGTCTCCTTCTCCGGCAGGACCAACACAGGTCCAAGGTATTTTGTCGGCTCTTTATAAAGTTAACGTCATTCTGTTTTATATATTTTGTTTTGCCATGGTTGCTGGCACTAAACCCAAATCCTCTGTTTTCTTCCCTCTTAGTTCTTTAAAGTTTAGCAGTGCTACGACTTTTGCTCTACTTGCTTTAGCTGATTTTTTCAAAAAAAAAACACTGGTGTTACTATAAAGGTTGGTTTACCATTACTCAAAACTCATCAATTTTGCTTTAAATTATATGAATCCATTTCTCTCTTTAAATCCTTGATTTTAATGTTATATTTGATAACAACAATAATAACAAGTTTTATCTCATGACGTCAGAACTGTGTTAATCTTTCTTTTCATGTATCATTATTAAATATCAAATTTTTATTCAATTCTAATAAAATAAGATCATTTTTTATACTTCATAATCAAATTTTTTAGATCCATCTTCACCTTTCTAAACATAGGCCATTCTTACATTTACTAACTAGATTCTCGGAGCCAATATTTTATGTGACTGAACCATCCAAGACGATTCTCTAATCTTATCTATCATTAGAGCTACTAACTTTACAAATATACATTAGCATTTTATCAGAGCCTCTGTAACACGTAATTTAATTTTGTCTCTAATATTATATTTCCAACCTTGATCTAATGCCGTTCTATTTCATTTTTGTCATCTGCTTGGGTTTTTTTATTTTTTTTTTGGAAGAAAAATACCACATAACATTTAAGCATAAATAATCGAAAAGTAAATGAACAATAAAGTAAACTTTTAGTTATAGAGTAAATTTTGTTAGATAGAATTTTCTTGTGGCTCAACATCAAATTGGCCTATTTACATTCATAGACTAGTATTCTATTTTTTTAGATATTAGGATCAATTTAATGATAAATTCACATTATATATGATTTAAATTCATCTCTAATTAAAGCATAAGCTGATTAGATAGGAGAGATTAGTATTTCTAAACTTAGATTAGAGCACAAGCTAAATTTCTTCGCTTTTTGCTTTTACCGCTAAAATTTTTATCCATAACAGATTAGATAGCCTAATAAATACTATTGCAAGATTAAAACTTATAACCAATATTAGATTAAAAGTATTATTTTGATATCATATTTAAGTAACTAAATGAACCCAGTGAGGCAAAAATTAAGCCAAAATTTATTAATTATAACATAGCATAATTATAATATAATTACTTATTTAAATCTAAATATTACAGAAAAATAATAATTTTAAAATATATTAAATGAGCTCTAAAAAATAAAATTCTCTGCATAGATATACATGCATCTATCTAATATTATCTATTATGTACACTCTAATATTTTTTTCATCTTTGTTATCATTAAAAGATTCTTCATGAAGTTTAAAATGATATGATCACTAATTATATTCTTCTAAATATATAATATATTAATAAAATTAAATAACAAAACAATTAAATATATCATGCTAGAAGATAAATAGAAAAATCAATGCTGTCTTAAATACCAAATTATTTATTAAAAATCATTTTATAGAAAGTTAAGTCAAATTCTAATTAACTTGGGTATCATAAAATGAGTTGCGTGAGATCTCTAAGATTCAATCTTAGAAGCTCGGAGTAAATCTATTCATGGATAGGCCAACATGTGGCCTAAAGATATGAAAGTCAATTTACAAATATATATTTATTGCATGCTAGAAAATCAATTAGTGATAAGTTTTTCGAATATAAAATTCAAGACAATATATATATTTAAAGATGAGAAGAAACTTTAAATTTTACGAAAAATCTCAAAAAAGAAAAAAAAACCACACACCAAAGAAAAAAATCTTTCACTATGTGTCTCTTTCAGAGTACAAAATTTTTCCCGATAACGGATTAAAATTGTATATGAGAATGAACAACAACTACGCGTACATGTAGCGAATAGCTTGAGGTAGAATGAACATGAGGGACATCGACCGATAATGAATGTCGATGATGACGATATTGACACGCGGAGGATCACGCATGACGGCATGCGGCAATGGTTAACGACCGTGGCAAGCAGTGTTTGGAGATCTTCAAGCATTAGAGCTCTCCTCTCTCTTTGGGTCCCTTTATGGGAATGAGGCTATTTATGAATGAGAGCCTTTATAAATACATGCAAAATAACCACTCCACTTCATCTGGATGGCTCGAATGATTCCTTTGATCATTTGATGTATTTTTAGTATTTGAATGCTCAAATGAAGTTAAAATTATGAGATCTTGGGCTTGTTAGATCCGGCTCGTCAAGACGCTCGATTTGACTATAAACACTCCATGCTTAAGAGCTATTTATAGATTTAACTGATATCCCAAAGTTTCAAATGATATTTTAAGTGCTTGATCTCGACTAGTTTCAACTAAGGATTGCTTTTGACATCAAGATTCGTGTCATTAGTAGAATTTTCAATGTCATATTAGCTTTTTTGGATGACATTATCTCTCAATCATCCAAAATATTTATATCACATATAAAAAATAGAAATTCTTCAATGAAATTTGGTCCATTAACCATGCATTTTGAGAGCGATCTTCATGAGTACAAGATTATGATCGAAGTGCGCAGGTGCGATGTGTGGCACGCCGACGCAGATTTTGGGGTTATGGACCCATCGCACTTACGCGGGCTCATGCGCTGGCTGGCGTTACGGGCGAAGAAGCAGCCACGGGCGCTGGCTGGTGAGCTGAACGCGGGCATGGCAGCGTCGTGGCGAAGCGCGGTCGACGGAGCATCGGGTCTTAGGTCGGCGACGCGGCGCTGCGCTCAAGAGGCGCAAACCACGCCGAAGGGTATTTTCATCCATTTTGTCCGCTCGAGGGGCTTTGAATATTTTGAGCCATTTTTGATTTTTATTTTTTCCTATAAGGGTCTATAAAACCCCAAGGAGAAGACACACTTCTCATGTGCTATGTTTATCTTCTTAGGGTCGTCGGAGGTGATCACACCTTCATACAAGCGCTTTTCCCTCGAAAGAGGTGTTAACCGACTCGCCTGACCGACCCGTTGAGGCGATCTGACCCGTAGTTCATACTGAGGCTCCGCTTTTCCTCGAAGATGTGTCAATTGACGCCGATCGACGGGTTCGAGGGCGATCAAGATCCGTAGTTCATACCGAAAGGCTCCGCTTTTCCCTCGAAAGAGGTGTCAACCACCATGAGAATCGGTTCAGATTATCAAGACCAGTAGTTTACTTCTTCTTGTAAGAAATTTGATTTCTTGAAACTTTAATGGATGGTTCAAGATAACCGCCAAGGTGGCGAAGCGTTAAGAACCATCGCTCAACAACTGAAAGTTTGGGTAATTTTGAGCATCATTAGAGGGGAGTATCTTCTCTCTCTCTCCTTTTTTTTCATATGTCTGAGTATCTTTTTCGTTAGATCGTAGGTAAAAAATTTTATCCCAAGATATCCATGAGCGAGAGAGTCAAAAAAGGATACGCCCAACTATTGGGGTAAGTAAGCTGCTTCACAAAATTTTTAGATTTTTGTCATTTCTTCCTCTTTATTTATCATGTATTTTCAGTGGTGATGGTTAAGAAAACCCATAATGTGACGCTACATATGATATATCATCCACTATAACATCGATAGTTTAATGGTGTTCCGTAAAAATTTCACTTCCCTAATGAGTTGGGGTCATTGTTAAAAAAATCTGATCGAGCTCACTCACCTCCACCGGTGGTTTTCTATTCGAGATAATTCTTCATGCCGGCGATTCTCTTGGCTCGAGTTGATTGAGATCTTTAAAACATGTGGTGTAGCTTTGTCACAATTTTCATTTCGGACTTTAGTGGTCATCGTCGGTTTTGCTGTCTTCTTCAGAGAGCGTGGTGTTACTTTGAACATCAAATACTTGTACCGAATGTGTAGATTCACATATGATGCTCAGGGACGTGTTTCTTATCGGGATATAAAGAATTGGATAGAATTTTTAGAACGAGATCCGTCTAAAAATTGGTCTAATAGATTCTTTTTTGTGAAAAATGAGTGAGACCTCCCTAAGAGATGGGGAAGATTGAATGACCTTCATCCATTCTTGATATGAGAATGAGATCTAACTCTTAATATTCCTGATGTAGGAAGCTTGCAACATGAGTTGGCAAATATATAGATGAAGATATGATGTTCAAGGTTGGCCTTTCCATCCAAGCAGGAAGATCTCATGCTCTTTCACTGAAGAGGTCAAGTAAAGGTGATGAAAGGTCTCCTCATACTCATAGGGTTTTCTCAAGAAGCCAGTTACAAAATCACGGTGCGAATGTTTCATCTACGTAAAAAAAAGACATATGTCAAGTGACTACGTCAGATATCTGTGAAGAAGATGTTCGCCCCCAGTTGGACTCTTAGAATTTAGCTGTTTCAACTCATGATGGGGGAGTTCGTTTCTCGAAGCCACACATTCTTGAAGAATTGTTAAATCACATATACACTGGACATCAACGAGCAGATGAATTGGTACGTTGTCCTCTCCTCCTTCTTCTTTTCTTCTTTTCCTTTGTGTAATATTTGTGATGATTTTTTTTGTTATAGATAACTCAAACATTAGGCATGGCTAATTTGGGCTTTAGATAAGTGGAATATTGAATTTGTGAAGATAAAATATCCAGAAGGCAGTATGAGTGAAAGATGAGTATTAAGGCTAAAGAAGTGGCAACTTTGGAGGATCAGCTGACCGGGTGCAGAACTGAGCTATCGAACATGTCGACTTCTCTCTTCGGTCGGAGGTGCGCACTCGTGATGAGCTGATTGAGGTGAGGACAGAGACTCATTAGAAAGAGAAAAGATAAGGCACTTGCAGCGGAGAAGAGAGCTCTCGAACTGGAGAAGAAATCATTACAAGATCGCTTCGAAAGAGCATATAATGTCAGAAGCGAAAGCAAATGAAATCTCCTTGAAGGTAGTAGAAGTCTTTAAGAGCTCCCTAGCTTATCGCGTTACAATCGAAGATCGTGTCCAGGAAGCTCGTAATCATATTCTTGATGTTGAAGTGATGGACTTTGAGCATCAATGTTTAGATGAAGGCTTCATCCAAGGGTTCCTAAAGGAATCGCTTAGTGCATAAAGATCGGAGCTAGTATGAGGATCTCCCAAGTATCTCAAGACTCGTGAGTGA
This sequence comes from Cymbidium sinense, assembly GCA_021442155.1. Lineage (NCBI taxonomy): Eukaryota > Viridiplantae > Streptophyta > Magnoliopsida > Asparagales > Orchidaceae > Cymbidium > Cymbidium sinense. Next base: position 185,597,664 of record CM038218.1, on the reverse strand, counting down.
GATGAAGGAGTTGAGAGTGAGTCAAGGGAGCATCTCCTAGTGGTGAGGAGGACATTGATATCACCAATATGATGTAGCATCACTTGAGGATGCATTTTTTTATGTATCGTTATTAGTGTGTATCAGAATCTTGATTCTTTCTTATATCATCATGTTAATGTTGTCAATGAATAATTTTTTTAGATGATACACTCTTGTTTTGTTTTTACCTATCGCAATTGGTGGAATATTATTGACAATGCTAACTGATGATGAGGTTGAATTGAATCTACCGAGGATTTTCCAATCAGGGTTGTTTATCAAAGTGTAACTTGATGACATTAACTTGTAAGAAGCGATGTCCACCAAGGACCTTTTGACCTATCTAGGTATCGTAAATGACGCTAACATGTGGAAGAGGTCAGGATGTCCACTAAGGACCTTTTGACCTATCCTAGGTATCGAAAGTGTTACTTCTTACCTGTATGGAAGAGGTCCGATCAAGTCCCCTTTGGATTGATTATGCCCCGATTGAGATACAACGTGAGTTGTATATATCTCAAGTGGGAGGATTAAATAAAGAATAAATAAGCTTGTAAGAAAAAACTATAAATTCATTACTCTGATAAGTTCGACGATACAATCATAAGATAATTTTTACACGAATATGAGTTTCAAGAGGAAATGACAACAACAACAAGTCTTTATCCCACTAAGTGAGGTCAGCTACATGAAGAGGAAATGATAAACGAGACACAATGTAATATGCAAGAATATTGATAATATTTTTGGAGATTCTCAGTGTTCCAAGTTCAAGGTAATATTTTTCCCTCTAGATCCTTGAGCTTGAATGTTCCTGATTTTATCATAGCTATAACCACATATGGGTCTTCCCAAAGAGGTGAGAGTTTATTGCATTGAGGGCCTTTGCGTGTAGCTTCGAGACTTCACAAGACCAAGTCACAGATATGGGATTTTTTACTCTATGTTAAAAGTGACGCTTTACCCTTGGTGATAAGCCAAGTGCCATGTCACGAAGTTTCGGAGTAAGTCCAAGTGCTGTCGGAGTTTTTTTTCATTACCATCATGATCGAATAATTGAACTCTTGGACTTGGAACCCCGATATCTACTGGTATAATAGCTTCTGTGTCGAAACACAAGTTATATGGTGTCTCACCAATCGGGGTTCGTGATGTAGTGTGGTAAGCCCAAAGAATATTAGAAAGCTCATCAACCCATTGCCCCCAGCCTTCTCAAACGTGTTTTTAGTTCTTTGAGTATAGTTCTATTGGTAGTCTTAGTCTGTCCATTAGTTTGAGGATGTGTTGCAACCGTATGCAGCTGCTGAATGTGAAGATCTTTGCAAAAAGACGTAAAGATTTTCCAAGAATTGGTTCCATTGTCGGATGATGATCTGAAGATCAATCGACATACTATATTTTCAAACAAATTGTTTAGCATTTGCCTCCTGATTTTAGCAGTGGTTCGCTTCCACCCATTTAAAGTGAAGTACGACTAAAATGATGAACTTTCATTATCCGATCTATCGAAAAGGTCCCATGATATCAATTCCCCACTGAGCAAAGGGCCACGGGTTTTGAATGGATGAGAGCTCGGTATGCGGCATGTGAGGGAGGTTAGAGTGTAATTGACAACTTGCACATTTTTTTATGAATTTCAAGATATCTTATTTCATCGTAGGCCAATAGAACCCTTGCCTTATAATTTTAAGGGCTAACGCCCTTCCTCCTAGGTGTTCTCCATATATCCCAGTGAACCTCTTAATAATGTAATCGACCTCGATGGTAAGAGACATTTGAGGTATGACCCAAAAGCTCGCTTTGTATAGTTCACCGATGATAATAAAGTTTGAAGCTTATCTTCTGAGACGAGTAGTTGTCTTCGTGAAGGGTCTCTTCTTGTAGATGAGTCCATCCAAGGTTCTTTTTATCTCATTAATTGCTTGATTACTCATGACCCTTGGATACTAGGAAAATATATTTCTTCAACATGCCTTCTCTAAATAGATCTCGTGATGTAGCAGTTTAGGCCACCGAGTATTCTTCTCTCATATGTGAATGATTTGATGTGTCTTGAAATGGGCAAGAAGAGACTTTACCAAGTGGAGGTATTATGCCGATGAGATTATGAGTATTTCCCTCAACTTGGGAGGCAATTGAGAGTCGTGTAGATCACTAAGTCTTGAGCTTCAGAATCAATGAAGAGTCTCAACCCTGAGTGAGCCTATTCAATATATTATTAGTTGCAAAAAAATTTAGTAAGTCCATACTCTAAGGTATTCTTGGAGAAATAAGTAAGATTCACCAAAGATCGATTTCAAGCTCCATCATCACAGGGTCCATTGAGGAGATGAAAGGCGTAGGCAGATAGCTTTTTTGAGTTGGGTAGTGCATTCCATAAAAGTCGAGTACTTGAGACTTTATAGAGTCGAGGTAAAAATTTATATCAAACTCTCCCAATTCTAGACCATTTAATTAACCTCCTGATGCTCGGTTTTGTAGATGACCCTTAATGATAAATGAGTGTAAATGCCGATAGTATGAACTTGGAAGTATGAACGCAATTTTTGCGCTGAGAAAACTAAAGTCAGAGCCACCTTATCTGCAAGTGAATAACGACTTTATATATTAGAGAGAATTTTGCTGACATAGTAAATTGGTTGTTATATCCCATTTTATTCTCGCACTAAAATTGAGCTTATAGCGTGGGAAGAGACTGTGAGATATAAGTATAACATCTCTCCTTGAATAGGCTTGATAGTAGGGTGGAGATGCTAAATACTCTTAGTTCAAAAGCGACATTCATCAATGAAAATTATTATTTTTAGTTCCCTTTAATATTTTAAAGAATGACAAGTATTTATCCCCAGAATGGGCTAGGAAGCAGGATAACGCAGTAATTCATCTATTCAAACGTTGAACTTCCTTGATATTCTTCGGAGGAGTCGTATCTTTGAGAGCTTTGATTTTCTCGGGGTTGGCTTCTATCCCACGGTGGGTTACCATAAATCCAAGAAATTTTTCTGACGTAAGCCCAAAAGCACACTTGGTCGGGTTAAGTTACATGTTATAACGTCGAAGAAGGTTAAAGCATATTTCTAAGTTAGAAATATGTTGTGATTCTTCCAAGCTTTTTACTAACATGTCATCCACATATACCTCCATTGTGCCTAATAGGTCTTTAAAAACCTTATTCATAAGGCATTGATAGGTAGCACCAGCATTTTTTAACCCAAATGGCATAACTTGGTAACAATATAAACCTTTATATGTTTGAATTGCTGTAGCTTCTTCATCCGTGGGGCCCATTTTTATTTGATTGTAACTAGAGTAAACATCCAAAAAATTGAGCATTTGATATCTAGACGTAGCATCAACCAATTGATCAATTCGATGAGGAGGAAAATTATCTTTCGGGCAAGCTTTATTGAGGTCAGTGTAATCAATACACATTTTTCATGTTTCATTTATTTTCTTAACTATGACAACATTTGCTAGCCATATAGGGTAATGTACCTCTCGTATGAATCCCGCTTCTAGAAGCTTGTTAACTTCTTGCTCAATAGCCAGGAGATGATCAAAACTTTTCTTCGGATGATCGGTTTGAATGTCGGATCAATCTTGAGGGAGTGCATGATCATCGGGTCAATCGGCATCCGAACTCCAAGATGTCTTGATTTCTGCAAGAAGTATATATATTTTCTCTTTGTTCTCGGAGTGAGATCCAACGTAATCGCTCGTAATGATCATCTAATAATGTAATAGAAAGTCTTCGATGGGGGAAGCTTTGGATACTCTTCATCTCAAAATTAAAATCTGATGTTGAAGGTCACGTATGGTTGAGCTTGTCTCAGGTAGCATGATTGCATCTGTGATTTTCACGAACCACCCCAACTCCAATGGGAAATTTCATCTTGAGATGAGATCTGATATGCAAAAATTGATTGGAGGCTTCCAAAGATAGCGTTATATGTCAATGACTTGACCACCATGAATTGGATTAAATGAGTCACTTGTCGAGAAAATTCACCAAGGACAACAGAAGGGTGATTGTCTCTCTACATAGCCATTATCAACCGTATAATGGTCCTAAGTGGAGCATTTCCCAACGCGCGCTAAGAAATATGGAGTAAAGCAAGACATTAACATAACTCTCATTGTCAATCAAAATTCTCTTAACATTATAGCATGGGTCACCGATCCCTGCGTTGATGATAAGTGGATCTTGATGATGAACATGAATTCCTTCTAAGTCCGAGTCATTAAAAGTGATGGACTGATCAATACAAGACATCTTTAACTCTGACTCTTCAGAGGTGGTAATGAGAACTTGATTAGATAGTATTGGTCCTCGTGTGATTGTTCAATCTCTCCAATTATTTGATGATTATTTTATTATTTTGTGATATCCCATTGGCCTCGAGGTATGTTTGTTTGATGATTGATTCTTCACAAATCGGCGTAGATATCCTTGTTGAATGAGCCTCGATTTCTTCTTTGAGTTGCTCAGGTATGTCCAGACATGGCGTGACAATATTGCTCATGATTGAATTTGGTTTCGATGCGCCACTTGATGTTTTCTTCATCTCGAATAGCCATCGTGAGATGTGTTCAGGTACCCTTTTTCGGTCGTGGTTCACGCCATTAATATGGCGTGGAGGGAGATCAGCTTTTATTGTTTTTTGATGGGAGACCAGCATTCCTGGTGCTCTTACATTTTCCTGTAGATTATTCAAATTATTTACGATGGGCATTAATAATCTCATCGGCAGAGATTTGTGCTTACACAGGATGAATTAAGTATACGAAATGACCGTCTCATTAAGGAGTAAAAAGGCCCTGACGAGTCCTCCAAGGAAAACTCCTCTTAATAGTTCACTGGTATTTGTCGAGCTTCTAAGGAGAACCTATTCCTTAAGTGATTCACCCTCATTCTAAGAATGTCGAGAGATGGAGGAATCTTTAATGATCCTCCATTGCAATGAACTGCTTCCACAAAAAATCAAGTTCATCAAAGTAGGATGGATCCCTTGGAAGGGAGTAGAACCGCGCGAGCTTGCTTGAGGGTAACGGGAAAGACCTAACAAAGAAAGCATCGAGCTGGAATATATGCATGATAGTCCCATAATGGTCGATGTGTTCATATAGGTCACCATCATAGAATCAATGCTCGTAAGCTTGAAACCCATGGAATAGGATGTTGAAGAATATCTTGCCTAAAGGTGAGATTCCTCATAGCTGAGGGGAAGATGATTTATTGAAGGTGAAATTGCATTGCATTAAGTGTCGTAATTCTGTGATAACATGACGATCAACGACGAATGTGGCTACCTACTGATTCAAATGGTGAGCGACGGATGACGAGTGAAAAAAGATATGAGATCAACATCTGCCTCTATGCGAGAACGCTGTCAAGGAGATTAGCATTTTGACCTCCCACGCCAACGATCGATCTTGGGGAGATGTATTTATCGTAGTAGTTATTGTGTCGCAAAGTCGAATCATCTCATTTTGAGACTCTTCCATTCTGACACGATCTTCTAAAGAGATTCCTATCCTTCATGACGTGGTCACGCCTATCGGGGAGTGAGGCGAAGCTTGGCATCCTTGGTTCAAGGATTGGTTTTGAGTGAGTGACGGAGTTGGGAGCTCTCAGACAAGAAGGCGCCTATTGGCCATAACGGTGTGTGAAATTGTGATTGAAGGGTTCGATTCCACTGACCGCCAAACCGCTATGCGTAGAAATAATCAGTGGTAGAGTGAAAGTTTACCTTAGCCTTGTTATAAAATCGACACAAACATGTATTTAAAGAGTGAACAAGAAAACTCAAAATTTTTACATGAAAAAAAAGAGGAAAACCAAAATCAAAGAAAAATCTTCCAATTACATGTGTACTACAAAATTTTCCGATATGATTACATAATGTATATAAGAAGAGAATAACAATTATGTAGTCGTGGGTAAAATAAGCAATGATGGTGAGAGATGAACAACAGGACATCGACCGATGATGGGCGTCATGATGGAGGCCGAGATTGACATGGTGAGTATCGCATAGCTGAGGGGCGGTGGCGGTGGGACGATAGGTGGTAAGACGATTGCTTTGGAGGATCTTCAAATTTTAGATCTCTCTCTCTCTTGCTTCCCTTCATATGAGGAAAAGGGCTATTTATAATTAGTGACGTCTTTGTAAATATACGCAAAATCGAACCACTCCACTTCATGGATACCGTAATGATTCCTTTGATCATTTGATGTATTTTAAGTATTTGAATACTCAAATGAAATCAAAATTATGAGATACTTATTGCCGCCAAGACACTCGGTTTGACTATAAACACTCCATGCTTAAGAACTATTTATGGATTTAACTGACATCCCAAAGTTTCAAATGATATTTTGCTGATTTCAGCTAAGGGATCAACTTGCTGACATCAAGATTCACGCTCAAGTAATTTTAAGTGTATATCATAATAATACAAAATCATTCTAAGTCTAACATGTCATAACCAAAACCATATATATATATATATATATATCATATATTATTTTATATAATAAAATTAAATGTCTTAATAAGACAAATTTAATGCCATTAAAATCGGATTAAGTAGAGCCCAAATGAGCTCTAATTAAGCCTAATGACTATACATGAAAACTTCGAGATGCTAATTGAATGGTCAAATGACTTCTAAATCGACGACTTATAAATAACGGCGAGCATCAATTGCCCAATATCACTCAAATCAAAGATCGTTTGAGTAATCAAATCACCCAAAAAATTATATATGATCAAATTAATCGATACTAACTGTCTAATGAAGTATTTTGAGATTTTAGCTATAATGACCAAAATATCCCTTTTAGAATCCTATAAATAGAATCTCATTCTTGTCAGATGAGTGGGAAGGAGAGAAAGTTAGAAATAAGAAGTTCATTATCACCACCACAATTCTGATCGCCGCTTATTTGAGATCACAATAATGACAACCCAACTATCGCATAACTATTTACCGATTATGTAATTCTATCGTTGTGCTTTCACATACAATCTGAATCTCATTATGGAAGATTTAAACTGTATTCCAAAAGAAGATATATACTGAAATATTTTTTACAGCCGTGATTTTTGCTATTTTGAGGTTTTACATTTAAAATTCTAGATATTTTTATTCTTTTTTTCAACTATATCATTTAATTTTCATACAAACTAAAATGTGAAGTTTTATTCTAACTATTTTAACATTATATATATATATATATATATATATATATATATATATATATATATATATATATATATATATATATATATATATGGAATTATTAAAATATTTAAAATCAAAACAATTTGTGCAAATTAATTAAAACTAACGCAAATTGAAAGTGTAATCCAACTTAAAAAATCAATCGATTAATTTAATTTAAATTGTGATAATGATGATTTTATATTAATTATACGATTTGATTTGATTTTAAATATTATCCTGTTTAAAATAAATCAATCGTCGACAATAAACTGCTAAAATAAAATAAAAAAAAAAAAAAGCCGTTTACGACATGCCGGACAAAGCATATATAGGCGATGACAAGGGATATTCGATTCGTCAGCCGTGACGATAGGCTATAAAGAACAAACTAATAAATATTCTAAAATCTAAACTATTTTAAATTTTTTTTTATTTTTGTGGTTTTTCTTATATATATATATATATATATATATATATATATATATATATATATATATATATATATATAAAAATCTAAACCGTTAGATTTACAAATGCCTAAGAATTACATGGTATGTGTGTAAATCTTCTTTATTATAATTGGTCTATTTAAATAGGATATAATTTGTCATTTTTTAAAATATATTTATTTTTAACAATTTTAATGTGCTTTTGTATAATAAAAAAATTAAATCAGAATATTTTCAATAAATTTTGATCAGAATAAATTAATATTTTAAAATAATTTTGAGATAAATGCAATCTAGATGTAATAAACTACTTCTTATATCCTATCTCAAAGTAAACTAAAAAAAAATTAAAATTTATTTTTATTTTTATTTTGATAAAGTATTCTCACATAAATTCATTACTTTTTTACTTATTTATAAAGTTTGTTTTAGACTCTATTTATCATTTATAAAATATTCTCCCACAAACACCTAATTATCATTTGATCGATTAATTGAGAGTCGAAATCAACGATGAAAATTATGTATGCATAGTCAGATAGGGCTCATGTATCAAAAATAATTCTCTAATTTCTATTGAGAAAATCTTGAATATTAAAGTTTATTAAAGGTTATATCCTTTATAATGATGAAAATAAAAATAATTGGATTGTTTTTGAGCAAGGGAACATTGCCTCACAAAATGACGAAGTTCTATCACTATTTTCTACGAGCCCAAATTATGATTTTTGCATTCTCTAAAAATTTTAATGACTTGAGCATGCATTTGATCAAAAAACATTAATAACATTGGTTTGCCCTTGTCCAGATGAACAATTTCTTATGAAGTTTATGCTCAATTGTCTCCATTTGTCAACAATGATAAAATGTGGATTATGGTCAAAGTTTTATTTTGGATATTCCAAATGTAAAAATTTTAATTTGTCAACTCTATTATTCTTGTAAAGACAAGAGATGTGATGAGGTGTCTTCTATTCTTCTATTAGATGCTTTGTTGATTCAAGCCTATACCATTGGATGGTCAATTTATCCAACTATGATTTGAAAAGGTTGATCATGGTGACTAAAGAGGGGTATCATAATCATTTTTTGGTTAGCTGAGGTCATGATATAATGCATAAGATTTTGATAAGAAAAAAAAAATATTTTGATATAATTTAAAATAAAGACCCGTTAAAAAAATCTAACAATAGAAGCACTTCTATATAAATCTTTTACATTTTATTAGGAGTATTGAGAAACAATATAAAATTATGGAATTCAAATTATGTTCAGAGTCACCAAATGATTGCCACAGTATTTCCAAAACAATAAGATGTCTATCCATAAATGCAGCACAACATTTGTAATCAATGATTCTCACTATATTCATTTAACATTTGAATCCATATTATTATCTTATTGCTAACATATGTGTAACTCTTATTGTCAGTTCATCATCCATTCCATCAATAAAGATATTTGACGCCCCTTTAATCAATTAATATTTGTTGATCAAAATCTCATGCCCGCCATGGACCGACAATCAATAACATCAAACACCTAATGTTTGTTAATGTTACACTACTCATGACATTAATTATCCTTTATAATGGAGTGATGTTCATTGATGATACAATTACCATTTGATATCTAATTGCTTTAAACATCACCTCTTCATCGAAATAAAAATCTATCATTTATGTCACTAAACTTTTACTTGATAAGGTTTGTTAATATCTTAGGTAAAATGATAGTTATCTTCCTTCATCAAAATCATTTATTGAAGTCCATTATCATTCACGGACATCACCACCTTTAAAAAATCTTTATTTAAGTTTTTATATTATATTCTAGCCTTTTTTTAATTATACAAAATAAGATGAAATGTTATAATCTGTAAGCAAGATTAATAGATCTATTATTTACACCTTAAAAAGAAGCACTAAATCAAGTAAATACCAAATTAACATAGAACACAAATTATAAAAGATACACACAACATATAATAAAAAAAATGATAATTATTCATCATTTAATTAAAATTTGATTACAAGATTATGATTCTTCTTTGATCTTATCAATCTACTAGTTAATTGTAAATGAAAAACTTTATATTTTATAATATATTTGTCTAGAAATACTTTTTTTATGTATGTGTTTATAATCTATATGAAGACTAAGTATATTCTTTTATATTTTAGGATATTAAATTTTAAGTGTTATATATATATATATATATATATATATATATATATATATAAACATTTAAAACATATTTTTTCCCACCTTTGTTTGGTGAGTGTACATTTTTGAAATTCAGTTAAAAAAAAAATTATTAAAGTAAAAAATAATCAAAATGATTGGTTAGGTCAGTTGCCCGCTTGCCGTCTCGATGGAAACCGGATAGATATATATAACTTAGTTATCTCCATCATCATCTAATTATTATTGTCTCAGCGCCAAACCAATCCCTACCATGGCGCCGTGAGAGTGCACAAATCCAAATTTCTCCATCTCTTCCATCTCAGCCTCCTCAACCCATCTCCTTCCTCGACGCATCTGATACTCACAACGGTGGAGAGAATTTTCATGACTTCTCACTGTCTCCCACTTCATAGACCACCATCTCCCCATCTTCACCAAATCCTCTCTCACCTCTCCCTGCCACTTCTACCTTTTAGGATCCATCCGCCCTTCCTCGATTCCGACGAGGTTCGAGATCGCTACACGGAAGGCGACTCGTCACCATCACCGTCGCTCACGGGCGAGGAGTTCAGAACATATCCGCCACCAACAAAAGCACACCTCCGTTTCGTTCCAAAGTCATCATGCGGCTTTCCCCATCTCGATTCAAATCACCTTTTCGAACCAAGGCTTCGCGGCTGCGATAAACCACGCTGTGTGACGGATCCGGATCGCGATTCATCCGGGTGGTGCCGCTCCACTGAACCCACCTTCGACGACCTCTCCTCGTTCAAGATCCATTATTATCGATACCGGGATAGGGAGATATTAATGGGGGCGGTTCAAAGAGAAATAAAGAGTATTTGAAGAAGGACGCCATACAGATCTAGCTTTGTGTCTGCAACTTTACTCTCCGCAAGGATCTGATTGCCCGTCTGAAAGAGCGGGTGCAAGGGAGTGGAAGAAGGGCCATCGTTCACATCTTTTGTCGTAACATGTGCTTATGTATGGAGGTGCCTAGTGAAGGCTCGGGGAACGAAGGTATCAAGATTTCATGCATGGATTGGAGATGAGGATGCCGATCAAGCACTTACGCAATTGCTTGGGAGGTACGGTTGTTGAAAGTGAGACTTGTAGGAAGGATGGGATTGAGATGGCAGCCCATGGAGATAGGTGAGAGCATAGATAGGTGTGGGGAGGGATGTTGGTGAGGTAATAAGCCGATCAGACACGGAAATGGGGAAGAACAGTTCTGGCTTAAGGGTTCTGACCGATTTTGGGTGGGGGAGAAAGTGGAGATTACATCCATTCTTGAGACGAGCCATGTCACGCCGAGAGGAAGAAGAGGAAGGAGGAGATTGGCTGGTACTCTCAGGAGGGGTGTCGAGTCATGAAGTTTACGCGGGACTAATACCGACTGGCACATAATTCGCAAAAAAATGACGCCAGGGAGAAACGCGGTTTATCGCTCGCCGACCCGACGATTACCTGCCTAAACCTCAACCAAATATCGCGCCGTCGATTCTTTCGTATAGATTCTGAGAGATTTTCAATTCCGTCGCCCACCATTTAGGGCTTGGGCTTAAAGATTTCAAATTGAGGTGATATAGGTATTTCAAGTTAGAGAGATTTTGTCTTTTCCATTACAATCCATCGTAAGTGTTTGGTTTCTTTATGGCGGATATGGCTATCTCATGCATTTGTACGTTGTAACCGATATTAGACCATTTTGTTTTGTTGATTTACCTTGTAATCTCAAACCCAGATATTCTTTACTTATTTGAGATTTGCTTTTTTAGTCCATTTTCCCGTTTGGAGGGCATACTATGGATAAAACCGCTCAATAACTAGGAGGTTGTGTTTTAGGGTGTATTTTGTGGAGAAATGAATTGCACTGCACCTCTCACTGCATTACTGCACTAGTACCTCTGCATCACTGCATCTCCTCATCTTGTACTCTACCAGTATAGGAGACATTTTGGGATGTTTATTTTACATGCAAGAGCTAACTGCAAGTAGTTTTGGGAGGTTGTGTTTTTAGAAAAATGTACTCACCGAACCGTGCATCTGCATCTATACTTTCTTGAGATTTGGGTTTGGATGTATTCTGTGGAGAATGACCATTTATACTCCTGCATTGTCAGTTTAATCCATACCTCTAACAGATTCTATTCTGTACTCATACTTGAGATTTTGGTTTGGGTGTGTCTGGAGAAATGAATGCATTATGCACTGTAACTCCCTGCACTGCATTGCACTCATTAATTCTCTGGATAGAGAGACATTTTGGGATGTTTTTCTTGATTGCTTTCTATTGTTGAGACCGCTTAAAAGTAGTTTAGAGGTTATTGCTAATTTAGATGCTTGTTTGCAAAATGTACTCATAACCGCCTCTACCTTACTCTATACTTTCTTGAGATTTTGCTTTGGATGTGTTCTAGAGAATGTACCCAGACTGTATCTGTATCTCTGCCTCGGTACCTCGTACTCTCTGCACCTCTGTACGATAGTAGATTTTTTGGGATGTTTTTCGATTGCTTCGATTGTTGAGACAATGTTTTTTTTTGATTGCGGTCTTGTACCAATTCCTCAAATCCACAATGAATCAATCATGGACAACCACTTGACGCTTTTCTTGAATTTTGTTATATGGTTTATTGATTGACCGCTGCTTTTCCGAAAATCTGATTTCAATTTCTTAGTAATAACTTGATGATTTTTCTAACTGCTGTGATGTGCATAATCAAGATATGCATAAATTTTCTATATGCATAAAATGTTGAGATCCCAAATTTGGGTCATTAGATAAAACAACTTCATCATCACAGCCATTCACCACATCTCAGCGAAAACATATCCAAACAGTCAATGTGATAATAAATGAAATGATGTTAGAGCATAGATATTTGTCGAGAGCATATAACCAAAAATAAAATAAATCAAAAGAACCTGAGAATTGAAAATGAGGTAATAAGAAAGATATGTATAATACTCTGAGGTACAGATACAGAAAAAGAGAAAGAAAGACACAGATACAGAGGCATAGATATATAGAGGTATAGAAATTTAGCTCTTCAGTGAATATAAGAAAATAAAATGTTTAGAGGTAAAAAAAGGCACAAAAGATCGAAGGCATAGAGGTAAGAAGGCAAAATAACAGAGAAGAGGCACAGATCTGGTACAGAGATTATATGCAGAAGAGATAGGTACAGAAAATCTCTAAAATCCCTAAACGACCACATCATTGTTTGATTGATTTAGTTACCATGATCCAATAAACAAAGAAGTGAAACAAACGGAAAAAATTTATACTCGAAAAGACACTACAGAGAGTACATATGTAAATACTACAAAATTAATCAATCCGAAAGATTACATTGAATATGTTTTCTAACTTTACAAAAAATCAAAAATAAATATGAATCTGAAGGATTACAACTCCTTAAAGATTAATCCATTTTATTATATATTTCTCAACGCCTCCATTTCCGATTCATTCTCCTTCTTCATATTTTTTTAAAAGCAAATAAAAAAATACGCTCCTAAATGAAGATATTTTAATTTCTCCAGATATACTCATTCTTTGGTCTTTATAAAACCGAAAAAAAAAATACGTTTTTCTGTCATTTTTTTAATGAGCCAGCATTGGAGTCACGTAGCTATGGACTACAATATTTTCAGAGGAGGAGATGAATATGAGTGAAGAACTTTTCAAGTGATTCTGGATGTTTGATCACTAAGTTTGAAGGAGAGTAACAATTTTATGGTATTAGATCTCTATTTATAGTTTCAAGATATATTATTTATAGATTTACATATTTGCCCCTAAAGTAATGTCAACAATTAGGGGTGTAAACGAGCCGAGCTTGAAACACTGTCGTATTCTCATTTAAAATTGTGGTTGTTACCATTTATATATCGAGCTTGAATATCTTTTGTTCTCGCTTAACTAAACGAGCTAACGTTTAACACAGCTATTAAACAACAAACTTTTGAGTGAGAGATTCGAGCTGGCCAATCTTTTACATAACGAAAGTTTTAACCACTAAGTCGCTGATTTATGATATATAAATGTGTTCAGATGTGTATATAATAATAATAATAATAATAATAATAATAATAATAATAATAATAATAATAATAATAAATAATAAATAAAAAAATAATAATAAAATAATAATAATAGTAATAGTAATAAATAAAAATAATAGTGTTTAGAAAACCAGCAGTGAGTGAAAGTTTACGCCTTAAATTTGTCGATTAATCCATCACACACGTGTAATTAAAGAAACAGGAGACACCCGAATTTTAACATGGAAAACCTCAAAAGAGGGAAAACCACGGCCCAAGAAAAGTTTCCACTATGTAGTTTGAGTACAAAGTCTTCCTGGATAACGGATTACGATTGCATATGAGAGGAATAACAAGTAACAATGATCGTAAATTGTAGATGGAGATGGTTAACTCCGAATACATGGTACAATTAGTGACGATGGCGGTGGTTGATGCCGATGAGTAATCTGCGTGCGATCTTGCTTGAGGATCTTTAAGCTTGAGCTCTCTCTTCCTCCTCACTTTTTTTCTCTTCTTCCTCGCTCGTTCTTTCTTCCTTTTTGACTCTTCCTTTTCTTCCTCTTCTTCCTTCTTCCTTGTTCTGGACTCTTCCTTTTCTTCCTTGGGACTCTTCCTCTTTACTTGCTTTCATTTTCTTTCTTCACTTGCTTCAGCCTCTTCTTCTTCTTCACTTCACTTCACTTGGCCTCCCCCTTCATGTGAGAAATGAAGGCCTATTTATAGATGGAAGGAGGCATTCTTATAAATTCAAAGTTCTGCACCACTCCCCTCGACGGACGGCCGGGATGATTCCTTCGATCATTTGATGTATTTTGAGCATTTGGATGCCCAAATGAAGTTGAAATTATGAGATCTTAGGCTCGTTAGATCCAGACGCCGATTTGATTATAAACACTCCATATTTGAGAGCTTTTTGGGATTTAATTGATGTCCCAAAGATTCCAATGATATTTTAAGTCTTGATCTCGACGGCTTACTCAAAATCATATCGACATCAAGATTTGTCTGTATTTTGAGAGTCATATCAAATAATAATAATAATAATAATAATAGTAATAAATAATAATAATATAATATAATATAATATAATATAATTTTTTATTTCGAAGCAATGAACACCATCGAACAAATGATTGCTCATCTTCGCCATTTATATATCGAAGCAAATGTCGTTTCGTTCGTTTTAAACAAATAACATGAGCTCATGAAGAACGAACTTTTGAAAGCCCTATCAACAATCTTGGTTTGTGTACTTTGTTCCAATTGATATTTGGTTTTTGTAATATATTAGATTCCTATCGTTCGAATACACAATAAATAAACAGCTAAAGGACATTGTTGACCGTCTGGTTGACTTCGACTCAAAATCTTCATACTAATGTGTGATTATGTTTCGAGGATATTTTTTTATACAAAGAGTAGCTATAAAAATTTCTTAGGAGAATTAATTAGGCTAATATTATGGGTGCTGATAGAATGTCCTATTGAGATAGCTAACAAGTTATCTCTCATGGGTATAGCCAAACAATTCACAGGTTACCTGATGGCAATTTACTTGATAAATTAAATGCTTATTTAATTTACATGATAACAAGATTAATATATAAATTTTATTTAATCAAGCATTAATCATAAAATGAAAGAATAATTAATAAATAAAATTATTACATTTGATTGCTTATTTTTCTAACAATTGTATGCTAACATCTTGGATTAGTGTAACGATGGATTGATCCCTTGGGTAGATCGGGGAATAATTGATAAATTGTTGAACTAACTATAGTTTCATTGAGCCGCCCGGTTCAAGGTATAATTAAACTATCATAATTTCTTTTAAA